>CM031621.1:3053343-3065843 GCA_018398815.1 Conus ventricosus
ATTATGATTTGAGCGACATGACGAGATTTTACACCCAGCAACATGCTTCCAGTACTTATGACCTGTACTGAGGAGGCAACCACCAGAAACATCTCCAGTACTTATGAGCCTGTACTGAGGAGCACCACGAAACATCTCATACTTCAGCCTGTATAGGATCAATCACCACAAATCTCAGTACTTATCAGCCTGTATTGAGGATGCAATCACCAGCAACATCTCCTGTAACTTATCAGCCTGTATTGAGGATGCAATCACCAGCAACATCTCTGTACTTATCAGCCTGATTGAGGATGCAATCACCAGCAACATCTCCTGTACTTATCAGCCTGTATTGAGGATGCAATCACCAGCAACATCTCCAGTACTTATAAGCCTGTATTGAGGATGCAACCACCAGCAACATCTCCATACTTATCACCCTGTATTGAGGATGCAACCACCAGCAACATCTCCAGCACTTATCAGCCTGTATTGAGGAGGCAATCACCAGCAACATCTCCAGCACTTATCAGCCTGTATTGAGGAGGCAATCACCACAACATCTCCAGCACTTATCAGCCTGTATTGAGGAGGCAACCACCAGCAACATCTCCAGCACTTATCAGCCTGTATTGAGGAGGCAATCACCAGCAACATCTCCAGCACTTATCAGCCTGTATTGAGGATGCAATCACCAGCAACATCTCCAGCACTTATCAGCCTGTATTGAGGAGGCAATCACCAGCAACATCTCCAGCACTTATCAGCCTGTATTGAGAGGCAACCACCAGCAACATCTCCAGTACTTATCAGCCTGTATTGAGGATGCAACCACCAGCAACATCTCCAGTACTTTGAGCCTGTATTGATCATGCAACCACCAGCAACATCTCCAGTACTTATGAGCCTGTATTGAGGATGCAACCACCAGCAACATCTCCAGTACTTATCAGCCTGTATTGAGGATGCAACACCACAACATCTCCAGTACTTATCAGCCTGTATTGAGGATGCAACCACCAGCAACATCTCCAGTACTTATCAGCCTGTATTGAGGATGCAATCACCACAACATCTCCAGTACTTATCAGCCTGTATTGAGGATGCAATCACCAGCAACATCTCCTGTACTTATCATCCTGTATTGAGGATGCAATCACCAGCACATCTCCTGTACTTATCAGCCTGTATTGAGGATGCAATCACCAGCAACATCTCCAGTACTTATCAGCCTGTATTGATCATGCAATCACCAGCAAACAGAAAGCTTTCTGAACTGTTCCCTTTTCATGTACAATGATTTTCCACACCTGAAGGTGATAACCCCCCCCCCCCCCCCCCCAAGTTCTCTTCAGAAGCGCCCTACACTTGGTTAAATCAGTCAGGGCATCTAACTGTGAACCTGCGGTCAAGGGCAAGGTCTGTCTACTCTGTTAAAAACCTGATCAGAACGTCAAACCATAATACTATGTTTCAGCTTGAAGTGGTCAATTACGGTCAAATCAATTTCTGGTATATTCGGCACACACCTGTAAACTGCAGTCTTGTCTGCTTTGAAATTGAAAATGTCTTATATTCCAACAGTGCTAGACTGATGGATAACATTGTTTTTTTTTTACTAGGTGTGCCCCGTTTTCCAAAGTGGCCTTGAATTGCTGATACAATCTAATATTAACAACGTAATAAAAATTTCATTAGAATCTGTTTTCAACTAAATTGCTGACTAAACCATGGCTACTAAGAATAAAAGGAAAAGATGCTCCAGGATTCACCGAAAGGGGAGAGAATGATGAATCCATCGGTGCTCAACCAATCACGACTGCAAATCCCAAACGGGCTATGAACATGGACAAATGGAATACCATGTGTCGTGGAAAGCGTTTCGCTACACCCTGCATGAGATCCACGGACAAAATGGATGTTGAAACCATCTGAATGAGCAGCAGCGCACTGCATCAGCAGATAAGACGTCGAAGACCAAGGCCAGGAGATTTAAACCACAGTGCCAGGACTTCCCGCTGTATTGGTTCGGATGAGGAATTTGCACAGCCCATCGATGCCAGTGGCGCCTGAAACTTCAACCTGCCACGAGCAAACGACACTGGAAGATTGGAGAAACGGATGCAAAAAATCACAAAAGACACGATTCAACTGATTAGGGAAAAGCACCCTGGAACACCAAAACTAAGCCACATATGGGGACATTGTGTATGCCACAGTAGAGACACCTATGGAGTACAACTACCCAAAGCAGACCTAAACACCTCCAAGAAATCCAGACGCCAAGAAAAGATGGACAAGATCAGAGCCCACAAGAACAACCTCAAGAAGCAAATGAGACCGCCCTGCAGCTGAAAAAAACAAGGCTTGGGAAAACTGTGGGAGACCTGAAAGAAAAACACAGCGCCCATCAGCAAAGCGGATCTGCGAGGAAGAGGAAGAGCAAAAAGAAGAAACACAAGAGCGCTTCTTCATAGACCCCTTCCAGTTGCCAGAACACTGTTTGAGCAGCCAAATCTGGGACCCAAGTGAGGACAAAGAGTTGTCTTGAGCAGCATCCTGAAAAACATACTCAGACTCACAGAGCAAGCACCACTCGACATTCCAAGGTCCGGGGGGCCAACCAACCCTGAGGAACAGTTCAAATGCAGCCTCCAACGTTGGCGGAAATCAAGAAGTGGTCGACAAAGCCAGAGCCAAATCATCACCAGGCCAAACGGAATACCTTACACTTTAACAAAAAAGTCCCAAGGTGCGGGAGTGGCTACACAAGCTGCTGCGATCGGCTAGAGAAACCAGAAGATACCAGCGGACCAGTGGATGACGGCAGAAGGTGTGACATCCCCAAAGAGCAAAACACAAGTGACTCATCCAGTTTCAGGCCAATATCACTACTGAACGTCGAAGGGAAAAATCTACTTCTCTGTCATGGCAGCAATGCAGACCAAGTACCGATGATAAACAATACTTGGATGTGTACAGTCCAGACAGTGGCATCCCAGGCGTTGGCTGGCTGTGTAGAACCACGCCACATGATCCTGAACGCAATCCAAAAAGCAAAAACAGAAAAGAGAGACTTGACGTAAGTGTGGCTTGATCTGGCAAACGCATATGGATCTGTGCCCATGAGATGATACATTTGGGCTCTTGCGAAGTACCATGTGCCAAAGAACAGCCGCGACAAGCTCAAGAAGTACTTCAATGGCTTCTCATGCGGTTACTCTACCAAGGAGTACACAACTGATTGGATCAAACTTGGAGAGGGCATTGCAATGGCTGTGCAATTCCCCGATACTGTTCGTGCTGGCAATGGAACTCATCTTGAAAGCAGCCACAAACAACCGCGAGACAAACAGATCTGGCGATGGATACAAGATGGCTCCTCTCAATGCCTTCATGATGACACTACAGTGATTTCAACCAGAAGACGAGACATCGTCCATGTGCTGGAGAGGCGGACTACATCGTTCCTCAACCCAGAATGAAGTACAAGCCAAAGAAATCAACGAGTCCCTCTCACTGAGGAAAGGAAAAGTGGGTCCGATCCTTTGGTCTTCCATGTTGCCAACCAGGCCATCCAACAGTACACAGAAGAACCATTCAAGAGCCATGAAGATGAGTATGATATACCTGAAAGACACACACAGAGCAAAAGAAACCAAGCCAGATGGCGGAAGAAGGCTTGGAGACCATTGACCAGTGTGGATCTCCTGCAAATACAAGTCTGGTGTCTGCAGTTCATGCTGATACCAATAGCTCCTATGGCCTCTGATGATATACGACATTGCACCAGCACAGTGGAGCAATGGAAGCCAAAAAATCAACAAGTTCACAAGGAAATGTCTTGGTGTCGCCACCCTGTCTGACTGACAATCGCGCGTACTGTCGCCAAGCAAAGCTCAAACAACCACTGAAATCCAACCTGGAGGAATACAAAGGCCGGGGAAGAACAGACATACAAAAGCATGCTGGAGGACTCAGGAGACAAGGAGGAAGAAGCAATCAAGCCCAGCTGAAGACAGGTCAGAAAATGGAAAGTTCATGAGGCTGGATTCTAGCAAAAGAAATCTCAAGATAAAGAAATAACAGGACACACACAGACCAACAACAAGACTGGGGTACCAACACTGAATGGTGGTCAAAGGCCAAGGAAAAGCCAAAGAGAACATGAAGATTCAGGAGATGAGAAAAGAAGAAGCCGACAAATGACCTCCAAAAGCAGTCCAGCAGAGCCAGCAAGGCAATGGACAACGTGGAGAATGCACTCCAAAGAAGTCAACTTGGAAATACAATTGGCACATGGCCCCTCTCAGATCAGCTTCATTTCTCAATCTGCAAATGCCTTCTGCCCTCAAATGCAAACCTGGTGAAGTGGGGGAAAACCGACGATCCTGCATGCCCCCCTCTGCCATGAAAAAAGCAAACAGTGGGAGCATGTGCTAACTCATGTAAAGTACCCAGGCTCAAGGAAGGTACCCATGGAGGCACAACCAACGTGCTCAAAGAGATTGTACAAGAAGTCTGGCTAGTAACCAACACACAAAAGGAGCATCAGGACTCCAAAAGCACCCGCAACAATTCTCACTGGCAGGAGGCAGCCTATCATCGCCAAGAACCAACAGTGCCACTACGAACATCAGGCAGAGTCAGCTGGATGGGGCAGATGACTGGGAGTGCATGCAGACCTCCCAGAAATGAAGAGTCCCCAGAGATCTTCAGCAAGAGTGGCATAGACCAGACATAGTAGTCCACTCTAATCAACAAGGCAGCTGATCATGATCGAGCTCACGGTCCAAATGTGAACAGAATGGAGGCAGCTCAAATCTAGCAAGACTGAAAAGTAATGCCTGATCTGGCAAAACAGCCTGAGGAGAGAAGGCTATCAGGTCAAAGTCCTCACTGCAGAAATTGGAGCTAGGGGATTTGTAGGAACGTCTAGCAAACAGCCTCATGAAACAGCTCACAGTGCAAGGGAAGGAAAAAACCAGAGCCCTGTAAAGCAATGGCAGAAGCGGCAGAGAGGTGTTCATGCGGATCTGGTCAAGGCGGAACAAAAGTGAACTTCATAAGGCTTAATTTCCCTACAAATAACAGGTGTCCCTGTGCCAGTGGTTAAAGCGCGAGTCCATTAAGTATAAAATGAGCTGTCCAGAGGTCATGAGGGTTCGAACCCAGCCAAGGCTCGTCCTCACGATGGGGAAAAAAAAGGGGGCCGCAGCGGGACATCCGGAGCCATGAACCCGGGGTGTGGCCCAACCCCCCTAGAGTGTCAGGAGATAAGGGCCGACACACTTGCTTGAGGGGGCTTCCCTCTTCTGAGTACTCTCTGCTGCCACGCTCTTCCACGAGTTTTCTTTCTACTGACAATAAGACAGACCCAAACCTGTTTACCCCGCAATTCGTGTACCTGTAATATCACGACACAAACCTGTAACTTGAAAAAAAACAAAACAATCTACTAATCGCAAAACTTCGCAACTGAATAAAGATTTTGGAAAAAGCCGGCCATTAGCCCGTAAGAACGTTCATATACACGCCATCTTTGACACGGTAAAAGAACGCAAGGCACGCTGGATATTTTATTCTTACTGCTTTTGACGAAATGGTAGCAGCTGAAACATTGCATTTTAACAATTTTCTTTACTTTGATATTATCACCCTGTAATTTGGGGGTGGGGGGGGGGGAGGGGAGAAAAAAAAAGGGGGGAAGGGGGGTAGTGAACTGGGGGGGGGGGGGGGGGGGGGGGGGGGGGGGGGGGGGGGGGGGGCGGGTGTAATGACCCCATAATCTTGATTTTTTTCTCTAAAAGACAACGGCAAAATCATAAGGCTAAGCAGGTCTGCAGATCCATGATTCAAGCAGGGATGGATCACTTGGATTGCAAAGGAACTACAGTCTACAGTACATAAAAAAAAAACCAACCTTCCAAAAGTTGTTTTTTGAAATGGGCAAGGTGAGAGGGATGGAGGGCCCAGAACTCTTAGACCTTCCCCGTCCCTCCTCTTCGCGTCCCCCCCCCCCCCCCCACACCGCCACCTCAGTCTTGCGCCAGCCCCACACTGAAGATGAATCCCAGCACATGCGTAGCGATACCTAGCAAACGCTACCTGTCCCTCTCGCTCCATGAAACTGACTTATTACCCGTGCATCTTCCCCGGTGGGGGTACCTGGTCCCCTCCGCCCAGACCCGACTTACCCGTGCATCTTCCCCGGGGAGGGGGTACCTGTCCCTCTCGCCCAGGCCCCGACTTACCGTGCATCTTCCCCGGTGGGGGTACCTGTCCCTCTCTCTTCGCCCAGGACCCCGAACCAATACCCGTGCATTCCCGGGGTGGGGTACCTGTCCCCTCGCCCAGACCCGACTACCCCGTGCATCTTCCCCTGGGTGGGTACCTGTCTCCTCTCACGCCCAGGACCCGACTTTACCCGTGCTTCTCCCCGGGGTGGGGGTACCTGTCCCTCTCGCCCAGGACCCGACTTACCCGTGCTTCTCCCCGGGGGTGGGGTACCTGTCCTCTCTCCCCAGACCCGACTTACCCGTGCATCGTTCCCCGGGGTGGGGGTACATGTCCCTCTCGCCCAGGACCAGACTACCCGTGCATCTTCCTCCCCGGGTGGGGTACCTGTCCCTCTCGCCCAGGACCCGACTTACCCGTGCATCTTCCCGGTGGGGGGGGGGGGGGGGGGGGGGGGCGGGGGGGGGGGGGGGGGGTACCTGTCCCTCTCGCCCAGGACCCGACTTACCCGTGCATCATCCCCGGGGTGGGGTACCTGTCCCCTCTCGCCCAGGACCCACTTACCCGTGCAACTTCCCCGGGGTTGGGTAACCTTCCCTCTCGCCCAGGACCCGACTTAACCCGTCATCTTCCCCGGGTGGGGTACCCTTCCCTCTCGCCCAGACCCCCGACTTACCCCGTGGCATCTTCCCCTGGGTGGGGGTACCTGTCCCCTCTCCGCCCGGGGGACGGGGGGGACCGCACCGACATACCCCTTGCATCTTCCCCGGGGTGGGGGTACCTGTCCCTCATCGCCCAGGACCCGACTTTCCCGTGCATCTTCCCGGGGTGGGGGTACCTGTCCCTCTCGCCCAGGACCCAACTTACCCGTGCATCTCCCCGGGTGGGGGTACCTTCCCTCTCGCCCAGGACCCGACTTACCCGTGCATCTTTCCCCGGGGTGGGGTACACTGGGGCTGTTTGACGAACTGTCAAGATGCCACGTCTTCGTCGTGCTTCAACGCACGCCGAGGTGGTGAAGTTGTACTCAACCAAACCTTGCTGACCAGCTTCTGAGGATCCCCTCCTCTGACCGAACACTCTGCAAGAACACACAGTCGAAGACTGCAATCAGTGCCCACCCCCTCTTTCCGACACGCTGCAAGAACACACAGCGAAGACGTGCAATCACTGGCTCACACCCCTTCTGTCCGACACTCTGCACGAAACACAACAGCGAAGACAGCAATCACTGCCCACGCCCCTCTGTCCCGACACTCTGCAAGAACACACAGCAAAGATCTGCAATCACTGCCCGACCCCCTCTGCCCCACACTCTGCAAGAAACACACACAAAGACTGGAATCACTGCCCACCTCCCTCTGTCCGACACTCTGCACGAACACACAGCGAAGACTGCAATCAGTGCCCACCCACTCTGTCCGACACTCTGCACAACACAACGCGAAGACTGCAATCAGTGCCCCACCCACTCTGTCCCACACTCGCAAGAACACACAGCGAAGACTGCAATCACTGCCCACCCCCTCTGTCTCCGACACTCCATGACCAAAGAACAACACAGCGAAGACTGCAAACAGTGCCCACCCCCTCTGTCCCCAGACTCTGCCCGAACACACAGCAAAGACTGCAATCAGTCAGCCCAACCCCCTCTGTCCCAGACTCTGCACGAAACACACAGCAAAGACTGCAATCACTGCCCACACCCCACTGTCCGACACTCTGCAAAACACACAGCAAAGACTGCATATCACAGCCCACACCCCTCTGTCCCACACTCGCAAGAAACACACACAAAAGACTGCAATCACTGCCACGCCCCTCTGTCCACACTCTGCAAGAACCACACAGCGAAGACTGCAATCACTGCCCACCCCTCTGTCCCACACTCTGCAAGAACACACAGCAAAGACTGCACTCACTGCCCACGCCCCTCCAGTCACACACTCTGCAAGAACAACACAGCGAAGATGCAATCAGTGCCAAGAAAAACCCGGATGTTTAAATATGTGGTATCATGTTCGGACAGAGACGAAACAGCTGCCCCAATGTCACTGCAACTGCTGCGGATTGCAGGCTGGAGGCCGGTTGCTTTAAGGTCACATCAAGGCATTAATTCTGAACGATGTTCAGCCCTGTAGGGGTAATGCCCTTACCTAGCCTGAGCATCACACCGGCTCACACAGCAAGAGTGGAACCACAGCCATGTAGGCCCTTAACCTAGCGCTGAGCATCACACCCGCGCACACAGCAAAGAAGTGAAACCACAGCCCAGGTAGGCCCTTACCTAGCGCTGAGAATCACACCTGGCTCACACAGCAAGAGGTGGAAACCACAGCCCTGGTAGGCCCTTACTCAAGCGCGAGAATCACACTGCTCACAAAGCCAGAGGGAATCCACACCCCTGGTAGTCCCGTACCAAGCGCTGAGAATCACACTGGCACACACAGGAAAGTGCAACCACACAGTTTGAGTTTTCATCCTCTTGAAAGGATGCTGTTCTCCCGAACTATGAGCTCACATTTCTTAAACCAACACGGCCGTGCTGTCTCCCTCTGGCCTGGGTGAACGCCCTACAGGGCTGGTAGGGGTCTTTAAAATGAGCCATGTCGGAGTAAAGGCCATTTTTGCTTGGGATGGTGGAGGAGGGTGGGACCATGAGGGCGAACACAATGAAATAAAAAAACAAAAAAAACAATGAACAGAATAGCAAGGGCCAGAGCCATTCATACGGCATGAAAAACCAAATGCATGATTGCCAAAGACGCTGAAGTCAAGTTACATGGTTTTCCAGCCCAGGCCGACCACTTGGGTCCCCAACAACACTGATATTTAGAGGTGGGGGGATCTTTATTCACACTGAATTATCAGCACATGTGTCGTCTCCAAAGACGATTGGCTGGCACGGGCCAGGGCAGGCCCGTGCAGTCTAGAGAATGTCCTGTATCCACCTGACTCTGCACACACATTCCTGTGTGAAATCATCAACATGCCTGTTTTGCTTCACTCAAGAGTAGACCAAAAAACCCTTGAAGTTTGAAGAGAGATCTTTTTTCTTTTTAAAAAAAAGTTTTCAGGCTGACCTCAGTCTCAACTTGAGTCCTTTTTCTGTCTAAAAACCTTGATTTACATGGTGTCTTCTACAGCCTTTACCTAAGATGTTTTTCTGATGTTTGACACACGATGTTATTATTTTATCTTTTTCTGATTGTTTGTTTTTCATGTTTTTCTTAAAGTATTCAGCTTACATCTTTTCTTAATATTCAGCTTACATTCTTTTCTTAAGTATTCAGCTAACATGCATTTCGTTAAGGTATTCAGCTTACATGCTTTTCTTAAGTAT
Organism: Conus ventricosus; assembly: GCA_018398815.1. NCBI lineage: Eukaryota > Metazoa > Mollusca > Gastropoda > Neogastropoda > Conidae > Conus > Conus ventricosus. The sequence continues at coordinate 3,062,906 of CM031621.1, forward strand.
TCAGCTTACATGCTTTTCTTAAGTAAATCAACTAACATGCTTTTCTAAGTAATTCAGCTTACATGCTTTTCTTGTAGCTTTGACTCCGTGGGTGCGTTACAAGCGGGGCTGGGGGGCTCGACTGCTTGCATAAATAAAACCATGTTTTCTGAAGCCTCCAACCTACATGGTTCCCACAGGGCCTTGCCTCTATGCTTTCTCTTCAGCCTCACTTACATGTTGTGTTTTTTCCCATATGCTGTGACTTGCATTATTCATCCATTCCTCAACTTGTATCTACATTTTTTTTTCGTAAAGCCTCAAGTTGTATTTTTTTTCGGAGTCTTGACCTTCATATTTCTCTGGGCCTTGAGTGACATGCTATTCTCAGACCCATGACCAACCCATGTTTTTCTTGGATCTTTAGGTTTTACTATTTTGATAACCTCCAACCGTCATGTTATTCAAATCACACTTTCACTTGTCCATTTATCTAAACCAACTCACCAACAGCTGTTCTCAGCCTTCTCAGGCAAGGGTGTGTGGGTGTGTTGTGCGTGTGTGTGCGTGCGCCCCGCTACATGCATGCGTGTGTGTTGTGTTTATTGTGTGGTGTTTTTTTTTGTGTGTGTGTGTGGTGTGTGTGTGCGCTGTGCGTGCGCAGTGCGCAGCGCACTAAAGGCATGTGGTGTGGTGTGTTGGTGTGTGTGTGTTGTATGGTTTGTGTGTGCGTATGGTGTGTGTGTGTGTGTGGTGTGTGTGTGTGTGTGTGTGTGTTGTGTGTGTGTGTGTGTGTGCATGCGTGCATGCGGCGTGGGTGTGTGTGTCAGGGTCCCAATACTGGCAGGTGTCGTATTTCTCAAGCCTGGTGTACACTGATATAACCCTTATGAAAAAAAAAAAAAATTGAAGGAGTACAGCCTGCATAGTCATTTCAGATCAAACTGAACTCAAATTCTTTTAATCATTCTTATCCTCTCCTCTTTCTTCATCACACACACACAACACACACACACACACACACACACACACCCACACACAAACACACACACACACACAAAAACACGTAAGAAAGTGTCCAGCTGTGCGGCTTCTTCATGCCCATTCTCTTGATGGTCCTCCTTTTCATTTTCCACTCAAAGTCAAACGACGGTAGACAAGCCGTGTCACAGTCTTCCCTACTGACAACATCACATAGACTGTCCGTCAGCTGGATGAGACAAAGCACCCTCAGGCAGCGGATGCTCACTAACACGGGCTAAGGTAAGGTCATGTTGCCCATCGACAGAATGGCCATATCAGGGCTGTCACCATGTTAACAACACTCACAAGTCAAAAAAAAAAAAAAAAAAGAAAAGACCCCCCCCCCTCCCCTCACCTCTTTCCACACACAGATCTTTAAAATACATGCTTCTACAAGCGTACCAGAAACTTACGTTAAACTTTCTTCCCCTAAAATCCTAGATCGGATAAAAATGTTGATCTCTTTCTGAAACCAAAGATCACAGCTGGTTGGGGGACATCTCTGCACAGGTTTTCATGGACTCGGCTGTCAAGTGTTTATGTCTCACACGGCAATCCCCACACTCTAAAAAACTCTTTCTGGTTCTGTACTAAGCAATGAATGTGGCAAAATCAGGCCAAGAAATACCCAACAAGAACAGAACCAGCCACTCTGCTGAACCCCCCCCCCCCCCCCCCCCCCCCCCAGGTAATTCAACATAGTCCACGTCTCCCCCTCTCATGGATCCTGACCATGATCTGATATGCCACAAATTGTTACCTCCCCTCCCTCTCTAAACTCACTTTACCTGAAACTGACCATACGTTAGGCATGGGCGTTTTTAACAGGACGCCGTCCCCCTTTGCACAAAACTGACACCACTAGTAGGGGATGGGCATTTACAAGGCATGTACCCACAACATGCTGAATTAGGCCATCCTCTTTTCATGAGTTAATCATTTGGTTCTGATACGCAGGGGATTTCCCAGGGATTGGTTGGTTTTTCCTTTTTATTCAAGACTTCTCTGCTATTTGCAATATTGCATATTGCACATGCACCACATGCACACACACACACACACAAAGTGTGCTTGCACACACAACAACACCCGCCATGCATACAAGTATGCTCGTCTCCCCACCCTGTCTCTCTCACACGAAGCATGCATACTCACACATACACCACACATAATTCATGAGCATGTTTGTTCCCAAACAAACACTCACACAAAGGATGCATACAAACGAGAGAAGAGAGAAGAGAGAGAGAAGAGAGAGAAGAGAGAGAGAGAGAGAGAGAGAGAGAGAGAGAGAGCGGATATGTGTGTGTATGCATGTCTGCAAGTGCATGTACACTTGTGGTGTATAAGTGTGTGTGTGTAAGAGTGAGAGTGAGAGTGAGAGAGAGAGTAAAAAAAAAAGTATCTTAACCAATCTCTTTTAAACATCACACTGCGCAAAAAAACAACAAAAAAAACCGCACAAACTTTTCAACCGAACAGAAACCCCATTGTGCACATGCTGAACTCAAACGGACTCATGACACTGGGAGATTAGCATGATTCAAAATAACTACTCTGGGTCTTTAACTGTAGTACGCTTGCGTGCCGTGGCACACTGTTGTCCAATCCCTGAGCAGGAACTGTAACACTAAAGTGCCAGGGGCCGTCTTATTCAGCTTCTTCGTGGTGGACATGTGCTGCACATCGTGTATGGTGTCTCGCTCATGTACTTAGAATTACCCCACTGCGTTTTACACACTCAGCTACGTCATCAGGTCCTTCGCTGTCGGCTGGAAGAACAACTTGTCCCAGGACAAAATTGGGATCAGAAGACAAAATCACCAAAACAGGAGCTGGGAGCAAAAGACTGAAAAAAATTCCATCATAAGTGTGTTTTTTTTGTTCGTACATCTGGAAAGCTTCTTTAAATCGCTGTACCAACTGAAAATTGTGA
>CM031621.1:3068343-3070137 GCA_018398815.1 Conus ventricosus
TTGAATGCATTCTATTGTGTGACTTTTTAAAAAGGCCATCTTAAGGGATATTGGGGGGGGGGGGGGAAGCAAATACCATTTAAAAAACAAACAAGATGCAAAGCATATAAACATACTCTCAGTTTATCTTCCTGAAAAACGTCACAATCAAACATGCGTCATAATATATTTGACGTCATAACCAAACATGCAACATAATGTATTTGACATCACAATCAAACATGCGTCATAATGTATTTGACGTCATAAACCAAACATGCGTCATAATGTATTTGACATCACAATCAAACATGTCATAATGTATTTGACGTCATAATCAAACATGCGCCATAATGTATTTCGTCACCGAGATATTCCTTAAAGAAGAAAACCGTTATGGGCCGTTCGTAACGGCTATTCTGGTAAACTAAAACATCGGGCATCATCCGTGACCCATAATGCACATACCTACAGAGTTTCAGAAAAATCGGCCCAGTAGTTTTGTCTGGAGCGAGTGGAACACATTTTGACCATGGACAGACAGACAGACAGACAGCATTTCTTCGTTCCCATTGTAAAGTACTCCCTGTTCTATAAGAACTGGGAGCACAAAAAACAAACAGCCCCCCAAAATTTTTCTTCTTTTTTTGTTTTTCACACAGTACCCCCCCGCTTCAAGAGTTCATCCAGTGCCCTTAAACATCAATCAGATAGTTTCATACCTGTTACCTCAACAAATTCTGGTGAATAAAAATTGGGAATTCTTGAAAATGATTCGATTTCTCACCTGATGACAAAATCGTGTCGTTGCTGGCGATGGTGACCACAATCTCCGGCATCTGACCATCGTTGATATGTGCCTCTGTAGTTGCTCTGGTTGGGATTATTTAAAAAATGTTAAAAAAAGGAATCAGAAAGGAAACTTGACAAACTTCTACAAGCTGCACACACAATTATTTTTAACACACACACACACACACACAAGCAAACAGCATTTTCAACGCAAACAAAAAAAGAGCCCAAAATGTCAGACTCCAGAATGTTACAGTGTTGTGATTCAGGACCTTCAGGTAACCTCGTGAGCTGTCCTCTTGCATATTTGCAGAGTCATGAAAAAGGATCCACTGGTGGCCCAGAGGTAGAGAGACGTCCTACATGACCAAGAGGTAGGAAGACATCCTACATGACCTAGAGGTAGGAAGACATCCTACATGACCTAGAGGCAGGAAGACAACCTACATGACCTAGAGGTAGGAAGACATCCTACATGACCTAGAGGTAGGAAGACATCCTACATGACCCAGAGGTAGGAAGACATCCTACATGACCTAGAGGTAGGAAGACATCCTACATGACCCAGAGGTAGAGAGACATCCTACATGACCTAGAGGTAGGAAGACATCCTACATGACCCAGAGGTAGGAAGACATCCTACATGACCCAGAGGTAGGAAGACATCCTACATGACCCAGAGGTAGGAAGACATCCTACATGACCTTGAGGTAGGAAGACATCCTACATGACCTAGAGGTAGGAAGACTTCCTACATGACCTACAGGCAGGAAGACATCCTACATGACCAGAGTAGGAAGACATCCTACATGACCTAGAGGTAGGAAGACATCCTACATGACCCAGAGCATAGAGAGACTCCTACATGACCCAGAGGTAGAAAGACATCCTACATGACCCAGAGGTAGAAAGACATCCTACATGACCCAATGAGTAGAAAGACATCCTACATGACCCAGAGGTAGAAGAACTACATCCTAAGGAAGACCCAGAGGTAGGAAGACATCCTACATGACCAGGTAG
>CM031621.1:3071137-3113637 GCA_018398815.1 Conus ventricosus
TTTTAAAGGTGGAAAATTTTTGGAATGCTTTCCTTTGACATAAAAATAAAAGAACTTCACTTTTAAAACACATTACAAAATCTAATGCGTTTTATAGCTACCTTCTGTGTTTTTTTTTGGATCGTAATTTTTTCCCAAATTTTCCTCAATTTTTTTTTTTTTTTTTTTTTTTTTTTTACTCATCCTTTTTCTTTATTCTGCGCCCTTTATTCTCTGTCTACTGTCTGTCGTTTTGTCTGCCTGTCAGTCTCTCTCTCCCCTTCTCTCCTCCTCTCCTCCTCCTCCCCTCTCTCTCCCTTTCCTCTCCTCCCTCCTCTCCTTCCATCTTCTCCCCCCCTCTCCTCTTCCTCCACCCTCTCTCCTCCCCTCCTCCCCCCTCTCTCTCCTCTCCCTCTCCCTCCTCCCCCCCCCCTTTCTCTCTCTCTCTCAATTTTAAAACAAATTGATTTGGGAAGTTACTCATTTTTAAACCAAATTGCAGTGCACCTGTCCATTAATGGGGTTTTTTTTTTTTCAAGGTTTTCGTAGGTTTTTATCCATGTCTGCTTCATTGTTTTTTCTTTTCCTTATCTCTGCCTTTCTTTCCCCCATCGTCAGTCGGTGGGTCATTCGGTGGGTTTCTCTCTCTCTCTCTCTCTCTCTTCTCCCCTCTCTCCCCCTCTCTCTCTCTCTCTCTTCCCCCTTCTCTCTCTCTCTCTCTCCTCACCCTTCCCTTTGACATTTTTTCTCGTTGTTGTGGTTGTTGTTTTTGGTGGGGGTGTTCACGGTTTCTTTTTCTTTTTTTTTTGTCAAAGTTCCCATGAAAGGGAATTGTTCCATTTTTTCATGTATTTGTTTATTTGCTTTTTTACATAACGTTTTTTTTTTTTTTTTCTTGCCCAGGGGGCGGGATGAAAAAAATATTCGCTTAACCACTACCCCTTAAAATAAAATTCGTTTGTTTCTTCTTCGTTCTTTTTCTCTCCCCCTCCGGGGTTGGACCTTCCCGTGGTCGGAGGGCTTCGGGGTCCATACCCCTTTTAGGCTTGCGGGGGGGGCATCAATACTGGGGAATAGGCTGGTTTTTTTTTTTTTCAAACTGCTTCAAGGTCCGAGGGGCTAAAAAGGTGTCGGGCCAAGCGAACGTGTAAGGGGTTGATGCCCCGGTAGGGTTTTCCCATGCAGATGGGCAAGGGTGGGGATCCTGACTAAGAGTAACCCGCCTTTCCCCTTTTTCTTGTTTTCCTTTATTTTGGCCCTTTTTTTATCTTTTGTCTCCCCCCTTTAAGCCCCCCTTTTCCACTTTCCTTTTTTCTCTGTGGCCCCTTAAGATCCCCGTGTTTGCCGTGCGTGCGACCCTTTTCGGAGGGGGAAGAAACCGGGGATTGAGGAGCCCGCGCTCTCAACACATCACTTTTGGGTCGGACCTCTCCAAAAGGGATACACTTTTGCCCGGGTGTACTAATCGGGTCCCCTTCTTGGGCTGGGCAAGAAGCGCCCCTGCTGGGCCAGTAAAAAACCCCCCGCAGTCTCAGCCTCTGTCCCCCGGGGTTGACATGACAGGGGATAGGGTTGGTATTTCTGTTTGTCGAATTCTCCCCGAAGCCTAAGGGGTCAAGACATTTTTTCTTGGCCCCGGCCCCTTAGTTGGGGCTCCAAGGTGGGTGGGTAAGGGAGGGATGAAACACAATAACAAAATGGCTTTTTCAAAAACACCCCCCCAAAAAAAAGAGGGAAAGGGAGCATCCCCATTTCAGGCTTTTGATTCTGAAGTGTTCTGATACAAGTTTGACAAAGGGCAGGTTTTTACACATGCCCCACACACACACGCACAACACACGCTCCAACACCACCACACCACACACACACACACACACCCAAAAACACACACACACACACACACAAACACACACACAAGCACATGGCACACACATCAGCCCTGATGTGGCCCTCTGCGGTCGGCTGGGCTATAAGCAACATTATCTTACATGTCACACACACACACACACACACAACACACACACACACACACACACACACACACACGCACAAGCACATGCTCACACACACACACACGCACACACACACACACACGCACAAGCACACGCTCACACACACACACACACACACACACACACACACACACACACACACACACAACGCTCACACACACACGCTCACACACACACACACACACACACACACACACGCTCACACACACACGCTCACACACACCACACACACACACACACACACACACACACACACACACACACACACACACACAAGCACAGCTCACACACACACACACACACAAGCACATGCTCACACCACACACACACACACACACACACACACACACACACACACACACACCACACACACACACACACACAAGCACATGCTCACCGCACTACACACACACACACCACCACACACCCACACATGCTACACACACAACACTCACACACACACACACGTAACTTGTATGAGTGGCTCCTCTTTTCACCTCCCCTCCTCCTACCCACCTCCCACGCACCTACCTTTGACAGTTGGTTTGTGTGGTTCACATCCTGATCATTTAACAACAACCCATCACATACACACATCATACACTCGCCTAGATGTGCCATGATCTGTCAGCCGTCATCTCCACAGGTTACAGTCACAGTCCCGCACTAATCGTCTTTCCGGACGTAGCGATGCACTGAGCAGTATCGGGGACTGTTTAGAGACGATGACACTAGCACCAACTTCTGCGGTGTATTAAACGCTGTTGTTGAATGTCCTGGTTTTACACGTTCTGTAAGACAATCACCAATTTTCAGTTACAGCGATTAAAAGAAGCTTTTTCCAGAATGTACGACAAAAAAAACAACACTTATATGGAATTTTTTCAGTCTTTTGCTCCCAGCTCCTGTTTTGGCGGTTTTTTGGTCTTCTGATCCCATTTTGTCCTGGGAAAAGTTCTTCGTCCAGCCGCAGCGAAGGACCTGAGACGTAGCTGAGTGTGTAAAACCGCAGTGGGGTAATCTAAGTACATGAGCGCGACACCATACACGATGTGGCAGGCACATGTCCCACCACGAAAAGCTGAATAAGCCGGCCCCACTGGCACTTTAGTGTTACAGTTCCTGCTCAGGATTGGACGACAGTGTGGCTGGCACGCAAGCGTACTACAGTTAAAGACCCAGAGTAGTTTATTTTGAATCATGCTAATCTCCCAGTGTCATGAGTCCGTTTGGTTCAGCATAGTGCACAATGGGGTTTCTGTTCGATTGAAAAGTTTGTGCGGTTTTTGTTTTTTGCGCAGTGCGTGATGTTAAAAGAGATTGTTAAGATACTTTTTTTTTGTAGTAAGTAATTTGATCTGTTTAGTTTAGACCATGCACTTGTTTGTAGCCAGCAACTACGCATGAGAGGGCTGCGCATTGTGAAAGGTATTACAAGTTAGTGGGAGAACGAGGTGTAGAAACAGCCATCCAAATGGTTATAGCGGTCAGCTGCTGCAAAAGCTGATGGCGCTGATTTGAATTCACTTGGGGGACTGGGGATGTTAATGGCTGTAAAACCCTGTCTGTGTGTCCTGCTGGAAAAAACCATGTCTGTCCAAGCTGGAAAAAACCCTGTCTGTCCAGGCTGGAAAAAACCCTGGGTCTGTCCAGGCTGGAAAACCCTGTCTGTGTGGTCCAGCTGGAAAACCCTGCTGTGTGCCAGCTGGAAAACCCTTCTGTCTGGCCAGGCTTGAAATCCCTGTCCTGTCCAGGCTGGAAAACCCTGTCCTGTCTGTCCAGGGCTGGAAAAACCCTGTCCTTCCGAGGCGGAAAAACCCTTGTTTCCAGCTGGAAAACCCTTCTGTCTGTCCAGGCTGGAAAACCCAGTCTGTGTGTCCAGGCTGGAAAACCCTGTCTGTGTGTCCAGGCTGGAAAAAACCCTGTCTGTTGTGGTCAGGCTGGAAAACCGCAGTCTTGTGTCCAGGCTGGAAAACCCTGGTCTGGAGTCCAGGCTGGAAAAACCCTGTCTGTGTGTCCAGGCTTGGAAAACCCCCTCTGTGTGTCCCAGGCAGGAAAACCCAATCTGTCCTGTCCAGGCTGGAAAAAGCCCCCGTCTGTCTGTCCAGGCTGGAAAAGCCCCCGCTGTCTGCCATCAAACCAGGCTTGGGAAAACCCCGGCTGGCCTGTCCAAGCTGGAAAACTCGCTGCGGTCCAGTCTGGAAATCCCCGCCTGTCCCTGTCCAGCTGGAAACCCTGTCTGGTCCAGCTCGAAAACCCGTCCTGTCTGTCCCAGCTGAAAACCCTGTCTGTCTGTCCAGGCTGGAAAACCCTGTCTGTCCAGGCTGGAAAACCACGTCTGATCTGTCCAGGCTGGAAAAACCCCGTCTCTGTCCAGCTGGATAATACCCCGTCTGTCTGTCCAGGCTGGAAAACACCCGTCTGTGTGTCCTGTCCTGTTCCAGGCGGAAAACCCCGTCTGTGGTCTGTCCTGTCCAGGCCTGAAAAACCCTGTCACCTGTCTGTCTGTCTGTCTGTCCAGCTGGAAAACTCCCGTCTGTCTGTCCAGCTTGGAAAACCCCGGCTGTCTGTCCAGGCTGGAAAACCCCTGCCTGTCTGTCTGTCTGTCCAGGCTGGAAAACCTCCGTCTGTCTGTCTGTCCTGTCCAGGCTGGAAAACCCCGTCTGTCCTGTCTGTCTGTCCCAGGATGAAAACCCCGTCTGTCTGTCTCTGTCTGTCCAGGCTGGAAACCCCGTCTGTCTGTCTGTCTGTCCAGGCTGGGAAAACCCCGTCTGTCTGGCCCAGGCTGGAAAATCCCCGTCTGTCTGTCCGTCTGTCCAGGCTGGAAAACCCCGTCTGTCTGTCTTTCTGGCCAGGCTAAGAAAACCCCGTCTGACTGTCTGCTGTCCAGGCTGGAAAAACCCCGTCTGCCTTCCGGCTGGACATAACCCCGTCTGTCTGTCCTGTCTGTCTGTCCAGCTGGAAAACCCCGTCTGTCTGTCTGTCGGCTGTCTTCTGTCCAGCTGGAAAACCCCACGTCTGTCTTTCTGTCCAGGCTGGAAAGCCCCGTCTGTCTGTCTTCATTCTGTCCCGGCTGAAAACCCCGTCTGTCTGTCTGTCCCAGGCGGGAAAACCCTTCTGTCCAGCTGAAAACCCCGTCTGTCCTGTCTGTCTGGCTGTCCCAGCTGGAAAACCCCCCTCTGTCTGTCTGGTCTGTCCCGGCTGGAAAACCCCGGTCTGTCTGGTCTGGCTGTCCTGTCCCAGGGCTGGAAAACCCCGTCTGTCAGTCTGTCTGTCTGTCCAGGCTGAGATCCCCGTCTGTCTCTGTCTTCTGTCCACTGGAAAAGCCCCGTCTGTGTCCGTCGGTCTGTCCAACTGGAAACCCCCGTCTGTCTTTCTTCCCAGCTGGAAAACCCCGTCTGTCTGTCTGTCTGTCCGGCTGGAAAACCCCGCTGCTGTCTGTCTGTCCAGGCTGTAAAACCCCGTCGGTCTGTCTGTCCAGGCTGGAAAACCCACGTCTGTCCCCCTGGTCCTGTCTGTCCCGGCTGGAAACTCCGTTCTTCCTGTCGTCTGTCCAGGTCTGGAAAACCCCCGTCTGTCTCTGCTGTCCAGGCTGGGAAAATAACCCCATCTGTCTGTCGTCTGTCCCAGCTGGAAAACCCTCGTCGGTTCCTGTCCAGGCTGGAAAACCCCGTCTTGTCTGTCTGTCCATGCGGAAAACCCCGTCTGTCTGTCCTGACTGTCCAGCTGGAAATCCGCTGTCTGTCTGTCCAGGCTGGAAAACCCCCCCCTCTGTCTGTCCATGCTGGAAAACCCCGTCTGTCTGTCCAGGCGAAAACCCCGTCTGTCGTCCTGGCTGGAAACCCCCGTCTGTCCGTCCAGGCTGGAAAACCCCGTCCGCCACCCCAGCGTAGTTGGTACCTATTCACCTTCAGGGCAGAAGAGGGCAGGGGGGTTGAAGGATGAGAGTTGGGCTCTGTGTTTTCCATAACTCTGTGACTTACTAACATTCACGGCCTTATAACCAACAGGCTTTAGAATTAAAACCTTTAAAACCATTATACAGTGTGTCAGTGTAATTGATGGCATTGACAATTTCAAATAAGCCATGGGGGCCGGATAGACTCAGCTTGGTAGAGCGCCGGACCTCGGATCCTTGGTTACGGGTTCGAATTTCGGTATAGGGGATTTTCCCCCTCGGATTAACAAACATTGGTTCTCTGACTTCCATTACCCCATAAAGTCCTCGAATGAGACTATAAACAACCCGAGGTTCTTGTGTGAACGCAACGGCATAACAATCCTTGTACACACGTAAAATCCCATCACCAACTTTCCGGAAGAAAGACAGTTGGCCGTGTTGGTATGGAGCCACGTGACACATAGCATGCACCTTCCCCCCGAAGATGGTGTATGGCTGCCTTAATGGCGGGATAAAAATGGGTCAGAACACACAAAACTCCACTCCTGTCTAACGGAGGTCCGCAGGAGAATCAGCTGCTACAGCAGAAAGAAAAAAAAAAAGAAATAACATGGTAAATTTTTGGTTTGTGTACAGCTGGAGTAATAGACATAAGAAAAAAATTGTGGGAATACTTGGGATGAATACAGGACTGCAACATCTTCAGGTAACAAATGTTGAAATGTTACAACAACGATACAAATAACACATGTTTGGAAATACAACATACAATGGTCAAACCATTACAAGTGGTTCAACCCAGATAACTGTGCAGACGTTGTGTGAAATTTATCCTTGGGGAAACATTTTATCCAAAAACATTTTGAACACACACACACCACACATGTTCATTGGCAACTCTTCCACAACACATTCTATGCCGCATATCATGCATGGACGGAACTAATCCAAATCCTGCTAATCCCTTTGTGGTTTAATTGTTTAATTCACATCGCCTCAAAGTCGAGCCATTGTTAAATAAAGACAAACAACAACAGGGTTTTTATTGTGGTCAGGGAGCCACTGACTCCAAAGAAAAACTGGACGCGCAGTTTTATTTGGCTATGTCCATTAGCGCCATGACTTGGGGAAAGACCCAGCCATGGCGGAAATGTTTCCTTATTTAGAACAAAACCAGCTTTGATTGGGACGACAATGCCTTGAGATGTCATCAAAGAGGGATGCCAGAGAAAAGAGATACTGCTTCTAAGTGAACAAGCTAACTGTTGGATCTTTTACCAAACTGGGTTTTTTTAATGGGTTTCAACCTTTTGCCCCAACATATTTCGTTCCCCCCCCCAAAAATTGATCTTTGTGACATTACATCTTCATCATAATGTTCTGCGACATTTTTCCTGAGAGATTTTTGTTTACAAACAAAAGTTCAAAGCCAGGCAACATTTTGTACCCATGCATTTGTCCACGACAAGTTCTTCCATGGGGGCAGTTTATGTCCCCAATATCTCATCCATCCCCAAGTGTTTGCTTGCCAGCAACAGCGCGTGGCAACACATTGTCCTCATGAATTCTTCAGCAGACTGAGCATCAAGATGTTGCCTGGCAAAATTTCACGCCCCAGTCATCTGACACTACAAGATTTCCTAAGTGAACAGCTTTGTATTACATTTGGTTCCTAAATTTTGACCCCAGTGCCATTTCGTCGCAATGATATTTGATCCCAGAACGATTTTGGATCGCCACAGTTGGTCTGTAATATTTTATCCACTGTATTTCAGTCCTATGTGTTTGGTTCTCACAATCTGTAGTTGGTATTTTGTTCCTCAGCAATTCTGTATTTGATAATTGTCCTCAGCAATTTTGTTTGGGATTTTTGCGGTCCGCACAATTTGTGTTTGGTATTTAGTCCTCAGCAATTTGCTGTGATATTTGGTCCTCAGCAATTTGGCATTTGGTATTTTGGTCCCTCAGCAATTTGTGTTGTATTGTGGTCCTCAGCAATTTGTTTTTGGTATTTTGGTCCCCAGCAATTTGCCATTTTCGTATTTGGGTCCTCATGCAATTTGTGTTTGGTATTTGGTCCTCACAATTTGTGTTGGTATTTTGGGCCCTCAGCAATTTTGTTTTGGTATTTTAGTCCTCAGCTATTTGTGTTTGGTATTTTGGTCCTCAGCATTTTGTGTTTGGTATGTTGGTCCCCAGCGATTTGTATTGCGTATTTTTTGTTCCCCAGCGATTTGCATTTCGTATTTGTCCTGCGGCAGTTTTAGTTGATAATTTTGGTTCGTCATTACCCAGCAGAAGTCCATCCGTTCGTTGTCCCATTACGCAACCATGTTGGTCAACTACTGGGTCCCCCAGTAATTTTGTCCCTGCCAGCATTTGGAGACCACGATATGTCCGTCCCAAGATTCAATTCCCAACACTTATCATTCTTGGCAAAACATTATTTTCCCCTGACCTCTAGATGAAGACATGAACGCTTTTATCATAGAATCTGTTTTTTTTCTTTCTTTGTCACCCATTTCTCTACGCAGACAGTGAGTGGCAAGTATATAAGGAAAAGACACTCGGATTCATAAGTTTATTATCAGCGCTCAGGAATTTTTTGGTTGTTGTTGAGATTCTGTGAACACCAAATCCTTGTGAATAATAAACAGCTATGCCTGTTTCTGCTTCCATAGCGAAAGAACAACACCAACAAACAATAAACCTGAAGCACTTAAGTCCAATGCAGTGAGATTGCAGTGGTAACCCATTCACCTATCTCCCATGCAGTGATACATACACGGCGACAAGGGAACTAGTTTGTTTTCCTTTTGCTGCTGTTTTTATCTCCCCACCCCCCAGCATGTGTCATTACCTCCCCAGCCCCCCACAGTGGCATTACTCTCCAAGCCCCCCAGCAAGTGTCATTACTCTCCCCAGCCCCCCCCCCCCCCCCCAGCCAGTGGCATTACTCGCCCCAGCCCCCCCACCCCCCCAGCAGTGCCATAACTCCTCCCAGCCCCCCCACAGTGGCATACTCTCGCCAACCCTCCCCAGCAGTGCATTACTCTCCCCCCCCCCCCCCCCCCCAGCAAGTGGCCATTACTCTCCCAGGGGCCCCCCCCTGCAGTGTCATACTCTCCCCAGGCCCCCAGCATGGCAGTACTCTCCCAGCCCCCCCCCCCCCCCCCCCCAGCAGTGCATTACTCCTCACCCAGCCCTCCCCCCCCCCTTCCCCCCTTCCCAGCTGTGGCCATTACTCTCCCAACCCCCCAGCATGGCATAACACTCCCAAGCCCCCCACAGTGGCATTACCTCCCCCAGCCCCCCAGCAGGTGGCATTAACTCTCCCCCCCCACCCCCCATCCGTGGTAATTACTCTCCCCAGCCCCCCAACAGTGCATACTCTCCCCATCCCCCTCAGCCGTGGCATACTCTCCCCCAGCCCCCCAGCCGTGGCATTACTCTCCCTCAGCCCCCTCCAGCAGTGGCATTACTCTCGCCCAGCCCCCCCCCCCCCCCCCCCCCCACCACAGTGGCATTACTCTCCCCAGCACCCGCCAGCAGCGGCATACTCTCCCCACCCCCCCAGCGGCGGCATTACTCTCCCCAGCCCCCCAGCAGTGGCATTAACCACTCCTCCCCAGCCCCCCAGAAGCGGCCATTACTCTCCCCACCCCCCGCAGTGCATGTACTCTCCCCAGCCCCCAGCAGCGGCATTTTACTCTTCACCCAGCCCCCGCAGCGGCATTACACTCCCCCAGCCCCCCAGCACGGTATTACACTCCCCAGCCGCCCAGGCAGTGGCTATACTCTCCTCCCCACCCCCAGCAGCGGCATTACTCGCCCCGATGCCCCCCCCACCCTCCCCCCTGCAGTGTGCATTACTCTTCCCCCACCCCCCCAGCACGGCATTACTTACTCTCCCCAGCCCCCCCAGCACGGCATTACTCTCCCCAGGCCCCCCCCCCCCCCCCTCCCCCCAGCAGTGTCATTACTCGCCCCAGCCCCCCCACAGCGGCATTACTCTCCCCACCTCCCCCAGCAGTGCATTACTCTCCCCAGCCCCCCAGCAGCGGCATTACTCTCCCCGATCCCCCCCCCCCCCCCCCCACACCTCCCCCCCCTAGCAGTGGCTTACCTCCCAGCCCCCCACAGTGGCATTACTCAGCCCCACCCCCCCAACAGCGGCATTTTCTCTCCCCAGCCCCCGCATGGCATTACTCCCCCCCAGCCCCCCAGCGTGGCATTACTTCCCCAGCCCCCCAGCATGGCATTACTCTCCCCCGCCCCCCCCCAGCAGCGGCCATTACTCTCCCCAGTCCCCCCACAGTGGCATTACTCTCCCAGCCCCCCACCAGCCCAATTACTCTCCCCAGCCCCCCCCCCCCCCCCCCCAGCAGTGGCATTACTCTCCCCAGCCCCCCCCCCCCCCCCCCCCCCCCCCCCCCAGCACGGCTACTCTCCCCACCTCCCCCCCCACCCTCCCCCCAGCGTGCATACTCTCCCCAGCCCCCCCAGCAGTGGCATTACTCTCCCCAGCCCCCCAGCAGGGGGCATTAACCCCTACCCAGCCCCCCCCACCCCTCCCCCAGCAGGGGCATTACTCTCCCCGCCCCCCAGCAGTGGCATCCTCTCCCCACCCCCCCAGCAGCTGCATTACCTCCCCGCCCCCTCCCCCCACCCCGCAGCATGGCATACTCCCCAGCCCCTAGCAGCGGCTTTACTTCCACCCCAGCCCCCCCCCCCCCCCCCAAAACCCCCCCCCAGCAGTGGCATTAACTCTCCCAGCCCCCCCCCCCCCCCCCCCCCCCAGCAGCGGCATTACTCTCCCCAGCCCCCCAGCAGTGGCATTCCTCTCCCCAGCCCCCCAGCATGGCATTACTCCCCCAGCCCCCCAGCAGCGGGATTACTCTTCCCCAGCCCCCCAAACAGTGGCATTACTCTCCCCAGCCCCCCAGCAGTGGGATTACTCCCCCAGCCCCCCAGCATGGCATTACTCTCCCCAGCCCCCCCACAGTGGCATTACTCTCCCCAGCCCGCCCAGCATTGGGATTACTCTCCCCAGCCCCCCAGCAGTGGCATTACTCTCCCCAGCCCCCCCGCACGGCATTACTCTCCCCCCCCCCCCAGCAGTGGGATTACTCTCCCCAGCTCCCCCCCACCCTCCCCCCACAGTGGCAATTACTCTCCCCACCCATCCAGCAGTGGCATTACTCTCCCCAGCCCCCCAGCATGGCATTACTCCCCCCCAGCCCCCCAGCAGTGGCATACTCTCCCCAGCCCCCCCACAGTGGCATTACTCTCCCCAGCCCCCCCGCAGTGGCATTACTCTCCCCAGCCCCCCACATTGGCATACTCTCCCCAGCCCCCCAGCAGTGGCATTACTCCCCCAGCCCCCCCCCCCCCCCCCACAGTTGGCATTACTCCTCCCAGCCCCCCAGCATGGCATTACTCTTTCCCCAGCCCCCCCCCCCCCCCCCCCCACCCTCCCCCCAGCATGGCATTACTCTCCCCCAGCCCCCCCACACGGCATTACTCTCTCCAGCCCCCCACAGTGGCATTACACTCCCCAGCCCCCCCCCCCCCCTCCCCAGCAGCGGCATTACTCTCCCCAGCCCCCCAGCAGTGCATTTCTCCCCCCAACCCCCCAGCAGTGGGATTACTCTCCCCAGCCCCCCAGCAGTGGCATTACTCCCCCAGCCCCCCAGCAGGGCATTACTCTCCCCAGCCCCCCAGCAGTGGCATTACTCTCCCCCAGCGCCCCCCAGCATGGGATTACTCTCCCCAGCCTCCCAGCAGTGGCATAACTCTCCCCAGCCCCCCCCCCACCCTCCCCCCAGCAGTGGCATTACCTCCCCAGTCCCCCCCCCACCCTCCCCCCAGCAGTGGCATTACTCTCCCCAGCCCCCCCCAGCAGCGGCATTACTCTCCCCAGCCCCCCAGCATTGGGAATTACTCTCCCCACCCCCCCAGCAGCGGCATTACTCTCCCCAGCCCCCCAGCAGTGGCATTACTCCCCCAGCCCCCCAGCATGGCATTAAACCCCCCCAGCCCCCCAGCAGTGGTATTACTCTCCCCAGACCCCCAGCATGGCATTACTCTCCCCAGCCCCCCCCCCCCCCCCCCCAGCACGGGATTAACCCCCCCCCACCCCCCAGCAGTGGCATTAAATCTCCCCAGCCCCCCACCTCCCACCCTCCCCCCACATTTGGCATTACTCTCACCAGCCCCCACCCCCACCCCCCCCCCCTCCCCCCAGCACTGGCATTTCTCCCCCCCAGCCCCCCCCAGCAGCGGCATTACTCTCCCCAGCCCCCCAGCAGTGGCATTACTCTCCCCAGCCCCCCAGCAGTGCATTACTCTCCCCAGCCCCCCCCCCCCCCCCCCACAGTGGCATTACTCCCCCAGCCCCCCAGCAGTGGCATTACTCTCCCCAGCCCCCCAGCAGTTGGCCCTTACTCTCCCCCCGCCCCCCAGCGTGGCATTACTCTCCCCAGACTCCCAGCAGTGGCATTACTCTCCCCACCCCCCCAGCAGCGCATTACTCTCCCCAGAACCCCCAGCAGTGGCATTACTCTCCCCACCCCCCCCCCACCCCAGCAGTGGCATTACTCTCCCCACCCCCCCCCCCCCCCCCCCCCCTCCCCCCAGCATGGCATTACTCTCCCCAGCCCCCCCAGCAGCGGCATTACTCTCCCCAGCTCCCCAGCAGTGGCATTACTCCCCCCCCAGCCCCCCACAGTGGCATTACCTCCCCAGGGCCCCCCAGCATGGCATACTCTCCCCAGGCCCCCCCCCCCCCCCCCCCCCCCCCCAGCACGGGATTACTCTCCCCAGCCCCCCAGCAGCGCATTACTCTTCCCCAGTCCCCCACAGTGGCATTAACCTCCCCCGCCCCCCACAGTGGGATTACTCTCGCCAGACCCCCACAGCGGCATTACCTCCCCCAGCCCCCCAGCAGTGGCATTACTCTCCCCAGCCCCCCAGGAGTGGCATTACTCTCCCCAGCCCCCACAGTGGCATTACTCTCCCCAGCCCCCCCAGCGTGGCATTACTCTCCCCAGCCCCCCAGCAGTGGCATTACTCTCCCCACCCCCCAGCAGTGGCATTACTCTCCCCCCCCCCCCCCCCCCCCCCCCCCCCCCCCCCCCCCCAGCCAGTGGCATTACTCTCCCCAGCCCCCCCAGCAGCGGCATTGCTCTCCCCAGCCCCCCAGAAGTGGCATTAAATCCCCCACCCCCCACCCTCCCCCCAGCAGTGGCATTACTCTCCCCAGCCCCCCCCCCCCCACCCTCCCCCAGCAGTGGCATTACTCTCCCCAGCCCCCCCAGCAGCGGCATTTCTCTCCCCAGCCCCCCCAGCAAATGCATTAACCTCCCCAGCCCCCCCAGCAGGGCATTACTCTCCCCACCCCCCGGCAGTGGCATTACTCTCCCGCCCCCCCCAGCATGGCATTAAATCTCCCCAGCCCCCCAGCAGTGGCATTACTCTCCCCAGCCCCCCCCCCCCCCCCCCCCCCCCCCCCCCAGCATGGCATTACTCTCCCCAGCCCCCAAGCATGGCATTACTCTCCCCAGCCCCCCCCAGCAGCGGCATTACTCTCCCCAGCCCCCCAGCAGTGGCATTACTCTCCCCACCCCCCAGCAGTGGCATTACTCTCCCCAGCCCCCCCAGCAGCGGCATTACTCTCCCCACCCCCCAGCAGTGGCATACTCCCTCCCCAGCCTCCCAGCAGTGGCATTACTCCCCCAGACCCCCAGCAGTGGCATTACTCTCCCCAACCCCCAGCAAATGGCATTACCTCCCCCAGCCCCCCCCCCCCCCCCCCTCCCCCCAGCAGTGGCATTACTTCTCCCCACCCCCCCACACGGCATTACTCTCCCCACCCCCCAGCAGTGGGATTACTCTCCCCAGCCCCCCCCAGCAGCGGCATTACTCTCCCCAGCCCCCCAGCAGTGGCATTTACTCTCCCCCACCCCCCAGCAGTGGCATTACTCTCCCCAGCCCCCCAGCAGTGGCATTACTTCCCCCAGCCCCCCCCCCCCAGCAGTGGCATTACTCTCCCCAGCCCCCAAGCAGTGGGATTACTCTCCCCACCCCCCCAGCAGCGGCATTACTCTCCCCCCCACCCCCCAGCAGTGGCATTACTCTCCCCACCCCCCAGCAGTGGCAATTTCTCCCCCAGCCCCCCCAGCAGCGGCATTAAATCTCCCCACCCCCCCCAGCAGGGCATTACACCCCAGCCTCCCAGCAGTGGCATTACTCCCCAGACCCCCGCAGTGGCATTACTCTCCCCAACCCCCAGCAGTTTGGGATTACTCTCCCCAGCCCCCCCCCCCCCCCTCCCAGCATGGCATTACACTCCCCAACCCCCCCACAGTGGCATTACTCTCCCCACCCCCCCCAGCAGTGGCATTTTCTCTCCACAGACCCCCACAGTGGCATTACTCCCCCAGACCCCCAGCCCGTGGCATTACTCTCCCCACCCCCCCCCCCCCCCCCCCCCCCCCCCCTCCCAGCAATGGCATAACTCTCCCCAGCCCCCCAGCAGTGGGATTACTCTCCCAGCCCCCCAGCAGTGGCATTACTCTCCCCCAGCCCCCCAGCAGTGGGATTACCTCCCCAGCCCCCCAGCAGTGGGATTACTCTCCCCCCCGAACCCCCAGCAGTGGCATTTCTCTCCCCCAGAAACCCCCCGCATGGCATTACTCTCCCCAGCCCCCCCCCACCCCCACCCTCCCCCCCCCAGTGGCATTACTCTCCCCAGCCCCCCCAGCAGTGGCATTACTCCCCCAGCCCCCCCAGCAGTGCCATTAAACCCCCCCAGCCCCCCCCCCACAGTGGCCCTTACTCTCCCCAGCCCCCCAGCAGTGCATTACTCTCCCCAGACCCCCAGCATTTGGGATAAATCTCCCCACCCCCCCAGCAGTGGCATTACTCTCCCCCGCCCCCCAGCAGTGGCATTACTCTCCCCAGCCCCCCCAGCAGTTTGGGTTACTCTCCCCAGCCCCCCAGCAGCGGCATTTCTCTCCCCAGACCCCCAGCAGTGGCATTAACTCTCCCCAGCCCCCCACAGTGGCATTACTCTCCCCAGCCCCCCACCCCCCCAGCAGTGGCATCACTCCCCCAGCCCCCCCGCATGGCATAAATCTCCCCAGCCCCCCCAGCAGTGGCATTACCTCCCCAGCCCCCCAGCATGCCATTACCTCCCCAGCCCCCCCAGCATGGCATTAACCCCCTCCCCAGCCCCCAGCAGTGGCATTACTCTCCCCAACCCCCAGCAGTGGGATTACCTCCCCAGCCCCCCCACAGTGGGATTACTCTCCCCAGCCCCCAGCAGTGGCATTACTCTCCCCAGCCCCCACCCCCCCAGCAGTGGCATCACTCTCCCCAGCCCCCAGCAGTGGCATTACTCTCCCCAGCCCCCCCAGCAGCGGCATTAAATCTCCCCAGACCCCCAGCAGTGGCATTACTCTCCCTAGCCCCCCAGCAGTGGCATTACTCCCCCAGCCCCCACCCCCCCAGCAGTGGCATCACTCTCCCCCAGCCCCCCAGCGTGCATTACTCCCCCACCCCCCCCCGCAGCGGCATTACTCTCCCCAGCCCCCCAGCAGTGCCATTACTCTCCCCAGCCCCCCCAGCAGTGACATTACTCCTCCCCAGCCCCCCAGCAGTGGCATTACTCCCCCCCCAGACCCCCAGCAGTGGCATTACCTCCCCAGCCCCCCCAGCAGTGGCATTACCTCCCCAGCCCCCCAGCAGTGGCATTACTCTCCCCCGCCCCCACCCCCAGCAGTGGCATCACCCCTCCCCAGCCCCCCAGCAGGGCATTACTCCCCCCCAGCCCCCCCAGCAGCGGCATTACTCTCCCCAGGCCCCCCCCCCCCCCCCCCCCCCCCCCCCCCCAGCAGTGGCATTACTCGTGCGTTGCTCATGGTGGGCTCTGCATGACATGACCACACCCGCTCCTGTGGCAGCGTCGGCTCTGACGGTCCACAAGAACCGGCGCCATGAAGTGCCCTGGGTGCGCCCAGTGTGCAGCACATGCTCCCCTCCCAGTGTGGGTCTTGAATCCTGCTTAGGGTGCAGGACCTAGTGATTGGCCACCCCCTACTTTGGAAACGTTCTGGAAACAACTGCTGGAATGAGTGATGTCACAGAGAGACTCACAGACGCACACTCACAGACACAGGAACTCGCACACACACGCACACACACACACACACGCACACACACACACGCACAGACACACACGCACAGATACACACACACACACACACACACACACACACACACACACACACACACACACACACACACAGAGAGATACACACACACATACACACACACACACACACACACACACACACACACACACACACACACACACACACAGATACACACACACACACACACACACACACACACACACACACACAGATACACACACACACACACACACACATACACACACACACACACACACACACACACACACACACACACAACACCACACACAACACACACACACCACACACACTCTCTCTCTCTCTCTCTCTCTCTCTCACTCTCACTCTCACTCTTACACACACACACACACTTATACACCACAAGTGTACATGCACTTGCAGACATGCATTCACACACATATCCGCACTCTCTCTCTCTCTTCTCTCTCTCTCTCTCTCTCTCTCTCTCTCTCTCTCTCTCTCTCTCTCTCTCTCTCTCTGTTGTATGCATCTTTGTGTGTGTGTGTTTTTGTGAACAAGCATGCTCATGAATATGTGTGTGTATGTGTGTGTATGCATGCATGTGTGAGAGAGAGAGGGGGGAGAGAGCATACTTGTATGCATGCGTGTGTGTTGAGCAAGCACACTTTGTGTGTGTGTGTGTGTGCATGTGGATGCATGTGCATATGCACATATGGCAATAAGCAGAGAAGTCTTGAATAAAAAGGAAAAACCACCAATCCCTGGAAATCCCCCAGCGTATCGGAACCAAATGAATTAACTCATGAAAAGAGGATGGCCTAATCCAGCACGCTGGGTCCATGCCTTGTAAATGCCCATCCCCAACTAGGGGGTCAGTTTTGTGCAAAGGGGCCGGCGTCCTGTAAAACGCCCATGCCTAACGTATGGGTCAGTTTCAGGTAAAGGGAGTAAGAGAGGAGGGGAGGTAACAATTTGTGGCACTATCAGATCATGGTCAGCATCCATGAGAGGAGACGCTGGACTATGGTTGAATTACCTGGGGGGGGGGGGGGGGGGGGGGGGGGGGTGTTCAGCAGTGGCTGTTCTGTTCTTGTAGGCGTATTTCTTGGCCCTCGTTGTGACCACATTCATTGCTTAGGTACAGAACCTGAAAGAGTTTTTAGAGTGTTGGGACTTGCACGATGTGAGACATAAACACTTTACAGCCGAGTCCATGAAAACCTTGTTCAGAGATGTCCCCACCTGACGTGATCTTTGAGTTTCAGAAAGAGATCAACATTTTTCATCCGATCTAGGATTTTAGGGAAGAAAGATTTTTAACGAAGTTTCTGGTACGCTTTTAGAAGATGTATTTTAAAGATATGTGTGTGAAAGAAGGTGAGGGAGGGGGGGGGGGTCTTTTCTTTTTTTTTTTTTTTTTTGACTTGTGAGGTGATTTTAACATGGTGACAGCCCTGATATGGCCCATTGCAGTCGACTGGGCAACATGACCTTACCTTAGCCAGTGTAAGTGAGCATCCGCTGCTGAGGGTGCTGTCTCATCCAGCTGACGACAGTCTATGTGAAGTTGTCAGTAGGGAAGACTGTGACACGTGCTTGTCTACCGTCGTTGACTTTGAGAGGAAATGAAAAGGGAGACCATCAAGAGAAAGGCATGAAGAGCCGCACAGCTGGACACTTTCTTACGTGTTTTTGTGTGTGTGTGTGTTTGTGTTGTGTGTGTGTGTGTGTGTGTGTGTGTGTGGTGTGTGTGTGTTTGTGATGATGAAAGAGGAGAGGTATAAGAATGATTAAAAGAATTCTGAGTTCAGTTCTGATCTGAAATGACATGACAGGGCTGTACTCCTTCAATTTTTTTTTTTTTTTTTCATAAGGGTATCTCGGTGTCCACCAGGCCTGAGAAATACAGACACCTGCAGTATTGGACAATGACACACACACATACACGCACGCATGCACGCATGCACACACACCACACCACACACACACACACACACACACACACACACACACACACACACACACACACCATACGCACACACAAACATACACACACACACACACACACACACCACACCACATGCACGTGCGCGCGCACGCACATGCGCACACACACACACACACACACAAAAAAAAAACACACACACAAAAACACACACACACGCATGCATGTAGGGGCGCGCACGCACACACACGCACACACACACACACACACTTGCATGTGAAGGCTGAAGAACAGCCTGTTGGTGAGTGGTTTAGAAAAATGGACAAGTGAAAGTGTGATTTGAATAACATGAAGGTTGGAGGTTAATCAAAAAGTAAAACCTAAAGATCCAAGAAAAACAGTTGGTCAAGGGTTGAGAATAGCATGTCACTCAAGGCCCAAGAGAAATATGAAGTCAAGACTCACGAAAAACATACAACTTGAGGCTTTACGAAAAAAAATGTATCAAGTTGAGGAATAGGATGAAAATGCAAGTCAAAGCATAAGGGAAAAACACAACATGTAAGTTGAGGCTGAAGAGAAAGCATACGAGGCAAGGCCTGTGGGAAACATGTAGGTTGAGGCTTCAGAAAACATGGTTTTACTTTATGCAAGCAGTCGAGGTTGAAGAAAAACCCACGGAGTCAAAGCTAAAGAAAAGCATGTAAGCTGAATACTTAAGAAAAGCATGTAAGCTGAATACTTAAGAAAAGCATGTAAGCTGAATACTTAAGAAAAGCATGTAAGCTGAATACTTAAGAAAAGCATGTAAGCTGAATACTTAAGAAAACATGAAACAAACAATCAGAAAAAGAAAAAAAAACACGTGTGTCAAAGCATCAGAAAAACATCTTAGGTAAAGGCTGTTAAGAAGAACATGTAAATCAAGGTTTTAGACAGAAAATGACTCAAGTTGAGACTGAGGTCAGCCTGAAAACCATTTTTTTTTAAAAAGAAAAAAGAACTCTCTTCAACTTCAAGGGTTGTCTACTCTTGAGTGAAGCAAAACAGGCATGTTGATGATTTCACACAGGAAGTGTGTGCAGAGTCAGGTGGATACAGACATCTCCTAGACTTCACGCAGCCCTGCCCTGCCCAGCCAATCGTCTTTGGGAGACGACACATGTGCTGATAATTCAGTGTGAATAAAGATCACCATCTAAATATCAGTGTTGTTGGGGACCCAAGTGGTCGGCTGGGCTGGAAACCATGTAACTTGACTTCAGACGTCTTTGGCAATCATGCATTGTGGTTTTTCATGCCGTATGAATGGCTCTGGCCTTGCTTTACTGTTCATTGTTTTTTTGTTTTTTTATTTCATTTGTGTCGCCCCCTCCTGGTCCCAACCCTCCACCCCCATCCCAGCAAAATGGCCTTACTCCGACATGGCTCATTTTAAAGACCCCCTACCCAGCCCTGTCTGGCGTCACCCAGGTCAGAGGGAGACAGACACCTGCAGTGTTGGTTTAAGAAATGTGAGCTCACTAGTCTCGGGAGAACAGCATCCTTCAAGAGGATGAAACTCAACTGTGTGGTTGCACTCTTCCTGTGTGAGCCAGTGTGATTCTCAGCGCTAGGTAAGGGCCTACCAGGGCTGTGGTTCCACTCTTGCTGTGTGAGCCGGTGTGATGCTCAGCGCTAGGTAAGGGCCTACCAGGGCTGTGGTTCCACTCTTGCTGTGTGAGCCGGTGTGATGCTCAGCGCTAGGTAAGGGCCTACCAGGGCTGAAACATCGTTCAGAATTAATGCCTTTGACGTGACCTAAAGCAACAGCCTCCCAGCCTGCAATCCGCAGCAGTTGCTGTGACATTGGAGCAGCTGGTCGTCTGTCCGAACATGATAAACACATATTAAACATCCGGTTTTCTTGGCACTGATTGCAGTCTTCGCTGTGTGTTCTTGCAGAGTGTGTGACAGAGGGGTGGGCAGTGATTGCAGTCTTTGCTGTGTGTTCTTGCAGAGTGTGGGACAGAGGGGGTGGGCAGTGATTGCAGTCTTCGCTGTGTGTTCTTGCAGAGTGTGGGACAGAGGGGGTGGGCAGTGATTGCAGTCTTTGCTGTGTGTTCTTGCAGAGTGTGGGACAGAGGGGGTGGGCAGTGATTGCAGTCTTTGCTGTGTGTTCTTGCAGAGTGTCGGACAGAGGGGTGGGCAGTGATTGCAGTCTTTGCTGTGTGTTCGTGCAGAGTCTGGGACAGAGGGGGTGGGCAGTGATTGCAGTCTTTGCTGTGTGTTCGTGCAGAGTCTGGGACAGAGGGGGTGGGCACTGATTGCAGTCTTCGCTGTGTGTTCTTGCAGAGTGTCGGACAGAGGGGGTGGGCAGTGATTGCAGTCTTCGCTGTGTGTTCTTGCAGAGTGTGGGACAGAGGGGGTGGGCACTGATTGCAGTCTTCGCTGTGTGTTCGTGCAGAGTGTCGGACAGAGGGGGTGGGCACTGATTGCAGTCTTCGCTGTGTGTTCGTGCAGAGTGTCGGACAGAGGGGGTGGGCAGTGATTCCAGTCTTTGCTGTGTGTTCTTGCAGAGTGTGGGACAGAGGGGGTGGGCAGTGATTGCAGTCTTTGCTGTGTGTTCTTGCAGAGTGTCGGACAGAGGGGGTGGGCAGTGATTGCAGTCTTCGCTGTGTGTTCGTGCAGAGTGTCGGACAGAGGGGTGTGGCAGTGATTCCAGTCTTCGCTGTGTGTTCTTGCAGAGTGTCGGACAGAGGGGGTGGGCACTGATTGCAGTCTTCGCTGTGTGTTCTTGCAGAGTGTCGGACAGAGGAGGGGGCATCCCTCAGAAGCTGGTCAGCAAGGTGTTTGAGTACAACTTCACCACCTCCGGCGTGGGGGAAGCACGACGAAGACGTGAGCATCTTCGACAGCTTCGTCAACAGCCCCCAGTTTTACCCCCACCCCGGGGGAAGATGCACGGGTAAGGGGGGTCCCGGGCGAGAGGGACAGGTACCCCCACCCGGGGAAGATGCACGGGTAAGTCGGGTCCTGGCGAGAGGGACAGGTACCCCCACCCCGGGGGAAAATCACGGGTAAGTCGGGTCTGGGCGAGAGGGACAGGTACCCCCCCCCGGGGAAGATGCACGGGTAAGTCGGGTCCCGGGCGGAGAGGGACAGGTACCCCCACCCGGGGAAGATGCACGGGTAAGTCGGGGGCTGGGCGAGAGGGGCAGGTACCCCCACCCGGGGAAGATGGGACGGGTAAGTCGGGTCCTGGGCGAGAGGGACAGGTACCCCCACCCCGGGGAAGATGCACGGGTAAGTCAGGGTCCTGGGCGAGAGGGACAGGTACCCCCCCCCGGGGAAGATGCAGGGTAAGTCGGGTCTGGGCGAGAGGGCAGGTACCCCCACCCCGGGGGAAAATTTCACGGGTAAGTCGGGTCCCGGGCGAGAGGGAGGGACCCCCCACCCGGGGTAGATGCCCGGGTAAGTCGGGGCCTGGACGGGGAGGGACAGGTACCCCCACCCCGGGGGAAAATGCACGGGTAAGTCGGGTCCTGGGCGAGAGGGACAGGTACCCCCACCCCGGGGAGATGCCGGTAAGTCGGGTCCTGGGCGAGAGGGACAGGTACCCCACCGGGGAAGATGCCGGGTAAGTCGGGTCCTGGGCGAGAGGGACAGGTACCCCACCCCCGGGGGGGATGCACGGGTAAGTCGGGTCCTGGGGAGAGGGACAGGTACCCCACCCCGGGGAAGAGCACGGGTAAGTTTGGGTCCTGGGCGAGAGGGACAGGTACCCCACCCCGGGGAAGATGCACGGGTAAGTCGGGTCCTGGGCGAGAGGGACAGGTACCCCCCCCGGGGAAGATGCAGGGTAAGTCGGGTCCTGGGCGAGAGGGACAGGTACCCCCACCCCGGGGGAAAATGCACGGGGGAGTCGGGTCCTGGGCGAGAGGGACAGGTACCCCCACCCCGGGGAGATGCACGGGTAAGTCGGGTCCTGGCGAGAAAGGGGCAGGTACCCCACCCGGGAAGATGCAGGGTAAGTCGGGTCCTGGGCGAGAGGGACAGGTACCCCCACCCGGGGAAGATGCACGGGTAAGTCGGGTCCCGGGCGAGGGGGGACAGGTACCCCCCCCCGGGGAAGTGCACGGGTAAGTCAGGTCCTGGGCGAGAGGACAGGTAGCGTTTGCTAGGTATCGCTAGCATTGTGCTGGGATTCATCTTCAGAGCAGGGCTGGCGCAGACCTGGAGGTGGGGTGGGGGGGGGGGGGGGGGGGGGGGGGGGGGAAGAGGAGGGAAGGGAAGGTCTAAGAGTTCTGGGCCCTCCATCCCCACCTTGCCCCATTTCAAAAAACTTTTGAAG
Organism: Conus ventricosus; assembly: GCA_018398815.1. NCBI lineage: Eukaryota > Metazoa > Mollusca > Gastropoda > Neogastropoda > Conidae > Conus > Conus ventricosus. The sequence goes on from CM031621.1 coordinate 3,093,507, forward strand.
GTGGTTTTTTTTTTTGTCACTGTAGACTGTAGATCCTTTTTCCCAAATGATCCACCCTGCATGAGCCATGGATCTGCAGACCTGCTTAGCCTTTTTGATTTTTGCCGTTTCTTTTTCAGAAAAAAATCAAGATTATGGGAATTACACCGCCCCCCCCCCCCCCCCCCCCCCCCCCCCCCCCCCCCCCCCCCCCCCCCCCCCCCCCCCCCCCACCCCCCCCCCCCCCCCCCCCCCCCCCCCCCCCCCCCCAAATCCAGGGAAAATCAAGTAAGAAATTGTTAAATGCAAAGTTCATCTGCTACCATTTCGGTCAAAGCAGTAAAAACATTCCCAGCGTGCCTTTCTCTTTACCTTGTCAAATTGGGAGAAAAGGTCCTAAGGGCTAATGCCGCTCTCCAAATTTCAAAAGTCGAAAATATTGCGATTATTTAAGATTTGTTGTGTTTTTTTTCCAAAGTTACAGGTTTTTGTCTGAGATATTACAGGTTAACGATTTGGGGGTAAACAGGTCTGGGATCTGTCTCATTGTCCCCAATGTAGTTGAAAAAAGATCCTTATCAAATTTTTAAACTACATTTATGTGAGATTTATCAACAATTCAAAGCACTTTGGAAAACAGGGCACACCCCAGTAAGAAAAAACAACAATTGTTATCATCAGTCTAGCACTGTTGGAATATAAGACATTTTCAATTTCACTGCAGACAAGACTGCAGTTTACAGGTGTGTGCCGAATATACCAGAAATTGATTTGACCGTAATTGACCACTTCAAGCTGAAACATGGTATTATAGATTGACGTTCTGATCAGTGTTTTTAACAGAGTAGACAGACCTTGCCCTTGACCGCAGGTCATAGGTGGACGTTGGGGGTTCACAGTTAGATGCCCTGACTGATTTAACAAGTGTAGGGCGCTTCTGAAGAGAACTTGGTGGGGGATTGGGCGGGGGGGGGGGGGGGGGTTGGGGTTATCACCTTCAGGTGTGGAAATCATTGTACATGCAAGGAAACAGTTCAGAAAGCTTTCTCTTTGCTGGTGGTTGCATCTCAGTACAAGCTCATAAGTACTGGAGATGTTGCTGGTGATTGCATGATCAATACAGGCTGATAAGTACTGGAGATGTTGCTGGTGGTTTGCATGATCAATACAGGCTCATAAGTGCTGCAGATGTTGCTGGTGGTTGCATGATCAATACAGGCTCATAAGTACTGGAGATGTTGCTGGTGATTGCATGATCAGTACAGGCTCATAAGTACTGGAGATAAGATAAGATAATGTTGCTTATAGCCCAGCCGACCGCAAAGGGCCATATCAGGGCTGTCACCACGTTAAAATCAACTCACCAGTCAAGTACTGGAGATGTTGCTGGTGATTGCATGATCAATACAGGCTCATAAGTACTGGAGATGTTGCTGGTGGTTGATGATCAATACAGGCTCATAAGTGCTGCAGATGTTGCTGGTGATTGCATCCTAAATACAGGCTCATAAGTACTGGAGATGTTGCTGGTGATTGCATGATCAGTACAGGCTCATAAGTACTGGAGATGTTGCTGGTGTTTGCATCCTCAAAACAGGCTCATAAGTACTGGATATGTTGCTGGTGATTGCATCCTCAATACAGGCTCATAAGTACTGGAGATGTTGCTGGAGATTGCATGATCAGTACAGGCTCATAAGTACAGGAGATGTAAAACGTCTTGTACATGTTCTCATGGCAGTCACTCTGGCATAACAACCAGCATCAAAAGACTGAAATCACACGCCAGCCAGCTCCTGAACAACCGTTTGTTGCAAGGCCTAGAGCCCCCAAGTTGTTGGCAGGTTCATATTACCTTGCCCCAGTACTCGGCTCCAGAGCAGTCCACGTTGACGAGTGAAGTCACACAGGACTGCCAAGACAACACAAAGGGAGGCTATGTAGGAGGGGAAAAGCGACTGGCATTCGTGCGGAACCAAAGTCTGTGAACACTGTCGTTCTTCCAGCTCTTGTGTACGCACGTGACACCTGGACAGCGCACAGGAGACAGGCATGCTGACTACACTTCTTCCTCATTATCCTCGGGTAAAATAATGAAAAGCACCTGGCACAAGATCGCTGGCACGCTGTATATGCCCCTCACAAACATGCCTTCAGTCTACAGTTCTGGTATGGGAGCATCCAATCAGATGGATTGGCCACATCGGAAAGCGGAAGTTCTGTGGCGAGCTGTCCGTAGGAAAGGGCTTTTCATGGTGATAATGCGACCTCAAGGTCTTCCTGAAGACCTTTGGAACAGACCCTGCTCCTGGGAGCTGGCAGTCCTGGAAGAGTTCCTGGCACAGAAGCATCTCGACAGGGATGCCACAGCAGAGTGCACTTGGTGTTAGATGATGGATAATTATCTGCAGAGAAAAGAGAGAACAGTTCACATGATGGAGCTGCTTCCATTGAGGGAGGGCCCTTCGCTGCCTGCATTGGACTGTGTGGTCACTTCCACACTCCACACTATATATATATTTTTTTTATTCTAGAGATGTTGCTGATCATCCTCATGGGCAGTGGTTGCATGTCATCAGTCACAGGCAGTAAATCTTCGGTGTTCACTGTGCTGTTGACTTTCTCTTTTTCTGTTTCAAATCATTTGTCACCACATTGAACCTAAATGATAAATTTCTTCGCAACTCATCATGTAATGTATGTTCATCAAGTGACTGAAGTTTGCCTTGTGTTTTGTTGCAGTCTTGAGTGTCCATTTTGGTATCGTTTGAAATCCCCCTTTCTCTACTGTTTAAGTTGTGATAGCTTGCACAGAATGAACTAAATGGTTCTCTCTTTACCTTGTTGCAGTTCATCAGAGTTGATTCTAACCTGCATTCTTTTGTTCATTTAATGTAAAGTGACAGTATTAGAATGTAGTCTCTGATAATTCCTCACCTTTTTTTTTAAAATAGAAATCAGCAGGCCACATGACATACTTGCTTCACACAAATGCACTTTAATCGTCCATGTATGTTCAAATCCTGTTAGTTTTCAAGATCTGTGACTGTGCTTTTCCAACACACTTTGACATGATTCTGTCAATGAGTATGCAGATATTCAACATTTGAATTTTGTTTTTATTCTATTGCACTGCTGGAAGGCCACTACAAAGCTACTCCAAGCAAATTACTCACAATAACCAATGACGGTCTTTGTTCCTTACTAATTACCCTACCCTGATCTCGATCAACAATTTCGTGTTTGCTCCTTTTTATGTCACAGAGACAAGCAAAATCTAGAAACAGGAAGAGACTGAAATAAAAAAGATTTAAACCATAAGAGGGGATCCCCCTTCTACCAGAAACATGGGCGGTGCCTTCTGCACAGGAGGGATTTAAGCCCCAGCATGGGTGTTGGAGAATGCGACTCTGTGAAATTGCGACAGAAATACTGTAATTTTCAGTGAAAAAATTAGGAGCAGGGGTGATCAAAAGAAGGGACTGACATAAGTATGATTTCAGAGCTAAAACTGCTTAAGATTTCTTTTTAAGCTGTGCAGCTTTCCTGATCTGCAGTTTTTGTGTAGATTTTGATAGAGAAACCAACCTGACAAACATGTGAAATAGATTCTGAGTATCAAGTTCAACCTGAATTGGGAATCACACCTATATTCAGAACATTAGCATCATGTTATCTTGTCAAATTGCTGAAGTATGATCTTAGGGTCAATGTGTTGTCTTTGAACCGATGCTTTGTCAGGACAGATGGTCTTGGGCTGATCAAAAACTCCTGTAATGGTGAAACGTCACACCTAGATGCCATACATTGTTCTGATGGTTCAGTGGTTTTTCTCTATTTGAAGTGACAAAGAATCACAGCGGATGACTTGGTGAAATGTATTAGTTTTATGTTGCTTTTGCTTATTTTGATAACCACTTTGAGAGTATTACAGAATTTATCTAATGCGGTCTACAAACACAACTTTGTTGTTGATATATGTATGTTATGTTGTTGATGATAAGATCATATTATCAGGATTTTACAGACAAGGAACATGTCTCATGTTGTTTTGTATTGTGAATCCATGTCTTCAGTACAATGAACAATATCTTTGATAAAAATGTTACTTAATGTAAGTCTGAAAGTGTTGACTGATTGTTCCTTTTTTTTTTTATCTCTCTTGACGTTTTGCACTACTACTGTGTTTATATTCATACTTTTGGTACCATTTAAAGCTTTAGATTTTATTCTTATTTTTGTTCAGCTTCACTTGCCTCATGCCAAACATTAGCACATACGTTTGGAACATTTACTAAAATAAATTCTCCACATTTTTATTTCGTTGTCCACTAACTTGCTTAATATGAATATTTTGCGTCTGTGGTTTTGTAAGTATGTGTACGGAAGGGGAGGATGAGATGTGCGTGTGTGATGGTATGAAAATATCAAGAGTAGGAATGAGTATGTGATGTGTCAGGCTTGTACTCCGATGTTTCCACAGCGAGTCCAAGGTATACATGTGTTGTTTTGTTCTTCTGACCAGTAGTCCAGGACATGTGCATTAACCCTGTCCTCATGGACGTTCTTCTACAAACCCGCACTTCAGGTGGGTCTGTTGGTGGGAAGTCGTCTCCTTGCATTCACTTCAGCCAAAGGTGCAACACAAGAGAAAGGCCGTTTTCTAACACACATTAAGCCAGCATTTGTACACGCGTCGTGAATGAAAATTCGACCCAGCAGTCTAGATGAACCAGTAAAGGAACGTTGACACCGATTAGATGTTACACGCTGGCTTCAAACACAGGAGAGAGGCTGGAAATGAAAATTCGACCCAGCAGTCTAGATGAACCAGTAAAGGAACGTTGACACCGAGTTAGATGTTACACGCTGGCTTCAAACACAGGAGAGAGGCTGGAAATGAACATGAACATGTGCTACTCTTCAGATGAACTCATGGGGAATTTCTGTTCGGCTGGGAAGTTGCAGCGCAAGTTTAAACAGGAATCTGTTTGATTATTTTTTGATTCACAAACTGCACATACTGCATGTCAGACTGCGACTTGTTTTGCTCAGTGCATGACGTCACCATGATTTTCTGTCGATGAGGTGAACAGAGAGCTGTGAAGGTAAAGGATCCCGCCCTTCAAACACTTCACTGTCTCATTGTGTTACATCTTTTTTTTTTTTTTTTTTTTTTTTTCTGTCCCAACCACTGCGCCACCTCAGAGGCAGTGCACCCACGCCGCTCATTCCGACACCCCGTCCACAGCCACAGCCCGGTCGACCCCACTGCAGCCCCGGCACCAGCAATTCACAGGGAGCAGTCCATGTCAAGTCGTCAAGAGGCAACCCACCGGAGGAGACACTGCACTGCTGCCGAGTCACTTCGGTGGTGTTCAGTGGCGCCTGTTCTGATCTAACATACGCAGGACACCACCTACTAAGCCCCTACTGACGACAATAATTGTTTAGTCGCGGAGCCGGCGTGAGTGAGCTCTCCCTCTGGAGGGCGCCACCACGTCCATCCAACGACAGCCCCATGGACTCGCCGATACGGTGACCCCGATGGAACCAAACCAAGGCCACAGACGTGGAGAGGACATCGAAACAGGTCACCATGAGAGCAGGGCATGAAGGGCCACAGAATTTGAGACATTTTTTTTTAATGCTGATCAATGAGAATGAGGATGATTAAGATGATGCTACGGATTTCCATTTCAGTCTGAGACTACATGACAGGGCTGTACTCTACGCTTCCTTGCATAATATATCCCGGCGTCAACCAGACCCGAGAGATACAGGCACCGCAGTGTTGGTCAAGAAATTTGAGCAACACTCTCAGAACGATCCATTAAGTGGATGAAACTCGACTGTGTAGTCCCAGTTTCCCAACTGAGTCCGCAGCAAACTAAAACTCGGGGTAGGAGCGGTCGGGGCAGAAAAACCCCATGACTCTGATGGTTCGAACCCACGACCTCCAGCCGGGAGTCGCGACGTAACCATTTGCCACGGCGCTGGTTTGTGTACATCTGATAAAGGCGGGAATGAGGCTTGTCCTTTGAAGGTCCACCTGAAGCAGACGTGGGAGAGTCAGTGTCGGTGTCTGTTGTATTTTCAGTTCAGTCACTGTAGTTCTTGTTATTGTACCTATTTTGCAAAATTTCGTGCATTACGAATCCCATGCCCAATACACGTTTCCCTTTGTCTTGCTTTCTTTTTGTTTTCGTAAAGAGATGCATGTCTCCATGTCACCAACTGAGATACAAAAATGATTTGTCTCCTTCACCAACTGAGTCACAGAATGATTTGCATGTCTCCGTGTCACCAATGAGATCACCAGATGATTTGCACTGTCTCCATGTCACCACTGATCACAAGAAGATTTGCTGCCTGGTCACCACTGGTCACAAGAATGATTTGCACTGTCTCTGTCACCATCTGAGATCACAAGGAATGATTGCACTGTTCCGTGTCACCAACATGAATCACAAGAATGATGGCATGTCTCCATGTCACCAGTGAGTCACCAGAATGATTTGATTGTCTCTGTGTCACAATGACACAAGAATATTTGCATTGTCTCATTCACCAACTGAGATTCACCTATGTTTTGCACTGTCTCGTGTCCAACTGGTCACAAGAAGATTTGCATTGTCTCCATGTCACCACTGAGATCACAAAAATGATTTGCTGTCTCGTGTCACCAACTGAGATCACAAGAATGATTTGCACTGTCTCCGTGTCACCAACTGAGATCACCAGATGATTTGCATGTCTCCATGTCACCAACTGAGATCACCAAGAATGATTTGCATAGTCTCCATGTCACCATGAGATCACCAGAATGATTTGCATTGCTCATCGTCCCACGTCCCGATGATGCTGTCTCATGTCACCAACTGAGATCACCAAGAATGATTTGCACTGCCTCCATGTCACCAACTGAGGATCACCAAGAATGATTTGCATGTCTCCGTGTCACCAACTGAGATCACCAAGAATGATTTGCACTGTTCCTGTACCATGAGATCACCAGATGTTGTTCCATGTAAATGAAACACAAGAATGATTTGCATTGTCTCGTGTCACCAACTGAGATCACCAAGAATGATTTGCATGTCTCCATGTCACCAACTGAGATCACCAAGAATGATTTGCATTGTCTCCATGTCACCAACTGAGATCACCAAGAATGATTTGCATTGTCTCCAGTCACCAGCAGAGATCACCAAGAATGATTTGCCTCGGGTTCCTGACTGCATCTGGGAGTTGTTGTGTGCATTTATATGCCAGTGATTTGTGACATTTTAAGAAGACGCGTTTTGTCAAAAATTCAGTTGTCTGTTTTGTATTGCATAATGGATGTTTTGTATTGCATAATGGATGTTTTGTATTGCATAATGGATGTTTGTATTGCATAATGGATAAAAACGCTGCTTTGCTCCTTGTTTTGACGTGTATTTATTTGTATTTTGACGTAGCTTGACAAAACTTCTGAGCGTCTGCAGCTCATTCAAATGGTGGCGAGATTCCAGTGGAAAGTTTTGAGCAAAGAATCTGACAGCTAAAAAAAAAAAAAAAAAAAAAAAAAAGACAAAAAGTACCACAGTTTTCACCAAATGATCCGATCTTTGACAAGAAATACTCCCATTAGCAGAACTGAGGAGCTGAAGTCTGTATTTTGAAATGACTCTTTGGTTTGTGAAGGCACGTAACCATCAAACTCTTTGACTAATGCCACTTTCTAGCAAACAAATGTGAGGCGCTCCTAATCTGCCCAGTATGCTAAAGTCGCCATGCCAGATCTTGAGATGATCAGACAGCAACTGTGGACTTGTACCATCACCACCAACAGAGGGCACTGGATACAAGTGCACACAGACAGACGAAGGAACGTGACATGGTGGATGAGAGAACAGGCCATCACCACCAACAACAGAGGGCACTGGATACAAGTGCACACAGACAGACAGAAGGAACGTGACATGGTAGATGAGAACAGGCCACACTGAAGACCTCTCATCTGACTCAGCAGCAGAAGAGGGTCTTCTTTGGTGGGTGGCCTGGTGAAGACCGGGCATTGCCGGAATGAGCATGAGAGCGCAGTGCACATACATTGCTGCAGGTGGCACACACATTGCTACAGGTGGCACACATATTATATAGCTACAGATGGCACACAGCTTGCTGCAGATGACACACAGCTTGCAACAGATGGCACACAGATTGGCAACAGATGGCACACAGCTTGCTACAGATGGCACACAGCTTGCTACAGACGGCACACAGATTGGCACAGATGGCACACAGATTGCTACAGATGGCACACAGAGCTGCATGGCACATTGCATGGCACACAGCTTGCTGCAGATGGCACACAGCTTGCTGCAGATGGCACACAGATTGGCACAGATGGCACACAGAATGCTACAGATGGCACATGGCTTGCTACAGTTGGCACACAGCTTGCTACAGATGGCACACAGCTTGCTACAGATGGCACACAGCTTGCAACAAATGACACACAGATTGGCACAGATGGCACACAGATTGCTACAGACAGCACACAGATTGCTACAGATGGCACACAGATTGCTACAGATGGCTACAGATGGCACACAGCTTGCTACAGACGGCACACAGCTTGCTACAGATGGCACACATATTGCTACAGATGGTACACAGCTTGCTACAGACGGCACACAGCTTGCTGCAGATGACACACAGATTGCTACAGATGGCACCATATTGCTACAGATGGTACACATTGCTACAGACGGCACACAGCTTGCTGCAGATGACACACAGATGCTACAGATGGCACGCAGAGTGCTACGATGGGCACACGATTGCTACAGACGCCACAGATTGAAGGGAACCTGTAGATATGGAGCTGGAAGGAGGGTGTGGTAGTAACGCCGTCAAAGGACCTCGAGATACTGGACGTATCGTGCCAAGGACAGCAGACCCAAGGGATGCTGTAATGGAGCTCACCCTGTCCAGGGCTCCTCAGTCTTTCGTTGTTAGTCAGTCATGTGCAACAGTGCAGAGGGTCTGTAGCTGAGGTGTCATAAAATCATTGAAGGTTTGTGAAAGTTTTGAGAAACAAGGTACCCTGTGTACTACAGCTTGAAAGTATGTTAAAAACTGACTTGGGTTTGTTTTAAACAGCTTGTGAATTTCCTGTTGTCCCCTCAAAAAGAAAAAAAAACTGTGGTTGTTGCTAGTGAATTCAGTTTTCAGTGTTTCGTGGATTCAGAGGCTAATGAATTGAACTGTTCTGTCATTTTAAAAGTATGAAGAAAGTTGGATCGCATCAACGGAATCACTGTGGTGAGTAATTCGGCTGTTAGTAATTGAAGCAGATACTCCCAGCTCGGAAAGAAAGGATACTGTCAAGGGAGCGTGAAACCTCTCACAAAAGGCATTAGACGCTTGGAGACAAAGGGACGTTGTACGTAGTATACAATAGTAATAGAACCAATATAGGTAATAGGCCAATTAACCAGGGTACCTTACCCAACGCACACGGCCGAACTGTGTGAAGGAGGCCGAAGTGGCCAGATGACAGATGACACCTGGGAGAGAGTTCGGACCTGCCCGTGGCGAAAGGGGGAAGGGATGTAACCACTACGACCTCGGCGCTCCAAGTGAGCGCTAAATGCTCAGTCAGCTGAGGTTCTTTTGTAAACAGTCATGAAGAGGAGTCTTGGATTCGTTCGGATGGTGTTGCCGTGGGTCACTGTGTTGGTTCTATTGTCAGGCTGGCTGAATGCGTGTGGAGGTTGTAGTACCCTCCTTAAGATAATTACTGTGTTAATTGACCACCGAAGTCGGCGGGAATTTTCGATGTCCATCTGGTGCTAAGTGTGTGTTTGCTAATCAGTTAGGTAGGGTGTGTGTAAATGCTGATTTGTGGGAGAATGTAGCGAATGGAGAATTCAGGGTACTTGTGAACTAGGGGTTTTGAGGAAGCAGCGTGGACAAAGGCATGGCCCGAAAGGGAATCCTTTGTTTCCCCCCCTATATAAACTGAGGGAGAACAACGTGCAGGAGAACAACACCAGGAGAGGGAGAGAGAAGGCAGAGGGGAGAGAGAGAGAGAGAGGAGAGGAGTGAGCAGGACAGAGAAAGGGTCGAGAGAAACGTGGTCTGGAGTTAGAAGAGACAGCAAGTCTTAGAGTTAAAGACAAGCTGGAAGAGAAGGAAACTAAGTTTGAAGCCCAGAGGTGGGTGAAGACAGACAAACTGAATTTGAACCCAGAGGTGGGTGAAGAAGACGAAGAAGAAGAGTTCGACGTCGAGATCCCCGAGACGACCACGAAGACCCAGTCCTGAAGCCTGGAGCCAGTCAACCAAGGGCATCAAGATCAAGCAGTGCTGAAGAAGACGTGAAGAGACTTTTTTCAAGAACTGTGGTGTGGTGTGAAAGCGTGGTTGTGTGTGTGAAAACCTGGCCAGGTAAGAAGTCATTTCATCATAACCCGGGATTAGGAAGTATTGATCTTTTAATGTGTTGATTTATTCATTGTGTGTGATTGATTGTTCATGATTAATTATAAGTAGCATAGAAATTGTATTTCTTGTTCTCAGTCGTGTTAGGAAAGAAACGAATGCGTGACATCCCATCCCAGAGAGAGGTGAATGTTTGGTGTGCGCATGAGTGTGCATATGCGTGTATGAGTGCAAAGATAACCTTGGTGTGTTAAGCCTGACTAATAATACATCAACTTAGTGCACTTAAGCAATACCATCACGATTTCCCCCCGTCCTGGACAGTTACATACAAGTCTTGTAGTTAGTGGGACTTACAAACAGTTTTTGATGTATGTTGAATCCGGAAATTTAGTCCATTTTGATGTCTGTTGAATCTGGAAATTTAGTTCATTTGGGTCGTAACATTTTTGTTAATTTGTGCCTTTTTTTTTTCTCCCAAGTGCTAATCCTGTAATTAGTTTAGTCTTTTGTTTTTGGGGGAGATAAGAGAGCCGCGCACTGGCGCACAAAAAATGAAATAAAACGGAAACAAAACGAGGAGACATAGACGGTGCTGTATCACAGATAATGAATCTGTGATTGATAATGATGATGATCGGTCAGCGTATGGATGATTGGTAATGATGGTGACAATAGATTGGTGATGATGGTGACAATAGTACGACTATTGATTGTTATAGTTGTTGTGGCTGGCAGTGGTGACGTCAGTGCAGCTTGTAGTGATGGTGAGGGTGGGTGTTGCTTTCGAGTGATGCTTTTCATCGGTACTGACCTGATCGTTGTCAAACTGTCCCCTTTCTCAGGTACGGCTTTGGGCTGCCGGCTTCTCGTGCCTACGCCACTTACCTGGGTGGCAGTCTGACTATGGAAACCATGGAAGGCATCGGTTCCGACGTCTACCTGCGCCTGGGACACATTGACCCTGCCAAGGAAAGCTTCCGTATCTAGAGGAGTTTGGGAGGAAAGGAAAGTGGAGCACTTTTTCATTTGTTTATTTCCTTCGTTTTCTTTCTTCTTTTTTTCTCTTTTTTTTTTTTTTTTAAGTTCCGATATCTAAATCAGTTTTGAGGAGAAGGAAAGCTGGGTTGCTTTGTTTTTTTTGGTTTTATATTTGATTTCTGTATGTAAATCTGTTTGAAGGAAAAAGGAAGTCACATGCATTTGTTTATTGTCTGTAAATCAGTTTTGAGGAGTAAAAACGGGTGGGATGTTTTTTTTCTTTTTCTTTTTTATTAATTTTTTTTCATTTTAATTTTTTTTAATGTCAGATTTTGGAAACGGTGATGATTTTGGTCCGACAGAGGCTTTGATTTTTTTTTTTTTTTTTTTTTTGAATTCTTAAAATTTGTCTCATGTATGCGAGAATAATCATAATAAACAGGATAGTTGGAGCTTTTGAGCATGTTCATTCAATAAACCAGTCGCTGTTGTCAGCAGAGTAGGAATTTTTTTTTGTAAATTGACGGTATATACTGGATGGATGAAAGTCGGTTTTGTTTGTGGCTCCGGTGCACCATTACACCTTTTTGGGAAAGGTTTCCATTTAATAATTTTTTTTTCTTAACTGTTATAATGTTTGTTTCTGTGAAACAAATTTTTCTTTGTGTCGCAGAGTTTTGTAGTTTTGTTGTTCATCTGGCCCCCATTCCATCTCTGAATGATGACAGGAGAGAGTGTGTGTCTGTGTGACGCTCTGTGTTGAGGTGTCTTTATACACTTGCCTCTTTACAGGTGTGCCAGCTGTGTCTCTGATATCACTTTCTGATTTTGTTACATTGTGCAGTGTTCATTATTAATAACAGGGGACTGAATGTTGTGTTATGGTTGGGGAGGGGAGGAGGGTCATGTTATTGTGTTGGGGGATGCTGGGGGAAATTCTATTTTTAAGCTTTTTTTTTTTGGGGGGGGGGGGGGGGGGGTGTGGGGCTGTGACCATGCCAGTTTTGTCCTTTTTGTTGTTGTTTGTTTGTTTGTTTTTTTCTTTCTTCAAATTACATCTCAGATTGAATGTATCGGAATGTATGTTAGCTTCAGAGTTCGGGAGTACAGAATTAGAAAAACGGTTCTTACCTGGGTTTTTCCCAAACTGACTGACATCGCTCAGACATTGCACCAGCATGAGCGAGTTTCTTCCTTCAGAGGGCGCCTCTGTGCCTGTCCAGCGACAGTCTCCAGGAAATTGCTGCGCTGAATGATTTGACATGACCTCGGCAGGGACATGGACATGGAGAGGAAAGCTGGGGCAGAGGTCGTCGGGGAGCAGGGCATAGCGGGCCCCTGGAATGTAGGTTTAGACTTAGCTTTAATGCCCAGCAAAGCTTACCTCCCTTGGAAAGGAACTGAAGGATTGTTAGGGGTCATTGTTGAGAGGTTCTACAATGTTTATTCCGCCTTTATTACCTTTTTTTTTTTCTTTCTTTCTTTCTGTGTGATTTTCTTCAGAGTTTGAGATTATTGACAACTGATTGAGCAGAACTCATTTGTCTGCACTTGTGGCTGTGATAGTTTTTGTTATGTTTTGTTGAATAATTTCTCTGTGTTATATTTGTTTTGTTTAATAGTTTCTTTGTGTGATATTTTTTGGTGCTGTTTTATGGTTACAGTTTAATTTTTTGTCTCGTTTGTTAGTTCGTTTTGTTTTGTGTGTAACACTTTTCTGTACTTTTGGTGTTATGTTACGTCAGTGGATTTTTATGCTCATTTTTTATGGGTGTAGTTGTGTACTTTTGCTGTGTTTTGTTCAGTAAATGTATTGTTTTACTTTTTTTTTTTAAACTCTGTAAAGTTTTTTTTTGTTTTAGTTATTATTTTGTTTACTAAATTTCTTATGTTTATTTCATTGGTTGGCCTGAGTGTGCTGAGGCGTTCTGTTCAATAAATGTGTTATTGTAGTATCATTGTGTTTGATACGTGTGTTGTTTTATATTAAGTACATATGTGTGTTGTTGTTTCATAAATTATTTTGTGTGTGTGTGTGTGTAATCTTTTTCAAAACATTTATTGTTCCTGTGCCATTTGGTAAGTTAATTTGTTGCTTTCTGTGCCATTTTGTACAGAGAATGTGTCGTCTGCAGCTGCAAAACAAGACAAAGATGGAGGTCCATGGAGTTCTCTGTTGATGTCATCGTTGGTTTTTTTCCTCCTCCAGTATCTGACCTTGAGTCCTGTTCTCAGCGGTAAGCTTCAGGATTAGATGACAAATGCTGCATGCACCTGCAAGTGCATCTATACTAAGCAGACAGTCCAGGTGCATTGTGATCCTAGGAGTCATCATCATCATAGCTCCATCTTTCATTGTCAGAGGTGACAGCAGCCATAGAGGAAAGGAGGGTGCCCGTCGGTGTTGTCAGGCCAAACAGGAAAGCCTGCCTCCTTGCTGGTAATGCGTAGGTGATGGTTTGTTCAGGCCTTGTCACTGGACTCGTTCATGGTGAGGTTAACAGTGTAGCGCAGTCATACCCGAGGAAGCTTTCAGTGGAGGGTGCTTGGCGACAATCCACCCAAGGGAGTTCACTTCTGTGGAAGAGTAGATGACTGGGCTCCCTTGATTTTTTTGTGTGTGTTTTTTTTTGTCATCATTTCCAAAATGGGTCAGGTAGATTGAGTTAAAATAAAGAGAGATGATTCCAAGAATGTAATTCTTTTTTTATGCAGGTCAAACTGAATGTTTTGTTTTGTTTTGTTTCTTTCTCTCTTTCACTTGAAGTTGAGCAGGATGAGTACGTGGATTGGATGATAGATAAGGAATGTCCTGTATGCACCGGAACTGTTTTGTGCTTTCAGATCAGGATCACGGGGAAAAAATTTGAATGGATTTTTTCTTCCAAGTTTGACAGGGTTTTTCTTTGTAGAGTTAGTTTATTTACATGTGCTTATATTATGAGATCTCTTTGAAGAGGGAGGAGGTGATGAAAGGCTGAAAGAGAAAAGAAAAAAAAAAAAGGTTTGCCGTTATTTCAAAACAGTGTGTGAGAGATTGTGAAGGGAATGAATGCAGTGCGCAGGGTCGCATCCCAGGGGGCATTTTTTTTTTTTTTCCTTTTTTTTCCCCCTCAAAATGCTTCCTAGCCATTCAGCATGTAGCCATGTCCTGGTGTAATCCTGTATTTTGGAAAAGCTTACTCATGGGCAGGAAGTGATATAATACTTTGCGTGCTGGTTTCTTATGTACGTAGTGGCGTGTCCTTTCGAGTGTCTTGTTGGTTGGTGGTAACAGACCTAGGATCTTCCCTGTATTATGCCTGTAGTTCACTGTAACCAGGAAGCGGTGTGTTCCTGTTTTTGATGTGTTCTTATTCCATCACTAGATGTAATGTTGTCATCTCTTTCTCCCAGCGTGTACTTGTCAGATGAAGTTGGTATTGCATTCAACCATATACAAGATGCCTGTGTTATACAGTCGAATTGAACGGTGAAACTACAGTTAAGAACTCTTATTTTATAATAAATTCACACTTTTTTTGTTTTTTGCTCCTCCCTTCCCACCGCCCCCTTCCTCTGCCCTCTCTTCCATTCCTACGCTTGTTTATGGACACAGTTTGGTGTAACTTGAAAATTCAAATGTGGAGACAAAAGAATCTCTTTGGAGTTATGTTGTACCGATTGTGATTTCATTGACATTTCATGTAGTCATTCTTTATTTGCATGTGTGTATGTGTGTGTGCGCGCGCGCGTGCGCGTGTGCGTGTGTGTGTGTGTGTTGTCTACAGAAAATTGAAATACTTAAACTGTTTTGTCATGTGTTGAATAGAGGAATCTCATATCTGAACAGATGGTAAGTTTACTGTTCATTATTTTGGACCTCCGTGTCTCCAAGGTCTTTCTGGTCATTTCCTGATAACAAGAATTAAGGATGAAAAGGAATCTCAACTGCATTTTTTTCTTCCCTTTTTTGTTGTAAAGGTATGAATTGAGTGATGTTATGTATGTATATTCCTCTCGCTTCTGTTTCTTGCTGTCAGATTTGTTTCCATTCATGGAATTAGTCGATGATTGAATTAGACAATGAACATATGAAATACTTTTTTTCTTGTTTCAAATGTTTCTTTTCATGTGTTTATGACTATGCTTTATGTTTATATATCATGGCTGAATAAAGTGAGTCTGTATAACGGAGAAATTTTTATTGGTCTTCTTGCCGGGTCTGTCTGTCTCAATGTTTGTCAAAAGTGCTATGAAAGAATAATTGCTTGCCTAGGAGCAATGGCTGCTTTCAATTTTTTTTTTTTTTTCACACAAGCAACATTCTTTGAGCACTTTTGTCAATGGTGGTGTGATAACAGCTTGATTCACAGATTGGTTGTCTAGCAACATTGGACACAAGTGTAGTCTTTTCCTTCTTGGTTCTTGCACTTTATGAACCCTCTTAAAATCCACAATTTTTGAGAACACTTGCATGAAAAACAGCTTTTAATTGTCACAAAGACACAGACCTTTTTTTTGTAACAGAATGTTCCTGAAATAGTTTTTTTCCCCGTGGGAAGTATGAATGGAGATACGAAAGGGAAAAGAGTCAGATAGTCTCCACATCTCTCTCTGTATGTCCGCAGCAGTTCACTTTGAACTATGTAAGGGAGGTCAAATTTACAAGCACAACGATAGCAAGGAAGTGACTGGACTGAAATTTGCTCCAAAGTTTGATTTTTAGGGTATTCTTTTCTTTCTTTTAATGTCTGTTGTATGTATTTTGGGCTCTGCCATCCATTTTCTGGGTTCTGAAAGTTCGAAACTTGATTCTTGAACTGCTTTGACTTATTCCAGTTCAGGGGAGTTGCCAGTTCTGCGTGCTGTGGAACTCTTCGGCATGGAGGTCAAAACGAGGGCAGGTTTGTCGTGTTGGTCACAGGACAACGGAGACCTGAGAAGAGCACCATAAGTATGGGCGATCCAACAAAACTTCTTCCCGTGGTTCTCCTGAATCCTTCAAGCAGTCCACAGCTGAACAATGTTGATTCACAATTGTTGCATGCGTACTTGAACTGAAGATGTCATTTTACACTGCTAGGCCTACATGAAGTCCTTCTCACTGGGCACAGGCCTCCAGAAAACTGTCCACACTTTTTTTTGAAAGGTCATGTGCTACAATATAGGTTCTTGCAACAGTTCTGAGTGATTTAGTAGTGTTGGCCTACTCGCTGCTGCTGTGTTTGATGTGTGAAGACTGTTTTAGCAACTTGACTACGACCAGTGAGTATGGTTGTCAGGAAAAAGCTGTAGCATCTTTTATGATAAGATGGGGCAAGTAGATCAAGTCATTTGGAATAATTGCTTGTCATCATTTTTACGTGGAGTGTATCACTTCACTTTGGTGAACCAGCTTTAACATTAACTCTTTCAGCTCCAGCGTAGTGACAGATTATACCACCTTCCCAGTCAGGACCAGCTTTAACATTAACTCTTTCAGCTCCAGCGTAGTCACAGATTATACCACCTTCCCAGTCAGGACCAGCTTTAACATTAACTCCTTCAGCTCCAGCGTAGTGACAGATTATACCACCTTCCCAGTCAGAACCCGCTTTAACATTAAGAATACCGATCTGTTTAATTACATAAGTGGCCTTTTAAATTCTTTCTCTGTCTGTCTCTCTCTCTCTCTCTCTCTCTCTCTCTCTCCTCACGCACACACACACACACACACACACACACACACACACACACATTTAGCATCAGTTTAACAACAAGCACACATGCAGGTGTACTGAATGAGACAGAAACAGATGCAGAATTCTTCAGTTTGTAAAATTATTGGTTGATCGTTTGCATCAGCAGATATAGTTGTTCTGACCTGTCGTCCTTTGAATACTGAATATAATGAGAGGACAAATCCTCAACAGTCTGTTCATTCTTTGACAACAGAAGCAACATCTAGCAAAATGTACTTGCCACAATGAATTCCTGGCTTTTTTTCTTTCTTTTTTTTACCTCCACTTTACAAAAAGGATAGATCAGTTCCACTTCAAGTGTATTTTTCCATTTTTTTCTTTCCCTTTTTTTCAAAAATTATTATTATCGCTACAATTTAATCAGCTGCCATGGCGAAGTGGTTAGTGTTGCGGAGTCCTGGCGGCTGTGTTCGATTCCCACTAGAGCCATTTTTTTTTTCTCGTGGGATTTTTCTGTTCCAGCCAGCTTCTACCCAGGGTTGAGTTTGGTACGGGATCAGCTGTGAAAATTGGGACCACACAGTCAAGTTCCTTCCACGCAATGGATGCGTCTCTGAGAGTGTTGCTCTTAATTTCCTGACCAACACTGCAGGTGTCTGCATCTCTCGGGCCTGGTTGACACCGGTGTATGTTATGAAAGTAAGAGTACAACCCTGTCATGCTGTCTCAAACCGGAATGGAAATCCGTAGCATCATCTTCAAGTCCTCATCCTCATCGATCAGCATTAAAAAAAAAAAAAGAAAAAAAAGGTCAAGTTCTGTAGCCCTTTGTACCCAGCTCTCATAGTGATCTCAGTTTTGATTGTTTCTCTGTGTCTATGGCCTTGTTTTGATTCTGTTGGGATCACCAGTATCGGCAAATTCATGGGGACTGTCGTTGGACGGACGAGGTGGCGCCCTTCAGAGGGAGAGCTCACTGGCGTCGGCTCCGCGACTGAGGAATGATTGTTGCCAGATGGGGGCTAAGAGGTGGTGTCCTGCGTATGTTGGATCAGAACAGGCGCCACTGAACACCACCGAGGTGACTCGGCAGCAGTGCAGTGTCTCCTCTGGTGGGTTGCCTCCTGACGACTTGACATCGACTGCTCCCTGTGGATTGCCGGTGCCCGGCTAGGTCGATGGTTATATTGAATAGAACAGTTTCTCTCTCTCTCTCTCTCTCCGTTATGTGACCTTTTAAGCGCGCACACACACAAACAACACACACACACACACACGCATGCTCTCGCTCTCTCTCACACACACACACACACACACACACTCTCTCGCGCACACGCACACACACACGCGCTCTCTCGCTCACACACACACACACACATGCGCGCGCACGCACGCACACACACAAACACACGCACACACACACACACCCTAGCCAGCAAAAAAAAAAAAAAAAAAAAAGCCGTCACTTTTGGCACCGGGCATATAAAGCCGCCGAATTGTTAGCATGATATAACCGCCACCTCCACCACCTACCATCCCCCCCCCCCCCCCTCCCCTCTCGAATACCCTCCCTGTACATTTACATTTTGGAAGAGGAACCTTTTCCCTCCCTTCCCGCACACACACCCTGCTTATACAAGACTTTGGAAGAAGACCCCCCCCTCCCCCCTACAAGTAATCTCATGTCTGATCTCCGTTTCCTCACTGAGGAAGGAGTCCCAGACCGACCCCCCCCCCCCCCCCCCCCCCAGTCACCCACGCTAAAAAAAAAAAAAAAAAAAAAATGCCGCTGTCTTCCACGTGGGGTGCATTGTTTCAAGTAAAACGGATTCTTGTAAGTAAAACATGATGTTTTTAGTAAGCGTGTGTAGATGTCTTTTAAACACACATCGTCCGAGTCACAGAACCTTGAAGGTTGAACAGAAGAGATCGAGGGCCATCTCATCTGAATCGCAGGGCGATGGTTTTAACTAATCTGTCAACATGAATGGAAGAACATGGTTCTTCCCTGAATTCTTTCACGTTTTACACTGAAATTGTCTCTCTTGTTTGTAAATCGTTCATAGATCTTCTTGTTGATGATGTGATTGTTGCTTCCCAAACTTTCTTTCCATTTTTAGTTCATTTTATTTTATTTTACTTCTGTTATCTTTTTGATGCTCCCTTTAAAAAAAAAATCAAACTTTGTAGTGAAACGTATAGTATACCGTAAACGTAGTGTCAATGTTACATTTGAGCACAGTAGAAGCCTAGGACTTGTCGTTGCTCATTTGTTCTGATGACAGGGAATGTATTCTGTTTATTTGTTTATTGAATAAAAGTTATTTAAACCATCTAAACTGTTACCTTCCCACATCTGATTTGACGGTTGTTCACGAGTGCTGCGAATGGAAATATTGAAATTTATAGTCTTGTTACTCTATCGACGGTTCGCAACTATATTTCAGTTGCACCGTCTTCAGCAATCGTCTTTAACGTCAAACTGTTAGTTTTTGTCAGAAGAAGGGTAATCCATCTTGCACTTGCTTTCTTCTCGTTAGAATGCTGAACGCAAGTTTTCTTCAACTCTGCCATGTGAAAGTCTGTAACCTTCACAGGTATGCGTGTGTGGGTATCAGGAATATGTTGTGTGTGTGTGTGTGTGTGTGTGTGTGTGTGTGTGCGCGTGCGTACGTACGTGCGTGCGTGTTTGTTTGCGTGCGTGCGTGCACACGCGCCAGTGTGTATGTGTGTGCACGCGCGCGGGTGCGTGTGCGCACGCTTGTGTGTGTGTGTGATAGAGAATCACACTTCACCTGTGCGCGCACGCGCATGTGTGCGTACGCGCGTGCGCTTGTGCATGCGGACATATTAGGTAATTTAGGAACATATTTCTTCCCACTATTTATCTTGGCAGCACACACACACACGCGCGCGCGCGCACACACACACACACCGAGTTAAATAATTTGCTCGTACTCGAAGAGGGACACAATGTAAACCATCTCTTTCTACTCTATCCTACTGACGATTTGTGTGTCACACACACACACACACACACAGAGTTAAACAATTTGTTCGTATTTGACGAG
>CM031621.1:3123637-3126137 GCA_018398815.1 Conus ventricosus
CACCCTCCTTTCCATCAGCATTCCTCCCCCCCCCCCCCCCCCCCCCCCCCCCCCCCCCCCCCCCCCATTTTCTTTTCCATTCTGTGTGTGTTGTTGTTGTTGTTTTGTTTTACGTCTTTCCACATTACGTGATATTAGACGGAAAAAAAAGAAAAAAAAGGAAAAAAAAATCGGGGCTGGGAAAAAAAGGTTAACACAACGAGTCAAAAGAATTAACTTATCTACAACTATAACACAAAAATAGAATATCCATTAATCAAAGATTAAAAAAAAAATAATAATAAAAAAAATAATAATAAAAAAAAAATAAAAAATAAAAACTACACACACACACAACCAAACAAAAAGAAAAATCAAACATATAACTCTTCTGTTCTGTCTCACCACTGACTGTTATCGATTATAAGTATTTGCCAATTGGACTTTTAGCTAAGTGCATAAAGAAAAGATATGTTTCACTTGCTAACAGGAAAACATTTTGAATAGGCTGTACAGACGTATTTGGAATGAATTTTTTCATTAAGTTACACACAAGAATGTGATCAATTGAAATGCTATGACCACATATACAATGCATATTTTTGACATACTTTGTTTTCAAACAATCCAATTTCCATCTACAGATCAAGGAACTTATATGACGTCTACAGTAAATGTTTTGGTCGTACTTACTTAACATTTCATACATATTTTTCATTTCATCGTTTAAACCAAAACACCCACTTTCTCTTTCTATCAAATGAAAATGAGAAAATTGTACTTTTTCTGCCAAAGTATAGCACTCTTGCACTGACATAGAGAAGTTTAAAAGTGCGAATCTGATGATCGTTTTGCTCCTCTCTTTGCTAGAACATCAACCTTTTCATTATAATATAACCCACAGTGGGAGGGCACCCAAAGAAATGTTATTTCGGTTTCTCTAACTGAGAGGAAATGCACTAAATTATTTATTTCAGTGATCATCTCAGGTCGAACATTTAATTTAAAATTCTTCATTGCAGTAAGAACTGACTTGGAATCTACACATAAAACAACTTTAAATAAATTTTGAGGGTAATCCACAACAAACTTTAAAGCCATATTATAGCAAATAACTCGGCCCTGAATATAGATTTGTTTTTTCCGAGATAATAAGACTTTTCTTTGTTAAGGCCTGGGATAATGTATGCTGCACCTGCATGTTCATCGATTAATGATCCATCAGTGTATATCTTCAAATGGTTGGAATAGTGATCATGCAAATGCATTTTGATATTGGATAACAATAAATTAGTATTTTCAGCCTTTGTTAAATCTGTATGCTCAATATCAAAATGTGCTCGTATTAGTTTCCAGGGAGGGACAGGAGACACAATAGATCTGTTTGCAATAGATGTTAGTTTGATATCTGAGGATTCTAAAATCGAGGAAGTATATGTTCTAAGAGTCGTTTGAGGTGATATATTTTTAGCCCTTTTGGGAAATCAGTGTCCGATTTAATATTTATTTCAGGGCCTAAATTATTGTCTATAGAACTTTTTATAACAAATTTGGTGCCTGCAAGATTCCTATATTCTTCCAGTGGTAATATCCCAGCAGCACTGTATGCTTTTGTACAAGAGGCATGGACTGGTAGTCCCATGGCATATCTTATATGCTTTGGAATCAATACTTTGAAATTTTTTCAGTATCTGTGGTGTGTGTGTGTGTGTGTGTGTGTGTGTGTGTGTGTGTGTGTGTGTGTGTGTGTGCGCGCGCGCGCGCGCGCGCGCGTGCGTGCGTGCGTATGTGTGTGTGTGTGTGTGTGCTTGTGTGCGTGTGTGTGTGTGTGCGTGTGTGCGTGTGTGTGTGTGTTGTGTGTGTGTGTGTGTGTGTGTGTGTTCGTGTGCGTATGTGTGCGCGCAACCTTTTAATGAGCGGCGGTGTCATTAATTCGAAAGTAACGATCACACGTCTCTCTCTCTCTCTCTCTCTCTCTTCTCTCTCTCCTCTTCTCCTCTCTCTCTCTCTCTCTCTCTCTCTCTCTCTCATATCGCCAATACCATGTCCTCCGTCAGGTGTTGGGATCCTCCTCTTCATGGTGGAGATCGGCCTCTTGGCCTGGGTCAAGTTCTACCCTTGGAGCTTGGGGGCTGCCATCGCCTCCACCGCCGTCGTAGTCCCCGCCGCGCTGCTCTTCATTGTCTTCTCCCTACTCTTCTACCGCCGTCTGCTGGCCCACAAGCACGAGCGGCACGAGGAGGGGCTGAGAGAGCTGCAGGTCATCGCCCACGACCTCGACCGGCGCTGCAGGACGCAGGACAGTCTGCGCGTGCATCAGGTGTAGGTGAGAGGTGCGCGGGTTGCACGTGCCCTCCCCCCCCCCTCCCCCCGCCCCCACGCTGGTTAGACTGCACACTTCAGTCTGCATGTGCCCCTGGGTGTGTGGATTGGATAGTTCGGGTTGCACGTGCCCCCTTGGTGTAGATGGATAGTTCAGGCTGCACGTGCCCCCTTGGTGTAGATTGGATAGTTCAGGCTG
>CM031621.1:3131137-3141870 GCA_018398815.1 Conus ventricosus
CAGTCTGAAACAAGAACGAAAGAGATGAAATGATTTTGAAGGATTTCTCCCAATGAAATTTAATCAGTGGTCTTTGAACAAGACCCATCCACAATAAAAAGATCATGTAGAGCCATATACGGTACCCTGCCAAACTGTATGACCAGCAAATTCGCAAAAGATATGCATGAAGTTCGCCTGATCTTTTGGGATGATGCCATGTAGCTACAGAGCCTATGACAGAGCACCAGAGACTTGGTTCTACAGACCACAAGCATTGTGGAATGCAGGACATAGAAGGCTTCCAACAGAGATTTGGTTCTACAGACCACAAGCATTGTGGAATGCAGGAAATAGAAGGCCTCCAACAGAGACTTGGTTCTACAGACCACAAGCATTGTGGAATGCAGGAAATAGAAGGCTTCCAACAGAGACTTGGTTCTACAGACCACAAGCATTGTGGAATGCAGGAAATAGAAGGCTTCCAACAGAGACTTGGTTCTACAGACCACAAGCATTGTGGGAATGCAGGACATAGAAGGCTTCCAACAGAGACTTGGTTCTACAGACCACAAGCATTGTGGAATGCAGGAAATAGAAGGCTTCCAACAGAGACTTGGTTCTACAGACCACAAGCATTGTGGAATGCAGGAAATAGAAGGCTTCCAACAGAGACTTGGTTCTACAGGCCACGGGCATTGCGGGAATGCAGGAAATAGAAGGCTTCCAACTAAAGGACACGGACCAAAATGAACAGGTGCTATTTTTTAAGAAATGGCTAGCTTTCTCCACATTGACAGAATGTTTTTTTTTTAATAATGATAATAATAACAATGAAAACAATGAAAATAGAATGATAGTGACAGTAAAGGTGTCCCCTGTTTGTACAGCGCACATTCTAGAGCCCTGCATACCGCCCTTTTTCAGAGGGTTGCACCGTGACTAACCGGCACGGAAAAACATTCTTCCGCGTGTACTTCACATGCACGGCGGGCATAAACATGGCAGCAGACACGGGCTGAGGAAGAACGGAGCTGACATGACATGTCGGAATGTGAAGTAATTCACTCAGGTTGTCAGCTGCAAAATCACATCCGACAGCCGAGGAGGGGGTGGAACGTTTAGAACGCATCCTGACAGATTGGCAGCCATTGCAGTGAACGCGTCAGTCGTCTTGTTTGAGTTGATCTGTTCCGGAAAGAAAAGAAAAGAAAAAAAGCATCAAAGGAAGATAACACCTGTTTGTTTGTTTTTTGTTTGCTTTTTTCATTTGCAACTAGAGTTCCCTTTTCTTAGTTTATAGGTCATGCAAACAAAGGTGGAGGGTCAAATATTTTGAATTGTAGCGCACGCCAGGAGAACAATGGGGATGTCGACCATCTGCATTGCAGGCAATGCAGATGGTCCGCAACTATTATTTGGACAGTTTCTCCTTCTCATTGAAATGAACAATGGGACAAAATCACTTGTGGGCGTGCCCACCCTGTGGTATTTGTCCTATGAAAACTGCGGGGGGTCACTCTTGCTAAACGTGAGCGCTGACACGGATTACTTCCCTTGCAGATTTCAAAACATCGTCTATTCGGAGGACGCAGGAACCAGTTAAAGCGACAGTGTTTAGGATTCTTTAGAGTTTACTGAGAAGATATTTGTAAAGGCCGGGGCATCACATTATTAACGCTATCATGTCAAAAACACTACTAGCAGAAGTTTTCTAAAAGGGTTGTTTGTAGGATACCCTTACTCAAACCTCATAACTTCCTTTTCAAAAGGCAGGTTCTGTCTGTCAAATATTGAAGCCAGATTCGTTTAAAACAAGAAATGTGCTCTCTTGAGTGTTTCTTTAGCGCTCATACAGAACATTCAGGCTTTCCTGATTAAGTTTACTTCGAGTTTTGATGGGGAAAAAAACATGACGGAGAGAAATCATGTTTGAAGGCGAGCGAGTGGTTGTTCTTCTGAATACGCTACAGTGACTTCAGCTTATTGTACCGGCGTGAAGGGAGTTACTACAATTTATGTTGCGGAGGATAAAGGGACGAACAGAAATGCTGGCAACAGTGAGGAGATAGAGACGAAAAGAACTTGTCTTGCGAAACTAAAGATGGGCAGATCTGCATAAGTTGAAGACATGCTGAAAAGCAGTTTGAATCTAGAGATAAGCAAAAACTGAGGACAGAAGAAGAGATTAGAAGGAGACAGAAACGTTATTAACTGGTGTCTAGAAGGGAAAGGTGAACGGGTAGCTTCTTTGGACAGCTCAGCATTACTTCAGTCTTATTGTTATCATTATCTTATTATTATTACTATCATCATCATCATCATCATCATCATCATCATCATCATCATCATTATTATCATCATTCAGTTGACAAGGTCTACAGGCTTTCCCGTCGGCGATACCAACCCGTGCAAGAGAGGCCGATATATTATGTATTATATGAATGTGTGTGTGTGTGTGTGTGTGTGTGTGTGTGTGTGTGTGTGTGTGATGTGTGTGTGTACGAGCGCACACGTGATAAGGAGAAGAGAGAGAGAGAGAGACTGGGGGGGAGGGGGGAGGGGCGGTATCAAAGGGACGTGATTCATCATCTCACCACCATCACCACCCTTGCTTTACATCTCTATATATACTAGCTCCTACACCTACCTGCTATCCCCGCGTCTCACACCCCCCTCTCCCCCCCCCCCCCCCCCCCCCACACACCACACCTCCCTTGCCCCTTGCACCAACTTCCCTCCTCCCTGTTTGTGTATTCTCTCTATATCAGGCATAAATTGTGCTGGTGACAAACTGATTAACAACTTCCGGTTCATAGCGTGACGCCCTCCGCACACCTTCGAGAATTGTTCAAAAAGCTTCTCACCAAACCTCCTCTACCCTGCCGCCCCCCCCCCCCTTCCCTCCCTCCACCACCCCCCTCCCCCTCCTTCCGTCTACCATTGGCCCATATGTGTCCCCCTACCTATCAGCTTCATACCTCTCTCTGTGTCTCTGTCTCTGTCTCTGCCTCTGTCTCTCTGTTTCTGTCTGTCTTGTCTGTCTGTCTCTCTCTCTCTCTCTCTCTCTCTCTCTCTCTCTTCTCTCTCTCCCCCCCCTCTCTCTCTCTCTCTCTCTCTCTCTCTCTCTCTCTCTGTGTATGGTTCATGTGTGTGTGCGTGTGTGTGTGTGTGTGTGTGTGTGTGTGTGTGTGTGTGTGTGTGTGTGTGTGTGTGTGTGCGTGCGTGCGTGCGTGCAAGGGAAGAGAACTAGGAAGCAGACGGGGAAGGGGAGGAAGGAGGACAAGGTGATGAAGAGGAGGTGGGGAGAGGGGAGGGGAAGATGGTGTGGAAGGCTGGTATATATATCTATATATATATATCATAATATTATGAGTAGTACGCTGTCTCCAACTCATGCACTGCGTGAGTACATTTTTGATCTTCACATGCTGACATTTGCATGCACTGGCATGGCGTGTCCATCATCAATAGTAGCCGTGTATTTGAAATAGTAGTACTCGTAAACAGCGATAATCATTTTGGGAAGTGGTTAGCGTCTGGGAGGTCGTGGGTTCGATTCCCATCAAAACCACGTGGGATTTTTCTGCCCTGAGCGGCTCCTACCCAGAGCTGAGTTTGATCCGAACTCAGTTGGGAAGATTGGGACCACACAGTCGAGTTTCATCCTCTAAATGGATGCGTCTCTGAGACTGTTGCTCAACTTCCTTACGAACACTGCAGGTGTCTGTATCTCTCGGGCCTGTTGACACTGGGATATATCATGAAGCTAAGCATAGAGCGCAGCTCTGTCATACAGTCGCAGACCGGAATGGAAGTCCGTGGCATCATCATCCTCATTCTCATCGATCAGCTTTAAAAATTAAAAAAAAAGTCTCGAATTCTGTGGCCCTTCATGCCCTGCTCTGATGTAGACCTCAGTTTCGATGTCCTCTCCACGTTTATGGCCTCAGCAAAAAAAAATGTTGTTGATGATATAGTAAGAAGATATATGTCAACAGGGATTAGTAATATAAATTATACTGCATATATCTGTAATTAGGGTGAGTGTACAAAATATGTAAACAATTCCCTTCTGTAAGATTCTGAGCTTGGATGGCACATTTAGACCTGACAGAAGTGAGTTCTAGAGAAGTGAACCATAATAACTAAAACTCATTTTAAATAGATGAGTTCTAGTCATGGGAGCCTGGAATTTGGTAGAAAGAATTCATAGAATTCGTGCCAAATTTGGATTAAATAGTATGCGGGTTGATCCAGATACAATATTTTGCATGACCGGTTTTTTTTTCAAAAAGAGAAAAAAAGGTAGGTTGTGTGTGTGTGTGTGTGTGTGTGTGTGTGTGTGTGTGTGTGTGTGTGTGTGTGTGTGTGTGTGTGTGTGCATGCATGTGTCCACCCATGCCCACATCCCGTTGTTAAACACAAGAACTTCCTCTATCCCAAGACCCTACTTAGCCACAGATGACAGTAGCCAGATTAGGCAGAGCCATTAAGATAAAGACAGGTGACAGTAGAGCCAGAGCCATTAAGATAAAGACAGGTGACAGTAGAGCCAGAGCCATTAAGATAAAGACAGGTGACAGTAGAGCCAGATTAGGCAGAGCCATTAAGATAAAGACAGGTGACAGTAGAGCCAGATTAGGCAGAGCCATTAAGATAAAGACAGGTGACAGCAGAGCCAGATTAGGCACAGCCATTAAGATAAAGTAGACAATAATGGCGGTTTGTATTGCTGCACCTGCTTAAAAGATACACGGTTAAACCATACTAAGAAGCTTTTGTTTTAATGATGAGCAAGATTGTGTGTGTTATGGAAAAAACTACTGGTGCTGGAGTGTGCTTTAACAAAAAGGTTGTATTGCTGAGAACTTTGTCGAACAAAATAATATCTAATTATGTCCGAATATGAACTGGATCCCAAGCAACTGAAAGAAAAAAAAGCGAAAGGATTGGTATAAGAGACTGGTAATGTCAAAGTACATTTCAAATTGTTGAATACGAGGCGACTTGAGGTAACCTGCAGTTCATATTTAGTGGATTCCTTGTAAAATCTGTATGTTAATTTTGGCACTTCCTGGCATTTATATCTATCTGTATGTTTTGCAAAGATAAAGATGTCACATATGAATTATATGAGAGCTTGCGCTGAAGAATATGTATGTATTCCAATGTTAGAAATGTCATATATTGACTATTACGAGAACTTAAACATTCTCTTGGTGATACAAAATAATGTGTGTGTGTGTGTGTGTGTGTGTGTGTGTGTGTGTGTGTGTGTGTGTGTGTGTGTGTGTGTGAGAGAGAGAGAGACAGAGACAGACAGACAGACAGACAGATTTGGATGGCTTTTTTTGACATAGGGCTTGGGCTCTTATGAAGGGGTATGAATATTTCTGAAACAAATACATGTGACATGCAACAAAGAAGATATAAAACAAACAACAAGAACTTTCAAGTGGTAGCTGTTTCTGTCAATTTAAATGCCTTAAACAAAAACGATGAAACATTTCGAATATCTTCCATTAAAATTGATGACATCAATAGGATCAATTTAAGTAGGGAAGGCTGTCCGTGGAATTCAACCTAAATGCATTCATTTCAAATCTCCATAAGGGTTGGACAGCAAAGAGCAAAATGTATCTTGTTTTTTTTTCTGTGACTCTTTACAAAGAGGACAAAGCTCAGCATCGTCTTGAGTACTGGTTTTGTATCTAAATCTATGTACTGCTAATTCCGATCTTCTAAGTCTAAATTTTGTTGTTATGCATTTAAAGTGTCTATCCATTTCTTAAATCATATGAGTGGAGATGAAGAGAGAGAGAGAGAGAGAGAGAGAGAGAGAGAGAGAGAGAGAGAGAGAGAGAGAGAAATTACAGCTAGCATGATATCTAGTGTTCTCTCTCTCTCTCTCTCTCTCTCTCTCTCTCTCTCTCTCTCTCTCTCTCTCTCTCTCTCTCTCTCTCCCCCCAATATTTTTGCTATTCGGAGAATTAGCAAAATGCCCTATTTGTAAAAATACATATGTTTAGTCTGTTAGACAAAGGTTAACAGGAATTACAATGGGTGACTACAGGTTTGCAGCGTATGAAATTATGTTGGGTTTTCAAAGTAAAGGAAGATCATTGCAGAGGCTTCAGACATTGAGAACTGCTTGTAAAAATACGTGTGAATATATTTCAGACAATTAAAGTTGAATATTCGGATGATGATTTTGCAGGAAGAAAAGTACGAATAGATAGATTTCAGAAATGAAGGTTTAATATTCTGATATACTCGTCCAGTATCAAGGAATGGTTGATTTGTGGGCAGAAAAGAGGCAGCCATACCCGTGATAGTGGCTGAGGTTATCTTTACAGAATGTTTAAGAGACGAGTTTAATTGAAAAACATATCCTAAAGGGAATGCGTAAGCTCTTATCGAAGTCTAGGTGTGGCATTTCTACCATTGCAGTACATAAATACTCGTCAGTGCAAGCTCTTGTACAATTTACATGTGACATTTCTAACGCTGCAAAACATACAAAATAGATATAAATGCCAGAAACCGCAAAAGTTACAATAATACAGGGAAGACGTTAAATATGAAGTATATGCATTTTTCTCGTTTGATTGGGATCCAGTTCAGACTCAGATATAGTCAGAAACGACCTTGCTGGACACAGTTCTCAACGATACCACCTTTCATCTTGCATCTCAGCACAATTCAGTCTTGCCCAACACCACACCATCATGCTCATCATTAAAACAAAAGCTCATAAGTATAGTTTATCCCTCCGTCTTTTAAGCAGGTGTGGTAATACAACCCGCCATTATTGTCTACTTTATCTTAATGGCTCTGCCTAACCTGGCTCTACTGTCACCTGTCTTTATCTTAATGGCTCTGCCTAATCTGGCTCTACTGTCACCTGTCTTTATCTTAATGGCTCTGCCTCATCTGGCTCTACTGTCACCTGTCTTTATCTTAATGGCTCTGCCTAATCTGACTCTATTGTCACCTGACTTTATCTTAATGGCTCTGCCTAATCTGACTCTATTGTCACCTGTCTTTATCTTAATGGCTCTGCCTAATCTGGCTCTACTGTCACCTGTCTTTATCTTAATAGCTCTGGCTCTACTGTCACCTGTCTTTATCTTAATGGCTCTGCCTAATCTGGCTCTACTGTTACCTGTCTTTATCTTAATGGCTCTGCCTAATCTGACTCTACTGTCACCTGTCTTTATCTTAATGGCTCTGGCTCTACTGTCACCTGTCTTTATCTTAATGGCTCTGCCTAATCTGGCTCTACTGTCACCTGTCTTTATCTTAATGGCTCTGCCTAATCTGGCTCTACTGTCACCTGTCTTTATCTTAATGGCTGTGCCTAATCTGGCTCTACTGTCAGCTGTCTTTATCTTAATGGCTCTGCCTAATCTGGCTCTACTGTCACCTGTCTGCCCAAAGTAACCCCCAGCCACTTCAACTGAAATGTAACGATGACGACTCCTGCCTGTAGTGCCTCACATTACAATGTATGATGACGACTCCTGCCTGTAGTGCCTCACATTACAATGTATGATGACGACTCCTGCCTGTAGTGCCTCACATTACAATGTATGATGACGACTCCTGCCTGTAGTGCCTCACATTACAATGTATGATGACGACTCCTGCCTGTAGTGCCTCACATTACAATGTATGATGACGACTCCTGCCTGTAGTGCCTCACATTACAATGTATGATGACGACTCCTGCCTGTAGTGCCTCACATTACAATGTATGATGACGACTCCTGCCTGCAGTGCCTCACATTACAATGTATGATGACGACTCCTGCCTGTAGTGCCTCACATTACAATGTATGACGACTCCTGCCTGTAGTGCCTCACATTACAATGTATGATGACGACTCCTGCCTGTAGTGCCTCACATTACAATGTATGATGACGACTCCTGCCTGTAGTGCCTCACATTACAATGTATGATGACGACTCCTGCCTGTAGTGCCTCACATTACAATGTATGATGACTCCTGCCTGTAGTGCCTCACATTACAATGTATGATGACGACTCCTGCCTGTAGTGCCTCACATTACAATGTATGATGACTCCTGCCTGTAGTGCCTCACATTACAATGTATGATTACTCCTGCCTGTAGTGCCTTTCATTACAATGTATGATGACGACTCCTGCCTGTAGTGCCTCGCATTACAATGTATGATGACGACTCCTGCCTGTAGTGCCTCACATTACAATGTATGATGACTCCTGCCTGTAGTGCCTCACATTACAATGTATGATGACGACTCCTGCCTGTAGTGCCTAACATTACAATGTATGATGACTCCTGCCTGTAGTGCTTCACATTACAATGTATGATGACTTCTGCCTGTAGTGCCTTACATTACAATGTATGATGACTCCTGCCTGTAGTGCCTTACATTACAATGTATGATGATGACTCCTGCCTGTAGTGCCTCACATTACAATGTATGATGACGACTCCTGCCTGTAGTGCCTCACATTACAATGTATGATGACTCCTGCCTGTTGTGCCTCTCATTACAATGTATGATGATGACTCCTGCCTGTAGTGCCTCACATTACAATGTATGATGACGACTCCTGCCTGTAGTGCCTCACATTACAATGTATGATGACGACTGCCTGTAGTGCCTCACATTACAATGTATGATGATGACTCCTGTCTGTAGTGCCTCACATTACAATGTATGATGACAACTCTGCCTGTAGGGCCTCACATTACAATGTATGATGACTCCTGCCTGTAGTGCCTCACATTACAATGTATGATGACTCCTGCCTGTAGTGCCTCACATTACAATGTATGATGACGACTCCTGCCTGTAGTGCCTCACATTACAATGTATGATGACGACTCCTGCCTGTAGTGCCTCACATTACAATGTATGATGACTCCTGCCTGTAGTGCCTCACATTACAATGTATGATGACTCCTGCCTGTAGTGCCTCACATTACAATGTATGATAACGACTCCTGCCTGTAGTGCCTCACATTACAATGTATGATGACGACTCCTGCCTGTAGTGCCTCACATTACAATGTATGATGACGACTCCTGCCTGTAGTGCCTCACATTACAATGTATGATGACGACTCCTGCCTGTAGTGCCTCACATTACAATGTATGATGACGACTCCTGCCTGTAGTGCCTCACATTACAATGTATGATGACGACTCCTGCCTGTAGTGCCTCACATTACAATGTATGATGACGACTCCTGCCTGTAGTGCCTCACATTACAATGTATGATGACGACTCCTGCCTGTAGTGCCTCACATTACAATGTATGATGACGACTCCTGCCTGTAGTGCCTCACATTACAATGTATGATGACGACTCCTGCCTGCAGTGCCTCACATTACAATGTATGATGACGACTCCTGCCTGTAGTGCCTCACATTACAATGTATGATGACTCCTGCCTGTAGTGCCTCACATTACAATGTATGATGACGACTCCTGCCTGTAGTGCCTCACATTACAATGTATGATGACGACTCCTGCCTGTAGTGCCTCACATTACAATGTATGATGACGACTCCTGCCTGTAGTGCCTCACATTACAATGTATGATGACGACTCCTGCCTGTAGTGCCTCACATTACAATGTATGATGACTCCTGCCTGTAGTGCCTCACATTACAATGTATGATGACTCCTGCCTGTAGTGCCTCACATTACAATGTATGATTACTCCTGCCTGTAGTGCCTCACATTACAATGTATGATGACGACTCCTGCCTGTAGTGCCTCGCATTACAATGTATGATGACGACTCCTGCCTGTAGTGCCTCACATTACAATGTATGATGACTCCTGTCTGTAGTGCCTCACATTACAATGTATGATGACGACTCCTGCCTGTAGTGCCTAACATTACAATGTATGATGACTCCTGCCTGTAGTGCTTCACATTACAATGTATGATGACTTCTGCCTGTAGTGCCTTACATTACAATGTATGATGACTCCTGCCTGTAGTGCCTTACATTACAATGTATGATGATGACTCCTGCCTGTAGTGCCTCATATTACAATGTATGATGACGACTCCTGCCTGTAGTGCCTCACATTACAATGTATGATGACTCCTGCCTGTTGTGCCTCTCATTACAATGTATGATGATGACTCCTGCCTGTAGTGCCTCACATTACAATGTATGACGACTCCTGCCTGTAGTGCCTCACATTACAATGTATGACGACTCCTGCCTGTAGTACCTCACATTACAATGTATGATGACGACTCCTGCCTGTAGTGCCTCACATTACAATGTATGATGACGACTCCTGCCTGTAGTGCCTCACATTACAATGTATGATTACGACTCCTGCCTGTAGTGCCTCACATTACAATGCATGATGACGACACCTACCTACTCTGAATCACTATCAGATGGAGAGGACGGTTGTGCGGAAGACGAGAACTTTTAAAATTTACGGGCGTTGTCTCGGCTAACTACCGTCATTTGTATTGTCTTGGGAGTCCTGTGGTGTCGCTTTAGACATTTCCTGTGCCTAATTCAGGGTCTTGGGATAGAGGAAGTTGTTGTGTTTAAAAGCGGCATGTGGGCATGGGTGGATACACGCATGCGTGAACACACACACACACACACACACACACACACACACACACACACACACACACACACACACACACACACACACAACACACACACACACACACACACACACCACACAGGGAGAGACAGAGATAAAGTGAC
>CM031621.1:3141970-3146970 GCA_018398815.1 Conus ventricosus
CAGAGAGGACGAATAGTGGCTAATAATACATTAAGATACAAAAACGAATCGTAACTGAAACGTGCAATAACACAGATCCGTTGATGGGTTTCTGACTGTTCGTTTCTTTATTTGACGGTAGTGGAAAACTCAATCGAAAAGACTTGAAAATCACTATTACGTGTTATATATATATATATATATATATATATATATATATATATATATATATAATATATATATATATTGAATTATAAACAAAGCTTGCTCTTATGTCTTAGATTGAAGAAATAGGGGAGATAAGCATTCATATCTGCAGTGGCAGTTAATACTGCCTAACTAACAGTATGTGCTCAAGTGGGTGGATGGGGAAAAATAAAATAAATGCTTCTCAAAATGAGCCTTCAGCAAGCTTATGATCTCCAATAGGGAGGAACTCACTAACACATAACTCCTGGTCATATACCGATATTTCGAAACCTGGTTGTTTCTCCTCAGTGACCGCGGAAATTGTAATTTGACTCCTCTGCCTTTTCGGTTTTAAGAAGAATGCTATCCCAGAAAAGGCTGGTGTGCAATACCGTAGTACGTTTGTTGAGGTTTCAAAAAACCAACCAAAGGTGCCACCTAAGAAGCAAAAAAAAAATCATGAAAGAGCAAAACAAGCTACATTTTCTTGTGAAAAGTAGACAATATAAAAAGATAACCTCTTAAGACACAAGTGCTGAGGGCCAGTTCTTGGAATGAATCCGCAAGGGACTAAATTACAAAAAACTAATAAATTCCAAGGGTACGTACTGAGCACCATTCCAGCAACTTACAGAGCAGCTTGGTGTTGCAATGACTGCAAGAAATATTGAATTATAAACAAAGCTTGCTCTTATGTCTTAGATTGAAGAAATATATATATATATACTGTGCTCTTAAACCGCTCCGAAAAGTATCTCGTGAAACAAAACGTATAACCACTTCTTATGTTTGTTTACACACCGAACAAATTAAAAAAACAAACACCTGATGTGTTTTGTCCATTTTGATAACGATGTACACAATTTCTGAACGCCTCACCTGAATCTTTTTGTGATGATTTAAGATTCCTATTTTAATTCAACATTAAATGTATTCTTCAACTGTTATTGTGGAGAGAGAGAGAGAGAGAGAGAGAGAGAGAGAGAGAGAGAGAGAGAGAGAGAGAGAGAGAGAGAAAGAGAGAGAGAGAGAGAGAGAGAGAGAGAGAGAGAGAGAGAGAGAGAGAGAGAGATGGTTATTTATTTCATAAATAGGACATTTCCTTTCATGAAGGGGTACAACTAAATTATCACTGAATGTTATAGTGTCAATGCGACTAGATGTATGAATACTAGGGTTAAATCATCAAGAAAATAAAATATATATAATAATATATATATATATATATATAATATATATATATATATATATATATATTATTTCTTGCTTTGCCTTAACTAGGCTGACCCTGGAGAAAGGTCCAGTGACGGTGAGGAAAGACCCACTGACCACAGGGAAAGTCCTGTTGACAGTGGGAAAGACTACAACTTTGGATTCTCTCTTGAGGGCACATAAGACCGTATGGCGAAAGCTTGGCTGTGTCTGGAGTGGCACTGTCTTCATCTGTCCGTGGGCAGGGTGGGTGGGTCTGTGGGGTGTGCTCGGCAGCTGGAGGGTGGTGTTTTTCGCCGGTGGGCTCTGCAGTCATGAAATACGGCTGGTACACCCATGGGGATGCTACTTTAAGGCTGTTATGAGCAGCATCCTGTAGTTTAATTTACCTCTGTTTAGGAGCAGGTATGTCCCTTGATATCTTAATGGAGTGTCCTGTGCGTGCCTGTACCCATCGTCAACACAGCGCAGGCCTCCAAGGGTGGTACAGGACTGCTCTAAAGGCAGGTGAAGACAGTGCTTCTCTGGGTCTTCCCCAGCACCTTCGGGTGTTTCTTTTTCTTCAGTGTTTTGTCCATATTGATAATGATGTAGAGAAATTTCCGTAAATAACCTGCAGTATTTTGTTCATATTGATAATGATGTAGAGAAATTTCCGAAACGTCAAGTCTGAATCTTGCTGTGATGATTTGAAGATGCCTGTCGTAAGTAAACATAAAAAATGCAGCTTGTCCGTAACCATCATGTACTGGGAGGGAAAGAGAGAGAGAGGAGAAGAAAGACAGACAGACAGACAGACAGACAGACAGACAGACAGACCAACACACAGACGGCACAGAGACAGAGAGACAAAGACAGAGATGGGGAGACAGGCTGACAGACAGAGAAACAGATTCATTATTATTTCAGTTTCTCTGCGCCAGCTTTATTAAATGTGATGCTATCAATCGCTCATTGATTTCTGAGACAAGTCCATTCTGTATAGTGTATGCTATCAATCTCTCATTGATTTCTGAGACAAGTCCATTCTATATAATGTGATGCTATCAATCACTCATTGATTTATGAGACAAGTCCATTCTATATAATGTGATGCTATCAATCTCTCATTGATTTGTGAGACAAGTCCATTCTATATAATGTGATGCTATCAATCTCTCATTGATTTGTGAGACAAGTCCATTCTATATAATGTGATGCTATCAATCTCTCATTGAATTCTGAGACAAGTCCATTCTATATAATGCATGCTATCAATCTCTCATTAAAATTCTGAGACAAGTCCATTCTAATGTAATACTCTTTGACCCACCCAGATTATCTTGAATTCATGCCTTTTTTTGTATTAAGAGTTGTGTGTGTGTGTGTGTGTGATGTGTGTGTGTGTGTGTGTGTGTGGGGTGAACGCACAAACATACCCACCCATGCCAGCATCCCCTTTTTAAACACAACAATAACTTTCTCAGTCCCAAGACCCTGATTTAGCCACAGAAAATCTCCACAGGACACCACAGGACTCCCAAGACAATACAAATGACAGTAGTTAGCCAAAGAACGAACGTAAATCATAACTTCCCAACCCACAAAACCGTCCTCCTCAATTTTAACAGTGATCAGAGTAGGTAGGTGTCGTCATCATACATTGTAATGTGAGGCACTACAGGCAGGAGTCGTCATCATACATTGTAATGTGAGGCACTACAGGCAGGAGTCGTCATCATACATTGTAATGTGAGGCACTACAGGCAGGAGTCGTCATCATACATTGTAATGTGAGGCACTACAGGCAGGAGTCGTCATCATACATTGTAAGGCACTACAGGTAGGAGTCGTCATCATACATTGTAATGTGACGACTCCTGCCTGTAGTGCCTCACATTACAATGTATGATGACGACTCCTGCCTGTAGTGCCTCACATTACAATTTATGATGACGACTCCTGCCTGTAGTGCCTCACATTACAATGTATGATGACGACTCCTGCCTGTAGTGCCTCACATTACAATGTATGATGACGACTCCTGCCTGTAGTGCCTTACAATGTATGATGACGACTCCTGCCTGTAGTGCCTTACAATGTATGATGACGACTCCTGCCTGTAGTGCCTCACATTACAATGTATGATGACTCCTGCTGTAGTGCCTCACATTACAATGTATGATGACGACTCCTGCCTGTAGTGCCTCACATTACAATGTATGATGACGACTCCTGCCTGTGGTGCCTCACATTACAATGTATGATGACGACTCCTGCCTGTAGTGCCTCACATTACAATGTATGATGACGACTCCTGCCTGTAGTGCCTCACATTACAATGTATGATGACGACACCTACCTACTCTGAATCACTATCAGATGGAGAGACGGTTGTGCGGAAGACGAGAACTTTTAAAATTTACGGGCGTTGTCACGGCTAACTACCGTCATTTGTATTGCTTGGGATCCTGTGGTGTCGCTTTAGACATTTCCTGTGCCTAATTCAGGGTCTTGGGATAGAGGAAGTTGTTGTCGTGTTTAACAACGGGATGTGGGCATGGGTGGACAGTACATGTGCTACACCACACACACACACACACACACACACACACACACACACACACACACACACACACACACACTCAACACACACATACACATACACTCACTCACTCACACACACACACACACCACACACACACACACACACACACAACACTCACACACACACATATACACTCACTCACTCACCACACTCACACACACACACACACACACACACACACACACACACACACACACACACACACACACACACAACACACACACACGTTAAATCAGACGTTAAATCAAAGATGATGACACACACACACACACACACACACACACACACACACCCCACACACACACACACACACACTCACACACACACACACACACACACACACACACACACACACACACACACACACACACACTCATTAACACACACACACACACACACACACACACACACACACACACACACACACACACTCACTCACTTACTCACTCACTCACACTCACCACACACACACACACACACACACACACACACACACACACACACACTCTCTCTCTCTCTCTCTCGCTCACTCACGCACTCACACACACAGCAAATGAAAGTGACCTGAACCAAGCCACTTACACAATCAATCAAATTCATTATTGATCATAAATCCGTTAAAGTTACGAAACTATGACGTGAGAGGAGGAAAGAGAGCAGGGTAGGGAGAGGTGGAAAGAGGGCAGGGTAGGGAGAGGTGGAAAGAGAGCAGGGTAGGGAGAGGAGGAAAGAGAGCAGGATAGGGAGAGGTGGAAAGAGGGGATTGAGGAGAGGGTGGGGTGGGGGTAATATAACTAGCATCGTACCTCCTTCAGTTTCCGTCAGAGTTTCTAAAAAGCAATTATCCCAGGAGAGGGCAGGAGAAGATGAGTAACAATCACATTTCCAAAAGCTGTATCCCCTGGGGCGCAACATCATGAATTTCAAAGCCACGACAACCAGTTTTGTTGTTGTTGTTTTTCTGTGGGTTTGTTTCATTTTTTTTTTTTTTTTTTCAGTGATTTAATTTTTTTAATCCATTTGTGACATGACA
>CM031621.1:3156764-3238714 GCA_018398815.1 Conus ventricosus
AAATAGTTGAATTTTACGTCCTCATAGCGAAAGGTTTTAGGGACATGTCTTTCATTCACGGTAGTCTTTGGTGTCATTGGATTTAAGAGATGTTCGTGGTGCGGTTGGTCGTTGTTGTTATTTGACGGTGGTAGTCGTTAAAGTTGTCTCCTTTCGTTGTGGTTGTTGATGTTCATTTTGTCTTCTTCTGGGGTGGGTTAGAACCAGTTGTCGAGTCCAGAGGACGTCAGGGAATGGCCGCATCCTCTTGGGTTGAGCCCCTGGGGTTTGGGGGCGGCAGTAAAAATTCTGCAGTTTTGTTGTGTGTTCGTCTGTAGTCTCGGTGGGGTCAGGCAGGGGGGGGGCGGTGCAGTCACTCAGGGCGTGTTGGAGAAGGCCTCTGACCCGCTTTGGCGGTCGGGCCCCAGGAGAACACATTCTGTGGTGCCCTGTACTGATCTCAGGGGAGTGGAGCCCTGGGGAAGTGGGGAGCGTGGATTTTTTTCTGTGTGGGGTGAACACCCATCCTCGCTCGGCCTTTGGGCCCCTTCATGGCGTCTTTCCCCTGATTCTAGGCGGCTTGCGGGCTTTGGTGGTACTTCAGCCCAGGATAGTCGTGGTTGACTTGGGGGCCCCAGTCTTGTGGGATTTTGGCGGCACTGTCCGCTTTTATTCCCTTGTTCCTGTTGGGGGGCAGCCACACAGGGTAAGTCTGTTCCTTTACAGAAAATTTTTGGTGAGCCAGGAACGGATTTCGGCTTGGGCCCCGTCGATTCGTCTTCCTCCCGCCGAAAAGCTTTGCAGTGAGGATTGGGTCTGTCTCTCTGTTTTTCCCTGTCTCCTGTCGTCTCGCTGTCTCTCTCTCTCTCTTCTCTTTTCTTCTCACTCTCACTCTCTCTCTCCCTCCTCTTCTGTCTGCCTGTGCGCGTGCGCGCCCGCGCTTTTGCGCGCGGCGTGCGTGCGTGCGTGGGGTGGTGTGGGTGCGTGCGTGCGTGCGTGCGTGCGGTGCTGCGTCGTGCGAAAGTGCGTGCGTGGTGCGTGCGGCGTGTGTTGGTTGCTTCTCCTCTGTTTTCTCTCTCTCTCTCCTCTGTCGTTGTTTAATTTTACAATTGTAAAAAATTTTTAAATAAAGAGCATTC
The DNA here is from genome assembly GCA_018398815.1 of Conus ventricosus. Classification (NCBI taxonomy): domain Eukaryota; kingdom Metazoa; phylum Mollusca; class Gastropoda; order Neogastropoda; family Conidae; genus Conus; species Conus ventricosus. The sequence goes on from CM031621.1 coordinate 3,157,883, forward strand.
CCCTCTTTGTCTGTCTTATCCAAATCTCTCTTCTCTTTTTTCTCTCTCTCCTCCTCTGGGGGGTTAACACTTCGCACTTGCCCGGCAAGACGTGTTTTTTTTGGTGCTGTTTGCAATTTTAGTTCTTTTTTTTGACAAATTTATAACTTTTTAATTTCTTTAAGCATCTTATTTTCTCAGTCAGTGCCTTGCGAAATGAGCTGTAGTGAAAAAATTGGCTTTTTCACCCAATTTTAGGAAGTTTTTGATGGGGAAATGTGAAAGGTCATCCCGTAAAATCCCCAAAGCTTATCACCTTAACAAAGGGGATTTTTCACAGACTGTAAGGGCTGTTTGTGACACTTTGGCATGTGGTGTTTCTGTTAGGGTGAGGGGGGCTTGTAACAGATCGTGATGTCGGATTTTTTCAGTTTATATAGAATGGTGGGGAGGAAGAATAAGGAATCCTTCGATGTGTGCAATGGAGATTTTTTTCCAAAATGGACTTTTCCGTTTCCCAAGGTCGGCGACGATGTGGGAATTTTCAACGGAACTCTACACATTCAGGGTTTTGCCCAAAACGAGGTTTTAAAAACCCCTATGCAGGACTATTCTTGTGCCTTTCGGGAGATTGAACTCAATCCGGGCCCTTCAACCGCGATTTGAGGCGACCTGAAGATACCTATGTGCCCGCTTTGCGCTGTGCTACATATCTCTTGTTTCCCACGTCTCCTCCATTTTTTACAACTCCAAGAGATCGCAGAAAAGCAAACAAAAGAGAAGAAGAGATATTTAAATTTGAAAAAAAAAAAGGCAAAGAAACGGAACACAGACTTGGGAAAAAATGAAGAAAAAAATTTCTCAAAATACCACTTTTGCGAAAAGAAAACCTTTTTTTTCTACGGCATACCGAAACGGGTAAAAAAAGGGGGTCTGAAACTGTCTTCAGATACTCATTAAAACTGCTCTGCAAACATGTTTTATAAAAGAACAGGGTCAGAAGACGATTTTTTCCACAGTTAGTTTAGGAAGAAAACAGCCCGATTCGCCCGACTAGCTGGCCAAATTGCTAAGAAAAAAGGGAAAAAAAAGGATTGTCAGTAAAAAAGCAACTATAAAAAACTTGAAAAAAGCCGGAATAAAATGGTGGGACTTTTGACAAAACAAAAAACGACACACACTAAATGAACTGAGAAAGGGGGATAACACTTTTACAGGGGGTTTTTTAAAATTCAAATACAAGAGACAAAGCCAGACAAACCGAGCTTTTTTTGATGGACGGGAAAAGGGCCTGCCAGGAACCAGCCCCCACAGGACCCCCTACGTCCCCCCGTCCTTTTTCCTGCCCTTTTTCCTGCTCGTTCCCCCCCCACATCTCCCTTTATGCCTGCCCCTCCCCTTTCCCTCCCCCCTTCTTTTGCCCTCCCCCGTCTTGACACTTTCCCTCGTCTTCCCCCCCTCCCCCAACCCTGGTCGATCCCTTCCCCCCCCTTTCCACTCTCATCACCCACCCTCCCCCCCCTTCACCCTACTTCCTCCCCCCAAAATACACACTTTATCCCCCCCCCCTCTTCCCCCCACGATCTGTTTCCTCCTCCCCTCGCCCCCCTTTCCCCCCTAATCCCCCCCCCTTTCCCCCCCAGCCGTCACCCCCCACCCCCCTTCATTCCCCAGCCCGTCCGATCCCGGGGAAAACCGGGAACAAGGGGCCCCAACTGATTCAGGAAGAACGGGGCGACAACCTATCTCAGCACGACTCCCACAAGTCGCCGGGGAGTTCTACAGGCCCACGTGCTCACCCCGGGGGCAGAGGATCTGGTTTTGGAACCGATCTAACGGAGGCAACGTCGGGAATTCTCTCGGGGGGGTTTGGACGGGGGGGCGATCTCCTGGTCAGGAAACGGACATCCTACCCATTCACCCTGCGGGAAAACTGTCAGCGCAGCGTTTTCCCAGAAATTCTGGGGATCGTCATTTTCCCAAAGGAAAACCGGGGTCAGGGCCCAAGAGGGGAATCGACCAGCTGGAAAAACAACCCAAAAAATGCCCCCCCAGGCTGGGCGAAGGCACGCGATTTCCCCACCAACAACGTCCGATAAATTTAAGGTGGGGGACCGTGTACAATTTGCTTGTAAGGCAGCAACCCCCCCCGGGCCCCAAAAACATTAAAAAAACCCAAAGGCTTACAGTCAAAGGGCAAGGGTAGCCATTTCAAAAATTCTACAAAAAATAGACAAGAAACCTAATTTTTCATCGGGGAAAGATCCGAAAATTTGTTTCTGAAGGGAATGTCAAGGTCTTTTTTCCCAAAACGTGAGCAGTTTCATACAGTACGTATAAAAATTTGATAAAATTTGTTTTACAGAAACATTTCTCAAGTCCCCCAAACCTTGACTGTTTCCCCAACTTTGTTCTTTTTGAGCCCACATTTAAAGCCTTTCAACGGGGTCGTGTAGGGGGGGAGTAAAATTTTTCTATAAAAAACGATCTCTAAAGGTTTTTATAAATCTCAGCATTTCAAAAATAAATTGTGGTTTAGAGTTCGAAAAAAAAATGTTAAAAAAAATCTTTGATATTGTGCGGTGCCTATGTATGTCCCCCTGACAGTCCTACTACAGGCAGCCCCCTATTCCCTTAGGTCCCTTTAAATGGGTTGAAGAAGTATTCTTGATTTGTCCCCTCTCCGAAAACCCTACGAGTTTTTACTGTGTGGGATTTCAATGCAAGGGGCTGGTTTCCAAATGCTATCCAGTGAACCCAAAAATATATTTACTTATTAGTCTGTTTTTTGTGGGGCAGAGGGAAAACCCCGGACGAAATGTTAACCATTTTGGGCGTGTTCTTTTTCTGGCCCCCTTTCTGTTTGCAATTTTAACGATTTTTACGGATCTTGTGCCGGGGGCGAAGAGGGAAAATTACATATTGTTTCGACTGGCAGTTGTTTAATAGACTATTTTTTTTGTTCAAAAGAAATGAACAAAAAAAACCATGCAAAAAAAGTGGGCGAAATTTCAACCTAACAATGCCAAAGGATTTAGTTAAAATTTTAATGGAAAAAAGGGGGATGAGCCCACAGTAAAATTACGAGAAAATTGTTTTGGGGCAAAGATAAGGAAGAGCATTTTTTCCAGTACATCATAGCAATGATTTTCAATGTGCCCGAAAAAAGCCCCTAATTCAGGGCGTGTCAGTTGAAGAAGCGTGAAGGTCTAAAAGAAGGACTATTCAGGCGCAGAAGCATGAAACTAGAAACGGCAGCGGCCCTAAATCCAATAGTTGGTTGGCTCGGTGTAGAACAGCAAAAAAAAATGAGACGTTGCTGGAGGTGTTTCCCCGTTGTAAAGTCAAGAAAATTAAAAAAACCGTTAAGGCTTAAGGTTTGGAAATAGAATTCATATAGCGTTTATCAAAGTAAAAAAAAATCTTTAAAAAAGAAAAACTTGAAAAACTTTTTTTAAAAGGGGAAAGAAATTCCCCGGGCAGTTCGGAAGAATTTAAAACATTAACCTAAAACCAAAGCAAACCCAAATACCCGTCAGGAAAAGGGGAATCATTTCCATCTGTATTCAAAACAAAAAAAAACGTAGCATGTTGCGACTGACGTGGGGACAAAAACGAATATATCGAGGGTTTGGGTAAACCGATTGACACGGGCGAAAAAAGGGATGTTTTTCCGTTCTCAAACAGAACAAGGCTCCGGGCCCGATGTTTTTGCCAGAAATGTTGATAAATTTTTTTGGATCAAACTTGCCTTTTCTTTTGCACTTTTTTAATCATATTTTACACACAACAATTATCCCAAAGGGGTTTAATGATGCAATCGTTTGCCCTTATTCAAAAGGGGGGTTACCGATAACCCCGCAATTATCGAGGATTCGTTATTTGATACTTGGAAAATGTTTTCAAAATTTTTAAAAAATCTTGTTAAAGGGCCAAAGGAATGGAAGATTGCGAAGAACAAAGTGGTTCAGAACCGGTTATTCTACTTCAGATAACTTTTTTTTTTGTTTTCATTGTTCAACGATACTTTTGAAAAATTCAGGTAAACTGTATGTTTGCTTTGTCGACTTTAAAAAAAAAACCTTTGATACTGTAAAATAGAAAATTCCCGTGGAATGCTTCGAAATAGGGGTTGGATGCAAAATGTTAAGGGTGAAAACAAAGTATCGTTTTGTCAGATCGTGTGTAAGAGTCCCCGTAGCATGACAGACTTTTTTTTAAAAAGCAATGCGGGAGTGAGACAAAGGTTGGTCCTGTCCCCTACATTATTCTCTTTTTCATAAAAGAACTGGGCTAGAGATTGCGCAAATGGTCAGCACGGTGTTCAATTAACACCCGACGTGACTCATTCTAATTTTCCCTTTTTTTGATGTGTGGGGGCTCGTCCCCCACCCCTGCGGTCTACAAAAACAAATTGACATCCTCAAAGGTTTTGCTATGCTTCTCCCCCTTTAAATAACTTAGAAAAACCAAGATTTTGTATTTAGAAAAGGGGGTTTTTGGGGGGTTAATGAAAAGTGGAAAAAAGGAAATGTGATTTAAAAATGGTAAAAAAGTTTTAAGTTTTGGGTTAAATTTTACAACCAAATTATCCCTTTACAGCGCTGTCAAGAACTTGCAAAGAAGGGTAAGTCAAACTGCAATTCTAGGGCCCTTTTAAACGGGGATTTCCCAGGGGAAATTTTTTTTCCCCAAAAGTTTTTTACCCAAGTTACTCCTATTTAAATTTATGGGGCGGATATGGGGTTACAACAACTCGTGTTATTGAAAAAACCCCCCTTTTTTGCATGTAAAGGTATTTGAATGTTGGTATGCATACCGAAAAGTTGGTCTTTGGGGGAATCGGGCGTTTCCCCTTTTAGTCTGGCAGCAGAAAAAAAGCACCCGCTAATGGCTTGGGTGGCAAATGCCCGCCACAAGGTTGCCCAAGAAAAGCCCTTTTTTTGTTAAACTATTTACAAGGTTGGGCAAAAAAGTGGCTTTTCAAGCAAAAAATTGCTTTGTGTAAACGGTTCGGGGTGTTGGGGAACAAATAAATTTTTGGGACGAAGAAGTTTTTGTCTTTATTTTTAAAAAAGTTTAAAAGACCAAAATTTGGAAAATGTGGTGACAAATTGAAACCAAAGATCGTTTTGAATTTTTCAGCTGCCCTTTTAAGCATTCGTTTAAAACGAAAAAAAACTTAGACTAAGATCCCCAAAAGCTAAAAGAAATATATGCAAGTTTAGATGGAATTTCTCCCCCTCTTTTTCACAAACTGCGTACAGAAAAAAGTTGTACCACGACATTCTGGTTTCCCCTTTGTAAACGCTCTTGAAGATGAATCCATTTGTTGTTTGATTGTGGGCTTTTAACCTTTTCAGAAAAGATGCAGTGTTTCCATAGAGCAAACGGCAACATTGGCTTGTGTTTTCGTGTGACGAGAGGTGTCCCTAATCCTGTCTCGGTTTTTTATAAAGCATTTTTAAAAAAAGATCGAAAATTTGAATTGTAGAGCTAGCAGAATAAATGATTCTGATTTGAAAGAAAAATTCATATTGATTATATGGCTACAGTGGATCTATAAATATTGAAAATGAAGGAGGTGTGTGACAGGTGTGGAGTGAGAGTGAGAGAGAGTGGAGAGTGTGTGAGTTAGGTGTGGAAGGGGGGTGGGGGGGGTAGGTTGGTGTGGTGATGGGGAGGGAGGGCGTGGAGTGGGGAGAGGGATGGGATGGTGAGGAGAGGGGAGGAAGCATCGATAAGCAGAGGGAGTGAGAGGAGGAGAGCGGAGGACGAGAAGAGAGGAGAGAGAGAGAGTGCAGATGAGAGAGAGAGAGTGAGGAGGAGAAGGAGAGAGAGAGAGAGAGATGTGAGAGAATCAATATCATAACGTTTAGGACCTATTACAAAATTGAATAGATTTTTGTGTTTGATCCCCTTGAAATGACATCTTGTTTACTCAATAAAATTGTCATTGTCATTGTCATTGTCTCTCATCTCTCTCTCTTTCTTTTTTCTTCTTCTTCTTCTTCTTCCTTTCTTCTTCCTTGTTCTTCTTCGTTACCTCCAAACTCCCTCTCTCTCTTTGATTTTCTTCTCTGTATTGTTCTCCCTTCACTATCATTATCTGTCTTTCTTTTTGCCCCCCCTCTCTCTCTCCAATCTCTCTCTCTCTCTCTCTCTCATTATCTCTCTCTCTCTCTCTATCTCTGAACATGAAAGGCTATTCAGTATGGTAATTTGCAAGAAAAATTGTAATAAAGTATGTAACGTACTAACAGGTTAGTTGAAGAATGTTGTGTGCGAGCGCGCGCGCACGCGCAAGTGTGTGTGTCGTGTGAGTGTGTGTGTATGTGTGAGTGTGTGTGTGTGTGTGTGTGTGTGTGTGTGTGTGTGTGCGTGCGTGCGTGCGTGCGTGTGTGTGTTGTGTGCGACTGTAGGTAATGAAGGAGGTTTTGTTTATGAAATAAAATTCTTTACATAGACCACTGTATTGTTTTTATCAAAACCGGCACGTGTGGTATTTCGCCTGGTCCAGAACAGAGTATAACATCGCAAATGAATAAATGATCTAACATAATTTTCATGAAATTTCTGCTAAGATTCTGCTGATGTAGATTGAAGATAGCCGCCTAGTATTTCTTACCAAGCCACAAAAATTGTCACTGTTATTGTGTGCCATCGTATACCGGTGGAAATAGAGGACACGTATAAACATCGTATGCATCCTATGTGAGAAACTGGAGGAATAAATGAGATAAATGAAAATGAGTGGCTGATATTTGAATGGTGCGGGAAACGACTGAATGAGCGCCAGTAGGCTGCTCTTCGGTCGGCTCTACCTGGGTAGGCAGCCTGTTGAGTGAGTGAGGTAGTGTGTTTATTGTAAAGGGCTTAGAGCTTGGTTTGTGACCTAGGATAGGCGCTATATAAATACCCAATATAATAATAATAAGAAGAAGAATGTGTGGTTTTATCACCTGCAGATTGCGTCTTGACAAAGAACCCGAGAACAATGTATGTTCACTGTGCAAAGAAAGGTTGAGATAACGAAATCCTTCTAGTTATTTTCATTATCCGTAGACAGATACCTCGGAGGTTTCTTTTTTTGAATAATCAATCGAATTCAACCAGAAAGAGTCGAGAAAAAAGAATCATTATCTTCGAGCAAGAAGGAAAGAATTTGCTTTAAACATATACCCTCATGCGTGCATCTAATAAACGTATACGCACCAATAACCAACTCCAATTGATGTGCTACATTTTTTCTATGCACGGATGCATGAAACTATTGTCCAAATATTAACGACACGAAAAAGATTGTTTACAGCAATTATATCAGTGCTTCCCCGTCCTTGAGATTGATTGGGGAGCTGTTGTGCCTTTCGTCTTTTCGTACTCCACCTCGAAGCTATTTTCATCTAACTTGTTGGCGGTTTCTCTCTGTCAAGCACGATAACGTCAAAAAAGTGCGAACGGATTTTAAAGAAATTTGGTGGGGTGGGGGTGGGGGGGGGGGGGGGGGGGGGTGGGGAAGACGGAATGTGACCCAAGGCGGAGCCGTTACATTTTATTATGTTTGAACTGATCAAGCGATCCAGGAATTCTTGTTTTTTTTTTTTTTTTTGTGAAGAGGACATAGTAAGGTGAGGGAAGGTTTCCACGCTCAAAACCGGTGGCGGTTGACGGTGCGGTGAAGAGGGCATCGGGGGGGGGGTGAACGAGGTGAGGTCCAATGATAGACCCTTCGGTCGATGACAGGCTGCTCTTGATGGTGCAATCAGATGAAAAAGCGTAAGAAAAAAATTGACATACTGGTTAAAGCCGAGACTTTTTTAAAGGACGAATCACATGATCGAGGATGCGCGGATGAGCATCGTGACATCCATGTGACGTCCTATACATAGACCCTACGGGCGATTGCATCACGATGGTTGCAATCAACTGTAAGAATAAGTGTAAACAACCAGAAACAAAGACAGACTTGTTTAAGCCGACGCGGTTGTTAGCGTCTCCCCAGGCTGACATCCACAATGCTGAAAAGACATTCACCCCCCTTGAAAGTCCCCGAACTGTACCCGATGACCCTTACCAGCTGAGCATGAATGACTCTTAGACGTTCATACCAGTTACAGAATGAGATTGGGTTTAAATAGGTCTTTTGTTTGTTTGGTTATTTTATGTACACCGTCTTCCAAGTACATGATAGTGTGATTTATTGAAACCAACAGCGGGCTCACTGAACTGTACTGCTAAACCAATAAAGCTGATCATCAGTGATTTTTCACAGTGCTATTGAAAGTCTTAGGGGCAAGCGTATGACTATAACGAAGATGGTCCGTGAATGCTCACGAGATCGATGTGTGCTCGTAAGAAACGCCTTAAGGCGATGAAAGCACATGGCATGCACGCTAAATTGATAACGCTCTAACTGTCAACTTCTAAAAAAAATCTGAATTTTTTTTAAAAACCATTGACACCCTGTAATCGAATCTGAAGGTTATATTTTAGCGTCAAAAAAAGAAAAAATCATGTTGTCATCAGAGCATTCTGGATATTACTGGAACGACAAATGTTGTCCCCCGTCCGCCTGATCGTTCGAGCTATAAATACGGACTAAAGTTAAAGCAGAAAAGTAATGTTAACTTTATTCAGTCTACAGAACGAAGGACCACCCGAGGAAACGACCACGAGGAGGTGGAGATTGGTTTTCCCCAAAAAATAATGATTAAACAGCACACTCTGATACAAGAAAAAAAAGAAAACGACTATTAGAACACATCATCAAGACCACAATCACGATGAACGCTAGGCATTCAGTTCAATAAAACAAGCTGCAGAGAGGAGGGTCATACAACAAAAAAATCTATACAGCCGTAGAAAGTTGTGACACCCGTCAGAACGAGAACTCTTTTAATTATAAAAAAAGGAAAGAGAATGGCGGGTTTGAGCGTACGTAAAATTATACATATTTGCCTCCGTTTCTGAACCCTTATGTTTTTTTCCACTCCACTCTCTCAGCGTTTGAAAGAACCTTTTGGAAGTTTCTTGGTGAAGGCGTTGTGGTTTTATACTCAACCCTGTACAGCTGAGTTTGGGTTGGATTCTGTCCCAGAACAGCGAATATGTTTTAGAACAGAGCCCCCACAAAAAATCTCCCGTGTATTCGACTTTGAACAAGCCGGTGTCCCGTTTGTCATACTTGCACGGGGCCAGGCAATCGGGCGCACTGTTTGACATCCCACGCGCAAGCTCGGTGTCGTATCCGGTGGTCCATTGAAAGGAGTGAAGCGTTGTCGTTGACAAGCTTGACTCGGAAACCACCGATTGTACTCAACGAAAAACTGCTGTCGCACGGAGGGTCGTACGACTTGATCCAACCTTCGACACCTGAGTGCCATGTACAGCTAATCCGTATCCATCTCTAAAAGTTGGAAAATCTATCTTCGCCAATTTTCCAAAAACTCGTAATAAAACGCAACATGCGCAACTTGGCGTATTTGGTAAACTAAATAACCATCTTGGATCGGAGTGCCCATTGATCTTTTTTTTACTCATTCTTTCTAATTCAACAACACCGTCACCAAACTCGGTCATTTTGAACCGACCTTCATTGACGAGTTTGGGGCTTCATCCGCAGTTGACATAACGAATGTCTCGTGTTGGGCGATGTTAGACCAGAGTTTTCCCATAACACGTTTGCCTAACAATTTGAAGGTTTTTTCAGCCAAAAAGTCTGGCGAGGGAATCCCCATTTTTAATCACACCCTGTCTGCGCGCGCCACAGACACCGTTCACGCAAATCCTTGAAACACGGTTGGGTGTGTAACTCAAAGACAAATGTGATGATGGTCACAACAAGACCATGTTTCCCAAAACCATTTGAATTAAGGGTAACACAACAACATTTTTTTCCAAAGTACCTCCCGACCAAATTACTACGCGGTTGAACTGAGTAGGTTGTGTATGTCCGGCATAGTCGCGCAGTATGTCCTAAGTGTTTCTCTACCAACAAAGGGCGTTTTTGAAGATGGGTTTGCAGTCAGAAAAGTGGTCCTTGAGATGACTGGTACAGAAATATCACATTCAACAAGAACCAAACGTCGATCGTCTAACAGCCCCCAGATGGTTTTTTTGCGTAATGGGTTATACGCATTAGAAACGGTAGTTGTAGAAAACAGTTCTACAAAGCTGGTAAACAGTGGGTTTGTATGTTGTTTATGTTTTTCCATTCCGACAACTCCCACAGTTCTACCACAGTCCACTCGCACATGGTTCACGAGATAATTGTAATGTTTTGTGGTGTTGTGTCTGATTCAGTCAGAGTTACTTGTTGAAGGGGTGGGTCCTGGTTTTGCCTCGAGAGGAGCCCACAGTCAGACCGTGAAACAGACAGCCATGAAACTGTAAGAACAGTTTGGTTTTTTGCGCATCGCAACCATCGACTCGATTCGTCTGTGTCCTAACTGTGTTTCTGTTGTTTGTTGAACTTGTGTTGATATGAATTTTTTTGTGTGCATGAGCACTCTAACATTCTCGCGCCTGCTGACCATAACGTCCGTTTTTTTCCGCCCGAAAGCTGTCTCGCATCGAATTTCTGGGTGGTTCCGTGGGCATGGTTGCATGATAGCCTCAAGGTACAACGCGTTGGCGTCGAATCCCGCACCAACTGACGGTTTGTCTGCCCTACCACGAATAAGGTTTGTCTTTGTTCATGGATCTTTGAAAAATGATGGAAGGTCCACTCGACAATGTGTGTTACGACGCAGCAGCGTGTGTATTGTCTTTTTGCCGTTCGTTGAAAGAGAAAAGTATAACACGTCAGGGGATAGTGTTTGAAACAAATAATTTCAAAGTAAATAACCTGGAACAGAGACCCGTCTTTGAGAAGATCGATTCATAAGCGTGAATACAGATCAATCTGAATTGGAGAGCCTGCAGAAAGGGTACCACATCTTTTTGTTGTACCACACAAGGAAATCTTGTAAAGTGTGCATCTTTTTTTGTTCCCACACCTTTGACAGAATCGTATTGTTCGTGCCGTGATGTTTGTTTCGTTTTTGAGTCGGCTGAAGAAAGCAGAACGTGGTGGGAGACTCGTATCGTTCGAGTTGTCCAAACGTGTCAGTACTCGTAACATAAAAATACCCGTTAGGTTCCTCTCCTCCAAACGCATCGAGATAGTTAAATACTGAAATCCAGAGCCAAAAAAATTGGCAATGTCTAAAACTTAAGCCTCTGAGTGGCGATGCACATGTATAGATTGTTTGCTTTTTATAACGTACTTAAACGCTCTGAATTGGGGGGTCATGTTTTTGTGGAGCAAACTCATCCTGCATCTCAACATCACTGTCCGCCTTATCAAACCCATCGGACTGAGATGATCGCTTCAGAAAGGTTTACAAACATCCGAATCAAGTAATGTTTGATGATGTTGAGGGTCAAGTTGGAAAAGTGAACCCTACTAACAGGGAGTACATGCAGAATAGTCATCTAATTTTTCTTTTAGGCGATTTTGCGGAATGTGACCGTGTATCGTAGAGTCGTCATGGTCCTGCGTAGGTTTTAATAAGCATCAAATGTAATCGAACACATCGTCGAAAATGTGTATGAAGGAGAACAATAAGAGGTGTCTGAAAACCGTCCCTGTAGATAGTCTATCATGACGAGTGACCAGTTTTGGGCGGTCACCGTCACTGACGAAACAGACAGCGTTCGTTCAAATCCAGGTACATTAGGAAGCGACAGACACGGACAGCGAACGTGTCTGGCCGTGTAAGTTTGAGCAGATGTGCTTGTTTCGTTTGATGGTAGATCTTCGTCTCAAAAACGCCTCAAAGTCAAAGTAGCCCTATAAAGAAACACAAATCAGGGTGACGAAATTCCGTACCCCGGAGTTCTTGTAACACGATTCAGGAGGTGTGTATACTCCCCCTTTGTACTGTGTTTGGACTGACCGCCCTGACACGTCCTTTCGGTTTCTTATAGTGTCCTTTCTAGGCCAGAGTTTTTTGGCATTTGACAAGCCAGAGCGTGTCCCAACTTATGTCATATTAATATAAGCAATAAAAGTGGCTTGTTTGTATCTGTAACAATCTGATAGTGTCCGCGTGGATTGTAGTCAATGCGGCGAACCGGACAAGAAAAGGCGGTGACTGCGTTTCGTCAAAATTAAACACATCGACATTGACCCGCAATGCGTTTTCTACCGACTCTAGCTCTGACAAGGTGACGCCCAGGAAATGTGTAGCTGGGGGTAAACACCCGCCCACTGTGAAAGAGAGCTTTTGTTGACTTTTTGAGAGAGTGGTAAGATGCACCTCGGTGAAGAGCGAGACACGAAAACAAACCAAAGCCCGTTCCCTGTAAACGAAACCGTGGTTTTTGGTCCTTTAACAGTGTGTAGAAAGGGTTGATGGCGATGAAAGCGGGCAAACTACGCAACCACAAACCGATAGGAAAATCGGGTAGATAACACGAAAAAGGACTAGACGCGATCGCTTGGACAAGTACGAGAGTTGGGCGTTCTTTTTGAACGGTTCCAAAATTTCATGATCGTTTGTAACTCTGAAAGAAACGTCAAAAAATCATCTTTCGAGTTGAATGAGTCCTGGGGGTTTCTCCAGGGCGCTATGGTTGTTAGGAGATCGTGGAAAAAAAGAAAAGTCTCCCCCTCACTTTGTGATTCAGAACAAAGAATGAGAAAAGTTGATTTTGAAACGCGGTGTTTTGTTCGTGAAAAAGATCTAAGTAAGCTGGTCAACCCACTCTGACCATCCGAAGAAGGACCCAAAACAAAGTATAGACTGACTGAATTTTTCCGGGGGGGGGGCCTTATGAGGTTTTGAATAGCGTTCCAATGCTTTTAGAAGATCTCTTTGACCTGTCCAGGAGATAAAGGTCTAACAGTCGTTTTTCATTCGAGCGTGAGTTAATCTTTTTGGGGAGAGTGAAAAGACACACGTGCCTCACTCGCGCGTTTGCCGCTTTCTTGTACTCGGAGCTGAGACCCAGTCTGTGTTGACGTTGACGGCGATGTTGACCTGTCCACTGTCGGAGTTTCGAGGTGTTGCGTAGATATCGTCTTTGCGTGTAAAAACCGCGTTGCACACAGGAACAGACCATGTTAATTAGTCCCGACATGATAACTCCCGGACATGACGGGTATGGCTTGAATTGCGGTAAATACTTTACCGCAAATGTGACAGGGGAAAAGCAGTTTCCTTTTATGTTTGGGTTATTTATGTGCGCACAACTGCCTGCGACAAAACGACATGTGGCATTCTGGGCAAGAAATGCGTAGCGTGATCCATTTTTTCTGGCAAAAAGGAAAAAAAAAACTGTTGACAAAACAAATTAACATACATTGATCGAACTTGAGAGAAATATTTTTAATAGCGCGTCTAGCTATCATTACAGCCTGCGACTGAGGTATGCTGTGTCATAATTTTAGCAACCTGAATGAATGTGTCTGTGTTTTCATAAGTGTTTTTTAACCATACCCTGAGTATGTTGAGGATTACTGGTCCGAATGCAGGTGAGCCATTACCGTAAAGTGGGGTAACCACCATCAGCCTCCCCCACCACCACCACCACCACTGCCGCCGCGCCGAAAACACGTTGTATGTAATGTGTTAGCATATTTTTAAAAAAAATGTAAGTTAAAAAAAAATAAATAAATAAACAAAAGGTAGTTTCGGATTTGTTTCAGACACTGTTACGGACGAGGACCCTGGATGTCCCAATCGAAATAAAAAAAAGAAAGCGGTAAAAGCAAATGTCATAGTCCAACTAAGTGGCGCCGAGGTGTTATTCTGTGTTGTGTTAAAGGATTTCATCTTTCTTTTTTTTTTAAAGACCCAGTAAAAATAATGCTTGTTGAATGTTTTCGGGAAGGCGAGGCGTGCTCATCCTTTGTGAGAGAGAGTAGAATAACAACAAGTGCCCTTGTCATATAAAACTAAGAGAGAAAAGTATTGTTGACTGTCCGTCAACTTCACACAAGATAGTCTCTCTGGAGGACAGACTAAGAGAGAGATAGGAAAAGACAGAAAAGTCCGGTGCAAAAAATTCGTCATACTTCTCTCTCTCTCTCCTGAAAGATATCGGGATACATCTCTTTGACACACTGACTTTGGAAAAAGAAGGAGTGAAAGAAAGCCAAAGAACGGAAAGCGTACACATTAGATCATCCCCCAAACACACACCAAGCAGTCAAACGTGATCCCTTTTTCCAACCAATTTTTCGTATCCCATCAGACGCAACCAAAAAATATTATACAATCGCGCATCGAAACAAACATTTGCAAAATGGTGAAAACACGCAAGAAAAAAACTCTGGCCGCCCCCGCTCCAACCCAATGTTCAACAGTCAGTTTCAGTTACCTGTTTTTTTATTTTGTAGCGAGAGCGAAGTTGTACACTGGGTAAGAGAGGTCCTTTCGGGCAGTAGTGATGCAGAAAGCACTGCAAACAGGATATTTGTTACGTTTTTTATAGAGGGTATCTGCACCCGTTTCCTTAATTCCCTGATGTCAATTTAACGATTTAACATGTTATTAAACCCATTAAAAAAAAGCCTGTTGGGATTGGTTAAATGTTATGACAAGAACCTACAATTGCACACGTTCCTTAATGCCCTGAGGTCAAAGTCACCGAGTTAACGGTTATAAATTAACGTTACAAAAAAAGCTCTATTGGGATTGGTTTAAATTGATAGACAGATCCTACATTACCGAGTGACACATAGATGAAGTAACCCAAAAAAAACAAAACATAAAACAAAAAAATTGTTGGATTGTCACGAGGTTATGGAAGACGATTAACCCAGAAAAAAATAATCATAGCCCCGGGTGGTACAACTTTTAAAAAAAACAAAACAAGGAGTGTCACGAGTTAATGGAGCCATTAACCCACAGGACAAAAAATAAAGTGGGGTACACTTCATCAGATGTCAAACTAAAACAAGGGAGGTCAAAAACGAGGTTAAGAAGACATTAAAAAAATTGATAGCCTCGGTGGGTACACTCCCCTATTTTTTTTTTTAAGTGTACCCACCCGAGGCAATCAATTTTTTTAATGTCTTCCATAACCTCGTGACCTCCCTTGTTGGGTAGGGGTCTTTGATGAAGTGTACCCACAATATTCTCTTTTGTCCTGAGTTAATGGCCCCATTTAACCCTCGTGACACTCCCTTGTTTTTTTTTAAAGGAACCCACCCGGGCTATGATTTTTTTTTTTCGGGTTAAGTCTTCCATAACCTCTTGACAATCCAACAATTTTGGGGGGGGGGGGGGTGGTTTGGTGTAGGCCGCTATGTGTAACTCGGTAATGAGGATCTGTCATAACATTTAAACAATCCATAGAGCTATTTTTTTGTAAAGTAAAGTTCATAACCTTAAATCGGTGAATTTGACCCTCAGGGAATTAAGAGGAACGTGTGCAATTAGGATCGTCATTTCAAATTAACCAATCCCAACATAGCTTTTTGTTTATGGGTTAATAACCTTTAAATCGGTAAAGTTGACCCGCAGGGAATTAAGGAAACTGTGCAGATTACCCTCTATAAAAACAGTAACAATATCCCTGTTTGCCAGTGCTTTCCTAGCACACAAACTTACCTGCCCAGAAAGGACCTCTCTCAACCAGTGTACACGCTAGCTCTCCGCTACTAAAAAATAAACAGGTAACTGAACTACTGTTGAACATTGGGTTGGGAGGGGGGTCGGCAGAGTTATTTCTTGCGTAATTTCACCATTTTGCAATGTGGGGGATGACGCTTGTATATATTTATGGTTGTCTGATGGATTAGTAAAATTGGGTGAAAGGATCACGTGACTCCCTTGGTGTTGTTGGACTGAATCTAACTGTGTACCTTCCGTCTTTGGGCCTTTTCTTCACTCCTTCCTTTTCTTCCCATGTCAGTGTGTCAAAGAGAAGTATCCGCCTATCTTTCAGAGAGAGAGAGAGAATATGAATAATTTTTGCACCGACTTCTGTCTTTTCCTATCTCACTCATTATCTGTCCTCCCAGAGAACTAACCTTGGTGAAGTATGACTGACAGATCAAAAATACCTCTCACTCTTAGTTTTTATATGACACAGGCACTGTAGTAAATCTACTCACTCTCACAAAGATGAGCACGCCTCGCCTTCCGAAACATTCAACACGCCATTCATTTACTGGTCTTAAAAGAAAGAAAGAAATCTGAATTCTCTTTAACACACACACAGAATAACACACTCGGCACACTCTAGTTGGACTAGACATTTTTGCTTTTAACCGCATTTCTTTTTTTATTCCGATTGGGACATCCAGGGTCCCTCGTCCCGTAAACATGTCGAATCATAGCCTAACAACCTTTTGTTTATTATTTATTTTTTTGGTTGGTATGGGGGGGAAAATATTAACACCATTACTTAAAACATTGTTTTCGGCGCGCGGCAGTGGTGGTGGTGGTGTGGGGTGGAGATGGTGGTACCACCAACTTCCACGGTAATGGCCACCTGCATTCGGACAGTAATCCTCATACTCAGGTCAATGGAACACTGTATGAAAACACAGACACATTCATTCAGGTTGCTAAATTAGACACAGCATACCTCAGTCATCAGCTGTAATGATTACTTTAACGCTGCTTATTAAAATAGTTCTCCTCAATTCGATCAATGTATGGTTTAATTTTTTTGTCAAAAGTTTTTTTTCTTTTCAGAAAAATGGATCCCGTACCGCCATTTCTTCCCAGAATGCCACATGACGTTTTAGTCGCACGGACATCTGGTGCGGCACACATAAAAACCAAACATAAAAAGGAAACTGCTTCCTGTCACATTGCGTAAAGTATTTACCCGAAATTTTCAACCAAACCCGTCATGTCCGAGTTATCAGAGGGCCTAATAACCAGATCTGTCCTGTGTTGCAACGCGTTTTTTACACCAAGACGATCTACGCAAACACCTCGAAACTCACGACAGAGGACAGTCAACATCGCCGCAACGTCAACACAGACTGGTCTCAAGCTCCGAGTACAAGAAAGCCAAACGCGCGAGTGAGGCACGAGTGTGTCCTTTTCACTCTCCCAAAAAAGATTAAACACACCTCAATGAAAAACGACTGTAGACATTTATCTCCTGAAGTCAAAGAGAACTATAACAAGCATGGGAACGCAATCAAAATCCCTAAGCCCGCCGAAAAATTCAGTCAGTCTATACGTTGTATTTGGGACCCTTCTTCGATGTCCAAGTGGGATGACCAGCTCTTAGATATTTTTTTTTTTCACGACCAAAAACATGCGCGTTTTCAAAATCAACTTTTTCTCATTCTTTTTTCTGAAACACAAAGAAGAGGGGAGACTTTTCCTTTTTTTTCACGCTTCCTCATAACAACCATAGCGCCCTGAGAAACCCAGACTCATCACTCGAAAGAGGATTTTTGACGTTTTCTTTCGAGTTAAAACGATCATGACATTTGGAACACGTTCAAAAAAACGCCCACAACTCTCGCTACTCTGACCAAGCGATCGCGTCTACGTCCTTTTACGTGTACACTAACCCGATTTTTCCTATCGTTTGGGTTGCGATAGTTTGCCCGCTTTCATCGCCACAAACCCTTTTCTACACACTGTTCAAAGAGAACCACAACCACGGTTTCGTTTACAGAGACGGCTTCGTTTTTGTATCCGTATTTCTCGCTCTCATCCGAGGAGCATCTTTCCACTCTCTCCCAAAGTCAACAAAAGCTCTCTTTCACCAGTGGGCGGGTCGTTTACCCCCCCCGTACACTTTCCGGCGTCACCTTGTCAGAGCTAGAGTCGGTAGAAAACGCCTTGGCGGGTCAATGTCGATGTGTTACAATATGACGAACGCAGTCACCGCCTTTTCTTGTCCCGGTTGCCGCAGTGACACAAACACGCTCCAGCGTACACAAACAGAATTGTTAACAGTACAAACAACATTTTAAATGCATATCATTCATATTGACAAGTTGGGACACGCTCTGGCTTGCTCAATGCCAAAAACTCTGCCAGACGAATGGACACTTAAAGAAACACTAAAGGACGTGTCCAGGCTGTCAGTCCAAAACACGTACAAAGGGGGATATCCACACTCCTGAATCGTGTTACAAAACACCGCGGTACGGAAAATTTCCGTCAACCCTGATTTTGTGTTTTCCTTATAGGGCTACTTTTGACTTGAGCTGTTTAGACAATGATCTACCCAAACGAACAAGCACACTCTATCACAACATACCCTGCCAGACACGTTCCGCTTTCCGTGTCTGTCGTTCTAATGTTACCTGGATTTGGAAGACGCTGTCTGTTTCGTCAGTGGACGGAGACCCGCAACAACTGGTCAATCGTATGATAGACTATCTACAGGACGTTTCAGACACCTCTTATTGTCTCCCTTCAATACACATTCGAATGTGTTTCGATACATTAGATGCTCTCATTAAACCTACGCAGGGACCATGACACTCGACGAACACGCGTCACAGTGTCCCGCAAAATCGCTAAAGACTAAATTAGATGTCTATCTGCAGAACTCCCTGTGGTAGGGTTCTTTCGTGCCAAACGAGACCTCAACATCATCAAACCTTAACTTAGTATCGATGTTTGTAAACCTGTCTTAAGACGATCATCCTCAGTCCCCATGGGTTTGATCAGCCAGTGATGTTGATGAGAAAATGTGGGGAGAATAAAAACCATGACCCCCCCAATTCTAGATCGTTTAAGTACGTTAAAAACGCAACAATCAATACATTGCATCGCCACTCAGAGGCTCAAGTTTTGTGTTTAACATTGCCTTTTGGGAGAGATCACTAGCGAAATATCCGATCGTTTTGGATAGAGGAACCTAAAGGTATTTTTGTTACAGTACATGACAAGTTTTGGACAAACTGAACGATACGTGCTCCCACCACAGCTCTTTCTTCAGCCGACCAATTTTATTTTATGATAACGAACAATACGCTGTCTGTCAAAGGTGTGGAACAAAACAAGATGACCACTTTACAAGATTTCCTTGTGTGGTACAACAACAAAGAGGTGGTACCCTTTCGGCAGTGCTCTCCAATCTCAGATTGATCTTTTTCACGCTTAAGTATCGATCTTCTCAAAGACGGCGTCTCTGTTTCCAGGTATTACATGAATAATTTGTTTCCAAACACTATCCCTGACGTGTACTTTTCTCTCTTCACGAACGGCAAAAAGACATAACACACCTGCTGCTAACAACGTGTCGTTGACCTTCATCATTTGTTTCACAGATACCATGAACAAGACAAGACCTTTATTCGTGGTAGGCAGACAAACCCGTCCAGTTGGTCAGGGATACTACCCTACGCTTGTACTCGCGAGCAGCAACCCATGCACTGAACACCCCACGATCAGAAGAAGCGAGACATGCTTTCGGCGGAAAAACGACGTCCTATGTCAGCAGGCGCGAGAAGGGTAGAGTGGCTCATGCACACAAACAACCAATCATATCCAACACAATTCAACAACAAAAGAACAACAGTTTAGGACACAACGTACCGAGTCGATGGTTGGGATTGCGCAAAACCACACTGTCTACCAGTTCACGGCTGTCTGTTTCACGGTCATGACTGTGAGCTCACTCGAGGCAACAGACCCACCCCTTCAACAGAAAACCTCTACTGAACTCAGACAAAACACACAAAACATTACCAATTATCTCCGTGCAGATGTGCGAGTGACTGTGGTAGAAATTGGAGTGTGGAATGGCAAAAACAAAACAACAAAACCCACTGATTACACGCTTTGTAGCAACTCGTTATCCCTACAACATACACCGTTTCAAGGCGTATCACCAAAATATACGCAAAAAACATCTGGGGCTGTAAAGACGATCGACTGTTTGGTCTTGTTAATGTGATATGTCTGTACCAGATTCAATCTCAAGGACCACTTTTCGAACTGCAACCCATCTTCAACAACGCCCTTTGTTGTAGAGAACACTTAGACAGTACATGCGCGACTATGCGGAACAACACAACCTACTCATCCAACCGCTCGTACTTTGGTCGGAGTTACTTTGGAAAAAAACTGTTGTTTGTGTACCCCTTTTACTCAATGAATTTGGAAACATGGTCTTGTGGTGACCAACATCACAATTAGTCCATTGAGTAACAACACCCAACCCCGTGATTCAAGGAATTTGGTGAACGGGTGTCTGAGGCGCGCAGAACAGGGTGATAAGATTCCATCGCAGACTATTTTGCTGAAACCTTCAAATTGTTAGGCAACAGTGCTTATGGGAAAACTCTGCTAACATCGCCAAACAGCCGAGACATTCGTTAGTCAACTGCGGATGAAGCCCCCAAACTCGTCAATGAAGGTCGTTTCAAAAAAGGACGGGGGATGAGGTTGACGGTGTTGTTGAAGTAGAAATGATAAAAAAAAAGCAACTGGGCACTCCCGATCCAGTTGTTTGTATTTCGTCTACCAATACCAATTACGCATGTTTGCAGTATTTATACAGTGTTTGACAAATTTGTCGACAGATCAGATTTTCAACGTTTTAGAGATGGATACGATTCGCTGTACATGGCACTCAGTCCGTCGAAGGTTGGATCACGTCGTACGACCCTCCGCGACAGCAGTTTTTTGTGAGTACAATCGTGGTTTCCGAGTCAAGCTTGTCAACGACACCTTCACTCTTTCAAACTGAACGACACCGAGCGCGCGTGGATGTCAAACATTGCGTCCTATTGCCTGGCCGCGTGCCAAATATGACAAACGACATCCCAGGCTGTTCAAAGTCGAATACACGGGAGATTTCTTGTGGGGCTCTGTTCTAATACCTATTCTGTTCTGGGACAGAACAACCAACTCAGCTGTAAAGGGTTGAGTAAAAAACACAAACGCCTTCACCAAAGAAACTACCAAAAGTTCTTCAAAACGCGAGAGAGTGGGAGTGAAAAAACATAGGGTTCAGAACGGACGAAATGTATATTTACGTACGCTCAAACCCGCAATTCTCTTCCTTTTTTTATATTAAACGAGTTGCCGCGCTGCGGACGGTTCACAACTTTTCCTACGGCTGTAAAAATATAGATTTATGTTTTATTGACCCTCCTCTCCTGGCAGCTGTGTTTTATTTAAATGATAGCGTTCCAATGATTGTGGTCTTGATGATGTTCTAATAGTCTTTTTCTTTTTTTCTTGTATCAGAGTGTGCTGTTTAATCCATTATTTTTTGGGAACAATCCTCCACCTCCTCGTGGTGTTTCCTGGGTGGTCCTCGTTCTGTAAGAAAAAAAACTGACTAAAGTTAACATTACTTTTTTGCTTTAACTTAAGTCCGTTTTATACTCGAACGATCAGCGAGACGGGGAAACATGTCATTTCCAATAATATCATGCTGCTCTGAAGCAACATGATTTTTTCTTTTTTGACGCTAAAAATATAACCTTCCCGATTCGATTACCGGGTTCAATGGTTTTTAAAAAAAAATTCAGATTTTTTTTAGAGTTTGACAGATAGACGTAACATTAGCGTGCATGTGCTTTCCATCGCCCGAGAAGCGTGTCGGTAACGAGCACACATCTTAGCGGAGGATGCTCCGTCAGCTTGTGTCATACTCTTCGCCCCTAAGACTTTCAATAGCACGTGAAAAATCACTGAATGATCAGCTATATGGTTTAGCCAGTACAGTTTCAAGACCTGCTGTTGGATTTTGTTTGTTAGTGTATTGTCACCCTTGGAAGACGGTGTAATAAAATAAACCATACCAACACAGACACCTATGAAACCCCAAACTCATTCTTAACTAGTAATGAACCGTCTAAAAGTCAATCATGCTCATCTGGTAAGGTTCATCGGTACAGTTTCGCCTTGCAAGGGGAGGTGACTTCTTTTTCAGCATGTGATGTTAAACAGCTTGGGAGACGCCCTAACCCAACACGAGTCGCTTAAAAGTCCAGTCTTTGTTTGGTTGTTACAAGTTTTCATTACAGATGATTGACAACCCTCGTGATGCAATCGCCGTAGGGTCTATGAAATAGGGACGTCACATGGATGTCACGATGGTCATCACCGACTCTCGATCATGTGATTCGACCTTAAAAAAAAAGTCGCTTAAACCAGTAATGTCATTTTTTTTTCTTACGCTTTTTCATCTGATTGCACAATCAAGAATGCAAGCCTTGTCATCGCCCGAAGGTCTCAATTCATAGGGACCTCACATCGAGCTCCCGGATGCCATCTCAACGCCACTCGTCAACCGCCACCCGGTTTTTGAGGCGTGAACCTCCCTCACCTTACTACTGAGGACTGTTCGACCGGACAGAGGCGTACGCTTTCCTAGCGCCTGTCCGTGTGTGTTTGTGTGGTGTGTGTGTGTGTGTGTGTGTGTGTTGTGTGTGTGTGTTGTTTGTGTGTGGGTGGGTATGTGTGTGTGTGTGCGTGCGTGTGTGAGTGTGTCACAGGTTTGACAAATGCCCGTGGCATGTGTTACGGATGGAGTGCGGTGCTGTTTTGTTGTCTGTCTCTCGCTCTCAAAATGTGATGCGTGTAATCATTATTCCCTAGCACAAACACACACCCACACCATATGGTTACGTACAAATGGATAGCCAGGCAACACACGAGTTAGATTTCTTTTCTTTATAATATGCCTGCCTGAACATCAAAACATACAATCATGTGAATTGGTACAAATTAATACATGCACTACACAGCATATAGATCAAGATACATCAATACATAGGAACATCAATCTCAGATATCAAATTACATATCGTGAACATCACTCACAGATCTCAGCCGGCGGCCGTCCACATTGTCCTCACATATATATAATCACGTATTCAGTCCTCAGTATCCAAGCACAGTCCTACAGCTTAAAAGAAGACGATGAAGGATATCCAAGGTCCCACACGTAAACACAGCCGTTCCAAAACCAAGCGACGAAGAAGAAACATGGTCTCAACACAGCTAAGCACAATATATTACGTCGTACTATCAGAAAAGAACCGCAAAATTATACAAGCACAACATTCCACAGAAGAAGAACCGTAGATTCATAAAACACAGCAATCCACAATGAGAGAACTGAAGATCATACCGCACAGTAAACCATAGAAAGAAGAACCGCAGATTCATAAAACACAAGCAAATCCTCAGATGAAGACCGCAGATTCATAAAGTCACAGTAAACCATAGAATAACCGCAGATTCACAAAGTAAGCAATCAATATTGACTCCCCGGAGAACACATTTCACCAAAGTCCAATGGAACACAATAAACTTCGATTCGACGTACCGTTGATCTAAAACAAATATTAACTTCTCCGTGTATTCACACTACAATGTTCACATCAATAAATTCAGCCCACCGACACACATGCGGTGGTACAATTAGAGCACATAAATATTCTTATAGGAGTTTTAAGTCACTCTCGGCGACACAGCATTCACACAATTTTATAACAAATACATTTCCTGCTTCATATTCCGCTGGTACCGTCATCAAAAGTATCCCACATACACAGTGAACATCGATGCACTACTGACTTGAAAGTCAGCCTCTCCACATAGTAACACTACGGAGAAAACGATGATTAAAACAAAATAAATTAGGCTGTACACCAAAGCCTCAGCCGTTAATTCTTGCTCCCTTCTCTTGTCTAATATTATTATTTTCGTCATGTAGTTACCTATGTCATTTCCAGTTGACGTCATAATTACGTTGACGTCACAGCATGTTTTGACTATTTGTTCTCTTCCTTCCCTCCTTTTCTTGTGCGGCACAGTGAGTGTCCCGCATTCCAAACGGAGCACGTGCTGCACGATCAGATCAGCTCATTAGAACCCAGCCCACGTGACGGTAACCCACCAACCACTACCCAGCGATCGGGGAGGTGTTTGTTGTTGGTGAGCTGTGCCTACGTCACGAAGGTGAAGAGGTGGAACGAAAGTGTTTACAAAGTTAGAGAAGGGACAGCAGCCGAAGCAACAACAACATCAAGCAGCCATCCAGGAGGCTCATCACCTCCGTGTCCTCCGCCCTCGACGTCATCGTTGAGCCGAGGGTCAGCCTTCGTTGCTGGAGGCACCTGCGACATCCTTCGACGGGTGGCGGGGACGGGGTCCCTGTTTAATGGATCGTCCTTCTTCGGTGAAGGCCGCTGCCTGAGGTACTGCACTACACTGAACATCAGGCCCTCCTAGCAGTACCCGAGCTGTCTATGCCATCCTCCCCCTGGCTTGGACCGAGGAGAACTCCCCATCACCTCCAGCTCGTGCAGTCACTACCGCCGCCGTTCCCTGCAGTCTTGGTGGCACATCTGGTAGCCAGTACCAGCGTCAGCGACGACGCTGCCCGCGCCCGTCGGCGTGGGGGACAGCCCGTGAGGTCGAGGTTGCCGTGGCCACCAGAACTCATTAGTTCACCACCTGTTGAGGTAAGGGTTAAGAAGGCGTTGCAGTAATCGATATCGACGCGACTATGACCATTCCATATGTAAATAGTGGGAAGACATTAATTCATTAGATTCCAGCCGGTTTATTGCGTGGGAATAATCATTTCCTTTGGATGACACAGTATTGTGTGCGTGGTGTTTTCCTTTAGGTGCAGGCGGAAAGGGTATTTCATGAACTCTTAGGGGCGTGGCATTTTAATTTGCGCCCGGGAGAAACCTTCATCTCAATGACATTCTGTCCAGTTGACATTGTTGACAATGCAGAACATTGTTGGCAATGCAGAACACTGTTGGCAATTGTTGACAATTTAAGAACATTGTTGGCAATTGTTGACAAGGCAGAACATGTTGACAATGCAGAACATTGTTGGCAATGCAGAACATTGTTGACAATTGTTGGCAGTGCAGAACATTGTTGACAGTGCAGAACATTGTTGACAGTGCAAAACATTGTTGGCAATGCAGAACATTGTTGGCAATGCAGAACATTGTTGGCAATGCAGAACATTGTTGACAGTGCAGAACATTGTTGGCAATGCAGAACATTGTTGACAATGCAGAACATTGTTGACAGTGCAGAACATTGTTGGCAATGCAGAACATTGTTGCAGTGCAGAACATTGTTGGCAATGCAGAGCATTGTTGACAGTGCAGAACATTGTTGACAATGCAGAGCATTCTTGACAGTGCAGAGCATTAATTTGTTGACTGTGCAGAACATTGTTGGCAATGCAGAGCATTGTTGACAGTGCAGAACATTTTTGGCAATGCAGAACATTGTTGACAATGCAGAACATTGTTGACAGTGCAAAACATTGTTGGCAATGCAGAACATTGTTGGCAGTGCAGAACATTGTTGGCAATGCAGAGCATTGTTGACAGTGCAGAACATTGTTGACAATGCAGAGCAATGAAGAACATGTTGGCAATTGTTGACAAGGCAGAACAATGTTGACAATGCAGAACATTGTTGGCAATGCAGAACATTGTTGACAATTGTTGGCAGTGCAGAACATTGTTGACAGTGCAGAACAATGTTGACAGTGCAAAACATTGTTGGCAATGCAGAACATTGTTGGCGATGCAGAACATTGTTGGCAATGCAGAACATTGTTGGCAATGCAGAACATTGTTGACAGTGCAGAACATTGTTGGCAATGCAGAACATTGTTGACAATGCAGAACATTTGTGACAGTGCAGAACATTGTTGGCAATGCAGAACATTGTTGGCAGTGCAGAACATTGTTGGCAATGCAGAGCATTGTTGACAGTGCAGAACAAATTTTTGACAATGCAGAGCATTCTTGACAGTGCAGAGCATTAATTGTTGACAGTGCAGAACATTGTTGGCAATGCAGAGCATTGTTGACAGTGCAGAACATTGTTGGCAATGCAGAACGTTGTGGACAGTGCAGAACATTGTTCACAGTGCAGAACATTGTTCACAGTGCAGAACATTGTCGACAATGCAGAACATTGTTGGCAATGCGAAACATTGTTGACAATGCAGAACGTTGTTGTCAATGCAGAACATTGTTGGCAATGCAATGCAAAGCATTGTGGACAGTGCAGACGATTGTTGACAGTGCAGAACATTGTTGACAATCCAGAACATTGTTGACAATGCAGAACATTGTTGACAGTGTAGAACATTGTGGACAAGGCAGAACATTGTGGACAATACAGAACATTGTGGACAATGCAGAACATTGTTGGCAATGCAGAACATTGTTGGCAATGCAGAACATTGTGGACAATGCAGAACTTTGTGGAGAGTGCAGAGCATTATGGACAGTGCAGACATTGTTCACAATGTAGAACATTGTTGGCGATGTAGAACATTGTTGGCGATTAGAACATTGTTGGCGATGTAGAACATTGTTGGCGATGTAGAACATTGTTGGCAATGCAGAACATGTGGACAATGCAGAACATTGTTGGCAATGCAGAACATTGTTGGCGATGTAGAACATTGTGGACGATGTAAAACATTGTTGGCAATGCAGAACATTGTTGGCAGTGCAGAACCCTTGTTGGCAATGCAGAACATTGTTGGCGATGTAGAACATTGTTGGCGATGTAGAACATTGTTGGCAATGCAGAACATTGTGGACAATGCAGAACATTGTTGGCGATGTAGAACATTGTTGGCGATGCAGAACATTGTGGACAATGCAGAACATTGTTGCCGATGTAGAACATTGTTGGCAATGCAGAGCATTGTGGACAATGCAGAACATTGTTGGCAATGCAGAACATTGTTGACAATGCAGAACATTGTTGGCGATGTACAACATTGTTGGCGATGTACAACATTGTTGGCGATGTACAACATTGTTGGCGATGCAGAACATTGTTGGCGACTGTTTGGCGATGCAGAACACTTTTGGCGATGCAGAACACTGTTGGCGATGTAGAACATTGTTTTACAATGCAGAACATTGTTGGCGATGTACAAGATTGTTGGCGATGTAGAACATTGTTGGCAATGCAGAACATTGTTGGCGATGTAGAACATTGTTGGCGATGCCGAACATTGTTGGCGTGTAGAACATTGTTGACAGTGCAGAACATTGTTGGCAATGCAGAACATTGTGGACAGTTTAGAACATTGTTGGCGATGTACAACATTGGCGATGCCGAACATTGTTGGCGATGCCGAACATTGTTGGCGATGTAGAACATTGTTGGCGATGTAGAACATTGTTGGCAATGCAGAACATTGGGACAGTGCAGAACATTGTGGACAATGCAGAACATTGTTGGCGATGTAGAACATTGTTGACAATGCACAACATTGTTGACATTGTAGAACATTGTTGGCGATGTAGAACATGTTTACAATGCAGAACATTGTTGACAATGCAGAACATTGTTGGCGATCATTGTTGGCAATGCAGAACATTGTGGACAGTGCAGAATATTGTTGACAGTGCAGAACGTTGTTGACGGTGCAGAACATGTTTTGGGGATGCAGAACATTGTTGACAATGCAGAACATTGTTGGCAGTGCAGAACATTGCTGACAGTGCAGAATATTGTTGACAGTGCAGAACGTTGTTGACAGTGCAGAACATTGTTGGCGATGCAGAACATTGTTGGCAATTGTTGACAATGCAGAACATTGTTGACAGTGCAGAACTTGTTGGCGATGCAGAACATTGTTGGCAATTGCATTGTTGGCATTGTTGACAATGCAGAGCATTGTTGTTGACAATGCAGAACAGTGTTTGACAATGCAGAACATTGTCACTGCAGAACATTGTTGGCGATGCAGAACATTGTTGGCAATTGTTGACAATGCAGAACATTGTTGGCAATTGTTGACAATGCAGAACATTGTTGACAATGCAGAACATTGTTGGCAGTGCAGAACATTGTTGACAGTGCAGAACATTGTTGACAATGCAGAACATTGTTGACAGTGCAGAACATTGTTGGCAGTGCAGAATATTGTTGACAGTGCAGAACATTGTTTGCAATGCAGAACATTGTTGACAGCGCAGAACATTGTTCAGACGAGGGCGGCAAGGCGGACGAGAACGGAAGTGATTCTTTGTTTTGTAGAGAGGGAGGAGTAGGAGGTTGGCGGGGGGGGGGGGGGGGGGACAGGACAGTAAGTAGGGCAACGGGGCAGCTTGATGTGGGAATAAGTGACCAGTCACCTGGGTTTCCCCCCCCCCCCCCCCCCCCCCCCCCCGCCCCCCCCCCCCCTCTTCTGCCCAATTCTGCATACGGATGCTACTCCCTACGGTGTGTGTGTTGTGTGTTTGTGTGTGTGTGTGTCAAAGTCAAAGTCAAAATTTATTTCCAGGGAACAGTGAATAAGCAGAGAAACTGCTTTTTTTTACATCAAGCCATCATAACAAAACAAAGAAACTTGAAAATAAAATAAGGAAAAAGAAATACAAAGAGTGAAAACCAGCGGGAAAGGCGAGGGAGGGGGTGGGGGTGAAATCTGAGGGGATGGAGGGGAGAGGAAGTAGGAGGAGGGGTAGGATGGGGGCGTGGGGGTGGAGGGAGTACAATGCAGACATAGTGTGTGTGTGTGTGTGTGTGTGTGTGTGTGGTGTGTGTGTGTGTGTGTGTGTGACGTCGTGTTGTGTTGTGTTGCATTGTACTGTTGAAGAACAGAGGGAGAGAAAAAAGCATTGGGTCTGAATGACGCTGTAGTAGGCTTGGTCTTCGTCAACCTCTACGGGTGAAACGGCTTGCAAACCCCCACCCCTCACCCTCCCCCCACCCCCCCACCCCCCATCCTTCCCCCTTCCCCCCACTTCCCTTTACACTTCCTCCTCCCGCCTCTCCTCCCCCACTCCACCCCCCCCCCCCCCCCCCCCCCCGCCCACCCCTCTTCCATCCCCTAACCCGTCTCATATCACCACCCACCCACTCTCCTGGCGAACGAAATTAGACCCCCTCACCGTGTCTCACCCACCCCCCTCCCTCCCCCCCCCACCCCTCCTTCTTCCCCCTTCCCCCTCCCCTTTAAGACAGGGGGGTGCGAGGAGAGAGAGGAAGGAAAGGAGGGAGAGGGATGGAGCGTGAGAGTGGGGTGGGGGTGGGGTGGGGGCAGAGAAAGACATACAAGGTGGGAGGGAAGTGGGGGGGGGGGGGGGCGGCGGCGTCGGTGGCGGAAGGGACGGTGATGACGTCACAAGCAAGTTGCCGGGTCCTTTCTTTCTTTCATAAGTACGAAAGAGTTATGAGGCGAGCCGGCGTAGCTCATTCACACTGAACACTGCTACGCAAGTGTGGGGGGGGGGGGAGGGGGGGGGGGGGGGGGAGAGGGAACCATGGAAGGAGACACCGTCGTAAGATTCCTGGGGAGCCGACAGCGGTGGCCAGTGTCATGATGGACGATGATGATGATGATAATGATGATGATGGTGGTGGGGGTGGGGTGGGGGTGGGGGTGATGATGATGTGTGGAGTCTCGCATTTCCTTGACCTGACACCTCATCAGGATTCGGAGTACGTTCTGTCCGGCGTGAGCGTGTGACGTAACGTACAGCGGGGCTGGGGGGGGGGGGGGGGGAGGATATTATATAAGCAGCGTCAGGTTGGCTCGCCAAAGACTACCGTGAATGAAAGACATGTCCCTAAAAGCTTTCGCTATGAGGACGTAAAACTCAACTATTTTCCGCATCCAAAGACTACCGTGAATGAAAGACATGTCCCTAAAAGCTTTCGCTATGAGGACGTAAAACTCCACTATTTTCAGGTTGGCATGCCGAGTCGGTGTGGAACAGTTCCTGAAAGTGCGAAGGGAAAATAAGATTGAAAAAAAAAAAAGAAGAAAAGAAAAAGAGCAAAGAAAGAAATAAACATTGTCTAAAGAGTGTGGACTTTTTTTTGTTGTTGTCGTTCATCCATCACGACAATACGGAAAACGATTTTGCTTTTTTTTTCCCTTCTCCTCCTTATTTAGGGTATGAACATCTTTAGTTCATCCATCACGGCAATACGAAAAATCTTTCTGTTTTTTTGTTTTTGTTTAGCGTGTGAACGTCTTTTTTGGTGCATCTATCACGACAATACGAAAAAAGGATCGTTTTCATGAACTGTAAGTGTTGTTGTTGTTGTTGTTGTTTTAATGTACAACAGCAAGGAAACGGACTTTGATGGATGGAAATGGCAAGAGGCTGCAGTTGTCATAGCGGTCAAGGTGTGTTCGTCTCGGTGGCATCTTTCCACACGCCCGGTGACGGCGCTCTAGGAGGCCTCCATTATTGGGGGTGTGGATGCTGGGTGTGGCTCGCTGACTGACTTCTCTCTGCCGAGGACTTGGGCTGAGGATTGAGCGTTCTGGCTGTGGTAAGAGAACTCGTTTGCTTAATTCATTAATTAAGTGAGTGCCTCTTTGTGTGTGTGTGTGTGTGTGTGTGTGTGTGTGTGTGTTGTGTGTGTGTGTGTGTGTGTGTGAGAATGTGTGTGCGTGTGTGTGAATGTGTGTGTGTGTGTATGTGTGTGTGTGTGTGTGCGTGTGTGTGTGTGTGTGTGTGGTTTTCTTGACATCAGCCAAGAACAGAATGATAGATACAGATATAAAGGCAAACATAACTGAATAACTGAATTGTGGTCTGCTGCGGCCAGAATTTCATTTGATGTGGTAGATAGATTGATAGACAGACAGACAGAATAGATAGAGAGATAGATTGATAGACAGACAGACAGATAGAAT
Source organism: Conus ventricosus (assembly GCA_018398815.1). NCBI lineage: Eukaryota > Metazoa > Mollusca > Gastropoda > Neogastropoda > Conidae > Conus > Conus ventricosus. The sequence goes on from CM031621.1 coordinate 3,188,474, forward strand.
AGATAGATAGACAGACATATTGATAGACAGACAGATAATGAGACAGACAAGAGAAACAGACATACAGAAAGACAGATAGATAGGTGGGCAGGAAAAAGAAGTGTCTGAGAGAGAGAGAAAAAAAGCGCATGTAAGACAACTCTACCGGTATTAAGTGGAGAGAGGTGGAGGAGGAGGAGGAGAGAGACGGGGATTGGAAGGAATGAGGGCTTGGGGGTGGGGTGGGGGGTGGGGGGCGATAGCCTGATCTACGTATTGAACAACTTTCCCTTCCATGATCAAGACTGGTGATCGGCAACACTTCAAAACGCGTCCTTTACACGCAGCTTACGGTTTATTTTGAAATTAACTTAACCCATTCAAGACGATTTAACCCATCGGAAACGATGATAATTAAAACATTGCCTGCACACGCAGCTCACGACTTAATTTGAAATTAATTCAACCTTTCGAGACGATTTAACCCATCGAAAACGATCATATTTAAAAAAAACATTGCCTATACACGCTGCTCACGTCTTAGTTTGAAATGAATTCAAGCCATGCAAGATGTTTAAACCCATTGAAGAAGACAACTTTAAAACAAAACCTGTACACACAGCTGACGTCTTACTTTGAAATTAACCCATTCAAGACGCGCCGTGCTGAGATGATCATAAGGCAGCTGTACTTGTTTGCCGTGCCGCTACTTTGTGTTGGCTGTCAACAACAACAACAACATTCTCATCTGTCTATCCCTCTGCCTTTTAATGAACGCAGATACGTTACGTGTTCCCTTTTGCTAAGGTCCTGGCCGTTGAAAAACAGGTTTGTTGTCACTATTATCATTACAAAGATAATGTTGTTTACACAAAGTTTTGGCAGTCGAAAAAAGACCATTCTCTCGTTTGTCTTGCTTCCGTTTAATGGACGCGAGAACGATTTGCATTCAGGTTCAAGTCATAGCTAATGAAAAAAAAAAGAGTTCTATTGGAAATATGTTTACAACAGAGATGATATTGTTCAGGCAAAGAGCTTAAAATAAGGAATGTTTGAGCATTGTTGTGTCGGGCAGTCATAATAACTTTCTTCTTCTTCTTCTTCTTCTTCTTCTTCCTCTACGTCTTCTTCTTTCTTCTTCTTCTTCCTCCTCCTCCTCTTCCTCTTCTTGCGTCGCAACGATGTTTTGCTATGAGTTAAAAGGCATTTTACAGTATAACCGAATGCAAAGTTTTATGTTTCACCCTTCCCGTTGATGTATGGCGGCAGGCTAAACCGTTTGTAATAAGAGGCTGAACTATCTTTTTTTTTTCCCCCATTCATCTGGCGTGTAGGGGAGAATGATTTTGCACAATGGGTCGGGTGTGTTGGGGACGAGTGTAGCGGGGCACGACAGTTACACACTGGCTACAGTGTCACACCAGTTGTATCATGCTGTTTTCAGTGGTGAGGGCGCAGTCACAGATAACTCTGCATTTCTGTGTGTGTGTGTGTGTGTGCTTGTGTGTGTGTGTTTGTGTATGTGTGTCTGTGTGTGTGTGTCTGTGTGTGTGTGTGCGTCGCGCGCTCGTGTGTGTGTTTGCGTGTGCGTGTCTGTGTGTGTGCGCGCGCGTGTGTGTGTGTCTGTGTGCGTGTGTGTGTCTGTGTGTGGGTGTGTGTGTGTGAGAGAGTATGTATGTGTATATGCACGTGTGTGTGAGCGTGTGTGTGTGTGTGCGCGCGCGCGCCCAAAATCATTTTTCTAGATTGTACATTAAGTGATGAGCATTGTGTCTGAACCCCCCCCCCCCCCCACCCCCACCCCACTCCCATCAAGCCATGGACAAAGAAAAGAGCAGAAGATTAAGAGAGGAAGAAAGAAACGACGTCAAGGCGTTGAAAGAGAAAGAATGGCATCATAGGTACAACATTAACAATGACAGCAAGAATTATTATGGGCTCATAATAGAAACCCTCTTCTTTCTGTACGCTCATTCACATTCGTGTCTACGGCAGTGCATAGTGCTCCGACATACACAAATAGACACAAAACTGTAAAACACAGAGAGAGAGAGAGAGAGAGAGAGAGAGAGAGAGAGAGAGAGAGGGGGGGGAGATGGAGAGAGAGAGAGAGAGACGCTTTTGACGCTTTGACGATTTATTGCCTTCATCTTGACAAGCCATTATGGCAAGGAGGGGGGAGGGGGGGGGGGGGGTTACACATACGACTCAGAGAGAGAGAGAGAGAGAGAGAGAGAGAGAGAGAGAACGCGATTAAAATGAATCTGTTTGTATCTCAGTGCGTGCGCGCACGCGCGCGTACGTCTTGTTTTTGTTTGCCGGCGCCTTTGCGTACGCGTGAACGCATCTATGTGTTTGCGCATGTGTCCATCTGTCTGTCCATCTGTCTGTCCGTCTGTCTGACCTATCAGTCTTGCACCTCGCTGTCAAAGCGTTCTCTTTGTGTATGTCTAGTGAAGAGGAAGGGCCGGGGTGTAGGAACGGGGTGGGGGGGGGGGGGGGGGGGCTGTCCAGTGCTGTGTTGAAACCAAGGATCTTGAATCTTCTCAGTACTTGTAACGGTACATTACCCAAAAACCATTTTTCCATGAACTTTACTCCATGGTGAAACAAGAAAAAATAAATGAATGAATACGTGAATAAATGAGTAAAAGTCATGATGTAATCAGTCTCACCGACTGACGTACCAGACAAAGTCAAAGATCAAAACTACATCATCAGTATGAGACGAATATTCATGACAATGGACAAACATTCCATAATCAGGCGCATTCATTTTATAATCTTTATTAATCAATTCAAAATCGAAATTACATGGACAGTGAAACATAAAGAGTGTGTGTAGAAATTTTCACTCGAACCAAAAACTCTCACAAACGAACACATTGGCGAGCGCTCAGAGAGAGAGTGAGAGAGAGAGAGAGAGAGAAACGTGAGCAAACAGGCCAGTCACGTGACACTATAAAGACTAATCCGTCCGTCCAGTTTCTGAACCCAACCACCTCACTGGACAAAACACTAGGGCCTGACACTAGTGCCTGTCTTTAATCCCACATGGGCTCTTTAACCCTTTCACTGCTCAAGCGGCGTTGACCCGACAACAAAGCAGAGCGTTGATGTCGCCGTTCGCACGCGCCAACCCAAGCCGTGCGAACGTAAGGCCAATGTCACACGAAAGTCACGACACAGTAATTAGTGTCGAAATAAGCATGCGACGCACCACCTTGTTTCCTGGCGTTTTCATGCATCTGACATTTTTTTTTTTTTTTTTTTTTTTTGTAACAAAACCATACAAAACAAAACCAGAAGAGTTTCGAAGCTATTATTCCGCGGCGTGAACTCGTTTCGTAACAACACGCTGTCGTCTGGTGACGTAGTTTCTCGCTTTTCACGTCACGAGTTAAGGAACACTGCTGTGGTGGGGAAAGCATGTGATTATACTTGGCTTGACGTTCACACACTGAACGCGAAATACACACCAGTCCCGCTTCAAATTCTGAGCATAATAAACACATTGTTTCGTCTCGGATGAGTCCACTTACACTTCATCTGGGCGATGTTGAAGACTGATGAACGGTCGTCAGCTGCTAAGTCCGGGGAACCTCTCTCACATTTAATGTGATGCACGCATGGAGCCGTCAGCGGTACAGCGCAGCAACTCGAACGTGTGTATTTTGTCGTGGATGTTTTACCGTGTGACATACCCAAATGGAAACAAAACGAACTGCTCGTCTGGGGAATTCGTCTTTCACGTGGAAAGGGCATCGTGTGACAGGGACCACAGACGGAAACCTCTCTCTCTCTCTCTCGTGACAACCGTTCACCCCACACAACAGTCGTCCCACCAGGCCTCGCTGCCACAACAGCAACAGTGAGCTGAAGAAGAAGACCGGGCGACCCTGTCGAAATATTCTCCAAGTAAGTTTTTTGATTCTGAGTCTAACTATACTGACTTCCATAAAAAAACGCGAAAACAAAACAAGCTGAAGGTTGGGGGTGAATTTTATTGGTCACAATTGTACAGAGTGGAAGCGAGAATTCAACGTGATTTGATTCATTACACCGGTAATGTGTGAAAATGTCATCAGCAATGTCTTTTGTGTGAAAAATCCAAGGTCACGTGACAAACCAGCTTGAAGTCCTAATACCGTGTGTGGCCACCATTTGCGTTGACAACTGCTTGACACCTGCGGCTCATTGAGTGGACCAGGTGGTTGATGCGTCCCCTTGGCACACCAGCCCACACATGGACGATAGCCTGGTGAAGTTGAGCCGCTGTTGCTGGTCGTGGACGCAGGAGGTCCAACCGTCTGCCAAGTTCATCCCAAAATTGTTCTATTGGGTTTAAATCGGGACTGAGGGCTGGCCAGGGCAGCACATTGACGTTGTTATGCTGAAGAAATTGCTGGGTGGCCCTGGCGGTGTGTGGTCTTGCATTGTCCTGTTGGAATGTCCAGTTTGGGTGTTGCGCAAAAAAAGGATCGACATGGGGTCTGAGCACCTGGTTGATGTAGCGCTGTGCATTGACACCCTGTCCGCGACCAGGACCAATGTTCTGAAAGATGACTGGTCCTATGGCGTGGTTAATGCCAATTGCACCCCATATCATAACGTTCGGGCCTCCCCAGGGGTTCCGCTCTACCACACAGGAGTCAGCATAGCGTTCACCAGGTCGACGCCATATTCTGACACGATCGTCAGCCATGTCAATACAAAAACGGCTCTCATCTGAGAACAGTATGCGTCCCCACTGCTGCCTGCGCCAGTTGATTCGGGCTTGTGCCCACTGCAGCCTGTCCTGCCGGTGTCTTGGTGTCGGTACCGGACCTCTGTGAGGACGCCTACATGCCAGCCCGTTCTCCTGAAGATGCCGCCGCATAGTGTTGAGGCCGATTCGTTGCTGGAGATTCCCAGGCACCTGTCGAACAGTGTTAGCAGCTGTTTGCCGCCTGTCCCGCAGATGGGTTCGGACAAGATGGCGATCCTCTCTTTGTGTGGTGACCCAAGGACGGCCTGGCCGGGGATGATCATCAGTGGTACCAGTGACTCGCATGTGGTGCTGCAGACGATAGATGGTTGAGATGTGGACGTTAAAGATGTTGGCGACCTGCCTGGCATCCACACCAGTCTCCAGATGGCCTAGGGCACGATTGCGTTCCTCTGCTCGTAGTCTTGGCATCTCTGTAGCGCTCAGACGGCAAGTCGTCACCTGAACCTTGTCGCGCGGCTTTATATAGGCTGCATGCCTTCGTACTTGTCGCTGGTTAACTTTGCTCTGCATGGTGTGCACGTGCCTCACATGCAGCAACCAGTTTGCCATTTTTGTTGACCCTCCAAGGCCGGGAATGATGTGTTGCTCACACAATTTTTTCACTGCACGTGAGTCTTGGACCCAAACAACTTGCCATAATGGTTCAATATTGTATATTCACCCCTTTTCACCCGAAAAATAGCCTTTCAAATTTTCGCGGTTTTTATGGAAGTCAGTATACTTTTCTAATCTCTCTCTCTCTCGTGGTTTGAAGAAGAAAAAAAACGTAAAGGTTTTATACTTTAATCAGTTTGCTGCGTTTTACACCGAGGAGTAAGAAAATGACTGTAGAACTATTGACGTGACAACCGTTTAAAAAGACTGACCGTAAATATTGACATTGTGCGGGGATTTCATAGTAGCTTTCATCAGAAGGACTGAAGGGACAAAGTCTTTCGTGAGCAGAGAATAAAATATGAGTTTATAGATTTTGTCATTGTGGACCACCTAGCCATACAGAACCTATTCAGGGAGAGTTCGTTGCAAAATGAAACGACTGCAGTAGGAAATCTAAACAAATATTTAAAAAAGTATTTATAATGACTGCTCCGACCAACGTGGACAAACGAACCACGAGACAAAACACGACGCGTTTCGACCTCTTAGGTCTTCTTCCGGCAAGAGAAAAGGCACTCAAAAAAAACGAAAATGAACGAGCAATCACTTAACCTTCGTCAAATTCAACGCCCAGTTTGCGCCGAATTTGACACAGATACGTGATTGCGCGTTCACCGGAAATTCTGAGCCTTTCACCTGCTGCACTGGTGTGGGAAAGGGGGGGGGGGGGGGGGGGGAGGGGTGATCAGCTGAATGTCAGAACCTCCATCACCATTGACAGGAGGAGTCTCGGTGTTAACGTGTCACTGTCTCCAGGCGACGGGAAGAAATTATGGGAGTCATGTTTTTCGTGTCTTGGTAAATGGAAGTTAGCAAATGAAACATTACAGGGACTCACGAGAGGGGGGTTAGAAACGAAACAAATACGAAGAAAAACCAGAAATGAATAATTACGAAATATAAAACCAGGAGTTCATAAATATCATAAAGAAGACGGTATGTTTCTGGAAGAAAAAGAAAGGAAATACAATTATGGTATTTTGACATTTGAAAAAAAAAACGCCAAAAAAAACAAAGGCTTTTGGAAAACAAATTGTGGGTGGATGGGGGGGGGGGGGGGGGGGGGGGGAGAGAGATGGACAGAATTAAAACGAAATTTGCTCTTTATTTGATTACTGCAGTCCTTTGGCAGATTTGTCGATCAGCCTCTTTGTTTCTTTCCTTCTTTTTTGCTTCCCTTCTTTCTTTCTGTCTTCTTTTGTTCAGATCCCCACCCAAAGTCACGCATACTGTCCACTTTGAGGTGTGTGTGGGGAGGGGGGGGGGAGGTGAAGGGGGGGGGGGGAGGGAGGGCAGTATATTTAACGCGTACGGGCAAAGTGAAAGTCCAGAAATGAACAACAACAACAAACAAACAAGCAAAGAAATCTCGAAAGAGAAAAACGTATTTATTCTCAAGGTTTTCATTGACAAGTTTCCCTGTAATGCAAATGCGCATTGTGCCCTGGACTGTCGAAAAAGCTGGGTTTTTTTGTTGGTTGTTTTTTGTTCTTTCCCCCCCCCCCCCCCCCCTCCCCCCCCCCCCCCCCCCCCCCCCCCCCCCTCCCCCCCCCCCCCCCCCCCCCCCCCCCCCCTGTGGCAGTTCGTTTCGTTTCCTCGTTCCGCGAGTGTTGCATGTTACACCCCCCCCCCCCCCCCCTTCACTTCACACTTCCTCGCGTTTTCTCCCGCTGAATGCCGGGACGTAATTACCTGTGAAAGAGCGCCACTTGATGATAAACGGCTGTAATGAATATTTAGGAGGGTATATGTCTGCTGTCTCTGCTTCTCTCTCTCTCTCTCTCTTCTCTCTCTCTCTCTCTCTCTCTCACACACACACACACACACACACACACACACACACACACACAACACACACCACAACACACACACACGCACAATGTTCATGAAGCTATTTTTGTACACAACCTTCTCTATTTAGATTGATCCTATAAATGTCGTCCACCTCAACAGAAGTTGTTCGAAATGGTGCGTGCGTGTGTGTGACTGTGTGTGTGTGTGTGTGTGTGTGTGTGTGTGTGAAATGTTTGAATGTAGAGAAACAGTTACCTCTGAAAATGGGCCTATATGAGTAATCTCTCTCTTTCTTTCTCTCTCTCTCTCTTTCTCTCTCTCTCTCTCTCTCTCTCTCTCTCTCTCTCTCTCTCTCTCTCTCTCTCTCTCTCTCTCTCTCTCCAAGTGTGTGTGCGTGTTTATGCTGTGTGTCACTATATGCGCGTGCGTGCGTGCGCTTGTATTCCTGTGAGTACATGCTTGCGCGAGCGGTGCGTGCGTGTGTGTGTGTGTGTGTGTGTGTGTGTGTGTGTGAGAGAGAGAGAGAGGAGAGGAGAGAGAGAGAGAGAGAGAGGGGGTATACGTGTGGGGGTAAAGAAGTAGTTTGTCGTTGTTGTTGTTATTTTCGCACACTGTCATCATATGCTCTGTACAGCTGTCATTCCTGTGACCCCATACCCTGACAACACCCGCCCGCCCACCCACCCACCCACCACCCCCACCCCCGCCCAACCTTCCTGCCCCTCCCCACCGACCCCCTTCCTCCTCCTGAGGGCCAAAGAAAGATGGACTGAGTGTCTGTGGTAGACGCAATCTATCTAGATACCTGTCTGTCGAAGCACATAATATATCTATCATCCTTTCCACTTCAGACAATTCCTGTGTCAAATTCGTTTTCCCCGGAGCTTGCAATGGGCGTCTTCACTACCGCTTCCGGGGACTTCACGATGATCTGTGCGATTATTTCCTTCTGAGGACAGGCAGTTGTGGGGTTCTTGTCTTTGAGAGACAAGACAAGACAAGACAATATTCTTTATTTACGAGGATAATAAACACTGACGCGCTTTTTTTTTTACATCCAGTCCTCCCCCTGAGCAGGGACTACAACATGCAGTGAAATGAAATAATGTAAGAAAACAAACAAGCAAACGACGCGGTCATGCAATCATAATGGAACATCAAATGAAAATAGAAGAGAAATGGAAAAAAAAAAATAATAATAATAAACAAACCAAAAAAAATGAAAATAAAAAATAAAATAACAATAATGAAGGGGAAGGAGAGAGTGGGGGTGGAGGGTGGGGTGGGCTGGGGGAATGTATGGAAATGTATTACAACGTACAAAAATGAGTATTTATGAAAACGGACAGTAAAATGAATATGACAAAGTACGTACATAATTTGGAACACGCACATACAAGCACGCACGCACGCACGCATAGAGAGCGAGAGAGAGAGAGAGAGAGAGAGAGAGAGAGAGAGAGAGAGAGAGAGAGAGAGAGCAAGGCACAACATGTAAGCACGCACGCACGCAAGCAGAGAGAGAGAGAGAGAGAGCGCGCAAGGCACAACGCGTAATCATTTTTCGCAAGACATGAAAATACGTAGAAGGTACAGAGAGTGAGAGAGAGAGAGAGAAAGAGGTTGGGGAGGGAGGGGGAGTGAGAGAGGTTGGGGGGCAGGGAGGGAGGGAGGGAGGAGGAGTGAGACAATGACAATGATGACGATGACAATGCTTTATTGACAACAGTAAAACAACCCTCATGCTAAGGGAGTGTATGCGCAATTTCCACTTAGTGTTGCCAAACTCTACCAACGGTAAAAACAATGCGAGTCAAAAAGAAGCGTACACACAGAAAACAACAATAGTTGAACAATCATCTCATCATCTCATTCCCTTGACCGCTGGGGTCGTTGGGAGGACGTGATGAGGCAGCCGCCGTGTCTCTCCAGGCTCTTCTGTTGGCGGCTGTCGTGAGGAGATCCGGCATGGTCATTTTGGTCCAGTCCTTTATATTGTCGGACCAACTCTTTCTCTGCCGTCCTCGTCTGCGCCCTCCTTCAACGGTACCTTGGAAGATGGTTTTGGGGAGGGTGTTGTGACGAATGACATGGCCAAACCATGCCATCTTCCGTCGTTTGACGGTTGCCAGAAGTGGTTCTTGGGGCCCAACTAGGTTGGTGACCAGGTTCCGCACATAATCGTTGTGCTCTTTGTAGGAGATGCGGAGTAGTTTCCTCAGGCACCTGGTCTCAAACGCCTGGATTCTTCTTTCTGTTTCGGCCATCAGTGTCCATGTCTCGCAGCCATATAACAGGATGGAGACCACTAGTGACTTGCAGAGCCGGAATTTTTATGTGGAATTTGATGTTTTGCTCTTCCACACCCTGTTCAGTCTGGCCATCGCTGCTGATGCAGAGTTGATCCTGATTCGGATTTCTGCCGTGCAGGTGCCATCTTTGGACAGGGTTGCTCCCAAGTACCTGAAGCTGGTCACTTCTTCCAGGGGCTCACCATTCATGGTTATGTTGGCACTGCTGTTAGTCGTGCTGTTGACCATGACCTTTGACTTCTCTGTGCTGACCTCCATGCGAAATGAAGAAAATGAACAAAAAGACCATTCATCAAACAACATTCCTGTCACAATAAACCACTTATTGCATGATCATGATTTACAAACACAGCCTACATAAGGTTTTTTTTCTCTCAAAATCGAAAAGCTTCCGCCACAAACTTAGCTAATGTGTTTACAATGTCTACATTTTTCAGAGGATAATATACCAAACAGGTGTATAGTTTGACCGAAAAAGGACTTCAAGGCAGAACAATCATTTCTAAATTTATTGTACTCTGGGCATCGGATCACTGTCCGCGTGCATGAACCATCTGTTCCTCGCTTTAAACCCCGGGCTTCTCGTTCGTCAGCACAGCGGAGGCTCCAAGGGTGGTACAGGACTGCTCTAAAGGCAGGTGAAGACAGTGCTTCTCTGGGTCCTCCCCAGCACCTTCGGGTGTTTCTTTTTCTTCTTTGCCTTAACTAGGCTGACCCTGGAGAAAGGTCCAGTGACGGCGAGGAAAGACCCACTGACCACAGGGAAAGTCCTGTTGACAGTGGGAAAGACTACAACTTTGGATTCTCTCTTGAGGGCACATAAGACCGTATGGCGAAAGCTTGGCTGTGTCTGGAGTGGCACTGTCTTCATCTGTCCGTGGGCAGGGGTGGTTGGGTCTGTGGGGTGTGTTCGGCAGCTGGAGGTTGGTGTTTTTTGCCGGTGGGCTCTGCAGTCATGAAATAAGGGCTGGTACACCCATGGGGATGCTATTTTAAGGCTGTTATGAGTTGCATCCTGCAGTCTGATTTACCTCTGTTCAGGAGCAGTTATGTCCCTTGATATCTTAATGGAGTGTCCTGCGCATGTCTGTACCCATCGTCAGCACAGCGCAGGCCTCCAAGGGTGGTACAGGACTGCTCAAAAGGCAGGTGAAGACAATGCTTCTCTGGGTCCTCCCCAGCACCTTCGGGTGCTTCTTTTTCTTCCCAGGCTTCTCGTTCGAAACCGAGCGAACACCTCTAATAAAATGGGTCAGGGTGAAACTGGCCGATTTCCCTTACGTATTACAACTGTTTCAAGTGTTTGAAGTAGTGGCTGACACTGTGGAAATGACCAACAAGGGTAAATAAACGGACATATTGCATGACACTAACTCAATTAGAATTAGGTCGTCAGAATCGGGCATTTGAAATAGAGTTCTATCTGTAAATGGATTTGGCATTCTACGGATGATTCAGACGGTTGGTGACGAAGTCAGTTTTTTTTTTTTTTTTTTTTTTTTTTTTTTTTGCAGCGTTTAAAGATAGGTTGATTGCGTGTCATATGCGAGATTGGCATAGTAACATGGAAGAAAAGTGACGAGTATGAGTCTTATCACACATTTAAAGATCTTTTTCAAGCTGAGGACTATCTCACATCAGTTTCTTGTAAGCGTTTTAGAGATGTGTTCGCTCGGTTTCGAACGAGAAGCCTGGGAGGGGGGGGGGGGGGGGGGGGGGGGGGGGGGGGGGGGGGAGGGGGGAGGACAGGCAAGACAAAAAATTCTTTATTTAGCGGGGTAATGGAAAAGCACTGACGTGCTTTTTTTTTTAATTCAGTCCTCGCCTGAGTAGGGTCAACAATGCAAAATAAGATGAGATAACAAAAGAAGCATGCAAAAAGTGACTGAACTACAATACGATACGGAATTAAAAATGAAATGTAAATTTAAAAAAAAAGTAAAATGAGAGAGAGACGCAGGATCGAAAGGGGTCCAGGGAAGGGCGCTAGAGAGAGAGGGGGGGGGGAGGGAGGAGGGAGAAAGGGGCGGGAGTGGGCTGCGGGAAAGAGCATGTTTAGAACACTCTGACAATCAAAGAAAAATACCAAGGAGATGCAAGACAATCGATTTTGAAGCACGGAGGGGAAAAAAAAGCACAAAAGGAGTCATTCCATAAGGACCGTGAGAGAGAGAGAGGGAGAGAGAGAGGGGGGGGGGGACAGAGAGAGAGAGAGAGAATGAGGGGTACAGAGATATACTGAGGCAGACAAACGGACTGAGACAGAGAGAATGAGGGGCAGAGAGAGATTAGATATACTAGAGAGAGAGAGAGAGAGAAAGAGAGAGAGAGAGAGAGAGGACACTGACACAGAGAGACAGACAGATAGATAGACAGACACACGGACAGATAGACAGACAGAGATACAGACAGACAGACGGAGCGTTCACTGGTGTCTGTATCTTTATTTTTGAGCTTGATGATAGTGACATTTGATTCGACAGGTGGATGGCGCGACCATAAAAATGACAGGTCTTGACTGACGTTTTGCCTCACTTTTCTTGACGGATCAATCACAGCACGAAATGATCTTTTGTTCAATAGGGCAAAAAACGCGATATGAACGTTCCAAATGATCTCTTGTTCAATAGGGCAAAAAACGCGATATGAACGTTCCAAATGATCTTTTGTTCAATAGGGCAAAAAACGCAATATGAACGTTCCAAATGATCGTTTGTTCAATAGGGCCAAAACGCGATATGAACGTTCCAAATGATCTTTTGTTCAATAGGGCCAAAACGCGATATGAACGTTCCAAATGATCTCTTGTTCAATAGGGCCAAAACGCGGTATGCACGTTCCAAATGATCTCTTGTTCAATAGGGCAAAAAACGCGATGTGAACGTTCCAAATGATCTTTTGTTCAATAGGGTCAAAACGCGATATGAACGTTCCAAAGGATCTCTTGTTCAATAGTGCCAAAACGCAATATGAACTTTCCAAATGATCTTTTTTCAATAGGGCCAAAACGCGATATAAACATTCGAAATGATCTTTTGTTCAATAGGGCCAAAACGCGATATATACGTTGTCAAACCTCGGGTGATGTCGATGGAGGAAGGACTAGCGCACAGCCCAAACACACTCACAGCTTGCTTACAATCTCATTCATATATCATGCATTCGTCACATCAAACCACTAGTAAAGTCTATAACTTTACTACACATGATCATAGAACGAAACATCAATGCATATGGAATCAAACAAAATAAAACATTCTCTCTTTCCTGAACTTCACAAAATCATTTATCTAAAACATCATTAACTAACCCGGGTATAAATAGATTTCTACTTTACCTGGCCAGGTGATCTTAACTATTCACGAATCACTGTCTTTTTTCTTTTCCTTTTTTTTTCTTTTCACTGTCACTTTCACAACACGACACAACTGCTGGCACTGGTATTGGTCTGCTGGCACTGGCGTTGGTCTGTGGTTCTGCTTGACGAAGTGACGCTGCCAGGTGTGAGGTCGAACCCCGGTTAAGATAGAACAGTGACTATCAACATCGATCTGTTCTCCTTTCTTCCTTCCTGCATTAACGCATTGCACTCTCTCTCTCTCTTCTAGTCTGCCCTATCAAATGGACATGGTTGCTTTTCTTTTCTTTTTCTTTTCTTTCTTTTCCTCTTCATTAGTTAGCAACTCTCTCTCTCCACATCTCTCTTTTAGTCCTTCCCCTGCAGACTATCTCCTGCTAATCTCTCAACTTGGTTCTCTCCTCTCCTCCCCTCATCTCTCTCTCTGCCCCTCTCTCCTGCAGAGCTTCCACTCCGAACCTCTCTCTCTCTCTCTCTGTTCGTTCTCCCCCTCGTTCTCTCACTCACGCATTACTTTATGCCCTAACTCCGTGTCCAAGGGCCAGTACCATTGGTCAGTATTTTTACCGCCTGATACCCGAAGTTATCTCCCTCTAATTCCATTGGATATTCAAATCATGACGGTCACGCCTACACGCCTTACTCTCTGTGGTGGTCAATTGGTCATTTAATTGATTAGCTAGATTTCACCCCCACCACGCACTACCTTCCCCCCTTTCCTACTTAACTGGCGCCGTGTGGCTTAACGTGTGGGCACTGGTCAGTGTAAATTGGCTAGATGAGTCTGGGTAGGCGCTGAGACGTCTGACCAGACCTATCGAGACCTGTCGGTCCAGCCACTCAGACTGTCTGCTGTCTCCTCGCTGTGCTAAATTGGCTGGATGCGACGCTTGAAGGCGTCGGGATGTCTGAGTCGGGCTTAAGCCGATTCGAACCGGCTGGCAACTAACCACGACTTTGCTTGTGTTTATTTTTTGACCGTGACATACGTTCCAAATCTTTTGTTCAATAGGGCCAAAACGCGATATGAACGAGTGTCAACATGTAATGTTAGCATAACGCATGTAACAACAACAGCAACAACAACAACAACAACAAACAACGAAAAAGGATTGGGGGGGGGGGGGGGGGGGGGGGAGAGGGAAACAAACATTACAAACATTATTTAGAAGCATTGAGTAGGGAATCATTAACATTAGCAAATATGGCGTTAATGAACAAATGAACAAAACACCGGCGGGTTTAGACCAAAATATTTCGGTACTGATTAAAAACTCACCACTTCCATGAATAAGGGTTAATGATTCTCTTTTAAATTGGACATTATCATTAGCTAAGTAAGTAAAAGTCGGTTCCCTTAAACTGGTTATGCTAAACAAATTTTAACTGTAATTAAGAGCGAACCGCCAAGAAAACGTAGACAAACGAATCACAAGACACAACACGACGCGTTTCGACCTTAAGTCTTCAGGCAAGATACAAAACACTCGGGACAACGAAAATGAACGAGTAGTCACTTACCTTCATTCACTTCAGCGCAAGATGGACGTTGAACGACTATGGTGATACTAGAACAGAGGACAACTCTTAACTGTCTTTTATTTTTGATAGCCATCAGTAACTGTAACCTAAAGTCACAGATTTTTTTTTGTTTTGCTTTTGGTAAATAAATGAATGTTTCAGGTGTGAAAATGGAGGACAACAGAATGTATAAAAGAAAATCAATTTCAGTCTCGGTAGTTTGTATGTGCATTCTTTGGGTTTCCTTTCTTTCTTTCTTTCTTTCTATCGATCTTTCTGCCTTTGTTCATTGTTTATTTAGTGAGCGCGATGCAGAAATCGATGCAATCTCAAGGAATATCTTTCATAGCAATTCAAATCGTAAGTCATCCTTGGCCCTTGATTAAGAGATGTTTGACGTGTTCTGTAAAGTTGAAAATGAAATGAGGCAGGGAACAGTACACAATAAACAAGTAGGGTAACTCTTGCTCCCATAAGAAAACCTAACACAGAGTAACTTTTATTCGAGACAAGTCATTTCCGTGATGACAGAGGGGTTGTTGGCCTGTGCTTGTTTTCCCCACTATTAGATTGTTCGTCTTTGTATTTGTCCGACTTTATTCAAGTTTGAAAGGCTGTGCCGGTCTTGAATAAAAGTTGCTCTGTGTTAGGTTTTCTTATGGGAGCAAACGTTACCCTACTTGTTTACTGTTTACTGTTCCCTGCCACATTTCATTTTCAATTTTAATGTTCTATAATCTGAAAACCCATCATTTTTTGTAAACTGAAAATTCCAGTCATTCCGTGATTGCTTAAACTCCTTAAAAACAAACAAACCAATAAGCATAGAAAGACAGCTTACACCCTGATTTTCCTGTGTGCACTTGAAATATCACCCATATTAAATGCCGTAAATGGCTTCCATCTGATTGCCAGATTAACAACATTTAATGCGACAGACAGACAGACAGACGGACAGACGGAGAAAATGCATCTTTATCATAGAGGCATCTCGCTAGACACCAGGCAACAGACTACGGCCGACGGTTGTGAACTTGGTGAACTCTCTTGACCGGCCCTCGCAGTCGGCACGACCGTACTACAGCCAGATCATTAACTGACTGACACCCTGGCCTCCCTGTTTAGTGTTTGCCTCGCCCACCTCCTGTGCGCTCTCTCTCTCTCTCTCTCTCTCTCTCCTCTCTTCTCTCTCTCTCTCTCTCTCTCTTCCTTCCCCCACCCACCCCCTTGTGGCTGGACGTGGGCGAATGATGATGTGTCTTGCCTGTTGCTGGTTTATTTGCAGGTCAGCGTGGGCGGCTTCCTTGTCCCTGAAAGGAAGGGCCTGCACTCTCGTCTCTACACTCCAGAGTGTCGACAGCAGCCTTGCCGCCCCTTGTTCATCAATGCCTCGCCACTGTGACGTCAACTGCATCCACAGCGTCATCGGTTGGTGTCAGGTAGGCCTATGTCACAGCATGGGATTACCCGGAGTCGCGAGAGTGGAGGAAATAAAAAAAAAGGAAAGAAAGGAAGCAAGGAAAAAAGAAAGAAAGAAAGAAAGAAAGGAGAAGAAAAAAAGGGAAAAAAGTAATAGTTAAAAAAAAAATATATATGAGCCGGTCGTAGGGGGGAGAAGGGGAGCGGGTGGTATGGGGAGAGGGGTGGGGCGGGGGGGGGGGGGTGGTTGGGGGACAAAGGAAGGCAGCGAGTGGACGGAGGCAAGAATGGGGGGACGGAGAGGAGGGGGAGAGGACGAAGAGGAGGGAGGGGGGGTAGGGCGGAGGGAGAGGAAGGGTGGGAGTGATGCCGTTGCTGGTTCAAGGAAGTGAAGGGTTTTAAGTGCGTGTGTGTCTGTGTCGTGTGTGTGTGTGTGTGTGTGTGTGTGTGTGTCAGAGAGAGAAAGTGTGTGATTTATCTTTAATACTTATCTAGAATGAAAATTCTAGGCTGAAGCGTAATCTTCCAATCTGTCCTTGTCATGCATACATCATTTCAATACGTAACATTCATACGAGTAAGTGAGAGAGGAGAGAGTGCGCGGGCGCTCAACAGTGTGCGGGTGTCGGAGACAGAACAAGTGTCTTTGCCATGTGTGTGTGTATGTGTGTGGTTGTTTGTGTGTGTGTGTGTGTGTGTGTGTGTCCGTAGTGAGAGAGAGAGAGAGAGAGAGAGAGTGTGTGTGTGTGTGTGTGTGTGTGTGTGTGTGTGTGTGTCCGTAGTGAGAGAGAGAGAGAGAGAGTGTGTGTGTGTGTGTGTGTGTGTGCGTGTGTGTGTGGAGCAAAGAGTTTGCACACATGCGCGTGCGTATTTAACATATGTCTGTGTATAGACACGTAAATAAAGGCAAAATATCCTTAAAGACACGCATATATGCTTGGGAAAAAAACGCACACAGATGAAAACAAATCTGTACCAAATTACAATATTTTGATTGTTGTTTTCCTTTCCTCCGCATAGCTTTAAAAGGTAAAGTGAATGTTCCCACGGTATCGGAACATACCAGCGTCAAAAGCCGATGATAATTGTATTCCAGTTTTCTTCAAGAACACCAGTCGTTATCCTGCAGGAAAAAAAAAAACAGCAATAAAAGGATAACGGCCATTATCGCTGATTACCTTATTTTCACAGCAGTTTTACCTCTTTTCTATGGGATAATAATCTCTTTCCCCTGTTTTCCCCAAGGGTCAAAATTGTTTCACCTAGGATAAGAACTGTTGGGTTTTTTTTTCTGTTTTCCTAAGGAAAATGGTAATTATCCCAAGCAAAACAACAATGACGGGAAATTAGTTATTCTCGTTTCTTTCCCTGTTATCCCTTACATATGAATGTCTACCGGTATCATTGCTATTATTGCGCCAAAAGTCGGAAATGGGAATCAAGTAACAGTTATGATCAATAAAGATGATAGCGATAAAAAGCCGTTTTCCCTGTATTCTTGAGGGAAGATAACTGTTTTCCTCGGGAAGACAGTTGTGAACCATCTGGATTATATCGACAGTAGTTGTATGGTAGCCTAGTTGCATCAAAAAGCGATAATATCCGTTTGCCATATGATTACTGTATTCTGGAGGGAAGATAAGTGTTTCCCTCGGGAAGACGGTTGTGAACCATCTGGATTATAGCGACAGCAGTTGTATGGTAGCATAGTTGCATCAAAAAGCGATAATATCTGTTTTCCATATGATTACTGTATTCTTGAGGGAAGATAACTGTTTTCCTCGGAAAGACAGCTGTGAACCATCTGGATTATAGCGACAGTAGTTGCATGGTAGCATAGTTGCATAAAAAAAGCGATAATATCTGTTTTCCCATATGTGATCCTTAGGAATAACACTTTCTGATGGCCGTTTCCCTGAAGTACAAACTGCTTTTCGGCTCGTGACGCTACAATGTTCCCATACCACATGGTAACGTTGGGTGTGATATGGGAACTCATTTATCGTACGAGTCGCTAGGGGGGTTAGCAAGACTGCAAGAATGCCGACGCTCTAAGCCCCAGTACATACAAAGAGAGGTGTGTGTGTGTGTGTGTGTGTGTGTGTGTGTGTGTGTGCTGCTGTTCCTCATTGTTGTTAACGTTGTTGTTGCTGCTGTTGTTGTCGTCGTCGTCGGTGGTGGTGTGTGTGTGTGTGTTTAGTGGAGAAGGAAGTTGAGAAGGAAGGGGAGGAGAGGAATGGAGGAGATTTATGAGAGGGGGGGGGGGGGAGGATGGGGGCGGGGGAGAAGAAAGAAGTGGTGGTGGTGGTGACAGTGAGGGTGAAGATTGAGAATGGTTGGTAGAGTTCTGGGGTCACTTTATTTTTTTTTTTTTCTTGTCTGTTCGAGATGCATTCGTGGGTGGGTGGTGGTTCTCGTATGTTGTTGTTGTTGTTCTTGTTGTAGTCGCTGCTGTTGTTGGGTGTGGTGTTGGTGGTAGTGGTGGTGATGTGTGTGTATGTATGCACAAATGAGTGTGCTGGTGAGCATACTGACGTGTGTGTGTGTGTGTGTGTGTGTGTGTGTGTGTGTGTGTGTGTGTGTGTGTGTGTGTGTGTGTGCGTGCGTGCGTGCGTGCGTGCGTGCATGTGTGAGTTTAAGGGGAGGGTGGGCATGGATGTGTGTTATATTTAATATTACTTCTTTCTATCGAGAGTGATGTTAGACGCGCGTGTCTTTGTTGTGTGTGTGTAGTGGTGTGCACATCCTTATGCGTCTCTCCGTGTGTACTTGCACGCCCTCGAGTGTGTGTGCTTGAGAGCGCGTGTATGTTATGGGGAGGGGAGGGTGGGGGGGGGGGAGTTATACATGTGTGTATGTATGTGTGTGTGTTTACGTGTGCGTGCGTGCGTGCAGGTGTGTGTGTGTGTGTGTTTGTGTGTGGAGTGGGTGTTAATGTATGTATGCTTGAGTGTACGTGTATGTGTGCGCGCGCGCGCGCGCGCGCGCGCGTGTGTGTGTATGTGTGTGTGTTGAGTGTATGCACGTATATGTGCGCGTGCGCATTCGCGTATGTGTGATGTGAATTATATATGCGTGTGTGTGCTTGAGTGTGTGTGTGTGTGTGTGTGTGTGTGTGTGTGTGTGTGTGTGTGTGTGTGTGTGTGTTCGCGCGCGTGCGCGTGCACGCGCCTATAATATATGCGCTCCGTATACACCCACGTGAGTACAAGTACGTGTTTTCTTTTCAAAGAGATGGAGACATTTGAGACCAGAAAATTGTCGTGACATTAATACGAGGACACAGGACCGGTGACTCACGCCTTTGTGGTCTGCTATTGTCTCCCTTTGGTCGATTCTCGACGCATGAACACGTTTGGGTGTTAAGATGGTTGTCAGCCGTATGTCAGTTGTCACACCTGGGGATTTGTGTATAAAGACATTAACATTCCGGGGGGGGGGGGGGGGGGGGGGGGGGGGGGGGGGGGGGGGGGGGGAGGGAGAACAGGTGCCTCCTGATGATCACAGCTTCAGGTTTCGTTCACTTTTGTGTTTTAAGACGCATGTTTGAGAATGGAGTAGTCTTTGTTCCTGTGTCCGTTTTGTTTTGTTTGTTTTTTGGTGGTTGTTTTTTGTGTGGTTTGTTTCGTGCTTTAAAAGAATTGTTTGTAAAGAACTTTCAAGATTTACACCTTTTGTAACGTGTCTATAGACAGTTATTTTAGTTTTTTTTTTGTTTTTTTTACAGGCTTCGGTATTCAGACGTACGGTTTTGAGTATAAAGACGGTTGTTTGTGGTGTTTAGATGGTTGGCTTGACCAAGAATGCTGTGTGGTGTGCGGACGTCACCTGTAGTGGTCAGTTTCGCCTGCCTGGTGTTAGTGGGCTTTCTGCAATCCAGTTCGGCCTTCGTCTACAGAGGTATAGTGGCTTGCATTCCTCTGTGTGTGTGTGTGTGTGTGTGTGTGTGTGTGTGTGTGTGTGTGGTGCGTGTGTGTGTGTGTGTGTGTGTGTGTGCGTGTGTGTGCGTGCGTGCGTGTGTGTGTGTGTGTGTCTGTTTGTCTGTCTGTGTCATACATAAACATGTACATGCAGACATATATTCTTATATACATTTATACTTGCACACACATATGCCTGCGTGCATACATACATACATACATACAATAATACTTAACACGCATACATACATTCATACATAACACGCATACATACATACAATCATACACAACACGCATACATACCTATAGACATACATACACGATAACAAAACCTAGAAACGTGAAGCAAACCTTAGAATCCGCCCCACGTAAAATGCGTAACTTTCAAAGACAGTTGCAAAGTGAGACGACTGCAGGCGGAAATCTAAACAAACCTCAACTAAATGTTAGCGAACCGCCCAGAGAAACGTGGACAAACGTGTCACAAGACAAAACACGACGCGTTTCGACCTCTTAGGTCTTCTTCAGGAAAGACGCAAACAAATAGGACAGTGAAAGGGAACGAATTTGCCACACTTGGCTTAGATCTCTGAAGAGGTCGAAACGCGTCGTGTTTTGTCTTGTGACTCGTTTGTCCACGTTTCTCTTGGCGGTTCGCTAACATTTAGTTAAGATTTGTTTCAAAGACACGCCTCGCCTGCATTGAAGGGAACGGGGGCAAGAGAAGGAACCCTTCTCCACTGCGAGTTGCATCGTTCCTCCGAAATGACAGTCAGCGGTACCAGCAAAAGGCCAGTGTTTCGCTCCATGAAGAGGTCGTCAGGCCGGCTGCGGGATCCGGGTTACCTGTTGATACGATGCATTCACACTGTTGTCCCGGGACATTGAGTAGTGGCGCGGTGCCACGGCAGATGTTTAGGCGACCTTGAATCTCCTCCGTGTTCTCTCTCCGTGTTCAAGTACAGCATTATGGTACCAGCAAATGGCAAGTGTTTCACTCCATGAAAAAAAAAAAAAGTAGTCAGGCTGGCTAGTGGATGTACAGCATGAGAGGTACGTTTTGACCACCTTGCTCCTTTTCCTTGGACCAAAATGAACAAACGGATCAAGAGGGTTTTGAAGTATCCCATGCGTTTGACGTCACCTCGGGCGTAAACAATTATAGAACACACCCTTCAACACATCAATCGCTCTGTCATTCGAATCACTATGGCATTGCATAGTCTTCCGAGTCATTATTCACTTACTTATGCCCATCGCCCCCACTGGGACACAGGCCTCCCTCCTGCTGTCTCTGCTCTCTCCTGGGCCAGTCTCTCCAGCTGCCCCCCAGGTGTGGCCCATCTTCTTGTCGTCTGCGTCCAGGTCACGTCGCCAGGTGTTCCTGGGCCGGCCTGTCTTCCTTTTTCCCTGGGGGGTTCCACCTGAGGGCTTGTCTCGTGGTGTTGGTGGATGGCTTACGCAGAGTGTGGCCTATCCACCTCCAGCGGCGTTGCTGGATATCGGCTCCTGCCGGTTTCTGTCTTGTCTGCCGCCATAGTTCTTCATTGCTGATCTTGTCAGGCCACCGTATGTGGAGATTTCGTCTCGGGCAATTGTTGAGGAATGTCTGGGTCCTCTTGGTCGTTGTTATGGTGGTTCTCCGCGTCTCGGCGCCGTTCTTATAATTGTCCCAAGACATTGAATCGTCTCGGCACCGTTCTTATAGTTGTCCAAAGACATTGAATCGTCTCGGCACCGTTCTTGTTATTGTCCCAAGACATTGAATCGTCTCGGCACCGTTCTTATTATTGTCCCAAGACATTGAATCGTCTCGGCACCGTTCTTATAATTGTCCCAAGACATTGAATCGTCTCGGCACCGTTCTTGTTATTGTCCCAAGACATTGAATCGTCTCGGCACCGTTCTTATAATTGTCCCAAGACATTGAATCGTCTCGGCACCGTTCTTATTATTGTCCCAAGACATTGAATCGTCTCGGCACCGTTCTTATTATTGTCCCAAGACACTGAATCGTCTCGGCACCGTTCTTGTTATTGTCCCAAGACATTGAATCGTCTCGGCACCGTTCTTATTATTGTCCCAAGACATTGAATCCGTCTCGGCACCGTTCTTATTATTGTCCCAAGACATTGAATCGTCTCGGCACCGTTCTTATAATTGTCCCAAGACATTGAATCCGTCTCAGCAACGTTCTTATTATTGTCCCAAGACATTGAATCCGTCTCGGCACCGTTCTTATTATTGTCCCAAGACATGAATCGTCTCGGCACCGTTCTTTTAATTGTCCCAAGACATTGAGTCGTCTCGGCACCGTTCTTATAATTGTCCCAAGACATTGAATCCGTCTCAGCAACGTTCTTATTATTGTCCCAAGACATTGAATCCGTCTCGGCACCGTTCTTATCATTGTCCCAAGACATTGAATCGTCTCGGCACCGTTCTTATCGTTGTCCCAAGACATTGAATCCGTCTCGGCACCGTTCTTATCGTTGTCCCAAGACATTGAATCGTCGGAAAGCCACAACGGACCGACACAGACAGTCACCAGTTACCTCCCAGACATCCCCTTTTCCCATTCATGCACGACAGGTTTAAGGCAAGGTAAGGTAATGTTGTTTAAAGCCCAGCCGATCGCCAAGGGCCATATCACGGCTATCACCGTGTTAAAACGGGTGAGAGGAAATATGAAATATCAACCGATTCATCGATCAGTATATATTGTCGTAGCCACGAAACCCTCTTCATCAGTAATTGTCTCATCTTTGTTGTTAGTTCATGTATCCATCAGCTTCAAATCATGCGTAGTGTGGTCTCAAACCTTAGCGGATGTGGTGTAGCGTATATGGACTGGTCCGCACGCAGTGACGCCTCCTTGATGACGCTGAAACTGTATACTAGGTTAGTATGACAAATAATGAAATGTTAAGAAAGAAAATGGGCGCGTAAGTCATGGTGCAAGGATGACTCACGTCTGTGCAATTTTGAAACGGCATACTAATGTAACGCAGGAATGTGACGTGGAGCAGTGTGTGTGTGTGTACTAGGTGGGTGGGTCGATGTGTGGGTGCGTGCGTACGTTCGTGAGTGTATGTGAGGGGGGTAGGGGGGGGTGGTGGATAAATTTGTGTGCGCGTGTGCGCGCGAGCGCGCTGGCTTACGTGCGCGTACCCTTGTTTTTACTGGTTAAATTCTGAATGACGAGTCGAAGCGGAAGCTATTAAACTAACGTGAGTGAAATGATAGACAGCAAGAAACGCGAACACACACACACGCACGCACACACACACGCACAACACACACACACACACACACACACACACACACACCACACATATATATATATATATATATATATATATATAACACACACACACACACACACACACACACACACCGCGCGAAAGAAATTGTAAAGTCAAACAAGAAGCACACACACACAGAGACACGCACACACAGAGACGCTCACACAGACACACACAGACACACACACACACACACAGACACACACACACACACACACACACACACACACACACACACACGCCACACGCCACATACCACGCACGCACACGCACACACACACACACACACACACACACACACACACACACACACACACACACCACACACGCGAAAGAAATTGTGAAGTCAAACAAGAAACACGCGCACACACACACACACACACACGCACACACACACACGCACACACACACACACACACACACACACACACACACACACACACGCACACACACACACACACACACACACACACACAGAGACACACACACACACAGACACACACACACACACACACACACACACACACACACACACAACACACACACACACACACACACACATACACACACACACACACACACACACAGAGACACACACACACACACAGACACACACACACACACACACACACACACACACACACCGCACGAAAGAAAATAATGTAGAGTCGACCAAGAAATAAAGAGACACCACAGGAAAGAAGAAGAAAAAAAAGACAGACATCCCCAGAAACGGGCAGACAGCCAGAAAGAAAAACACTGACAACTGATGAACAAAAATCATGGACATCAAGGAGGAACAATAAAGACATAAAGAATGACATCAAAAGAAGGCGTAAGGATGAAAGAAAGAAACACAGTAAAAGAATAGACACCGACAAAGAAAGAGACCACAAAAAACAAAAAAAAAAAATAGCACGGAAGAGAAAGAAAGACGGCCAGAAAAAAAGAAAACAGAATTAAAAAAAAAAAAGATAATGGATGGGTATGACAGAAAGAAACAACATAAAAGGAAGGAAGGAAGGAAGGTGAAAACCAACAAGAAATAGTCTTCAAACGGCATATGAATGCACTCCCCTGAATGTGATGCGGGAAAAGTGTGTGTGTGTGCGCGCGCGCGCGCACGCGCACGCGGGCCCTTGTTTTCACTGGTTAAATTCTGAATGACGAGTCAAAGCGGAAGCTATTAAACTAACGTGAGTGAAATGATAAATAGACAGCTAGAATCACTCGCACACACACACACACCACACACACACACACACACACACACCGCGAAAGAAATTGTAAAGTCAAACACGAAATACACACACACACACACACACACACACACACACACACACACACAAGTCCCTGAAGGAGGTTCTAATAAAACCCCTTTTGATTTGTGACATTGTTTTAGGACTTGTTCAGAGTACCATTTTAAGATTCTATTTTCACGTTTAAATGTTATTATCCTGTTACCTTAAGCGTTCATCTGATTTTAAAAAATGTTATTCTAGCTATGTTATAGGTTGCAATTTTTATTCATGTTAACATTTTTTCTTCCGATTCCCATTCTAATTCTCATTTTTCTCTTTTTCATTTTTCCATTTATACTTCATCTTTTTCTGTCTCGCTGTTTCTCTATCTTTTTACCTCCTTCAGTTGCCTGTCTATCCACTCCCACCCCACCCCCCACCCCCCTCCCTCCCTTCCTCCTTTTCTGCCTTGTTTATTCATTTATTTTGGTTGTCTAAAATCACGTATGTGTATAGACATTAAATTGAAGAACAACACACACACACACACACACACACACACACACACACACACACACACACCGCGCGAAAGAAATTGTAAAGTCGAGCAAGAAATACACACACACACACACACACACACACACACACACACACACGCACGCACGCGCGCGCGCGCGCGCGCGCGCATACACCACACACACACACACACACACACGCATACACGCGCGCACACACACACACGCATACACGCGCGCACGCGCACACACACACACACACACACACACACACACACACACACACACACACACCGCACGAAAGAAAATAATGTAGAGTCGACCAAGAAATATAGAGACACCACATGAAAGAAGAAGAAAAAAAATACAGACGTCCCCAGAAACGGGCAGACAGCCAGAAAGAACAACAATGACAACTGATGACAAAAATCATGGACATCACCAGCCGCCGTGGCGAAGTGGTTTGCGTCGCGGACTCCCGGCTGGGAGGTCGTGGGTTCGAATCCCATCAGAGTCATGTGGGTTTTTTTCTGCCCCGACCGGCTCCTACCCAGAGTTGAGTTTGCTGCGGACTCGGTTGGAAGACTGGGACCACACAGTCGAGTTTCATCCACTTAATGGATGCGTCTCTGAGAGTGTTGCTCAAATTTCCTGACCAACACTGCAGGTGCCTGTATCTCTCGGGCCTGATTGACGCCGGGATATATTATGAAAGGAAGCGTAGAGTACAGCCCTGTCATGTGTAGTCTCAGACCGAAATGGAAATCCGTAGCATCATCTTAATCATCCTCATTCTCATCGATCAGCATATTAAAAAATGTCTCAAATTCTGTGGCCCTTCATGCCCTGCTCTCATGGTGACCTCAGTTTCGATGTCTCCACGTCTGTGGCCTTGGTTTGGTTCCGTCGGGGTCACCGGTATCGGCGAGTCCATGGGGGTTGTCGTTGGACGGACGTGGTGGCGCCCTCCGGAGGGAGAGCTCACTCACGCCGGCTCCGCGACTAAGCAATTATTGTCGTCAGTAGGGGGCTTAGTAGGTGGTGTCCTGCGTATGTTAGATCAGAACAGGCGCCACTGAACACCACCGAAGTGACTCGGCAGCAGTGCAGTGTCTCCTCCGGTGGGTTGCCTCTTGACGACTTGACATTGACTGCTCCCTGTGGATTGCCGGTGCTGGGGCTGCGGCGGGGCCGACCGGACTGTAGCTGTGAACGGGGTGTCGGAATGAGCGGCGTGGATGCACTGCCTCTGAGGTGGTGCAGACGTTGGGACAGCAAAAAAAAAAAAAAAAAAAATCCTGGACATCAAGGAGGAACAATAAAGACATAAAGAATGACATCAAAAGAAGGCGTAAGGATGAAAGAAAGAAACACAGTAAAAGGATAAACAGTAAATAAGTGGGGTATGTTTTGCTCCCATAAGGAAACCTAAGAATAGACACCGACAAAGAAAGAGACCCCCCCCCCCCCCCCCAAAAAAAAAATAGCACGGAAGAGAAAGAAAGACGGCCAGAAAAAAAGAAAACAGAATAAAAATTTAAAAAAGATAATGGATGGGTATGACAGAAAGAAACAACATAAAAAGAAGGAAGGAAGGAAGGAAGGAAGGAAGGAAGGTGAAAGCCAACAAGAAATAGTCTTCAAACGGCATATGAATGCACCCCCTTGAATGTGATGCGGAAAAGTGTGTGTGTTTGTGTGTGTGTGCGCGTGCGTGCGTGCGTGCGTGCGTGAGTCAGTGAGTGAGTCAGTGAGTGAGTGAGTCGGTGAGTCAGTGAGTGAGTCAGTGAGTCAGTGAGTGAGTCAGTGAGTCAGTGAGTGCAAAAAGGCTTTTAAAAAAAAGAAACATGGAGGTAAACAAGAAAAAAAAAAAAGAAACGGTGGGGAAAAAAAGAAGAAAGAAAGAAAAAAGAACTTTGCAGACAACAAGAGAAGAAAGAAGATGGAAATAAAGGCAGCAAGAAAGAAAAAGAAAGAGACCATGAAAGACAAACGGCGGAAAAGAAAAAAATCATACACGGCACAACAAAACGAGGAAGACAGTCAGAGCGAAAAAAAGAGAAATAGGAAGAATGAAAGAAAGATGACCAACAACAACAAAACGAAACAAACAAAAACAAACAATATATATATATATATATATATATATGAGAGAGAGAGAGAGAGAGAGAGAGAGACCGATAGATAGATAGAGAAAAGACAGCAAAGAAAAGGAAGACAGCAAGAGTGAATGACACAAAGACACTGAAAGTGAGAGGGAAAAAAGATACAAGACAAGAAGGGGGGGGGGGGAATGAAAAACACCAAGAAAGGCAGAGAGAAAGAGAAAAAGGTGAAAAGAAAGCTAGCAAGAAGAGGAAAAAAAAGAAAGAGAGAAAGAGAAAAAAAAAAAACCCAAGAATACAGCAAGGAAGACGCCGAGAGAGACGGTAAGGAAAATAGTAGCAAGAAAGAAAGACGGACACATAGCACAAAGAAAAAAAGAATTGAAGAAGAAAAAGAAAAACGGCGAGAAAATCGACACCACACATGGCAAGACAACAAAAAAAAAGAAGATAAGAAAGAGAGCACAAAAAAGAAAGACGGTACGACAAAGAAAGAAAGGCAGCGAGAAAGAAAGAAAAGGAAAGAAAGGGAACGAGACCTTCAGAACGAAAGTCAACAAAGATCATTAACATACCCGGACACTTTGTATCAAAAACGCCAAAACATTTGTAAGAGAACAGACACACTATATGCATGGTGTGTAAAGAGAGACTGGTTGGAGAAAGGGGAGGGGGGGGGGGGGGGGGGGGGGGGGGGGGAAGAAGAGAGAAAAAAAAAGGAAAAAAAAAAAACAACCACAAAAAAGGGGAAAAGAAAAAAGCTAGTAGTGGAAATTGTTTTGTTTTGTTTTTTTTTGTTTTGTGTGTGTGGGCTTTTTTGTTTTTTTTTTTTCTTTTTTCAGATTGAGAGGACAGTGTGAAACACCCAAAAATGAAGAGGTGGATTTCGGCCTTAGGGGGGAAACAGTCACCGCCTTTGGTGCTTCACTGATGGCACCACAAAAGAAAAAGAAAAAAAAAAAGGAAGAGGTCAACAAAGAAAGACAGAAGGAAACGACGTCAGCAAGAAAAAAAACAACAAAAAACGGCAAGAAAAAAACAAAGGCATCAAGAAACACAAAAATAAACACACAGAGAGAAAGAAAGGGCGAAAGAATGAAATTAAGGTGAATAAAAGGAAAACTAAAGATAAAAAAGAACCAAAAGGGAAAAAAAAAAGTATGAAAAAAAAAGAATCCTCAAACCCCACCCCACCCCGCAACAACAACCAACAAAAAAAAAAGACAGGAAGAAAGAAATACAAGGGCAAACAAGAAAGAAATACAATGACAGAAAATAAAAACGTGGAAAAAAAAAAAAAAACAACTAGAAAGGACTATAAAGAGAACACGAGAGAAAAGCCAAAACGGAAAAAAAAAAAAAAAAACCGAAAAATCATAGGCAGCAAAAATGAAAAGAAAGAAACACAGCGAGAATGACATGACGAACGCTAGAAAGAAACTGGAAAGACTGAAAGAAACGAAAAGAACTACAGCAAGAAAAGAAAATATATATATATTAAAGAAAAGAAACGACTCAAAATGCAAGAAAGAAGTACAGCGAGAAATTGAGAAGGGGGGAGGGGGGGGGGGGGGGGGGGGAGGGAGGGGGGGGGATAGAGAAAGAGGAAAAGAACGAAAGAAAGACGGCACTATTGAAAAGGGAAGAAAAAAAAAAACGCAGATAGCACAAGCGAAAGAAAGCAACACAGCAAGGAAGGAAGAAAGAAGGAAAGAAAGAAGGAAGCACAACAAGAAAGAAGGAAGGAAGGAAAAACCACAAACGCAGAACCAAAGACAAATACAAACGCCAATAAACACAATAGGAAAAAAGGACGGCCAGAAAGAAAAACGGCACAAAAAAAGACATGAAAAGGGAAAGACGGCACACACACGCGCACGCACGCACGCACACACGCGCGCGCGCGCGCACACAAAATATTTATTTTAAAAACGGACAAAAAGAAAGAAAAAAAAAAAGCAAGAATTCTGAAAGAAAGGCACCAAGAAAGATAGTGGGAGAAAAATATTGCAATGAAGAAAGTCTGAGGAAGAAAAACAAAAGTAAGAGGAAGGGAAAGAAAGACAGCTGGAAAGGTATAAAAAAAAAAAAAAAAAAAGGAAGGAAAGACGGCAACAAAGAAAAAATGAAGGAAAGAGAGCAGGAAAATCAGAAAGATAACAAAGAAAGGAGGAAACAAAGCCAAGGGAAAAACGGAGAAGAAAGGCATCAAGACACATAGAACAAAGAAGAACGAAAGTAAGATATGAAAAAAGGTTCGAAAAGGAACGGCAAGAAGTAGGGGAGGTGGGGGGGGGGGGGGGGGAGAAAGAAAAAAAAAGAATAATAATAGGAAAGACAGAAATACAGCAAGAAAAAGATACAACAATAATAATAGGAAAGACAGAAATGCAGCAAGAAAAAGATACAACAATAATAATAGGAAAGACAGAAAAATACAGCAAGAAAAAGATATAATAATAATAATAGGAAAGACAGAAATGCAGCAAGAAAAGGATGCAACAATAATAAGAATAGAAAAGACAGAAATACAGCAAGAAAAAGATACAACAATAAAAATAGGAAAGACAGAAAAATACAGCAAGAAAAAGATACAACAATAATAGGAAAGACAGAAATAAAGCAAGAAAAAGATACAATAATAATAGGGAAGACAGAAATACAGCAAGAAAAATATACAACAATAATAATAATAGGAAAGACAGAATTACAGCAAGGAAAAATATATACAACAATAATAATAATAGGAAGGACAGAAATACAGCAAGAAAAAGATACAACAATAATAGGAAAGACAGAAATACAGCAAGAAAAAGATACAACAATAATAATAGGGAAGACAGAACTACAGCAAGAAAAAGATACAACAAAAATAATAGGAAAGACAGAAATGCAGCAAGAAAAAGATACTATAATAACAATAATAATAGGAAAGACAGAAATACAGCAAGAAAAAAATACTACAATGAACATAGGAAGACAGAAAAATACAGCAAGAAAAGGATACAACACTAACAGGAAAGACAGAAATACAGCAAGAAAAGGATACCACAATGAACACAGGAAAAACAGAAAAATACAGCAAGAAAAAATACAACAAGAACAAACAAAAAAAGCCCAGAAGAAAGAAGTACAAAGGCAAGCACAAAAAAAGGAGCTAGAAAGACCGGATGATAGAACAAGAACAAGAACCAAAACGCACACACAAACACACGCACACGCACACAGAAGACAACCAGAAAGAAAAACGAAGACGGGGAGAAAAGGAAAAGAAAGATAACAAGAGAGACCCAGAAAGACATCCAGAAAGAGAAAGAAAAACACGAAGAAAACAACAGGAAAAGCACACAGAAAGAAAAAAACAAAACAAAAAGGACATGAAGACAGATAAGATAGAAAACAAGAATAAACGAACAAAAACTGGCAAGAACAACAGAAAGAAACGCGGCTAGAATGAATAAGAAAGAAAGACGGTGTAAAAGAAAGCAAACAAAAAAGAAAAGAAAAAAAAAAAAGAAAAAAAGAAAAAAAGTTCAGCAAGAAAAGATGCAAGAAAGAGAAGAAGAAAAATGGAGAGAAAAAAAAAAAGACAGCAAAATGAAATGAAGAAACAAGGCGAGAAAGAGAGAAGGAAAAAAAACGACATGGAGAAACACAGAAAGAAAGAACAAAGGCCAGAAAGCATTGCCAGAAAGGCAGCTCAAAAGAGACGAAGACGGCCCGAAAAAAAAAGGAAACGGGGGGGGGGGGGGGGAGAGACAGCAAGAAAGAAAACACAGCATACACAAAAGCAAGACAAAAAGGAAAAGGAAAGGAAAGAAAGGAAAGAAAGGCCACAGGAAGAAAGAGAACGAAAGAAAGAGTAAGAAATTCAGAAAGTCAACGAAAGAAAGAGTAAGAAATTCAGAAAGTCAACGAAAGAAAGAGTAAGAAATTCAGAAAGTCAACGAAAGAAAGAGTAAGAAATTCAGAAAGTCAACGAAAGGGGGCAGCGAGGAAAACGGCAAAACACACGCACACGCACACACACACACGCACACACACACACACACACACACACACACACACACACACACACACACCCACACACACCACACACACAGAGAGAGAGAGAAAAGAAAAACCAAAGGAACATTGAAAGAAACACTGCCAAAATAAAAGGGAGGGAAGTGTGAAGACAGCCCCAAATTATTATAATGCATTAAAGGAAAGATAGAAAATGCAGCAGCAAGACCGAAAAAGAAGAAATACACCCCAAAACGAAAAAAAAGGACAGGAAAAATGACATGCAAAGACAAAAAACAAACAAAAAAAGAGAAAAAAAGGGCAGAAAGAAAGAAAAAGAAAGACAGGAAAAAAAAAAACAAGAAAGGAGAAAGAACAAGAAAGACAACTAGATTAAAAAGCATAGACATCAGGAAAGAATAAGAAAGACAGCAATAAAAAAAAAATTATAAAAATAAATTTAAAAAAGAAATAGAATGAAAGCAAACACCAAGCAAATACAAACGGCGAGAATGAAAGAAAGGAAATAGAAAGAAAATAGAAAGGCAGCAAGAAAAAAAAAAAAGAGCAGCAAAAAAAAAAAAAAAAAAAATTAAAAAAAGGAAAAAAAGGCGGAAAAAAGCGTCAAAAATGAAAAAAGAAAGTTGAAAGAAAGAAAGACGGCATGAAACACAGAAAATAAAGGGGGGGGAAAACTTGTGTAGAAAAAAAAAAAGACAGGCTACTGCGAGGAGGTGGGGGGGGGGGGGGGGGGGGAGGACGACACGAATGTCAGAAAGAAAAATAAGGAGAAAAAAAAAGAAAGAAGAATGGAAGACAAGAATCCTAGAAATAAACAGAGTGAGAAAAGAAAAAAATAGAAGAGAAGGAAGGAAGCAAGAAAGAAAGAATGAAAGGCAACAAGAATGAAAGAAAGAATGAAAGGCAACAAGAATGAAAGAAAGAATGAAAGGCAACAAGAATGAAAGAAAGAATCGCAGCAAGAATGAAAAAAGGGGGGGGGGGGGGTGAGCGAGAATGAAAGAAAGAATCGCAGCAAGAATGAAAAGGAAAAATGCGTGAATGAACGAAGGTAATACAGCAAGACGGAAAAAAAAAACGGCGAGAAATACGGAGAGAGAGAGAGAGAATGGAGCCGAAATTTTTTCAGTTTTAAATGATATGTATACCCCTCTTCAGGTACAACCTTCTTGAAAAGTTTCATCTTTTCTTCACTCTCTCTCTCACTCTCTGTCTCTGTCTGTCTGTCTCTCTCTCTCTCTCTCTCTCTCTCTCTCGCTCTCTTCTGAATCTGGTTTCGTTGTTGCTGTTTGTTTGTTGTTGTAACAGTTGATTTTTTCTCTTTTTTTATCTCTCTCTCTCTCTCTCTCTCTCTCTCTCTCTCTCTCTCTCTCTCTCTCTTGAATCTGGTTTCGTTGTTGCTGTTTGTTTGTTGTTGTAACAGTTGATTTTTTTCTCTTTTTTATCTCTCTCTCTCTCTCTCTTTTTGTTTGTTTCTTTATCGTTATCTTTGGTGGGTGTGAAGGTGGTGGGGTTTAGAGGCGACTGGCCTGTGTGTGTGTGTGTGTGTCTGTGTCTGTGTGCGAGTGCGTGCGTTGTGTGTGTTCGCAGGCCAGCGCGCGCGCGCGCGTGTGTGTGTGTGCGCGCGCGCGCGCGTTCCTGCGTGCGTGTATGTGTTGATCTTCCTTGGTCCGTTGGGCTGTAGTTCACCATCCTCCCGTCCCTCCGGCAGGATGCGCGTACCGGGCGGTGGCGGGCAAGGAGCGGGCCGTGTGGTTCTGCCTGGCTGACAACCTGTGCGCCATGCTGTACTGCCGCGACAACGACGTCTTCAGCCCCCAAGACTGTGGCTGCGTCCCCGCGCCCACCCCCACCCCCGCCCCCCCTCTCCCCCTTCCCCCCCCCCTCCTCCTCCTCCTCCTCCTCCTCCCCTTCTTCTCCTTCTTCTCCTCGGCCCAGAATCCCCCGCCTGTCTCCTCCACTTCGTCGTCTTCGTCTTCTTCTTCATCTACCTCGGTAGCAGCAGCGGCAGCAGCAGCAGTGTTGACAATGATGGTGGTGGTGATCGTGGTGGTGGGGGTGACTAGTATTGATACCACCACGAGTCCTGGATTGAATGGCGGGCGTCCCTCTCCTCCTCCTCCTCTCCTCCTCCTCCTCTGTGAGCTCTTCTTCGTCATCGCTGTCATCGTCGTCATCGTCGTCGTCGTCGTCGCAGGGGCTGGTGACCCCGTCCATCATCCTGTCGGCCTGCATGAGTTCCATGGCCTCCACCACGGCCGCCGCCATTACTGCACGTCATCCGCTCCTGGAGGAGGTGAGGGGGTCTTGTTCGTTGGTGGTGGTGGTGGTTGTGGTGGTGGTGGAGGTGATGGTGGTGGTGGCTATTGCTGTCAGAGTGGTGTTGTGGTTGTTTTATCTTCTGAGCTCTGTCTGTGGCATCTCTGCCCTGTCGTCCATTTCGGCGTAACACGTGAGAACCTCTCCTCACAGGAAGAAATACGCTCAGCGCCCCCACCCCCCCCTACCCTCCACTCCTCAAGCAATATTTGTCTCCCTTGTTGGTTTTTTGGGGTTTTTTTCCAGTTCGTCAAGGGGGTGGGGTGGGGGGGGGGTACATTTTAATATTTACTTCGGTTCATGTTGCTTTAGAAGTGTAATTAGACTCATGTTTTCTATAAACGGAAAAAATGAACACGCAAGTTGACGCCCTATTGTTGAGATGAATCTGACGACGAATCGAGCTGGTAGGGTCTATATAGCCCGCAATATCCCAGTACAATACCCTCCTCCCCACCCCCCCCCCCCCAAGTTCGTGCGTATAGCAACAGGACTGGCGATCCCAAGGGATAGGTCAGGTGATGTTGCTCATAGCGCAGTCGACAGCAAGGGCCCATTAGGGCTGTCACCGCGTCCCTGCTAGCGAAGGGTTTAACGTTTATCATGTATTTTCCTGATATGTTTTAGGTTCTCGTTTTCTTGCTCTCCGTCCTGCCCCCCCCCCCCCCCCCTCCCTCCCTCCCTTATATATATATATAATTCAATCTCTGCCAAGTCATTAACATCATAACGGAAGAATTGTTAGCCTGCACTTGTTTTTTTTTTTGTTAATTTGACTCCTCTGTCATGAGGAGAAACAACCAAGTTTCGAAATATATATGACCAGAAGTTATATGTTAGTGAGCTTCCCTCCCTATTGGAGGATGTCTCCTTTTGGAAAATTTATAAGCTTGCTGAAGGCTCATTTTGAGAGCATTTATTTTATTTTTCCCCATTCACCCACTCAAGCACATACTGTTAGTTAGGCAGAATCATCTACCTCTGCAGATATGAATGCGTATCTCCCCCTATTTCTTCAATCTTAAGACATAAGAGCAAGCTTTGTTTATAATTCAATATTTCTTTGCAGTCATTGCAACACCAACGTGCTCTGTAAGTTGCTGGAACGGTGCTCGGTACTTATCCTTGGAATTTATTAGTTTGTTGTATTTAGTCCCTTGCGGATTCATTCCAAGAACTGGCCCTCAGCACTTGTGTCTTAGAGGGTATCTTTTTATATTTTCTACTTTGTCACAAGAAAATGTAGCTTGTTTTGCTCTTTCATGATTTTCTTTTGCTTCTTAGATGGCACCTTTGGTTGGTTTTTTGAAAACTCAACAAACATACTACGGCATTGCGCACCAGCCTTTTATGGGATTGCATTCTCTTACAACTGAAAAGGCAGAGGAGTCAAATTACCACTTTCCGCGGTCACTGAGGAGAAACAACCAAGTTTCGAAATATTGGTATATGACCAGGAGTTATATGTTAGTGAGTTTCCCTCCCTATTGGAGGATGTCTCCCCCTTGGAGAGATATAAGCTTGCTGAAGGCTCATTTTGAGAAGCATTTATTTTATTTTTCCCCATTCACCCACTCAAGCACATACTGTTAGTTAGGCAGAATCATCTACCACTGCCGATATGAATGCGTATCTCCCCTATTTCTTCATCTAAGACATAAGAGCAAGCTTTGTTTATAATTCAATATATATATA
The DNA here is from genome assembly GCA_018398815.1 of Conus ventricosus. Lineage (NCBI taxonomy): Eukaryota > Metazoa > Mollusca > Gastropoda > Neogastropoda > Conidae > Conus > Conus ventricosus. The sequence goes on from CM031621.1 coordinate 3,223,411, forward strand.
TATATATATATATAATTTCACAGGTAAAATTCGTACTAAAACTCACACGCGCCTCAACAAAAACGACGTCAACAGGTATATTTGAAAAAAAACGAATACTAAATCAAGTTGGACATCTTTTCCCCACAGGGACGATTTTTTTTTTATTTTTGAGCATTCGCCACAAGGGCGTCATCAGGAATGTATGTAGGCCCATTCCTGACGAAGCCCTTGTGGCGAAAGCTTGAGAGAGAGAAAATCGTCCCTGTGGGGAAAGATGTCCGACTTGTTTTGGTATTCATTTTATATATATACATAACACACCACAGCCTACTTGTTGTTTTGTGTGTGTTGTTGGGGACTGCATAGTTAGAATGAGCGGCACAAGAGTAATGTCTGCGAGATGACACGAAAAAAAAAAGAGACAGTAACAGAAGAAAAAAAATTGATGTAAAAAAATTGCAATTAAATATCGAGCTATGTGCAATAAATAAACTGTCTTGTAGAGAGATGGGGGTGGGGGGGAGGGGAGAGTGTTATTGCGTACGGACTGTTCCATGCACGCTACACCGCATCCGCTTAAGTTTCGAGTCCACTGAGAGGGAGAGAGAGAGGGGTGGGGGTAGAGAGAGAGGGAGAGAGAGAGGGAGGGAGAGAGGAGGAGAGAGAGGAAAAAAATCTAAATTCATGTTAATATCAAGGCAAAAGCGACAAAATATCAAAGATAATCTAAGGGAATTAAAGATATATGATAACGTATTAGATGAAGTAAGTTCTCACAAACTACATGGTCTTATTATCGACAATAATTTATCCTGGTCGAATCAGCTTTCGACTTTATCAAAAGAACATCGAAAAAAAGTCTTTCAACTTAATAGAATCAAACATTTTTTGGTATCAACACACTCGGAAATTATTTTTTCATGCTTATATTCAAAGTGATGTGGATTATGCTTCAACCTGTTGGGATTTAGCTAGTAAAGCTTCCTTAAGGCGTCTTGAAAGTCTCTACAGACGCTGTCTCAAACTTACACTTCTTAAATCTTCCTCTGTGGAAATAGTGATTATAATGAACTAAACATCTTGCCTTTTGAATTTAAATGTATCTTCAACAAAGCAGTCTTTATGTTTAAGATTATGATAACCTTGCACCATTCTATCTCCGAGAGAAATTTCCCGTTCGAGAGTTTCGTAACAAAAGCACGATATTTATCCCTCGTCCAAGAACTGATCTCTTTATGACATCTTTTATCTATTCACGAGGAAAATTATGGAATGAAATCCCGGAATACATGAAAAACAAAAATAGTTTATTATCGTTCAAAAAAGCATACCACAGATATTTAATGGAAAAGTTATAAATGGTTGGTTTCTTTCAGTTAAGACCTGAATTTAATTATATAATATTTACCTTCTCTTTTACGACGATCTCTCTCTCTCTCTTTTCTCTCTCTCTCTCCTCTCTCTCTCTCTCTCTCTCTCTCTCTCTCTCTCCTCTCTCTCTCTCTCTCTCTCTCTCTCTCTCTCTCGTGTACTTTCTATGTTAATGTTAAATGTCATGCCTTGCTTCTCCCTCCCGCTTCCTTTCTCCCTCACTCTGTCTCTCATTGCTATTTTTTGTTAACTCTCTCCATCACTCTCTCTCTCTCTCTCTCTCTCTCTCTCTCTCTCTCTCTCTCTCTCTCTCTCTCTCTCTCTCTCTCTTAGTCATACTTAGTCCCTTAACGGGGCAAGGGCCGGATGAAAAAAGCATGTGTTTGCTTATCTGTTACCCTTGGAAATAAAGATATCATCATCTCTTTTCTCTCTCTCTCTCTCTCTCTCTCTCTCTCTCTCTTCTCTCTCTCTCTCTCTCTCTCTCCTCTTATGCCCCCCACCCCACCATATCCCACCCCTTCTGTCTGTGTTCACTCTTGTACATTAGGTTTGTTGCATTTGGTATTATTATAAATTTTAGAATTTGTATCTTTTTCGTTCTTTTCTTTTGGCCCCCGGGGGGCTGGATGTAAAAAAGCAGTTATGCTTACTCCACTACCCTCTGAAAATAAGATTGGTTCGTTCGTTCTCTTTTCTCTCTCTCTCTCTCTCTCTCTCTCTCTCTCTCTCTCTCTCTCTCTCTCTCTCTCTCTCTCTCTCTCTCTCCATTCTCATTCTGCCTCATGTTTTCCCTGTCTGTCTTTTGTCTCTGATTTTATTCATGTCTTCTCTCTCTCTCTCTCTCTCTCTCTCCTCTCTCTCTCTCTCTCTCTCTCTCTCTCTCTCTCCATTTTCATTCCGCTTCATTTTTTTTTCGTTCGTTTTACTCTTCTCTCCCTTTCTTTCTCGGTGATTCTCTCTCTCTCTCTCTTCTCTCTCTCTCTCTCTCTTCTCTCTCTCTCTCTCTCTCTCTCTTCTCTCTCTTCCCTTCTTTCTTTCTGTCTGTCTTTTTTTTCATTTCCCCCTTTCTGTCTGTCTGTCTGTCTGTCTGTCTTCTCTCTCTCTCTCTCTCTCTCTCTCTCTCTCTCTCTCTCTCTCTCTCTCTCTCCCCCCTTCTTTCTTTCTGTCTGTCTTTTTTTCATTTCCACCTTTCTGTCTCTGTCTGTCTGTCTGTCTTCTCTCTCTCTCTCTCTCTCTCTCTCTCTCTCTCTCTCTCTCTCTCTCTCTCTCTCTCTCTCTCTCTCTCTCTCCGTGTGTGTGTGTGTGTGGATGGAGAGAGAGAGAGAGAGAGAGAGGATCAAGTGAAAAGGAGGGGGGGGGGATAGCGGTTGCAGGCAAACGTTTCCTCGGACATTCGGACTAGACGAGAACTTGAATTACTAACTTAGAGTAAAGAACAGACTCGCTTATCGATTTGTCTGTCTGTCTCCATGAAGAGCTGATCAAGTCAACAATGTGGGACAAGATGCAAAGCATATAAACGTACTCCCAGTTTAGATCTATTTGAGTACGCGTGTTTTAAAAAAAAAACACGTCAAAATCAAACTTGCGTCATAATTTTAAAAAAAAATTAAATTAAACCGTCACAAGCGTCATAATATATTTCGTCACTGAGATAAGAAATCGGCGAAGTACTTTCAGATAAAAGTTGAATAAAAGTTACTCTGTGTTAGGTTTCCTTATGGGAGCAAAACATACCCCACTTGTTTACTGTTTATCGCTTACTGTTCCCTACCTCATTTCATTTCCGATTTTACTTTCAGATATATTTCATAAAGAAGAAAAAACCGTGTTGGGCCGTTATAGCCGTTAGGAATGGCTATTCTGGTCAAATAAAACACCGGGCATCATCCATGACCCATAGTGAACATACGTACAAATTTTCAGAAAGATCGGCCAGAAGTTTTGTCTGGAGCGAGTGGAACACATTTTGACCACGGACAGACAGAGACAGACAGACAGCATTTCTTCGTTCCCATCGTAAAGTAATCCCTGTTCTATAAGAACTGGGAGTACGAAAACATAGGCCAGGCAAACGATGTCTCCCACATTGAAACAATGACTTGACAAAGATCGGTAATGTCAAGAAAACAGGGTGGAGTCTTCTAAAAGATGCAATTCCGCCATCGATCGACCAAGCAATAATAATTATGTTGCATAAATAAAAATGAGGGTGAAAGCGAGTGCGGACAGACAATTCATCTGTCATGTGGACAGTGGGGATCGACAAAGGTTTGTTTTTTTCTTATTTGGGAGGGTGGGGGGAGGAGGAGGAGGAGGAGGCGAAGAGAAGGTAATCAATACGAGAGTGAGGGGGGAGAATTTAGATCACAGTGGCCGTCAACCGGCGATTGTTACGTGTTCATGGTGTTTGAGGGGGTGGGGGGGGGGCGAGGGGAGGGGGGGGGGAATAAACTCATGGTGGTGCATGATAAAAATATGTCAGTCCTGATCCCTAGCCCTTAAACACAACACTTATCATATTTATGCTTTATAAAATAAATAAATAAATAAATAGATGTAGACGTTCAAGAGAAAGAGGCAGAATCGGGTACTGCCCCAGTTAAAACTGTGTTCTGCATCTCTTGTTACATTTGCGCTTCTCACACTTCCTTTTAGAGCAGTTGCATGGTTTGGAAAGAGAGGGGGTTAATTGCCGCTAAGAACACAGAGTACAGGACCAAGAACACAGACAGAGTACAGGACCAAGAACACAGAGTACAGGACCAAAAGAACACAGACGAACAGAGTACAGGACCAAGAACACAGACAGAGTACAGGACCAAGAACACAGAGTACAGGACCAAGAACACAGAGTACAGGACCAAGAACACAGAGTACAGGACCAAAAGAACACAGACGAACAGAGTACAGGACCAAGAACACAGAGTACAGGACCAAGAACACAGACAGAGTACAGGACCAAAAGAACACAGACAAACAAGAGTACAGGACCAAGAACACAGAGTACAGGACCAAGAACACAGAGTACAGGACCAAAAGAACACAGACGAACAGAGTACAGGACCAAGAACACAGACAGAGTACAGGACCAAGAACACAGAGTACAGGACCAAGAACACAGACAGAGTACAGGACCAAGAACACAGACAGAGTACAGGACCAAAAGAACACAGACAAACAAGAGTACAGGACCAGTCTTGTACTCTCTCTCTCTCTCTCTCTCTCTCTCTCTCTCTCTCTCTTCTCTCTCTCTCTCTCCGTGTTCTTGGCGGTAACTACAACCCCGTCTCTCTTTCCAAATTGTTGCTTCATTTTCCACCCTCGAGTCACTCTTGTTTTGAAACTCCGCAACGGCCTGGTTTAATAAAGCGCTGCCCGCTGCTCCTCCGCCAGCGTCAAGGGGCACACAGGGTGACTGATGCACGGCACACACACACACACGCACACACACACACAGAAGAAAGAGACAGATGATAAAACCCGGGGCCAGAGAGAGAGAGAGAAAGCGCGGGGCATTCATCAGCTGGGGACGGGATGTGATGTTGGCTTCACTTCCAAGGCACCTGAGGCCAGGCTCTGCTATCATTTCTCTGCCTGTGTGTCTGTGTGTCTGTCTGTCTGTCTCTCTCTCTCTCTCTCTCTTTCTCTCTCTTCTCTCCTCTCTCTCTCTCTCTCTTCTCTCCTCCTCGTCTCCTCGCTTACTTCTCTCGCTATCTGTCTTTCTCTTCTTCACTCTCTCTCTCTCTCTCTCTCTCTCTCTCTCTCTCTCTCTCTCTCTTTCTCTCTCTCTCTTCTCTCTCTCTCTCTCTCTCTCTCTCTCTCTCTCTCTCTCTCTCTCTCTCTCTCTGTCTGTCTGTCTGTCTCTCACTGTCTGTCTGTCTGTCTCTCTCTCTGTCTCTCTCTCTCTCTCTCTCCTCTCTCTCTCTCTCTCTCTCTCTCTCTCTCTCTCCGTGTGTGTGTTTGTGAGTGTGTGTTTTTGTTGTGTGTGTGTGTGTGTGTGTGTGTGCGTGTGTGTGAAAGAAAGCCCAACAAAGCGGCACATTTATTTCATTTTCCGTGTATTCAAAACGGACAAGTTCGGAACATCATCTGCTGAGCCGCTAATGATGACGAATGTTGTTGTTGTTGTTTGCTTGTTTGTTGAAGTCTGTCAGCTGTCAGCGATGAAAATGATGGCCGTGCTTTTGCGTGTAGTGAAAAATGCACACAAAAACCTCCTACAACGTAACATGACATGCTAGATTGTAACATTTTGTTGCATGAAACATGAACAAGAAGAACAGAAAGAAGAAGAAGAAGAAGAAGAGGGAGGAGGAAGAAGGAGGAGGAACAAGAAGAAGAAACAGGAAAGAGGAACAGGAAGAAGATTTGCATACACGCGCTTACCTCTTGAAATAGTACGGAGTTCAACACTTGCACGAAACGGAGGGGAAGAAAGACCCAAGTTTGGATCACGACACAAAGCATTTGATTTGCTTCTTGTGTACTCTTTTTTTTATACTTTTGTTTTGTTTTGTAACTTTATAGTTATATGTCAGACAGAATCGTTGGGTACTGCTTTTCATTGGTGATGGACTCGACCACCGCTCAGTGTAGAACGATGACTTGATCATTAAAACATTCGTATTCGTATTCTCTCTCTCTCTCTCTCTCTCTCTCTCTCTTCTCTCTCTCTCTCTCTCTCTCTCTCTCTCTCTCTCTCTCTTTCTTTTTTTTTTTTTTACAACGCCTTAGTTTAACGTGAACTTTAGAACAAGAGCACAGCCAGCATGCTATAAACATTTCATTTTGGCGATAATTCTATGCACATTTTTGTGATGTCATAAAATGAATGATGAAGGGGGGGGGGGGGGAGAGGGGGAGGGGGAGGCTACAGGAAGAGTCTCAACGGAAAAGTACAAAGCAACCCAAACAAAGAGGAATAGAATAAGACGCAGGTGCACAGAGAAATAAAACAAAGACGCAGGTGCATGTATTCTTTTAGGGTGACCCCTTCCTACGCGCAGCCCCGCTCCTTTTCTTCCTTCTTTTCTCCACTCTTGCTTTCATTCATTTATTCATTCATTCATTTGATCATTCATGCATTCTTTCTTTCCTTTCTTTCTTTTTTTCCGTTTTTTTCTTTCTTTTCTGTTTTTTTTTGGTTTGTTTTTTGGTCTTTCTGTCGGTCATCCTTGCTATTTTGCATGCTTGCTTCCTTTCTTTCTTTCTTTCTTTTTTCCTTTCTTTTCTTTCTTTCTTTCTTTCTTTCTTTTCTTTCTTTCTTCTTTATTGTTTGTCTCTGTCGTTCTTTCTTTCGTTCGTTCGTTCCTTCATGTGTGTGTGTGTGTGTGTGTGTGTGTGTGTGTGTGTGTGTGTGTGTGTGTGTGTGTTTGCACGAGTGCGCGCGCGCACGTATGTGTGTGTGTGTGTGTGTGTGTGTGTGTGTGTGTGTGTGTGTTGTGTGTGTGTGTGTGTGTGTGTGTGAAGTATGTTTATAGATAGATAGATAGATTAACCAGTGTCTACTTTTCCTTCTTTTTCCGTTCTTACTTTCCTTTTCTCGTTCCTTTTTTTTCTTTTTACCTTGTGATGCTTGCTCTCTCTCTCTCTTTTTCTCATCACTCAAATATTTGTTTATGCCCCTGTGTTGTTACAATCAGTTTCTTTCTTTTCCTCTCTCATTCTTTTATTAATTTTCTTTTCATCGTTTTTCTTCTTTTTTTTTCTTCTAATTCTGAATGTCTTCTTGGTTGTTGTTTTTGTGTGTGTGTGTTTTTCGTATTTCATTCTTTCTTTCTATGCTTTCTTTCTATCATTTCTTTCTTTCTTTTTTTTTTTTTGCACTGCCTTTCTTTGTTTCTTGCTTCCGTTCTTTCGTTCTGTCTATATATCTATCTGTGTGTCGATTTATCGATGTATCTGTTTTGTGCTGGGTTTTCTTTTTCTTTTATTTCTCAGTTTCCTCCATTCCATCTATATTTCTTTAGCTTGTGCATTCATTCTTTCCTTTTGTTTGTTTGTTTTGGGGGGAGGGTTTTTTTTTTTTGCGTTTGTTTGTCTGGGGGTTGCGGAGGGGGGTGGGGGGAGGGGAGGGGAGCGCGTTGAGGCGGAGAGAGTGTGTGTGTGTGTGTGTGTGTGTGTGTGTGTGTGTGTGTGTGTGTGTGTATGTATTGTGTGTGTGTGTGTGTGTGTGTGTGTGTGTGTGTGTGTGTGTGTGTGTGTGTGTGTTTCGCTATCCTAGTTTCTTTCTTTAGGTTTTTTTTTCTTACTTTCGTTTTGTCTGTCTTGTCTCTTTCTTTCTCTCTTAATTTTCATTCTTTCTTTCTCTATTACTTTCATAAAATGCATTATCATAAATAGTTCAGATGTTATATGCTCTCTGAATAACAATTCCATTGAACTGTTTTATAAAACTTTTTAATATGCGTGTTAAGTCAGTACTGGTAAACCGATCAGAAATATGGGGATGAGACAAAGCTGCTGTTGATTGTGAGTCGGTTCATTTATTTGCTTTTAAACAGTATTTAGATGTACTTCTCCGTACGCCCAATGATCTAGTGTATGGTGAAACAGATTTCCCATGTAGGTCTATGTGAATTCTGCGGTCAACTACATTCGATACTGGTTTAAGTTATTACATATGGATGAACATAGGATCCCTTATATAGAATACAAAATGTATGATTTAGGTGCTATCGGAAAAAAAGAACTGGGTATCAAATGTGGGTGTTTGTCTATACAGGAATGGTTTTTTTGGTCATGTACGTGGTTAAATCAAAGTGTGGGAAATGAAAATCACTTTATAGCAATGCTTCGTCAGCGTTTGATCGACTATAAATGGCCAAACTGGAAAACCCACATTTACACTAGTGAAAGGCTTTACTTGTATACAACCTTTTGTAATACCCATGATGCAATGCAACATTTGTTTGTAAATATGGACCGATCATTGAAATGTCTAATGACTAGGTTTAGACTGGGTATATCTGGTTTGAATGTACATCGTTTCAGATATCAATCTTGTGATGATTGCGATCTGTTGCGTCCGTTATGCCAGATGTCCAAAAAAAAGGAAAAAAGATGAGATACATTTCGTTCTTTGTTGTTGTCAAAGGTGGAAAGAAATTAGAGGAAAATTTCTGGAGCCTGAATACTATCGAGAACCTTGTTTATTTCAACTTAAGTTTACTGATGGCATGCACTAAACCTGATGTTACACGCAATTCATCGTTGCTATTTTTTTTTAAAATATGCTTTTGACAATAGAGAAATAGCTACTTCACAATGTTGCTTGATGTGTCGGCCGTGGCCTTAGTTATAGTACTCCTTTTGTTTGGCATGATGAAGTGTTACATTTGTACGTTTACCCCCTCATGAGGGCTGAGGTCTATATGAACACTACCATTCATTCATTCTCTCTCTCTCTCTCTCCTCTCTCTCTCTCTCTCTCTCTCTCTCTCTCTCTCTCTTCTCTCCAATGAAGAAAAGTCGGTAAATTTCTTTCGTTCCTTCTTTAATTTTTTTTTCTTTCTTTTTTCCAACTATGGTTCTTTGTTGTTTTTTTTGGTTTGTTTTTTAATCTTCTTTCTATAATTCTTTCTTTCTTTCTTCATTCGTTCTTTCGGTTTTTGGTTAATCTTTTGTCTTGTCTTTTTCGTTTTTTACATTCATCCATTCATTCGTTCTTCCTGTTGTTCTTACTTTCCCTCTCTCTTTTTTTTTTTTCCTTTTCTTTGTTTCTTTCCTTTATTATTCGTTCTCTCTTTCTTTGCATTTTGTGTCTTTCTTTCTTTCTTTCTTTCTTTCTTTCTTTCTTTCTTTTCTTTCTTTCTTTCTTTCTTTCTTTCGTTTCTGTCTTTGTTATTCATTTATTTCGTTCTTTCTTCTTTTTTTTTCGTTAGATCTTTCTTTCTTTTGTTCGTTAGATCTTTCTTTCTTTCTTTTGTTCGTTAGATCTTTCTTACTTTCTTTTGTTCGTTAGATCTTTCTTACTTTCTTTTGTTCGTTAGATCTTTCTTTCTTTCTTTTGTTCGTTAGATCTTTCTTTCTTTTGTTCGTTAGATCTTTCTTTCTTTCTTTTGTTCGTTAGATCTTTCTTACTTTCTTTTGTTCGTTAGATCTTTCTTACTTTCTTTTGTTCGTTAGATCTTTCTTTCTTTTGTTCGTTCGTACTTCCTTCTTTCTGTCCGTCTCTCGTCCTTTCTCTCCTTGTTTCTTTCTTTTGTTCTCTGTTTCTTTTTTCCCTTCCTTATTTTTCAGCGAAATGTTCTTCATCGATTAAATACAGATAGATAGACAGACAGACAGACAGCCAGATAGATAGATGCAATTGTAGTTGTAGATGCAATTGTAGTTGCCAGGATGTTTTATTTTGACCTTTTTCTCCCCATATTCATACTTTTTGTCTGTTCGTGTGTCTGTTCGTCTATTTCTTTCTGACTTTTTCCCCCTTCTTCTTTCTTCTTTTCGTTTTGAATATATCAAATGATCTTTTGGCTAGCATTGGAGACGAACTAACCACAGAATAAGATAAAACGAGTTCTGACCCCACCAGTAGCAACACGTCATTCATACAAAACGCATCGGGGCAAATTTACTATCCCCTTCTTGTCGACTCTCCGCGAAAGTCATCTTGAAAGGAAAAAAAAAGTAAAACCTCACAAAGCGTCAAAGTCAAATGTCAGAATTTGATTTCGGGATGGTACATTGATTAAGCATGTATCTGCTTTTTTTTCTCATCAAGGCACAAATAAGATCTTTTTTTTTTTTTAAATGTGAAGAAGAAAAAGATAATGCAAAGACATCGGGACAAAACTAACGATGTGACGTGTAGAGACAATGACAAAACTAACGATGTGACGTGTAGAGACAATGACAAAACTAACGACGTGACGTGTAGAGACAATGACAAAACTAACGATGTGACGTGTAGAGACAATGACAAAACTAACGACGTGACGTGTAGGGACAATGACAAAACTAACGATGTGACGTGTAGAGACAATGACAAAACTAACGATGTGACGTGTAGAGACAATGACAAAACTAACGATGTGACGTGTAGGGACAATGACAAAACTAACGATGTGACGTGTAGAGACAATGACAAAACTAACGATGTGACGTGTAGAGACAATGACAAAACTAACGACGTGACGTGTAGGGACAATGACAAAACTAACGATGTGACGTGTAGAGACAATGACAAAACTAACGATGTGACGTGTAGAGACAATGACAAAACTAACGATGTGACGTGTAGGGACAATGACAAAACTAACGATGTGACGTGTAGAGACAATGACAAAACTAACGATGTGACGTGTAGGGACAATGACAAAACTAACGATGTGACGTGTAGAGACAATGACAAAACTAACGATGTGACGTGTAGGGACAATGACAAAACTAACGATGTGACGTGTAGGGACAATGACAAAACTAACGATGTGACGTGTAGAGACAATGACAAAACTAACGATGTGACGTGTAGAGACAATGACAAAACTAACGATGTGACGTGTAGGGACAATGACAAAACTAACGATGTGACGTGTAGGGACAATGACAAAACTAACGATGTGACGTGTAGGGACAATGACAAAACTAACGATGTGACGTGTAGAGACAATGACAAAAACTAACGATGTGACGTGTAGAGACAATGACAAAACTAACGATGTGACGTGTAGAGACAATGACAAAACTAACGATGTGACGTGTAGGGACAATGACAAAAACTAACGATGTGACGTGTAGAGACAATGACAAAACTAACGATGTGACGTGTAGGGACAATGACAAAACTAACGATGTGACGTGTAGAGACAATGACAAAACTAACGATGTGACGTGTAGGGACAATGACAAAACTAACGATGTGACGTGTATGGACAATGACAAAACTAACGATGTGACGTGTAGAGACAATGACAAAACTAACGATGTGACGTGTAGAGACAATGACAAAACTAACGATGTGACGTGTAGAGACAATGACAAAACTAACGATGTGACGTGTAGGGACAATGACAAAACTAACGATGTGACGTGTAGAGACAATGACAAAACTAACGATGTGACGTGTAGGGACAATGACAAAACTAACGATGTGACGTGTAGAGACAATGACAAAACTAACGATGTGACGTGTAGGGACAATGACAAAACTAACGATGTGACGTGTAGGGACAATGACAAAACTAACGATGTGACGTGTAGAGACAATGACAAAACTAACGATGTGACGTGTAGAGACAATGACAAAACTAACGATGTGACGTGTAGGGACAATGACAAAACTAACGATGTGACGTGTAGGGACAATGACAAAAGCAATATGCAGAGATACAAACCCTTTATCTCTTTCCAAAGCATTCACTCACAGTTATGAAAATGAACGCATATAGAGAGCCACAATTATAGATATCCACATGCCTAGCAGCAAATTCATATATGCACATTCAGAGAGAGAGAGAGAGAGGTGGGGGGGGGGGGTCGAGATCAAATTAAGAAAGTAATTGAAATAAGTTAGAGACAGAAAAGTGTAAATTGAAAGAAACGTCATTTTGACAGATATTTGTTAGATGATTCACAGGCTTTATGAAGCTTTCTACTATGTTTGCAATCATATTTACTGGATGATTTAGTCCATGGCATACAGACAAATTTTGCAGCTGTCCACTAGCTTCAAACCATCAGAACGCCATGTGTCATCCTTGTATAAAGAAACACGCATGAACTTCTGTAAATCGGTCAGTCAGAGTTTAGGATATTATATTCCTGTGAAACGTCCATGTGTCGGATCCAGTTTCGTGGCTTAGAATTCATAAAAACAGAGAGCAGTCGGTGTAGTTTCTGTTGATTTAACAACAGCTTTTGATTTAATGAATAACATATGACTTTTATTTCTTTTAAGCTTACGCTAAACGGCATTAATAAGACCGATGAATCGTTTTTCGGATCTTATTTATCAAACTGTGCTCGTTCTGGTTTGTCGCTCACGTGATCTTCCTAAAAAGATATTTACCGCGAGGCGCACCTTCAAGGATTGGTTTTAGGTCCTCGCTTGTTCTCCCTCTATACGTAAATGAACACCTTGCATCTGTTAAAATGCGGTAGTGTATTTATTACCTGATCTTACATCCTTACAATAAGCCTGTCATGGGAATTCGATTAATTAAATCATTTAAAGGCCAGTATGAAATGCATAGAAGACTGGTGGGATTTAGATTAAAACGCATCCTTACAAAACGCTAATCGTGAATTCGATGCAATGAATGATCATTAAACTACCAGTATGAAATCAACAGACGACCAGTGTGATTCAAATGACACGCTTGTTCATCCTGGTAAGACAGAGTGTGTTAATATGCGCTAGCAGAAAAACAAACAATTGTCAAAGAAAGGAAATTAAAAACAATAATAATTTTTTTTTAAGTTTATAAAGATGATATCATCAGGCTGGTCACAAAACAAGGTTGATGAAAGTCTTTCCTACCATGACAAGACCTACTTCCTCGCCTCTAACAAGTATCGCGCCGTGTGATCCACTTGCCCACAGATCAAGATCAAATGTAGTGTATGTGTATGTTCTCTATTACATGTATTTGTTGTATGACTGAACGTTATAGGATTAAGTGTTTGTAGTGATACTTGAAAAATAAGTGAATGTCACACTCGTAGGATTAGGATTTGTTAGTTATTGTAGTAATAGTATTTGTAGCTGGGTGTAAGGTGTACTTTTGTATATGAGAAGGGTGAATGTAGTATGACTTTGTAAAGCGCTTAGAGAAATTCGTTTGATTAAGCGTTATATAAGAAACCATTATTATTATTATCATCATCAAGCATTTTCTGAATGAGCATTTCAGACACGTGTTTTCTTTTGCTTTTGTTCGGGTCCTTGGGGACGATTTTTGGGGGGGTCATCCACTCTAAAAAGCCACCGTTTCCGTTGCAAAAACGTGCTGTGATAAAAACGATAAGCTGTGACGAGCCATCTAAAGCCTCTACACTACGCATGACACAGCTAAGCGTCTTAAATCTGATCTCGGATGTAACACGTTAATCCTCACGCACAAACTTAAGTCACGAAGCATTCCCACACACAAACTTAAGTCACGAAGCATTCCCACACACAAACTTAAGTCACGAAGCATGCCCACCATCTTTAAAATCACTTGTTCGTTGGTGACAGCACCATGAATTGCAGCAGACTTCTTGTCCCCCCCCCCCCCCCCCCCCCCCAACAAAACTCCCATCTTTTCAAAACAAGTTTCTATATTAATGGCAGTAATAAACAAAAATCTAAAAGTGAAAAAGAAAAAAAAAAACAAGAAAAAGATCCAGTTGTTGTTGTCGTACCTTGGCTAAAAGACTCCAGGCATCGAACAGCAGAAGTACTTGAACACTATGGTGCAAATGCATCAGCTGGGGATGAGAACATGACGTGTGTGTCCGTTTTTGATTACCCTGCCACATGGGCAACCACACTCCGACTTCGGGGGATTTTGGGGACTGATAATGTTATGCTAGGAGCTTGTCACGACTGAAGACAATCCCCGCATGACTATGCAGAGCATAGCAACATTTTGATATAGCCTTGGTGTTCTAGCCTATGTCAATTGGCCTGACACAGCCTTAAGCCAAGGCATATCCTGTACTATACTATGATATTCCAGCATGATTAACATGAAAAGAAATGAAATCGGTTTACTTCCATTTTAAATGCATGTTGGTCCTGCCCCCCGCTGAAACCGGGAAAAATACCGTTGTGAGAAAATGAATGAGCATAATACACGCTGAAAAATGGTTTACATGATGTGTGAGCAAATGGTCAAATGAATTAGAAGTGTGAATATGTATGCGTGTGTGTATCGGTGTGTGTGTGTGTGTGTGTGTGTTGTGTGTGTGTGTGTGTGTGTGTGTTGTGTGAGGGAGAGAGAGAGAGAGAGGGAGGGGGAGGAGAGAGAGAGAAGTTTAAGACATGAAATCACGTGTGATGATCTTCTTCTTCAACTTCTTCTTCTTGCGCTTCATTAATGCAGAAAGATAATTATATTCATCATCACCCTGCAATAAATTAACGGCCTGCCCCACTGTCCCTTGCATGCCCTATACGTTCAACCTTCCCTTTCTGCCTGCCCCCGTCCTCATTTCCTCTGTCTGTCCTTGCTTCCCTCATGCCCCCTCCCCAGCCCCCTCCAGCATCTGACCCTGAAGACATTCCTCTCTCTCTCTCTCTCTCTCTCTCTCTCTCTCTCTCTCTCTCCTCTCTCTCTCTCTCTGCATTTGCGTGCGCCTCTCTCTGCATTCGCGTGCGCCTCTCTCTCTCTCTCTCTCTCTGCATTTGCGTGCGCGTCTCTCTCTCTCTCTCTCTCTCTCTCTCTCTCTCTCTCTCTCTCTCTCTCCTCTCTCTCTCTCTCTCTCTCTGCATTTGCGTGCGCCCCTCTCTCTCTCTCTGCATTTGCACGTGCCCCCTCTCTCTCTCTCTCTCTCTCTCTCTCTCTCTCTCTCTCTCTCTCTCTCTCTCTCTCTCTCTGCATTTGCATGTGCCTCTCTCTCTCTCTCTCTCTCTGCATTTGCATGTGCCTCTCTCTCTCTCTCTCTCTGCATTTGCGTGCGCCTCTCTCTCTCTGCATTTGCGAGCGCCTCTCTCTCTCCTCTCTCTCTCTCTCTCTCTCTCTCTCTCTCTCTCTCTCTCTCTCTCTCTCTCTCTCTCTCTCTGTGCATTTGCGTGCGCCCTATCTCTCTCTCTCTCTTCTCTTCTTCTCTCCTCTCTCTCTCTCTCTCTCTCTTTTGCTTTGCGTGCGCCTCTTCTCTCTCTGCATTTGCGTGCGCCTCTCTCTCTCTCCTCTCTCTCTCTCTCTCTCTCTCTGCGTGCGCGCGTGTGTGTATGCGCGTGCGCGAGCGCGTGCGTGTGTATGACCTGATGTGCATGCGGTTTCCTTCATGCCTCATC
>CM031621.1:3238814-3296314 GCA_018398815.1 Conus ventricosus
CACTACACACGCACGCACGCCCACGACACACGGACACACACACACACACACCACACACACACACACACACACACACACACACACACACCTTAAACACGTATTCGTCCGTTCACGTATATGTTACGTATATGTTTTTATTGACGATCTCTCTCTCTCTTCTCTCTCTCTCTCTCTCTCTCTCTCTCTCTCTCTCTCTCTCAGCTACCCCAGTCCCGTTTGAGCAAGCAAGTCCATAATATGATGCTTTTAGAAATGGAAAAGGTAAAGAAAACTGGGCTCATAAAGTAAAGAAAGTCCTTTCAGAACAGAGTTTTGGAATAGTGTGGATGACCCAGGAAGTAGGAAATGAGCAACAGTTCATTGCGGAATTTAAAGACAGGCTTATTTGTTCTTATAAACAGAACTGGCACTCAGATAATTATGGAAAGTAAAGAAAAATATCGCTGGTTTTTCTCATTTAAAAATGTGTTTCATTCTGAAAAGTTTCTCAGTGTCATAACAGATAAATGGCACAGAGTAAATTACGCAAGATTTAGATTGAGAACTTTAGGTTTTAATGCGAACAAAAGATGGTTTGAATGTGAAACATCCACATAATTTCCTTGTCCTGCATGTAGACACATTATTGATGACGAAGAACACTTTCTGTTCCACTGTACTGCTTATAATGAAGTGCGGACAAATTGTTCATTTTTCCAGTTAGATATAGCGAAAAGACAAGATGTCGCTGTCGTGTTATCATCATATGATGAACTTGTAATTAAATCAGTTGCGAAACTCATCGCGGAAGCGTTGAAAATTAGACAGATGAAGGATAGTGAAATTTAAGATAATGCATTATAAGAGATATCTGAATGAATATTATCATTCATAGCATGTGGAAGAGATCAGTACGATACAATGTCATCATTTGATTGAGTGGGTGATCGAGTCAGTCTTAAGAATTTTTTTTTCAACCTTACTGCATTACTCATTTGCGGGAAAATGTTACGAATTTATTTGTTTTTGTTAACCTTTGATTTGATACACATTAGGAATGAATGTGTACTATTTGTTTGCAGGAAAGGAAAAGGGAAATGTTATTGTTCTGTTACCCCCCCCCCCCCCCCCCCCCCCCCCCCCCCCCCCCCCTTGTCAGAAGACCTCTTTGGTAATGACAATAAAATATCAGTGTCAAAGTCTCTCTCTCTCTCTCTCTCTCTCTCTGTCTCTGTCTCTCTCTCTCTCTCTCTCTCTCTCCTCTCCCGTAATGCTCATCTTTCAGAACATCCTCAAAGACGGGGAAAAGAAAACTAGTCCACGTGCGTGTAGGATTTGGCAAGTCTTGTCACTAAGCGGATGATAAGCCAGGGAAATAACCCACTTCCTTGTACACTTGTCTGCATGAGTGTCAACAATTTTGGACTTGGAGTTTCCCCGAAGTTGGAGTATGGCTGCCTTAATGGCGGGATAAAAAAAAAACACGGTCATACACACAAAACTCCACTCCCTTTGTTGGATAGATGGGATTAATACTTATCTGTCTGTACAGGGAGTGTCCGCAGGAGTATCAGCCTGCGTACGCAGAAAGAAAGAAAAGAAAGAAAGGACTTGGAGTACTTGCTTGTCACTCTCATAGCCAGCCATGTTCTTTCTTATATATTCCATAACTAAATAGGTAAACATGTACTTTAGGGTACGAAATTCATGGGGCTGTTTGTACGCACTTTTTCGGGTGTTTTCGGTTCTTGTCGATGCAAAGAGACGTAAGACACCCTCACCTGCCCACTTTGACCTGTCCTGCCCCACTTGTGGGTGCAAATAATTTATTTCACTTCACAAGTAGGGATATGCATGCACATCCAATGCGCCATGTTGGTTGCTGATCACATGGGCACAACGTCATCACTAGGCCTACTGGGGTTCTAAAATGGCGCATTGGATGTGCATGCATATCCCTACTTGTGAAGTGAAATAAATTATTTGCACCCACAAGTGGGGCAGGACAGGTCAAAGTGGGCAGGTGAGGGTGTCTTACGTCTCTTTGCATCGACAAGAACCGAAAACACCCGAAAAAGTGCGTACAAACAGCCCCATGAATTTCGTACCCTAAAGTACATGTTTACCACTAAATCTTATAGACCGAACCGATGTAACGCCATACAAACCTAAACAAAACACGAGAAGGCAGAAACTGCGCATGCACGATTCGAGTTAACACTCAATCACGGCTCAATGACCCGGAAACGACCAGTGATTGGAGTTCATAATGCATGCTGGTCGATTCAATAAGAGGCGTTGTCTGCTTTAACAGTGAAACATCGGGAAACGTTTTCAATTTACGATTTGGAAAAAAAAAATCAATTCTGTTAGATGTGTTCCCTTTACAACTGTTTTCCCTTATTTAAAAAAAAAAAAACACGACATGTCTGTGTTCATGTTTACACCCCCCCCCCCCCCCCCCCCTCCCCCACCCCACCCGTAGTGTGGTCTCAAAACGTAGCGGATGTGGCGTAGCGTATTATGGACTAGTCCGCACGCAGTGACGCCTCCTTGATGACACTGACACTGAAATTTTCTCCCACCCGCAGCTTGTTCAGCCGAAATCCACATCGACGGCCTCACCGCCAAATCTCCAGCAGCAGCAGCAGCAGCATTCTCATCGACCCCCGGGGCGTGGTGGACGCGGGCAACGGCTCGGTGCTGTATGACGGCTACGCCTACCTGTCCCTGCCCTCCTACAACAACGCCAGGTTCGACGACGGCCTCAGCGTGCACTTCGTGGTGGAGGAAGGCACCGCAAGACTCAGGCAGGTATACCTAAGTAGAGGTAGTAGTAGTGGTGGTGGTGGTGGTGGTGGTGATAGTGGTGGTGGTAGTAGTAGTAGTAGTAGTAGCAGTGGGAGTAGTAGCTGTTGTTGTGTTGATGTTATTGTTGATGTTCTATTAGTAGGAGTAGTAGTAATAGTTGCAGTTGTTAATATTTTTGAAGATGGTGGTGGTGGTGGCGACGATGACAACGACGACGACGATGACGATGATGATAATGATGATGATGACGATTATAATGATGATGATGGTGTAGTTGTAGTAGTAGTTACTGTTGTTGTTGCTGTTGTGTTGATATTGTTGATGTTCAAGTAGGCCTAGTTATAGTTGCAGTTGTTGATCTTTTTGTAGATGATGATGATGATGATGAAGTTGTAGTAGTTGTCGTAATAGTGGTAGTAGTAGCAGTAGTAATAGTAGTGGTAATGGTAGTCGTCGTTGTTGCTGTAAAATAAGAAGTGGTAGTAGTAGTAGTAGTTAGTAGAAGCAGCAGCAGTGGTAGTAGTAGTAGTAGTAGCAGTCATCATCATCATCATCGCCTATTACCCCTCCTGGGGTACAGGCCGCCAACTAAGGCCCTCCAGGAGTAGTAGCAGTAGTATAAGAAAAAGTAGTCGTGGTGGTAGTAGAAGTAGGAGAAGGAACAGCAGCAGCAGTAGCAGCAGGAATAATGATAACAGTAGTAGTAGTAGTAGTAGTAGCAGTAGTATAAGAAAAAGTGGTGGTGGTGGTGGTGGTAGAAGTAGGAGGAGCAGCAGCAGCAGTAGCAGCATGAACAATGATAACAGTAGTAGTAGTAGTAGTGGTAGTAGTAGCAGTAGTAGTAGTAGCAGTAGAGCAGGAGTAGAAGCAGCAGCAGCGGTGTCAGCAACACTAGCGGTGGTAGCAGTACATCATTTTCTCCGCCACTGAAACGCATGTGTGTTCACCCATGGTCACACACTGGCTATGAATACACATTTGTGGCATCATTTTGTCCATGAGCGGAGCAGAGCAAACCCAAAGTCGTCTGCTAAATCCAGAAGAAACTACGAACGAGTTATTATTAAATTTTTGTTTTTCCTTACGTACATCTTTGCTTTTTTTAATTTTTTTTTTTTTTAAATAAATCTCGAGCCAGTAGTGGCGTAGTAAAGTTAAATCTCTCTCTCTCTCTCTCTCTCTCTCTCTCTCTCTCTCCCTCCCCCGCCGAGGAGAGATGCGCAAGCGCCCTCGCCAAGGGAGGCCATTACATCCATTCATAGAACTTGAAAGGAAAATAGACCCCCCAAACCGAATCTGCCATTTCCTGATCTTTAAAAGCAGCCAGCTACATTTGAATACGGAGGGGGAGGGAAAGTTGTTAAATGAATTTTTTTAACCTGCAAAAACAAAAAAATTCATACGGTTGTTTCTTTTTATGACTTTTTTTTTTTTTCCTTCCAGGTGTTGATGACGAACTGTAAGCACGGCTCCGGACCTTCGGTAGAAATCGTCCTGGACGTGGAGCTGGGCGTGATCTTGTTCCACGTCATGTACCGCTTCCGCCACGCCCTCAACGCCGTGGAGAGTTCTCTGAGACTTGCTGTTCCTTACACCGTCAGTGACTTCCCCCCCCCCCTCCCCACCCACTCCCTTTCCACTCCCTCTTTGTGTGCGTGTGCGTGTGCGTGTGTGTGTGTGTGTGTGTGTGTGTAAATTTAAATTGGATGTGTGTGTGTGTGTGTGTGTGTGTGTGCGTGCGTGCGTGCGTGTGCGTGTGTGTGTGTGTGCGTGTGTGTGTGTGTGTGTCGTTCATTTAACGTCTTTCCACTAATCGTGATATTAGACGTGTGTGTGTGTGCGTGCGCGCACGTGCATGCGTGTATGTGTAGTAGTAGTAATAATAGTACTTCAGTTTTACGTCTGTTCACACATGTGATATTAGACGTGTGTGTGTGTGTGTGTGTGTCTGTCTGTCTGTCTAAATTAAAATCGCATTTCTTTTAATGCATGTCAAGTCTAGTAGCTAGTCTTTTTTTTTTGTTTGTTTTTTGTTGTTGTTGTTTTTGTGGGGGGTTTTTGCGTGTGTATGTGCAAAGATCTGGAAGACTGTTGGCAAAGGTCGCGGTCGTGGTCAAAAAATGCCATATTCATTCATTAAAAACATTACAGAAAGAGTTATCAGATAAAAGGCTAAACCTATATATGAATCGTGTCTTTCTTCGTTTACTGTCTGCATAGAGTCATGTAAGCATAAGCAAAGATCAAGGTACCCATTTGGTAAATTTGTTATACAAATAAATAGAGATATATGTCAGCAACATGGATGGAAAAAGTTTGTGTGTGTGTGAAAGAGAGACAGACGGACAGACAGAGACAGAGAGAGACAGGCAGACACAGACAGACGGACAGACACAGAGAGAAAGAGTTGATAAATCTGTGTTTGCATTTAAAGATATTTTAGCATTCGGATTTAGAAATAAAGTTTCTTAGTTGTTGGTTGTTGTTTTTTTTTTCTTCTTCCTCTGTACGCAAAGAAAACCAAAGCATTTTAATGCATGAGCGCAAACACGCGTGTTTGTATGAGTATCTGCGCCTACATATGTCTGTAAACATGCAGCAACAGCATGATAAGCTTTAAGCCAATAGATATGCCAATACAAAGAAAACTGAACTTCTGAAAATTGTTCTGTTGGCATATTTCTCTAGAATTTTTTTTTAATTTTTTTTTTAAACTTCCTATGGGTGATTTTCGACTCTATGTCAATTTGAATACCATTTCATAGTCAACACATACCGGGCTATCAACAGACATGCGAAGTTCTTAAAGAGGGAAGAGCCAGAATCTCCACCCACACCGTCATTCTTAATTAATCAAAGTCTCGGGACGAAGGGGAGGCGATAGGGAGGAGAGGCCTGTCGAGGTGGTCTCCCATGTCTAACCAACCCATCTTCCACGTCTGTCGGCAGGCCTTTGTTCCCAAACAGGTGGCGCTGGTGTTTGACGGGCGTTATCTAACGGGCAGAGTCAACGACAGCCAAAAGTCCGTCCGTGTGCAAGGGAACGGTCAGTATAATTGTGTTACATCCAGTTGCAAAGTGAAACGACTGCAAGCAGGAATCTAACCAAATTTTAAATGTAATCAACAGCGAGCCGCAAAAAAAAAAAAAAAAAAAAAAGTAGACAAACGAATCACAAGACAAAACCCGACGCGTTTCGACCTCTTAGGTCTTCTTCAGGCAAGATACACAACACTCGGGACAACGAAAATGAACGAGCAATCCACTTCTCTTCATTCACTTTCAGTGACTGCTCGCTTCAGTGAAGATAATAAGTCATTCATCGTTCATTTTCGTTGTCCTGAGTTGGGGGTTTTTTTTTGGTATCTTGCCTGAAGAAGATAAGAGGTCGAAACGCGACGTGTTTTGTCTTGTGATTCGTTTGTCTACGTTTTCTTGGCGGTTCGCTATTAATTCCACGTAATTTTTTTTGTGATTTGTTTGTCTACGTTTTCTAGGTGGTTGGCTATTAATTACATTGAAAATCAGTCTATGTTAGTCAGTTCTTGCTTTATGACCTGGTAGCTCGGTCCATGATACTCCCCCCCCCTCCCCCTCCTGTGTTTTTAGTGTTTGTGCCTTTATCGTCGTCGTGATTTTTATTGTTGTCACATGATTTTGACATACCTTTTTCAACTCTCTCTCTCTCTCTCTCTCTCTCTGCATGTGTGTGTGTGTGTGTGTGTGTGTCACGGTAGCAACGTTGTTTCTTTCACATCCCTTTCTTTGCTCTCTCTCTCTCTCTCTCTCTCTCTCTCTCTCTCTCTGTGTGTCTCTCTCTGTCACGCACGCACACACACGCGCACGCGCACGCAGAATCGTCTCTTATTTGTTTTGTTTTATATGCAGGAGACTACATTCTCGCCCAACGTCGAAAGCCACTGATCTTCGGCAACACCATGTGTGACGTTGATGACGTGTATAGCTACAGAGGGCAGCTGAAACAGGTCAGATGATGATGATGGTGATGGTGATTAATTAATGATGATGATTATGATGATGACCATGATGTTGACGATGGTACTGGGAGGGGGTTTGCGGTGATGGTGAGCTTGATGATGATACAGATGATACTGATGATAACCCATACCAGTGTCTCTATGAATATCTGACGGAAAGGAAAAAAAGAGGATCATAGAGCATGCGCCTGCACACAACACACACACACACACACACACACACACCTTCAGAAAGCGTCAAGCAATGATTTAGGTCTGCAATGTAAACTCTCTTTTCTCGGTTTCGTAATGTCTTAAGAGCCGTTTCCAGGTGAGTAATGTCTTAAGAGCCGTTTCCAGGTGAGTAATGTCTTAAGAGCCGTTTCCAGGTGAGTAATGTCGTAAGAGCCGTTGCCAGATGAGCAATGTCTTAAGAGCCGTTGCCAGGTGAGTAATGTCTTAAGAGCCGTTTCCAGGTGAGCCATGTCTTAAGAGCCGTTTCCAAATGAGTAATATCTTGAGAGCCGTTGCCATGTGAGTAATGTCTCAAGAGCCGTTTCCAGGTGAGTAATGTCTTGAGAGCCGTTTCCAGGTGAGTAATGTCTTGAGAGCCGTTTCCAGGTGAGTAATGGCTGGGGCACGGGTGCCAGACCCCCTGAAAATCACCAGGCACCGATGTCTGTTGCAGATCTCCGTGTACAGGTGTCCCAAAACCATGAAAGACCTCTTCTCCTGATAGGCCAACAGGTGTTACGGGTGTGTGGAGAATCGGATCCGGTGGACAGCCAAGTCGCCAAATCTACGGGTGTGTGCACCATAATTATAGGGGCCTATATATATATATATATATCGGTCCTTCAAGTGTTTCGGCGTTTAGGGCCATGGCACACGGGAATATCGAAATGTTTTGTGCCTCACTGTTTGTTTTGGGCTGCGTTTCCCTGTGTGATATACTTTTGTACGAAACAGGCTTCGTGGCGCGTGGATTCCGTTTCCCGACGTGCTTCACCAGTCTGGCAGAGTACGTTTCTTACATGTTGGCATCACTAGCCAATGAATGGCCGTGCCGATAGTCACGTGACTATGCCTCGCTTGACAATCAACTAGCAGACGAGAGAACTGAGCCGGCCCCGCCACAGATACTGAACATGGTGAAAAGATTGTTTTGGGGATCGAGTTGTTTTTCTACAGCCACTTTACCTCTGGGGGTGCAGAACGGAATTGGAAGAGGGCTTGACGTAACACTCCCCCCCCCATCCCCACTCTCCGCCTCAGTCCCAGGGATCAGTTGCTTCCCCTGCCTCTCAATCTGTGGGGCGCGAAGAATGACGGAGAAAACCGACAACCATGCAGTACCGATCTCACCGACACTTCATGCTGGACGCCAAGCGAGCAGTTAGTGCAACGAACTGGGACGTATGGGCGTGTTGCTGTGTGTGGGGGGGGGGAGGGGGGGGGGGGGGGGTAGGCCTGCTTGATCGTGTGACATACCTCAAAAGAAACGGCTTAAAAAAAAACTTGCTCTTTAATTGTGTGGACGTCTTTGGCGTGAGAGTTTGATCTGAAAGCAGAGTCTCATGGCATGAGGAAGCCAGTAACCCACGGAAGGTGGCCGTTGAAAGGAGTGACGGTTGTGTGCTCAGGAATGGAGTATACCACGTTGTTGTCGTTGTTGTGTAGGGAAACATGAGAAATGTGGTTGTGCGGAGACATTGGAGTACTGAAACGTGGTAAAAACACTGACCCATATGGATCAAGCCGTGTTCTGTGAATGGTGAAGTTCACGTCCCGATCAACCTTCAGGTCCTGACGATGACACGTCGTGGTCAGAGTGTGTTCTGCTGGAGAGTGGTGATGGTGTGTGGCCTGTCGATGGCATTGGTGGACTGTAGGTTCCATGATGTCGCGATGGCATTGATGGACTGTAGGTTCCATGATGTCGCGATGCTGTTGTTGTCACTACTGCTGGAGAGTGGTGATGGGGTGTGGCCTGTCAATGGCATTGATGGACTGTAGGTTCCATGATGTCGCGATGCTGTTGTTGTCACTACTGCTGGAGAGTGGTGATGGGGTGTGGCCTGTCAATGGCATTGATGGACTGTAGGTTCCATGATGTCGCGATGCTGTTTGTTGTCACTACTGCTGGAGAGTGGTGATGGGGTGTGGCCTGTCAATGGCATTGATGGACTGTAGGTTCCATGATGTCGCGATGCTGTTTGTTGTCACTACTGCTGGAGAGTGGTGATGGGGTGTGGCCTGTCGATGGCATTGGCGGACTGTAGGTTCCATGATGTCGCGATGCTGTTTGTTGTCACTAATACTGTGTACTAACTGGCTTTGAATTCTCTTCCCACAAACCAAACGTATTGCTATTTATTGACATTACAAAGGTCTTGACCGACCCTTGACGGAAATGAAGTGATCGAAGCACCTCATGCAGGTGTTTTCTTTCCTTTACTTTGCCAGTGTCGAAACGAAGCCAGAAAGTCTACTGAGCGAAAAAAAAACCAACATACTACTGTATTTGCAGACATAATAATAATAATGATGATAATTAATGAATACTTATATAGCGCCTATTCTAGGCTAGGTACCAAGCTCTAAGCGCTTTACAATCCACACTCATTTACACAACGGGCTGCCTACCTGGGTAGTGCCGACTGAAGAGCTGCCAGCTGGCGCTTCATTCAGTCATTTCCCGTGTCATCCAGTCAATATCGTTCAATATTGTTCACTCAGTTTCCTTACTTCCTTCATTCTTTCCATTTCTCACACAGGGTGCATGCTATATGTAACGTGTCATCCATATCAACGGCCAAACTGGCCTACTCTTCCTAAAGTTGGTGATGGGATTTTACGTGTGTGCAAGGTGTTATGCCTGCGTTCACACACGGAAACTCAGTTTATAGTCTCATTCGAAGGGCTGTATGGGAAATGGAGTCAGAACCAATGTTAACTCCGAGGAAAGAATTCCCCTGTACCGAAACAGCCCGGCGGAGATTCGAACCCGCAGCCCCAGGATCACCAAGATTACGAGTCCGGCGCTCTACTAACTGAGCTATTCCGGCTTACTATAATGTAATAAACTTTGACAAGATTCAAGTAAGAGAAAAAAAAAAAGCAATGTGCTTAGATTTTGCATAATTTATGACCGGAGTGCATCTTCAGGAAAATGAGGAGAGGTTAAAACAAACACAAGTAATAAGAAACACTGTATTATGCACATTTATTGGTATCACGCTTGATGTCACAGAACATTGGCGAAAATGGAATTGGCAAAGATGAAAAATATATATCTCATGTTTATTATTGTCGTTATTTATGACTTAATGAAATAGACTCGTTTCAACCGAGCAAAATAAAAATTAAACAATTTAACGCGTTGCCACTTTTGTCACCTCAGATTCAGCAGGCTTGTACATATATATACCTGATGCTGAGGTGTGTGTGTGTGCATGTGTGTCTGTGTGTGTGTTCTGCCGGCGAAGGGGATGAAGGTTCTGTTTGTGTTTTTAAGACGGAGAAAAACTCAGTCACCTTACATTCAGTTTCGGTGCATATACATGTGTTTATAAATCTGCTTGTTTTAGTTTTGTTTGTTTGTTTGTTTTTGTTTTGTTTTTTCTTTGTTTTTGTTGTTTGATTGTTTTGCTTCTTTGTTGTGGTTTTTGTTGTTTGATTGTTTTGCTTCTTTGTTGTGGTTTTTGTTTGTTTGATTGTTTTGGGGTTGTTTTCTCAAGGAGCGGCTCTTTCAATAACAAATAACCTTCTCCAAGCTCAAACCAAGCCACTACCAGTTCTTCACCACCACCACCACCACCACCACCATTGTCACCTGAAGATGTCGCCACCACCACCACCATTGTCACCTGAAGATGTCGGCCCACCCCGGTGAACTGTTCGTAGGAGTGGTGGACCCAGTCCACACACATCACGTACCTCTTCCACTGCCCTCAGCTCTCACCATCAGACTTGGTCCAAGGACGTGGATCTGGGGGAGGGATTGAGGCTACCCACAGTGTCGCTGCGACAGACGGTTGACATCATGACTTGGACCGCGGCCGCGTAACGGCTTCATCCTTCTGATTGTAACTTTTTTTTTTTCATTCTGATCAATGAAAATGAGGATAATGCTACGGATTTCCGTTCTGGTCTGAGACAGGGCTGTACTCTACACTTCCTTTCATAAATACATCCCCGCATCAACCAGGCCCGAGAGAAACGGACACTTGCGGTGTTGGTCAGGAAATTCACGCAACACTTTCAGAGACGCATCCATGAAGTGGATGAAACTCGACTGTGTGGTCCCAGTCTTTCCATCCGAGCCCGTATCAAACTCAACTCTATGAAGGAGCCGGTCGGGGCAGAAAATTTCCATGACTCTGATGGGAATCGAACCCGACAACCTCCCAGCCAGGAGTCCGCGACGCTAACCACTTCGCCACGATGGCATATCAGCTTCGATAGGTCTCCATTAGAGCTGGATGTTATCTTAGAGGAAAAAAAAAAAAGGAGTGTGGGGAGTGATGTCTGTGGCAAAGGTTTGTAGAAAACTCAATTTAACATGGAAGAACACGAGTGAACATGTCTGTAAAGGGAGGGAGGGAGGGGGAGGGAGGGTGGAGAAAAAAAAGTATGTGTCATACCATCTGTGTTGCAAGAAAGTTGCACAGTGCAGCAAGAAGGTTGCACAGAATTGTACATAAGTGCACACATACACATATGCATAATGTACATAATCACACACACACACACACACACACACCCCCCCCACATGAGTATTTCATAAATAGCTCTTTTATTGATTCTAGAATACAAACGAAAGGAGAAAAACACATTATTTTACAACGATTAAACCCCTTCATCGTATACTGCCCCCTTAGTAAATAAGTGTTATACTGTATGGAGACGAATCGATATGAATTATACTGTCCAACCCATGCCCACCCCACCCCCACCTCCACAGAAGAAACGAGCAATAAAGTCAAAAGATTTGGCGATACCTTCTTTTAAACGTATTCACTTCTTTGTTCAATCATAGCATGGTGAGACTAAACGTAATTTAGGGAAACTGAAAGGCAGCTTGTACAATGATAGTCATGGTGATGATGATGACACAATCATCATCAATACCATCGTAAGACAATGACGTAATTCATTCTTGTATTATGAAAGTCATGAACAGGAAAGCAAGGTAGACCAGGGATGAACAAGGACCCAAAAGAACGCTAAGGAAGTCATGGGGAA
The DNA here is from genome assembly GCA_018398815.1 of Conus ventricosus. Lineage (NCBI taxonomy): Eukaryota > Metazoa > Mollusca > Gastropoda > Neogastropoda > Conidae > Conus > Conus ventricosus. Next base: position 3,250,829 of record CM031621.1, read on the forward strand.
AACAGAAATTTCCACGCACAAAAAAGAAGAAAAAAAAAACAACTAGATCTGGACTTTTTTCATATTTTTTTTTAAAGTTCATTTTGTTTGAAATAAAAACAAAAAAAATAACTTCAGCATTTCAAGCTGTTTATAGCCAAGCTGATTGCTGAGACCTTCTTCAACCTGATGATTAAAAGAAAAGGAATCCATTTTCATTAGTAAGTGAAGTAATGATGGCAGTGATAGTAAGTAGCAGCAGCAGCAGAAGAAGTTGTAATAATTATAACAATAATAACAATACTTAATAGTTATAATCATAACAATAGTGAATAGTAGTGGCGCTACTTCTGTCAAAAGAGAATCATAAAATGCAAGTCTTATGAAGCCTGCTATAGACATGCACGAAAGACAAAACTGAGATGCATGAATGTGAATTGGACAACTTTTTCCCCCCCCCCTTTCTTTTAATGCTTCTTGTATGAGGTGTGTTCTTCATGTGATGCGCTCTGCATGCACAAAGTGATGCATGCAATATACATGCTCACTTGCATAAAAAATGTTTCGCTTCAAGCGTCAGTTTTAGAACTAATCTGAAAAGAAACTTGGAAAATCAAATATCTTGGGTGTTAATTGTGCAACCCAAAAAAAAAAAAAAAAGAAAACAACAAAAAACATAGCATAATTGACATTCCCATTGGTAGTGTAAGTTTTCCAACCAATCCGAAGCAAAGCTCAAGATAAGTAAACAAAAACCGCACAAGTGTCACCATCAGTTTGTTGTTAAAAACAAATCAAGAAGTTCCACCAATAAAGATTGACGCTCACTGTGGTGTTAAACCAAACGGAAGTTCCACCAATAAATATGTACACTGACTGTGTTCACAACATTAGTAGTCTCGACACCCACTTAGCAAAGACAGAGAGGTTACGATGACCAAGTTTTACTCCATGTGCCTCACTCCAGAGGGGATATTACAATTACACCTTGTGCCTGTGCGTACAGTCCAACGAAGTCACCTACCTACCGCTAACAGACCACCAGTGGTACAGGAGCACACGCATAAATGACATGTACATATTCCCTCACAGAAGATATGATTACACCGTCTACGGTTACAGGAAAAAGATATGTGCAAACATTCATATAATGTTATATGTATAATATATATATTATTTAATATATATATATATATAATTTAATATCATTCTTTCACTGCAAATCGCCATCACTCGGAATAAAACCCAGTACATCAAGTACCATCAACGAGGAATACGAAAATCTACACTCAACTTTGTCCAGACATTCACACACCACATGACTTAAACAGCACAAAGAGGAAAATGCTTTTGTAAAAAAAAAAAAAAAAAATTTTTTTAAATACAATAAACATAAAAATACGCAAACAACTGTGATCAGATCAAAACATCAGAAAGAAAGATATTTAAAGCTGTTTACAATCTAAAAGCACAGTACTTCGCATCAAATGCCATCATCATTTTCTTGGAGCAAACAAGAAAAGCAACTCTCTGAATGCTCCACCCCCACCCCCCGTTCTTTTGGGACTTTGAAACGCAAAATTCACTTAAAACTATGTCCAGAAAAAATGTATATCTTTAAAAAACACACATACACATCCAAAGCACAACATAGGAACTCGCTAACAAATAAAGCCACTGATCAATGTTCAAAACAAACTTCATTAAATGTGCCTGCAACGATTATCACGTACACACACAACCCTCCCCAACACAAACATGTTTGCAATGATTCTCACATACACACGCACACACTATATCTCAACGCAAACAAACATGTTGGCAGTCCATGACTGACAAAGCTGGACAGAAGCCAAATGGATGAATACTGTATTTTCTTGCCTTTTTTCTTTTCAAAACAGAATCCTCCACACTATTCTCCTTCACTGCACAGTGTAAAGGGAGAATGGTCGACCAAACATACTCACAACCAAATTGTAAAAATAAAATAAACAAATAAAATAATAAACAAATAGAAGCTGATGAAATCCTATGCCTGCACATAGAAAAGTCCCCTTTTTCCCAAGAGCGGGTTAAATGCACACATCCATCTGCGTGCATGACTGCATGTACAGGCACATAACATACATACATCCACGAACATAACCCCCACCTCCCAAATCCCACCTTGCATCAGCCTAACCCAGCCATCCACTATCCCCCTCGCCCTCCTCAAACTCCCTATCTACCTCCATCTCTCGCTTCCCTCCACACACACACACACACACACACCTTTTGCCAGATGGTATCACCAAATGGTACTGTAATTGCTGATGATTAAAAAACGTGAATGTTTCAAGCAAGATTGGGAGGGGGGAAATGCTTTTAATTGGCGCAGTCCCTAACCACAACCTATAACACGCAACAACAAAATTGTAAACAGATGGGACTTAGTAATGACAATAAGCACAGGTAAACTAAAAGACAAACAAAAACAGCACACACACACAAAAAAAGACACAAAGACCACTGATCATACAAAACAAAGTGTAAATGCATCAAAAAACGGTCATGAAAACTGAAAACGCCAATAACAACCAAAGAAGCCAATGCTGATTGATCAAACGAAAAAAGATACAAAGAAAATCACACAAACCATCACAGAATAAGCAAATACAAGAACAAACAAAACATGAATGTATATGTATGGATGACATGGAATCCAACAGGAGATGAGGGACTTTTTGATGGTCTTTTTTGATGGTCTTTTTGATGACAGTGTGCTGGACATCTTCAGCTTGGCTGCGGGACAAAAATGGTACAGGGAAGGTCTGGAGGGACTTTGGAAAATGTAGAAGACTGGTCATGGCGGTGCCGGGAGAAGTCAATGCCACAACAACTCGCCATCAGGTTGCGTCTTGTTCAAGCACTTTCCACGTGTACAAGCGTCACCTTTGGTGCATGTACACAAACACTTGCAAGTGCTCACACAGACAAATACACACATGAACACATACACTTAAACACACAAACGCACACACTCACAAACGCACATACACACTCGCGCGCGCACGCCTACACACACAAACACACACACACACACACAATGTGCACATTTACAAAATGTGCTGAAAGAAATGCACTTTTATATTTGATTTGCCATGACATATCAAAAACTTTTGGCTCAACGACTAACTTGCAAGAAAGTATGCACACATACATGCAGCTAACACACACGCACACACACAATCTACAAAAATACAAAATTACAATCTTGTGTTCAATCGGCCTTTAGTCTCTCTTGAAAAAGGAACACAAAAAAATGACTTGACATTCAATTTAAGTATTGTGTCTCATGCGCCTGTCCCTATCTGAATCGTATCACATGCTGCACCACTCTGCCATTTTTCACCTGGATACTTTGCAGCGGACCTGCGCATGTCTAGTTCCACTTCTCTAGCCTGAGATAAACTGCAACATAACGACCCTGACAACAAAATGTTCAGCTCTCCATGCACCATCAGAAACACAGGATCAGGAAGAAACCTGAACTGGTCTACCTGACGGGTGCCGGAGTGCCGGTCTCGTAATCCAAGGGTTGTGGGTTCGAATCTCCGCCGGGCCGTTTCAGTACAAGGGGATTTTTTCCTTGGAGTTAACATTAGTTCTGACTCCATTTCCCATACAGTCTGAATGAGACTATAAACCGAGGTTCCGGGTGTGAACGCACGCATAACATCTTGCACACACGTCGAATCCCATCATCAACTTTCGGAAGAGAAGGCCAGTTTGGCCGTTGGTATGGATGACACGTTACACATAGCATGCACCTTCCCCAAAGATGGAGTATGGCTGCCTTAATGGCGGGATAAGAAACGGTCATACACACAAAATTCCACTCCCTTTGTTGGGCAGATGGGATTAATACTTGCCTGTCCATAAAGGAAGTGTCCGCAGGAGTATCAGCCTGGGTACCCAGAAGGAGGTCTACCTGATAAACAGGAGTCTTTTATTTGCCTTCAAAATGATGTCTGGAGTTTCTACAAAAATCATACTCTTAAGAGTTCCACGAAGCCCCAAGCACTTCAAATGACCAGCTGCATAGCCTACGACATGAATCTACACGTTTCCACCCGTGCTCAAATGACCAGCTGCATAGCCTACGACATGAATCTACACGTTTCCACCCGTGCTGGGCAACAGTGAACACAAAGGTCAAAAAAGACTGTCAAAACCACACCAAAAAATTCTTTCTAGTCAGAAAGGGGAGAGAGCAAGAGTGGACCATGAGATTCGAGGGCGGAGCAATATCAGCTACATCTATGTGAGTGAACCCATATGTACAAACTCGTGACCAAACGCACAGCCCTGTGCACACGCACACACATGAGCACAATGTGTACAGGAGCAGGGTGCAGCGACACGGGACAAACACAGCAATGAACACAAAAAGGAGCACAGAAAAAAAAAAAGACTGATACCCTTGTTGCAGCACGATTGTTAGAAACACTTCAGAGAGCAGTTCCGTCATTTCTCTGTTCTCGCCTACACCACTGGCAACCCATCTTTTGCATACCTTCACTACCGCTCAAAGAAAAAAGAAGAAGAAAACCCTTTGTTGCTTAAAGCCAAACCCGTCGCCCCAGACCCTATCAGAGGAGGAAGCATTCCCACACCCTAACCCACCCATTTACCATCATCTTACAAATCGCCCTAAACATCCCTAAAAAAAAAACAAAAAAAAAACAGAAACCTGCAATTTGAACACCTGTTGAACTCATATTATGCCACAATTTTACCCCAACTGTGCAACAATGGATTTTGCATCATAGGTTTCAAGTCTAGTCGCCTTGTTTGGATACCCGTTTCCCTATCCCATGAAAGAAAAAAAGAAAGAAAGAAAACCATACACAACTCTCTCAATTTACATCAGTTTAGAACATTATCAATATGATGCTTACTATCTTTACAATTTATTCTTAAACAAAACGCAAGAAAGACGCACGCCCATCTGATTTACATGAAATAAAAAACATTTACTAAATGATGATTGTTATAATATTAAAGCAAAAAGACACTCTACCCATGTCATGATTATTATGTGCAGTATAGAACAAATGTGCGCGCACACACACACACACAACACACAGACAGAAGAAACAAACACAGTTTACACACAGATCACATTTTTGCACAAAAATAATGTACAAAATGTCTTCAAATCATCCTTGTAAAACAGAACACACCAAGACACATTCCAACTCACACTCAGGATAACGGTTACCTAAATTCTTCAATACTGTAAAAGAGGGCAATAAAACATCCACTGTCATCTTTTTTTTCATCATTCTGTAGAACAGTGACTGGCAATGATATAATCAATTCCACATAAATCATGGATCACCCACCATGTCAGTGTGTTTTGATAACTGTGTCATTTGTCGATATTTTGATTCTTTGCCTTCCCCATCAGCCCAGTGTAAATTCTATCTCCCATCACACCAAACATTGACCAGCGATAAGAATTTTCTGGAGTTTGTACAATTTCCAAATATTCCAAGACCATCAACTTAATAATATTCCTATATCTGGTTTTCATTTTAACCATTTACAACTCGTTTGACCATCATTAAATATTCGCATTTGTCAACATCATTGCCTTGCAATGTGTTACACCCCAAAAAAAAAAAAATGAATGAAAGATGAAAGTGACCATTGCTTAAATTCAGTACCAATTTCAAACTGTCTCAACACTGGATTCCTTTGCTGCAAAAACAAACCCTCCATCCTGCCTGCATTCTTCACTAAAAGCAAGACCTGGATGTTTCACGTTTGCACCTCAGGTCAACCGCTGTGCCTGAAGTTCAAGGTACAACTCCTTAATAAGCCTTTCTCCTGTCAGCGAAGCCCTCTGTTCCTAAAGTTCAAGTACAACTCCTTAATAGCCTTTCTCCTGTCAGCAAAGCCTTCTGTTCCTAAAGTTCAAGGTACAACTCCTTAATAAGCCTTTCTCCTGTCAGCGAAGCCTTCTGTTCCTAAAGTTCAAGGTACCACTCCTTAATAAGCCTTTCTCCTGTCAGCAAAGCCTTCTGTTCCTAAAGTTCAAGGTACCACTCCTTAATAAGCCTTTCTCCTGTCAGCAAAGCCTTCTGTTCCTAAAGTTCAAGGTACCACTCCTTAATAAGCCTTTCTCCTGTCAGCAAAGCCTTCTGTTCCTTAAGTTCAAGGTACCACACCTTAATAAGCCTTTCTCCTGTCAGCAAAGCCTTCTGTTCCTAAAGTTCAAGGTACCACTCCTTAATAAGCCTTTCTTCTGTCAGCAAAGCCTTCTGTTCCTAAAGTTCAAGGTACCACTCCTTAATAAGCCTTTCTCCTGTCAGCGAAGCCTTCTGTTCCTCAAGTTCAAGGTACCACTCCTTAATAAGCCTTTCTCCTGTCAGCAAAGCCTTCTGTTCCTCAAGTTCAAGGTACCACTCCTTAATAAGCCTTTCTCCTGTCAGCAAAGCCTTCTGTTCCTCAAGTTCAAGGTACCACTCCTTAATAAGCCTTTCTCCTGTCAGCAAAGCCTTCTGTTCCTAAAGTTCAAGGTACCACTCCTTAATAAGCCTTTCTCCTGTCAGCAAAGCCTTCTGTTCCTAAAGTTCAAGGTACCACTCCTTAATAAACCTTTCTCCTGTCAGCGAAGCCTTCTGTTCTAAAGTTCAAGGTACCACTCCTTAATAAGCCTTTCTCCTGTCAGCGAAGCCTTCTGTTCCTCAAGTTCAAGGTACCACTCCTTAATAAACCTTTCTCCTGTCAGCGAAGCATTCTGTTCCTAAAGTTCAAGGTACCACTCCTTAATAAACCTTTCTCCTGTCAGCGAAGCATTCTGATGTTCTACTGACAAACACACACCTTAACTGATCGTTTCATTTATACACTTGTTCCAGAACAAACCTGACAGCATGTGCATTCTGATGTTCTACTGCAAACACACACCTGAACTGATAGTACATTTATACACCTGTTCAAGAACAAACCTGACAACATGTGCAGCGTTCTGATTTTTCTACTGCAAACACACACCTGAACTGATAGTACATTTATACACCTGTTCAAGAACAAACCTGACAACATGTGCAGCGTTCTGATGTTCTACTGCAAACACACACCTGAACTGATAGTAAACACTTGTTCCAGAACAAATCTCACAACATGTGCAGGTGGAGTACAAACGCCAAGGCAGTAGCTTCATTTTCTTTGCCAATAACAAAATTTCTCTTCCACAGAAAGTATTTCTTCCCTCAAGTCTGTTCCTGTTTGACACAAGCTCTTCAATTAGCCAAGATTGCGCACATTTCTTCAGTAAGACTTGTATCGTGTGTGTGTGTGTGTGGTTTTATCTTCTGTTTCATCTAGAAATTCTCTCACAGTCAGAACAAACACAATAGGAAGAAAAAAAACAATAACATTCAAGTCCAAAGGCAGAGAGGTGAAAACCAATCACTTGAAAACACACTACATCAGCTGTCTTCTTTGCTAAATACCAAGATAAAGCCGTTACACACTTAAGTCCAAAGGCAGGTTTCACCTACGGGGATAAAGTACAAGAGATACATAAAGCAAAAACAAATCGCTTGAAAACACGCTACATCAGCTGTCTTCTTTGCTAAACACCAAGATAAAGCCATTACACACTCAAGCCCAAAGGCAGGTTTCACCTACGGGGATAAAGCACAAGAGATACATAAAGCAAAAACAAATCGCTTGAAAACACGCTACATCAGCTGTCTTCTTTGCTAAACACCCAGATAAAGCCATTACACACTCAAGCCCAAAGGCAGGTTTCACCTACGGGGATAAAGCACAAGAGATACATAAAGCAAAAACAAATCGCTTGAAAACACGCTACATCAGCTGTCTTCTTTGCTAAACACCAAGATAAAGCCGTTGCGCACTTAAGTCCAAAGGCAGGTTTCACCTACGGGGATAAAGTACAAGAGATACATAAAGCAAAAACAAATCGCTTGAAAACACGCTACATCAGCTCTCTTCTTTGCTAATATATACCAAGATAAAGCCGTTGCACACTTAAGTCCAACGCATATTCACCTAGCGGGATAAAGTACAAGAGATATATAAAGCAAAAAACAAATCGCTTGCAAAAAAAGCACACTACACACCAGCTCTCTCTCCTTTGAGAGATACCAGGATAAAGCCATCATTTTCCACACAATACTGTCAAGACCGAGATCTGTTCCATTTCTGTCACATACAATATTGAAGCAACTCAAGGGCATGAAATGCTGGTGATGTGATCAGTCACATCTTGTCCCTTCGCTTTGGTTCTGTCCTTGTCAGGACTGTGATGATTGATGTCCATGCATCCTGATCATTCTAGCAATACTAGACAAAAGTGATTATGCATCACAGATGACTTCATACCTGGCCTGACACAAATCTCAACACACACAGACACACACAGACACACACACACACACACACACACACACACACAGCTTTCCTCTAACCCCCTGAAGTGAAACAAAACGGCAAAATTCAACGGAAATGCAATGAGTAAAAGAAAGGATGAGGTAATCCTACCCTTACTTACATCAATGTCAATGACCTGATATGCGTCCATGTAAACATTATCCATTGAACTGTTTTCCAATAATCCCAACACTCTGGCTTCACAAATGACACGTACAATATAAACTTCTTTCAGAAACAAAATGAGGAAGAGACTACGACAATGAGGGAACACAAACGTGAGCGGTTGACTTTCCAAGAGATGGGGTTTTTTTCGGCCATCACTTCCACACAGCAGGTTTTCCATTACTATGCATCCACATGCAGAAATAATCCAAACGCAGAAAGAATCAACAATGAAGCACCTGAGAATCATCTTTACATGCAGCCACCACGATATCAACAAATACGTATTTCATCATTAAAAAAAAAAAAAAAAATTTTTAACAAAAACTGTTCAAGACTTCACTCAACTAAATCAAATGTGAAACTTGTACCAGAAGTCACAATGAACTGAAACCAAAGATTTGACAGCTAGATTTTTATTAGGCCATTGCTAAAAAAAAAAAAAAAAAAAAAAAGCCGATGATGAGATACATATGAAAACATACACACATACAGAGTAAGCACCTGCTGGAATAATCATAAACACACCTCAATTCTTCAAACAACTTTTCCCATATTTTTTTTTAATGAAAATAAAAAAATATAAAAAAAGAGAAAGGCTGGAGAGGGGGGGGGGGGGGGGGCATGAGGGTCAAACCTAAAAAAAACAACTAAAAAAACATTATGAAGGTTTCATTGAATGAAAGGTTGCTCACTAACTGGCAGGTGAAAGAATCTTCCTTGCCACAGAACAGTAAAGGTCCCCCTCACACAAACTCTTTCAAACCTTATGGTTGAGGAGACAACTCCAACCAGACAACAAACACCTGCTGGATCATGTCTCCACCACACACCTGCAAACGCTGCAGGGGCTGGCTGCCTTGTCTCCATTCCAAACAAAGCAGGACCTACTCTTGAACAGACACACCCTTATCTTCCAGCCAATGACCTAATAATACCCATGACCTCTGATCTAAAAAAAATAGTGACTGGTATACCCACCCACCCATTGGGCAGAGGGCAGCGAAGCTGACTTAAGAACTGGAACTCTCACAGAACTTTATACCGGCATGATGACTTGAGTAATATTGTAGAAAAAAAAAAGAAAGAAAAAAAGATGGTCATATATCATGACTTCAATTGGTGACCAATTTTCAACCTTCCAATCGACTTGTTCAAACAGTCCAAGCAACGTCCTCAAGTCTATAAATAGCTCATCTGCTTTCTCTGCATTCTCTGGTGGATAGTGGGTTTCCCATGGACCAGTGGATGCAATCCTCACACCCATCCCCCACCCCACCCCAACCCCCACCCATCCCATACTACCCAGCCAAGTGGCTCAGCTTTGGTCGGCTGCATCTGAACAAAATGAAGGTAAAGCAGTCTGTCCTCATACCGTACTGAGCCAGAGTCATCTCCCTTCTTCTCATTAACCCTCACCTTCGTACTCTTGTCTCTGGTATAAACCTGGAGCTCATCCAACCTCCCTAACAGCTTCCAGGTCATCGTGCGGGGGGGTAATCCATCCCACCATCCCATAGAGTGACCTACTCTCCAAAGAAGGATACACTGGGATTTTTAACTGCATGCAGTTCCGGGGAGATTCAGCTTTAACTGAATGGACGAGTTCAGCTTGGTCTGATGTCTCGAGTCAAGGACCTGAAGTAGGTCGTTGTGCAGTTCTTTCCTCTGGATGAGAAAATCATCTCTAACCTGGCGGGGTTGAACCAAAGATCGAGAGAAGGAAGCTTCATCCCCACCGGGCCCCTCAGCCCCTGAGGACACTTTCAAACCCGGGCCCCTCAGCCCCTGAGGACACTTTCAAACCTAACTCTGTTGGTGTCTTTTCTAGCCATACCCAGACTTTCCTGTCATTATCATTTCACTTTGCTATGTGACATAAAACATGGATCTTCATTTCTATCTAAAAATCACTACACTAAGCAAATGTTTGACGACATGAATAGCACCAACACAAAAAATCAAAACGAAAATTTCTACAAACACGTTCAAAAACAAGAAAACCGCAGGTCTTTGAAGACCAGCAAATCCACCCTGCATCAACATCATCATCACCACTGTTTAAGCATCATGCAATCATATCTGTGTTTACATTTTTAGTATTAAGCCCATAGGGCTTGGGGTAGTGGTGTATCCATTAAGAATAGTGTTAAGTAAAGTCACATTATTTTCATGCGCACTACATCAGTACGTTTGAACAATAGTCAATGACCTATGCCCAATAATACGAACAAAGTGTTGGTGGCCAAGGTATAAACATGTAAATTTCTTACCAATATGCTTAAAAACATTGCTTCTCAAAGAAGTCAACCTGCCGAAACCGGAAAAACAAAAGATTGAACGTTCTCCACAGCAAAGTGAAAAATTAGTAAGTTTCATCCATCATGTCAAAATCATAACAATTAATGTGTGTTCTGGACGTAATTTTACTAACTAAACCGTCATTCTGAATGGTTTTACAAATAAAATGTTGATACAAACTTTCTAGTTAAACTTGACTTAAAAAACTTTTTCTTTGATAAGTAACCACAGGACTGGTAAGTACAGAGGTTCAAGGTTATTCGTGTAAGCCAAAAAAAATATTCCTCATGATCAAGGAAAAAAATCCTGATGGAAACACCTCATTCCACCACCTTCCTCGGGCTTTCTCTACTGTCCCACATTCCTCTAATCAACCTCAGGTGACTGCTAACAGATTGTTTTCTCCAACCTGTCCCACATTCCTCAATCAACCTCAGGTGACTGCTAGACAGATTGTTGGAAGACCTGTTCCAACATTCCTCAATCAACCTCAGGTGACTGCTAGACAGATTGTTTTTTCCAACCTGTCCACATTCCTCAATCAACCTCAGGTGACTGCTAGACAGATTGTTTTCTTACCAACCTGTCCCACATTCCTCAATCAACCTCAGTGTGACCTGCTAGACAGATTGTTTTCTTCCAACCTGTCCCACATTCCTCAATCAACCTCAGGTGACTGCTAGACAGATTGTTTTCTTCCAACCTGTCCAACATTCCTCAATCAGCCTCAGGTGACTGCTAGACAGATTGTTTTCTTCCAACCTGTCCAACATTCCTCAATCAGCCTCAGGTGACTGCTAGACAGATTGTTTTCTTCCAACCTGTCCAACATTCCTCAATCAGCCTCAGGTGACTGCAGACAGATTGTTTTCTTCCAACCTGTCCAACATTCCTCAATCAACCTCAGGTGACTGCTAGACAGATTGTTTTCTTCCAACCTGTCCAACATTCCTCAATCAACCTCAGGTGACTGCTAGACAGATTGTTTTCTTCCAACCTGTCCAACATTCCTCAATCAACCTCAGGTGACTGCTAGACAGATTGTTCTTCCAACCTGTCCAACATTCCTCAATCAACCTCAGGTGACTGCTAGACAGATTGTTTCTTCCAACCTGTCCAACATTCCTCAATCAACCTCAGGTGATGCTAGACAGATGTTTTCTTCCAACCTGTCCAACATTCCTCAATCAACCTCAGGTGACTGCTAGACAGATTGGTTTTCTTCCAACCTGTCCAACATTCCTCAATCAACCTCAGGTGACTGCTAGACAGATTGTTTTCTTCCAACCTGTCCAACATCCTCAATCAACCTCAGGTGACTGCTAGACAGATTGTTTTCTTCCAACCTGTCCAACATTCCTCAATCAACCTCAGTGACTGCTAGACAGACTGTTTCTTCCAACCTGTCCAACATTCCTCAATCAACCTCAGGTGACTGCTAGACAGATTGTTTTCTTCCAACCTGCACTGAAACAAACACACACGGTTCTCGCCAAAAAAAAAGTGTATATAAATAAATGAATACATAAACAAAACCATCACAACCATTCTACTGCACAATACAACAACACAAAGCATTGTAACATCCGTTGGACACAGTTGGGATGGAATACCATGTGTCTGTTTCTGATTTCAGTTGATGTGCTACACACGGTCAACAAGCGCAGATGGATGTGAGGCAGTCAACAGGTACCAGATACAACACATGTAGGCCACAACAGACAACTCCGTCAGCAACAGCTACCAGATACAACACATGTAGGCCACAACCGACAACTCCGTCAGCAACAGCTACCACATACAACACATGTAGGCCACAACAGACAACTCCGTCAGCAACAGCTACTACATACAAAGCAGTCAACCACCAACACAACAGCCAATAACTGATAAAGACACTGTCAAAAACAGGCAAGACACAGTCATCGATGTAACACACTCAACCACAGCAAACAGGTCCAACACAGTCTACAACAGATGCAACAACAGATCAAGACACAAAGTCAATGACAGATGCAACACTGTCAACCCACAAACACCACAGTCGACAACAGTTGCGACACAATCAACAACAGATGACAGATACAACGCAGAATTAATGACGTGTCCAACACAGCTCACACCACAAGCAACACTGACAAACTGCAATACAAAGACCATCGACCAACAACACACACGGGAAATACTCACAGAAAACCACAACTGCCGACACCAGTCAGTCAATTAGTCAATTAGTGATGAAAGACGTTTCCCAGTTCAAGAAGAGGTAACAGATTCACAACGCAGGTTATCTGAAAGTAAAGATGTGAGAACTGGAATAAACATTTTGCTGGCAATGACGTTAACAACCTTGATGTCAGTAATGCATGCCACTCAACTGAAAAAAAAAAAAAAAAAAAAAAAAAGACACACACGTCACAACGCTAAGGCAGGGAGAGAGAGCAATCAATCTGACTGCTAGAAATGAGAAAAACAATGCAATTCATTTCCTTTGGCCTTTTCGTCAAATACGTGACTAGTCCCTCCCCGTACTGATGCTAAAACTTGTGTTCTGCCATACACAAAATGCGCAAAAATGCAATTAATTTAAAACATAATTAATTGGAGAAAAAAAAGAAGAACTGAATTTGTGTAGGCAAATGCACATGTTCAATACAAATTTTAAGCTTGAAACCCAAATACAGAAATGCACAAAGCATAACATGCACACATGCAGGCTTGCAAGTGCAAACGCACACAGGCACACACACACACACACACACACACACACACACACACACACACACACACGCATGCATGCATGCATGCATACACCCACAAAAACACATACACATTATACTCAGACAGAACACATCGTTAAAGCAAAGGGAAAGAACTGTATGATCTGCCAACAAACAAGTCAGCAAGTGGGTCAAGCGAGTTCCAGTCACATGACAGGGACATAGTAGGCCCATTGCCGGGCTTTTACGTCTCCACGTATCTCCAGCACACAAGGCAACGTATCTTTTTTCCATGGTTTCTACAGGGTGAAGATATGATCGCCCTGACTGCTGTCATTCAAATGAACACGGTTCATGCAGGTCTGAACTCTCATTACCATTTTGCTCCATTGGTTATCAACGTCTGCATTCGATGCAACGCTCCCCTGTTTCAGCGAACATTAACATTTTCCATGGTCATATTGTACAGTTTTCTTTCTAATTTCAATGTTCCTTTAAGACTCGTGCACTTTGACATGTCTTTTTTTTTCATATTATGCAAGATGTGATTCATAGTTTATAATAAACAGTGTATCAATTTGTTTCAATCTGATCATGATGCAATGCAGTTTCGACACTGAAGGTTTGAACTGACATGATGAAAACGTTCTCACATACTTGGATCAACAGCAGAAATGAACTGAAACACACAGCACAGAGTTCTCCTGCATCTATACCACAAAAAGGCAAGCACATAGTCTTGCGTCAGTCAAGATGATGAATCATGACGATTCCCACGGGGAAAAATCTGAAGATTTAACTTGCCTTTTTGGTCCCTGTGGTATGGTTTTGACTGGTTGAGTGCTGACAGATGTTGTCCAAGAGAAACATAAAAGCAAGAAGTGACATCTTTTTTTAAAAGATGGGATTATAACAAGAACGCCTCAAACAGATCTTTCAGAACCTTTTCCTTTTCAATCTATCTTTTCACTCTCAAGGGACCTTTTAGTACCCGTATGGAAGAGCCACACAACAAATTCATGTCCACGTGATCATGCTTCATTCAAAACTGAAGGGATTTTCTTCTTTAGGAGGGGGAGGGGGGGGGGAAGAGGGGAGGGGAATGTAACTAAATATGGCTGTTGGATCCAGTCAATCCATGCTGTCTAAATACGTCCAGCAGTCCAGTCTCAGATACCCTCCACTTTCTATAATTCATACATTTTTCATCAGTGATCATGACCTGCGATGAGAAACACTTGACCGATGGTCCACCGGTACCCCTCATAATCATCTGATCATGACACCTCAAACAAACGACCAAAGAAAGGACAAGAAAAAAGACCAACACTGGAGCATACCAACAAAAACAAAAAAAGAAAGAACACCACAAAGGACAATGGAGCATACCAACAAAAACAAAAAAAAAAACACGACAAAGCAATGGAGCGTACCAACAAACAAAAAACACACAAAAACCAGGACAAGAAAAAAGACTAACACTACAGCATACTAAACACACACACACACACACAAAGACACTGCAGCCTACCTACTACAAACTACACAACATCAACACATCAGAGCATCGCACGCACACACACACACACACACGCAGCACACACACGCACCACACACACACACACACACACACACATACACACACACACACACACACAAACTGGATGCAGAAAATCAGACCATGAGAGGATCGTCTGGTGGTGAACAGACGGTCATGGGCTGTGAGGAAGAAGGAGGAGTGTGGGGGAAGAAAGAGAACGAGGCATGCAGAAGATAAACTCGACAATCTAAATTAAAAAAAAAAGACATACAAACAAAAACGAACAAGATGACAGAACTCTAGAAAATGTGGAAAAGTTTCAGGCTAAGGAGCAGGGAAGCAAGAAGTTCCGTTCACGTCTCTACAGGAAGGCCTCGGAGTAAAAAAAATCACAGTCCTGCCGTTGACATACAAAAACCAACACAGACATTTGCAACTGCCTACACACACACACACACACACACACACACACACACACACACACACACACACATGCACACACACACTGGGTCATTCACTTCTTCATCCTATCTTATTGCCTGGCCGACCATTCCGGTCCATATCAAGACCGATGGGTCATCACAACTAAAACATGGTGAGAACAGTCACACACACACACCAAAATGCACCATACACACACCACACCAAAATGCACCATACCACACCACACACCAAAATCACCATACCACACACACACACCAAAATGCACATACCACACAACAAAAAAGAAAGAAAAGGAAAAAAAATTGCTTACCACTAAAAAGAATTTCTAGCATACAATTTTTAGAAGATAAGATATTTCTTAAAACTCTCTCTCTCTCCTCTCTCTCTCTCTCTCTCTCTCTCTCTCCTCTCTCTCTCCTCAGACAATTTACAATTCACACACAGAGAGCCTCACAAACTGCCAGACTATGCTATCAGAACAAACAAAAGACAAGTGTCTCACAAACGAAAAAAACGTCGTGCTTTTTGACATCAAGTAGAGCCCAGAATACTGCCTATGCCTGCTGTTCCTCAGAACTCGCTACACAATCCACATCTATGAAGAAGAAGACGACGTGGTAAGCGGGACAGAATTCAAGAGGCCCTGGCCCCTGAGAAATCAAGGAAGATATCATATGTGTTGATTTTCTGTTGATTTTTTTTTTCATTCTGTCTTCCAGACTGATCAAGCCAAATCTTCCTTCATTTTTTTTTTCCCTGCAGTATGCACACACACACACACACACACACACACACCCTTTACGAAGAAAAGGTTCTCATCCAGCCTGAATTACAGATAAAGCACTGGGCGCAGTTCAGAGGGTCGAGGTCAAAGGGTCAGAGAGTTAGCAGGCGCAGCTGACCATCATGAGTGCCAACTGCATGGGAGCTTGAATCTTTTCAGCCTGAAAACCCTCTCTGTCCACCCAGCAGTCCATGGGAGCCCGATTCAGTTCTGGGAGTAAAGCCAGGGAAAGGAGAGGGGGGGGGGGGGGGGGGGGGGGGGGGGGGGGGGGGGGGGGGGGGGGGGGGGGGGGGGGGGGGGGGGATGGGCTCTGCCTTCCATCATGCCATGCCCTTGACACAGTGATCTTCTGACACTTCACTGCCCCTACCTCCCACATGTTATAGAACTTTAATCCTTTTTTTTTTTTACAGTAGTTGAACATAACAACAAAAACAAACAAAAAAAACAACTGAAAAGAAGGTACATCTAGCACAGAGTGTCCAGAGGATAGAATTATTCACACAGAGGAGCTGAACACAGAAGCAGATATACTAACGCATGTCCTCAAACACCGTTGAACGATTGATCCCAAACTGTTCAGCTGGACCGAGTGGACACATGATTATTACAATGATCAATTTATGCTCAGGCATGTCACACCATTTTCCGTCCGTAACATTCGAAGCTGAAAAACCGTACACTCATCTCCTTCAAATGTGCCAAAACCATTTGTGCAGGAGACGGTAAATGTCATCTCTCCACAACAAGCAGACAACCTGGAGAACATGCACTCTGGCACTGAACCCCCCCCCCCCCCCCCCCCCCCTTCTCCATCGTCTTCTCAGGCTGGTCACATCCTTGTCTATCACAACACTCAAAGTGGAACAATATATGCGCCCATCCTCTTCAAACAGACAACAAAACTCTTTGTCCAAGAGACACAGAACAAAATCATCTGAAGAAATGGAGTCTTAGACAATAAACTCTTTTCTCTCCACGTCGATGTGAACACCACAGCCTCTTTACGCAAGAAATGAATAACAAAAAAGAAAAAAATGAAAACAAGAAAACCAAAGGTAAATCACACTTCACACATGACAAAAGCACGAAACAGGCCGTAGATTCAACTGCACCAAAGATGTTGTGTCAGAGGGTGTGCGTGGAAGGACGGAGAGGGTAAGGGAGGGAGTGGGGTGTTGTGTCAGAGGGTCTGCGTGGAAGGACGGAGAGGGTAAGGAGGGAGTGGGATGTGTGTCAGAGGGTGTGCGTGGAAGGACGGAGAGGGAAGGGAGGAGTTGGGTGTTGTGTCAAGAGGGTGTGCGTGAAGGACGGAGGGGTAAGGGAGGGAGTGGATGTTTGTAGTCAGAGGTGTGCGTTGGAAGGACGGAGAGCCAAGGGAGGGAGTGGATGCTGGAGGCAGGTTAAGGGAGGGGCAGGGGTTAGGAGGGGAGGGGGGGGGGGTTTCACAGCTAAAATCTGTTGGGGATCAAGAAGAAACATCCACAGCAAGACAACCAAGCGGGCCTGACAAGAAATGAATGCTTCGTCTCTCTAAGTACACATTAAAGCTGCGTTTCCCGAATGACCAATAAAGTTCTCAACATGATACGGGTTGTTTCGTACAGTCATGAATTATGCCTTGGGGCAACGACACCCCGTACCCCTTTCATGGTCCCCACCCCTGTCTGCTTTCCTCCCCATCCTCCTCCCTCCTGATTCATCACAGTTTGGGGTAAAAGGTATAGAATACCCATCAACTAAGCCCTTTTTTGAGCAGTCAAGGCTAAATGACCAAACGAATCTTTTTATAATCACTGATGGTAGTAAGTGATGGATGTACCTTGTACATGAAGAACAAACTGACACAAGCTGTCACAGTTCAGTGGAAAGGGTCGGGGCGCAGGTCTGCAATGGTTCAAACTCTGCAATAATCCTACCACGGAAAAGTCTGACGTCACCTTCTCACGTTTTCAACAGCTGATGTTCATATTTCATCGCAGAAGCCCTCAAGTCAGATTCAAACTGTTTTCCCTGGTTGTCAGATTGAGATGAACGTTGGCTGCATTTTGAATACCTTCAGCCACTTACTGCTTGCAGCGACTGGAATGAGACCAACAAATTTAAGAACAACAACAAAAAAATGTTTCGACTTGTCGCAGATTGTTTCATTTCCTCTGCTGACATGACAACATGACATATAGAAGGGGAACAGACCATCATGAATCAGATGTAAACAAATGTCACCTTCATCTAGTGGTCAACTCAAGACCTGCAGATGCAGGACGCAACACAAATGAACGATCTCATTTTTATCCTTATTTTCCATGTCGCAGTGCAAAGTGTAAAGTGCGGAATGTTGTGTCAGTTAAGACAGCAATGGCACAAACTTGAACGGAAATCTTTTTTATTGATTAAGCTTCACATCTAGGCACATGAGCATGTTCAAGTAGTATATGTTGCTGATTTGTTCAGATCAATAGAAGCTATAAAGAGACAAAAAACACCCTTATTTTCAATTCAGTTCAAGACATTAAATTCGTTTCAAAGCAGACAGAGGAGTATTGGAACCCTAGTGTTTTTCACAAAAAGTATTCCTAAAGCAGACAGAGTATTGGAATCCCAGGTTTTTTCACAAGAAGTATTCCTAAAGCAGACAGAGTATTGGAACCCCAGTGTTTTTCACAAAAAGTATTCCTAAAGCAGACAGAGAGAGTATTGGAACCCCAGTGTTTTTTCACAAAAAGTATTCCTAATACACTGTGTCAAGATGTTCCCAAACCGTTCCCATGGAAAATGTTCAAAACATTTTTTTCAACTACACTCTGTAGAAACTGCATTTTTTCAGCAAACGTTGTCACAAAGAAGAGTAACTATACACACAAATTAACCCAAATCTCAAACTGAGTTCTTTATATCTCGTCTGTCTTAAATTTGATGTTTTGGTGACTCTGGATCCAAGACTGAAGAAGACTTCCCATTTACTCCCTAATGGCCATATCACACACAGAAAATTAGACAAACACACAGAACAGACGATTCTCACCACAAACCTAACCTGCCTCTTGAATGATTTATACCTTCAATATGAAAGCATGTCTATAATAACAGTATATACAATGTTTTGTTTATGAGATGCTGACCTGATGACGTTTAAGAGCACCATAGGTGCCAAAATGAACAGACATTGATTCCCGACCTATAAACACCTGCATTATTTCCCTAAAGACATATACGCTGCATATTTTGTCACCTTTTTTTTTTTTCCCCTTACCCCTGAAAGGAGTGACCCGGGATAAAACTACAGCTCATTACTCATCCAATACATTTCAGAGTGAAAACAGACTGACGAAGCCAAACCTGCATGTTGCGTTTCAATCAAAATAGGCATTTCTTCATCAAAATGATCATGTTCTTCATGACAACAGTCATTTTTTAAGAAAACAGTCTTTCTTCTTTGCTCTTTTCTGACATTATCACGTTCATCAACACAGTCATTTTCTTGAAAATAATAACTTTCTTAAAGAAAACAGCAATTTCCTTTCATAAAAATTTTCCTCATGAAAACAGTAAATTCTCTCCTGCAAACTCCAAGAATTACTTTCCTTCATGACAAAGAAAAAATCTTATTTTCTGAATGAAAACAGCTTCTTTCTTTGTGAAATCAACTGAAATGAACTGTTTTCATCCAGAAAATTAGGGGGGGGAGGGGGGTCTGTTGTTATTTTTTCACTTAAAAGATCGGTTTTAAATGAAAGTTATTATTTTCATGTCAAAATAATATTTTCTCCAGACACGCTACCTTCCTGTTTCTATTAGTATGACAGAGAGTTTTATCCGGTGCTAATGAGCAAGCTAGCGCTGACAGACTATTGTCAAAACTTTATTTTAGTTGATTGAATAAACCTGATGAGGCTGATATGGTTTAAAAAAAGCAAACAAAAACAAAGAAAAACTGCTTGTGCTTATAGGCCCGGAAATCAGAATACATTAACAACAGAATCACAAAATCTCAACAACTAAGATGTTGCCCACATACAGGCTGTCCTAAGTCTGGAATGTGTTCTAACCCTGAAACTTAAAAAACAAAACAAGAACTGGCACAGAGAGAGACACACAGACAGACACACAGACAAGACGGACAGGGAGACAGACCAATACATAGCATAAGTCAGGGAACGATTATCCATAACAGTTTTTACATGTTAGAAACATGCAGAACGAGCAAGACCTCTCCCCGCGAGCACTTCACACAGTTCTCTCCCTTCCTACCTCGCTTATCTGTTTTCTGCAACATTTTTCCTGTAACGCGTTCACCTTGCTTTATAAAGCGTCCCCCCTCAAGAGGGCAGCACTGCAATCCATCCAGACACTCATCCAATCAACTTGCGGATGCTGACAGCCTTGATACCCACTCACGTGGGCATCTAGGTAAGGAGAGGAGCCAGAAGCCCCTGTAAGAACAGGGCATGAGAAGCAATGCTGAGCGTTTCGTCAGTGCTGACCGGTTGTGTGGGGGTCACTGCCACCGAGAGTCCCCTAACTGTAGTATACATTTCATCAATCACGCTATGAGACATACAAACACACTACTCCAAACTGCTACATGTAGTACACATTTCATCACACACTATGAGAGGTCCAAAACACACTCAAACTGCTACTTGTAGTACACATTTCATCACACACTACGAGAGATCCAAACACACTCAAACTGCTACATGTAGTACACATTTCATCACACACTACGAAAAGATCCAACACACTCAAACCACTACACACAAAAAAAAACCCCCACACATCAATTCATGTCATACCGCATGCTGTTCCACGCATGACTCACAACTCTGTGGGCGGCTTCTCTACCGAGGAGAAATGCACTCCACGCCAGAACACTGTCAGTCAACACTGCATCGCTACAGCAATTAGTTGATATGTAGACTTTTCCAACCACAGACATTTAACACTAAACAGACACTTGTTTCCAGTCATGTAAAGCTTTCAGAGTCTGACGTCTTTCCAGACCTTCAAGCTTGGGCTGGTTTGACTTTCCGGAAGTTTTTCCCCTTCCTTCCCCCCCCCCCCCCCCCCCCCACCCCCCCCCCTTTCCCCTCCCTCCCTCACCACCTCCAACCAGGCTGCTGACTGTCCAATAAAAAACAAGATTGTTAACACATGTTTTCACCACTAGTCCTCACGTCCACCTCACCCAACCCACAACCCCCTCCACCACCCTCAATTTCATACATCTCTTGACCTTTTCACCTGTAACTTTCCGAATCTCCTGACTCCTTTCTTCCACAGGTTTTCCAGTTTCTCCTCACTTTCCTCTTTCACGCGTTTTCAACTTTCTGCCTCCAACCTCCCCCCCCCCCCCCCCCCCTCCCACCCCTCCTTTCTCCTCTCCGGACTTCTCACCATTTCTCACCTTTAAATGATACGCTTTCTGCTTCAGCTGTTCTACAACAGTCATCAAAGATTACCCGATTTTTTTGGTCAAGCCGAATTTTGCGACTAGATCGTCCAACGATCTTGCAGAAATACCCACATAAATGACTAAGTCACACCAACCTCTGATTTTGCTCCACACTCACCAACTGCAAATCATTCAGGCACAACCATATGATTTCCACATCTGGGGGGGGGAAAGACACCTTCACACAAAGAGGAGGTTACTTTTTTGTTTGTTTCAATAAAAAAAAGTTCCCCGAAGGTCCACGCTCCTGTCACAACAAGGCTGTCATTTAGTTGAGGGGAAAGCGAGAATGCTGGGGAGAAGGGGAAGGGGAACAAGCACAAAGGCCAAGAAGGGTCTACCTCTTAGTCTAGCAGACACCAACAGCTGCCCATCAAAGAAGCCAGTGCAGACAGACAGTTGCTCCAATCAACCACTCATGACGACATCACTATCCATCATCTTCTGCGCCATGAATAACTGCCTTGAAAAAAAAAAAATTTTAAATTGAAAGAAGAGAGCAAAAAAAAAAAAAGAGACTCATGATGGAAACTAGGCACACACGCACGCACACACACACGCACACACACACACACAACACACACACACACACACACACACACACACAGAGCCAGAAAAGCGCGCAAAAGCCTAAAAAGCACAGTTTTCCAGACCCCAGGCTAAAGGCGACTGTTTCGCACGACATATGCAGGCACCATGATTACGGCAACGGCGAACAGTCCGTCCCTGTCCGACCAAGGTAGAACAGTCCGTCCCTGTCCGACCAAGGTAGAACAGTCCGTCCCTGTCCGACCAAGGTAGAACAGTCCGTCCCTGTCCGACCAAGGTAGAACAGTCCGTCCCTATCCGACCAAGGTAGAACAGTCCGTCCTGTCCGACCAGGTAGAACAGTCCGTCCTGTCCGACAAGGTAGAACAGTCCGTCCCTGTCCGACCAAGGTAGAACAGTCCGTCCCTGTCCGACCAAGGTAGAACAGTCCGTCCCTGTCCGACCAAGGTAGAACAGTCCGTCCCTGTCCGACCAAGGTCGAACAGTCCGTCCCTGTCCGACCAAGGTAGAACAGTCCGTCCCTGTCCGACCAAGGTCGAACAGTCCGTCCCTGTCCGACCAAGGTCGAACAGTCCGTCCCTGTCCGACCAAGGTAGAACAGTCCGTCCCTGTCCGACCAAGGTAGAACAGTCCGTCCCTGTCCGACCAAGGTAGAACAGTCCGTCCCTGTCCGACCAAGGTAGAACAGTCCGTCCCTGTCCGACCAAGGTAGAACAGTCCGTCCTGTCGACCAAGGTAGCACTTGGGAGAGAAGAGAGGGGAGAGGAAAAGGCCTTCGGACAAAAAAAACAAAAAAAACCCAGTGCACCACCACACAGTTGGCATCTCTCACTAGCTTCTACACACAGTCTGAAGCGAAGATGACGGACAGCAGAAAGCAACAACCTTGGCCCCTTTTGTTTATCTTGCGAGGTAGAGCACATCTGGTTGGTTTGAAGAAGAAAGAAAAAAAAAAAAAAAAAGGGCCAACAATCATTCTTCCTGTACGCTAATACAGCACAGTCTCGCGGCCGAACTCCTGAATGCACTTTTCCACGATTTCCATAGTTCTGGTGGCGGCGCCGTCGATCAGGGCGGGGTAGTCCTTCTCCGCCAGGTTCTGGATGTGAAGGCCGGACAGTCTGAAGCCCGTCTCTTCCAGACGTCGCACAACCTGCACAGGACAGGAGCCATCGCTCTCTTCAGTTTGGTTTTCATTTTTTTCTTTTCCTCAATGTCTTTTCATATATATATATACACACACACACACATCTCTCTCTTTCTCTCTCTCTCTCTCTCTCTCTCTCTCTATATAAATTATATATATATATATATATATATATGTAATAGTGATAAGAAAATGCAAAAATTCT
The DNA here is from genome assembly GCA_018398815.1 of Conus ventricosus. NCBI lineage: Eukaryota > Metazoa > Mollusca > Gastropoda > Neogastropoda > Conidae > Conus > Conus ventricosus. Next base: position 3,274,569 of record CM031621.1, read on the forward strand.
ACTCAAGTAACTGTCATTCTATGCTATATCCCACCTACCCCGCTTTATCAGATAACTACTAATCGACCCTATACTGCTATCGAGGGTGATCTGCTGTTCAGGGTGATCCTGCACTTTCTTCCTATGTGGTCTACTTGGCAAGCTCCGAGCATAACTCTACACCATCTGAGGATAACCGCTGCTGCAAAAGAGGCCACCATTTGCAAAATGCTTGGATTCTACTCTGAAAAAAAATTATAAAATCTTTACATGTTATTTTTCAGCTGGCGCCGGGTAACCACGATACACTTGACACAGGATTGCGGACAATTCCGTTGTTTTGGTAAGGATGGCTCCGAAAGCCCTTAGAGTGTACAAGCGTGTCTGAATTCTCTCGAAACTCGGTCGCAGTGTATGATATAATCAGGAAGTAAGGAGTCAGCACCAAAGCTACCGACTGATTTTGGGCTTTCAGAATGAAGGGGAATGACAGCGATGGCTAGTCTTCAACATTAACAATGGGCAGGCACATGCACAACTACATTTTCTATTAGAATTTTATTCATAACTCTGTGTGATCCAAATCTACACCTTTTTTTTTTTTTGTCTTCAAAAAGTACTCAAGTTTCAAAAGTTAACTCCCTAGTTGCTTTAAAAAAAAAAAAAAAGAATAGTTTGGTATTAGAGATGAGTTACGAAAAATAAACCTTGGTAGTTAAATGGTTTAACATGTCAGTACAGGCTCATGACTACATGAAAATAGGTCAATTCTGTAACTGGGTATTCGGCCTCATAAGAAAGCAGGACACACATGCATGCGCACACACACACACACATACACACACGCATACACACACACACAATATTTACATACCTAATAAGGATTTTAAGTCACTCTTTAGTCTTTCTAGCAAACCTTGTACGGACAGAAAAGCTGAATTTCATAAAAACTGACCTAAATTCACAACTATATATGGAAACGATGTCAAAGTCTTGAAATTTCCACTTTTTCATTTTTTTTTTTAAATCCCAAATGTTCAAAGTGCTGTGCCTGGAATAAAAATGGTATCCAGTATCCTTTCACTTCCTGCAACTTCATTCTCACTTCACGGCTTTGTCAAGACCTGAGACGTTGCCAAGATCCTGTGTATTCAATGGGAAAAAAAAACCTGTCTGGGACAGGAATGTGGTATTCACACACACGCATGCACGCTCACGCAGGCACACACACGAACGCACACATGCGTGCACGCACGCACGCACACACGCGCACGTGCACACACATATATACACACATACAACACACACACAAACACACACACACGCACACACCACACACACACACACACACACACACACACACACACACACACACAACCACCCCACCTCACCCACAAACACATACACCCACCAACCACCACCACCACCACCACCACCACCACCACCAGCACCGCTGTGAACCGCTGACTCACCTCCTGGCCCAGGTAGCAGATCTTGCTGGCGCTGGTGCCCTGCCGGCAGCGGAAGCACAGCAGCATCTTGTAGACAACGTTGGGGAACTGGCAGTGGTTGAAGTAGCCGTCATGGTGCAGGGCCGGTCCTGGAAACCCAGGTCCCCGTCCACGTGAATCAGTGACCTGCCACAGCACAGCACAACACCCACATTACCTCCCACACACCTGACAGAACCGGGGGAAGAGCTACACAGGCAGAGGTCAAGAGATGGGCAGACAACACGTGTCACCATACACCTCCTCCAGCACCACACGCCAAGCCCTGGCATGGAACCCGCAGGGGAAAAGGAAGAGAGGCCGGCCTCGCAGCAGCTGGAGGCGAGACACTGAGGCAGAGATGACGAGGCAGCGGACCAACTGGACAGGCATTCAGCGAGCGGCCCAGAACCGAGTGCGACGGCGGAGTGTTGTCGATGGCCTATGCTCACCCTTGAGCTAGGGGCCTAAGTGAGTAAGTAATACACCTCCACCGAAGTTGATTTTTTTCCCTTGATGCATGAATCGGATGACCTGTTCAAGGGTGAGAACAAATCAAATAAAAGAAAAAGGAAATTCTCAGTCTCTGGTGCTTTCTTCTTCAGGCGCAGCCCCCCACAGCTAATGCTTTTTTTGTTACGCAGGTACTGATGTAACAAGTGCGTTTATTGTCTGTCAATGCAGGGATGTCTCCTTGCGTGTTCTGTGTGCTCTGTACTGTCCTTTTTGCTAGGCGATTTGGCGTCGTTGGCAGCGTTTGTTTGGACTTAGAGCCTGTAATTGTTTCATCATGTGAGCAAGAGCTACCTTCCTTGTTTGTCATGTCCATCATTTTGATGCAGGGGCCAGGGGGAGTGTTTGAAAAGGGGGTCAAGGCGAGTCACGTTGTTTTTCCCATGGCTAGACCCCAGTCTGGATGTATGACAGTCTGTAAAGGTTCCTTGCTTTGGACGTTTTACAGCCTGTAAAGGTTCCTTGCTTTGGACGTTTTACAGCCTGTAAAGGTTCCTTGCTTTGGACGTTTTACAGCCTGTAAAGGTTCCTTGCTTTGGACGTTTTACTGCCTGTAAAGGTTCCTTGCTTTGGATGTTTTACAGCCTGTAAAGGTTCCTTGCTTTGGACGTTTTACTGCCTGTAAAGGTTCCTTGCTTTGGATGTTTTACAGCCTGTAAAGGTTCCTTGCTTTGGACGTTTTACAGCCTGTAAAGGTTCCTTGCTTTGGACGTTTTACAGTCTGTAAAGGTTCCTTGCTTTGGGTGTTTTACAGCCTGTAAAGGTTCCTTGCTTTGGGTGTTTTACAGCCTGTAAAGGTTCCTTGCTTTGGATGTTTTACAGCCTGTAAAGGTTCCTTGCTTTGGACGTTTTACAGCCTGTAAAGGTTCCTTGCTTTGGACGTTTTACAGCCTGTAAAGGTTCCTTGCTTTGGACGTTTTACAGCCTGTAAAGGTTCCTTGCTTTGGGTGTTTTACAGCCTGTAAAGGTTCCTTGCTTTGGACGTTTTACAGCCTGTAAAGGTTCCTTGCTTTGGGTGTTTTACAGCCTGTAAAGGTTCCTTGCTTTGGACGTTTTACAGCCTGTAAAAGTTCCTTGCTTTGGGTGTTTTACAGCCTGTAAAGGTTCCTTGCTTTGGACGTTTTACAGCCTGTAAAGGTTCCTTGCTTTACACTGGCTGTATTGTCCAGGAAAGGGGACTGTCAGGTCTTGAACTAGAACTGGCTACAAGATAATGCTTACTATTCCCTGGCTTCCAATGGACAGTTAGGGCACTCAGATGATGTTTGTTATCCCCAGACTTCCAACGGCAGCTAAAGCAGAGAGGAGATGACCAATAGTCCCTGATGTATACTTACTGTCAAGGCTGTAAAAGGCAGCCCAAAAGATCCTGAAATATACTGGCTGTAAGGAGGGACTATTAGTTCCTAATGTAAATTACCTGTAAAGGCTGTGAAGGGAGAAAGGGGGGTAGGGGGGGGGGGGATCTGCCACTGTCTGATGTATACTAGCTGTAAGAGCTGTGAGACAGGGGACTATAAGTGCCTGATGTATACCAGTTGTAACCGCTGCGAGGAGGGACTTTATTAAGTGCCTGATGAAGACTAGCTGTAAAGGCATGTGAGGAGGGCCTATCAGTCCCTGGGTGTGTGATTCAGGGAGTAAAAGCTTACAGAATTATCAGTCTTTGACTTATATTGGATATAAAAGATCTGGCCATGAATTAATTATCAGTCTGTGATGTTTACTGGGAGCAAAGACTCTGAAAAGGGTACCATCGGTCTCTGACTCAACATGGCTGTAAAGATGCCAACCAGGGCACCCTGTGTTCTCCAATACATTTGGGCTGTAAAGGCTCTAAGGCGGGGACTATCATTACTCAACATCAATCTCAGGCCTACACTGCTGTAAACGTGCAATTCAATTCTTCACAATCCTGCAAGTCAAACACACCTCTCAGGGCTGGAAACCTGTCAAAAACAAAACATTCCTAAATAAAAAATTTTAATAAACCCAAACATTAAGAATACAAACATGTTGATTCTTCAATTTACAGGACCATTGAAACTAAGTTCTTTTCTAATCTTCTTCTTCTTCTTCTTCAGCGTTCCAGTATCTGGTAGCGTGTGAACTGCTTTACCCTGCTGGGATACTCACACTATACTGAGAGTATAGTCAGTTCACTCCGACTTCGTTGAGTGCAGAAATTTGTGGGAAGAGGTTGTCGAAAAAAGATAGATAAAAGATATGGTAGACAGAAAGGACAGTAGATGACAGTACAGCAAAGGAGGAGACAGAGTTACTGAGAACGACAGGAAAAGGGGACGTTACTAGCACAGAATGTCCAGAAGGAGGGGGAACTATTTGTACAAAAGACCCCTCGGTATCCCCACGGGGGACTTTTCAAATCAATCTTGCAGCTATAGATCAAAACAATTTTTAGTTCCTGAATTACCAAATTTTGTTCTATGGGTTTTATTATATATTATAATTATTATTCAATTTGCAGAACACAAAACAAAAAAACATAAAAACACACACACACACACTTAGAATAACACAACCACATAAAAAAATAACTGCCCAATATACACAATATTACAATATGGGGCTTGAAAAAATGAAAAATACCGGGGTTTTAACAACAGAAATGAAGCATGGGTGCAGTACCCCAAAAAAAAGAAAAAATATATAAACCAAAATGACTTTTCCTTGACCCTTTTGCACACCGTTAGACCAATAAGATATAAAAACATCACCATAAAGATCTGGACAAAAACCATCCCATAACATATATCTGTACCCTTTTAAACAAAATCTGCAAATACGTAAAAAACAAAATTCTTTAGCCAAAAAACAAGATCAAAATTTTCAACCCCCCCCCCCCCCCCCCCCCCCCCCCCCCCCTTCTCAACAAAAAATGAAGGTAACAAAATTTGTAAAAATCTTTCAAGAATAAAAGTTGGAAAAAGGTTCAAGTTCTCATAGCCATTTGGCTATATGGGCCCGCAAAGGTCGGAGGATCACAGTGTCTTTTAAACACAGACATGGAAGTCCGGGCCTATCTCTCTCCTTCCAGCCTTTTCCTTCCATGAACCGAATCAAACCCCACCACTGCTGGATGAACCGAATCAAGTACCCACTCCTGCTGGATAACCGAAACAAGTACCCAAAAATTTTGGATGAACCGAAACAAATACCCACCATTTCTGGATAACCGAATCAAGTACCCATCACTGCTGGATGAACCGAATCAAATACCCACTCACCTTTGGGGAACGAAAAAGTACCCAATCATTGCTGAGAACCGAATCAAATACCCCCACCCTTGCTGGATGAACCGAATCAAGCACCCACCACGCTGGTTAACCGAACAAATTCCCCCAAACATTTTTTGGGTGAACGAACAAATACCCCCTCCCTGCTTGGATAACCCAAAAAAAATCCCCAATCATTGCTGGATGAACCGAATCAAGTACCCACTCTTTGCTGGATGAAACCGATCAAGTCCCACTCACGCTGATGAACCGAACAAATACTCAATCTGTTGGAGAACCCAATCAAGTACCCACCTTGCTGGAGAAACCCAATCGCCCCACTCATTGCTGGGGATAACCGGGGGGGGGAAAATACCCCCCCTCATTGCTGGGAACCCCAATCAAGTACCCATCATTTCTGGATGAACCAAATCAATAAACCCACTCATTGCTGGGTGAACCGAATCAAGCACCCACTCATTCTGGACGAAACCCAATCAGTACCCACTCATTGCTGGGTTAAAATGAATCAAGTACCCACTCATTGCGGGTGAACCAATCAATACCCACTCATGTGGTGAAAACCCAACAAAACCCAAAAACATTGCGGAAGAACCAAAAACAAGTACCCCCTCTTGCGGATAACCGAATCAAGCACCCACCATTGCTGGATACCCAATCAAGAACCCCCTCATTGCTGGATGAACCCAACAAGTACCCACCATTGCTGGGTGAACCAATCAAGACCCACCTTGCTGGATAACCGAATCAAGTACCCATCATTGCTGACGAAACCCAAAACAAGACCCATCAGCTGGTGAACCGAATCAAGTACCCAATCATTGCTGGTGAACCCAATCAATACCCAACATTGCTGGATGAACCCAAACAAAACCCACTCATTTTGGATGAACCGAATCAAGTACCCAATCATTTTGGGTGAAACCCAAACAAGTACCTAATCAGCGGATAAACCCAACAAACCCAACATTCTGATGGATGGAGAAGACTTTAAAACCAAAAAAAAAATGCCCACAAGTGGTTTGAATTATAACCTTTAAAACCCCCACAACCATTTATTTTTACTGTGGGCCCCCCTTCTTCAAGAATGTACAGAAACATCTAAACGCTTTAAACAAGTTTTTTCTCTGTAAGGGGCTGGCACCAGAGAAAACAGAAAGAGTCCCTTGCTTCAGGATGGCTTCCCCTGGAGAAACATTTCCTTCAGGGGGACCCCTGACTTTCACATTTTCTGGTGTGATATTTTTTTCTGTTTTTTTTTTTTGTTTGTTTTTTTCTTTTTTATATTTCTTTATGTTATCATCTTTTATGCTTCTTCAATGACTCAATTTCCACTATCCCCCGTCCCCACCAGCCACCCCAAAATTCCCTCCGGCGGTTGCAGGGGGCAAACAACTTCAAATCATCGGGAGGCGGGCCAGCCCTGACAAGAAAATGCTGCCCGCTGGGGGATCTTGGAGGTGGGGGTCATGGTGGGGTTCGGGGTCTGACCCCCACAGGACAAACCCCCCCTAAGCCCCGACTGACCACATAACTCCCGGGTTGCAAAGACAGTGGTGAGCGGATCACCCCAAAGGACGAACCGGTCCATTAAAAAAGCCCTTTCCACGCCGAAGGTTTTTCAAACGGTTTTTTGACATCATTTTTCCACGAAGCCCCACTTTCAGACAGAAAATTTTTAAGCGAAATATTTTCTTTCCGGGCCCCCGATCATGGTCGGGCCAAGGTGGGTTACCCCAATCCCGGTAAAAAAAAATTTTGGGGGAAAGGCTTCCTTTAAACCCCCTTTTCCCCCCTTTTCCGCCCACCCCCCCCGGCCCCAAAACCCGGGCCCAAATCCCGCCCGTTCCCCATAGGCTGAGGGGGGTTTGTCCCTCCCTTAGGGGGGTTGACTACATTTAAAAAGACAAACCGGTCGTTACCCGGGGCCTTTTTAAATCCCTTTCCAGGCCATTTGCGGGGGTTTTTGGGGGCTTTTTAAATTTTTAAATTTCGATTTTTTGGCACCCAAACGATTTCCCGACTACGACCCAAAAAAGGTCGCATTTGGACGGGATAGGACATGAGTTAAACGGTGGCCCCAAATTGTTCAACATGAAGGGTTTTCCGACCGAAAATAAGGGACGGGAAGGAACGACATTGATCTCGACTCGGGTAAACAGCACGTGACAGAAGTTGCGGAGTGAATGCGGGGAGGACGGGGTGACGGGGGACATGGGCGACCAGGTGACCAGGGCTACGAGGTTGGGGGGATGGGCACAGCCCATGCAGGGTAAAAACGACTTGGGACTAAAGGGTTTGGGGGGTTTTTGGATGCTTACAGGACCCCCCCCACGTCCCAAATGAATCTTCGAACACTTTTGATTTTTTTCACTTTTTTTTTCCGGGGACCATTCCTTTCCTGGCCGGGGAAAACCCAAACCGTATGCAAGAAAAAAACCTCATGGCGGCTGGTCTTCCTGGGATAAGTTTGAGCCAACCATGTGGAAAAAATCAAAGCTTTTGTTGGTTTTCTCATGTTTATGAACAGGCCCCTTTCCTCATCGGGATTTTTTTTGGAAAAGTTTCCCTTTTTTCAACCCTTTGGGGTTGCAAGGGGGGGGCAAAAAAAGGGTTTAACAGCTGAACCAGTTTTTTCCCAACCTGGGCGGTTTACCACTCATTTTGTTCCCAGGGGTTTTTTCAGGCGGGGTTTATGACCCCTTTTTCAAAGTCGGGACCTCTCTTTATGACCAAAAATTTTTTGCAATGAAAGTTTTTTCCGGGGGCAAAAACATCACAGTAGGGGGGCCAATGATCAAGTTCAAGGGTCTTGTGTTTTTTCTGCGGGACTTGCCGCAAAAAAAAACCCAAGGGGGGCCCCGGGGGGGGGGGGGCTTTGTGGGGTTTCCGATTCTTTTTAAAATGCGGGAATTTTTCGGGAAATATACTGGGAAGCCCAAGGGAATGGCTGGGGGGACGGGTTTGGGGCCCGGGGGGTTTCGTTTTCAAACCTTGGCAAAACCCCCCTTTAAATTTTCAAGGGGCACACCACTATTTTGGATTTTATTTCACGCCCCCCCCTTTTTTTCAGTACTGTTTAAAGAAAAAAACCTTGGCATGTGGGACGGTGCGAAATAACAGGAAGGGTCCCCACAGGATATGAAGCCAAAAAGGGTGTAAAAAAGGGCGGGGGCACAAAGCGCGGGTTTTTCGTGAGATTGGCTTTGTTTTTTTGGGAAGGGGCAACCCTTAGGAGGGTTCCCTTGGTTGACCCCCAAAGGGTCACCCCTTACTTCTGTCCATATGGAAACTGATGGGAGTTTGTCAAAAAAAGGGCGGGGGTGTTAAAAAAAGCGGGTTTTTCTAGGCCCCGGGCTTTTGCTGATTACCCCCAAGAACTAAACGGTGTTGAAAAGCAGAAATTGCGATAATATTATTTTTCCCAACAAAAGTTTTTAAAGTGGGGGAAAATAGGTTTCTTTTTCTGCCGGGACACTGCTGCAGTAAATGCCTTTGTCATCTAAAAAAAAACCTGCGGGGCCCCCACTGAAACTGCATGGGATTTTCACCAAAGAGGGTATGGGGGGGTTTGAATGGTTTAAGGGTAAAAGGGAGGGGCCGTCCCGTCGTTCATACAATCCAAAAGCACAAAAAACCCCTTCCCAAAAAATTCCATCTGCCAGGGGCAAGAAGGACTGTGTTGTTGCAAAAAGGAAGGCGGGAAAAACCCCACAGGCAATCCATCCAGTCAAAAAAAGAGGGGGTGTTTGTGAAAAGGTGGTTTTGGTGCGGGATCGGGGGTTTTGCTTTTTTTTTTTTCCCCAAAGCATAAAGTGGGTTTCCACCCCTTCTTTCCCAGGTAAACCGTTTACTTGAAAAAATTAAAGGTCTGGACTTTGTCTTTTTTGTTTTGTACAGACTGTTTTTGGGGGCCCTAAAAAATTGGAAATTTGCCACATACAAAATATGGAATTGGGCATGTAAAAAAAAAGTGCACAACGGAAAGAAAATTTCAGTCGGTGTTTCTGGTTGACAAAAGGATAAAAAAAGCAAAACTTTTCCAGTGACTGTTTTGGTTTGGGTTGATACAGGGGGAATATAATTAATTACTTTGGGGGAACCCATATGGTAAAGTACAAAAAAAATTTTTGGTGTTTTTTTGGTTTGTGATGGGGGGCCTTTTTTCCCTTTCCTACAAACACCTGCATATAGTTAGAAATATTATCGTCATGGAAAATTCTTTTTCCCCCCCCAAACAAACACAAACAAACCCAATGCGATCACAAGCATGCATCCAATACTTTTTCAGTAATATGGTATGATTTTGACTTCTTTTTTTTTTATTTTATTTTTTTCCCGCATGTAACTGCTTTGTGACTTAAAAAAGTCACAAAAATTTCGCGATATTTCCCAGCTACCTGGTAACTACTAAAAACCCACAACACCCACGTTTTTTCAGATGGGAAAACCGGACCCCTTGCCACCAAAAAGGTAGGGGTTTTAAAGTTTAGGGTGTTGGGATTGGCCCGTCATAAACCCTTTTTCACGGGGGAGGGGGTTTTCCCCGGGGAAAAAACAGGGGTGTGGGGTTGAGCCAAAAAAAAATTTTCACCTCCCCCTTTAAAAAAACCCAAATTTCAAACCAAAATTTAAAATTTCCAAAAAGATTTTTGCTGAAAATTTTAAAAACTTTTTTTCCATTAGTTTATTTTTTTCAAATTTTTTAAAGTCAAATACCCCAATTTTGGGGAAACAAAAACCAATTTTAAACCTGTAGTCAAAGGGGAATTTTGTCCCTAAAAAAACAGGGCAATGAAAGGGTTTGGGGGATTTTTTTTGTTGAAGGGTGGGTTAGAGATTCCCGGACACGGGTTCAAGGTTTTCAATTTTTTGTCAATGTGTATCCACCAGGAATTTAACGGAGGGAAGTGAAGAAATGTAAAATTTAAATGTGTTGTTTTTCCCCTTCTGGTCTTATCCACCGACCCTCCACCCCCTTCCCTTTTTCTCCCTCCCCCCCATCCCTAAAACTCAAAGCACAGGAAAACACAACCCACCACACACACAAAAACACACACACCCCCATATTCAAAAGTGTGTACCCTTCCTACACACACACCCCACACACACACACACACACACAAAACCACACCACAAAACAACCTTTTTAAAAAACAAAAAACAAAACACATTTAAAACCACACACCACGCCCCAAACACATTTAAAACACACACCCCACCACACACGCACACACCACTTTTTAGGGGGTGGCATTTAACACAAACTTTAAAACACACGCACGAATTTCACACACAAAAACCACACAACCCCACATAAAAACAAACACACACAACCCCACACACAAACACAACTGTATAAAAGTTTCAGGGCCAGGGAAAAAGGGTTGGGGGGGAAAAATGATTTATCTTTCTGTTTAAATTTTCATGTAATGCCTCGCTGTCTCTCTCTCTCTTCCCCTCCCCCTCCCCCCTCTTCTCTCTCTTCTTCTCTCTATCTCTCGGGCATTTACAACTGTCTCTCTCTCTCCCCCTTTCCCCCTCTCTCTGTTTGGTCTGGCTCTTTTCTTTTTCGGCCCCTCTCTCTCTTTTGTTTTCTTTTGACTTTTTTTAAAAACCTCTCTCTCCTCTCTTTCCCCTCTTCTCTCCTCTCTCCCTCTTCTTCCCCTTTTCTCTCTTCATACACAAAAACATTCACACAAAGAACACACCAAAACCCCCCACACACACACACACATCTCCACCCCTCTCTCCTCCTCTCTCTCCTCTCTCTCTCTCCCGTCTGAACATCATTTGTCCCCGCAAAAATTGAAAGTAAAAAAAAAAGGGCACTCTTTTTCTCACTGACTTTTTGTTAATCCTCTCTCTCCCTCCTTCCTCTCTTCCAACTTTTCATCCAACACACACACACCCTAAAAACACCACCAAAACCAAAAACACACACACACACCACACACACACACACACACACCCCAAAAACACACCCTTTATCACACTGTCTCCATAGACCTTTTGGGAGTTTCATGGGCAACAAAAACGCTCATCTGAGTCTTAACCCCCATAAAAAAACCCGCCCCATCAGGTTTCCCACAACCCCCAACGATCCCAATTAATTTTATATTCATATACAAGGCAAGAAGCCGTACACAGCACGGAAAAGTCCGTCAAAAACCCCCAACAAAGCGGGTTTCCCAGGGAAAAAAAGGGCCCCCCGTTACAAAATGATCGATGTCGCAACAAAGCTGGTTTCCCATGAAGAAATTGACCTCCCGGGTTTCAAAATGATTTGAGGGCCCCTATAGTTTTCCCCAAATCATTCCCTCTTGGGGTGGGGGACCACAAGAAATTTTTACAGGTCACTGTGGGTACTACACCTTACAGCTGAAAGTAAAAGGGTTTTGAAATTTCAGCCCAAAACGTTGAAACATGAAATGGGGGTTTTATGGGCCCGTCTATAACACCCTAGAGCTTCATGGGTCCCGGGGGATTAAAAGAAAAAAAAACGTTTTCTTTTCCCCGGGACTGGGAGCAGTCCTCGTCACAAAACCCTTGTCAAAGGGCCCAAACCCCAAAAAAAACGCCTTTTTCAGGACTGGGGCGGACAAAGGGGGAACAGACCCCACATCTTCCCGCGGGGGCCCCTTTACAAGGGGGGGTTTTTTTTTTTTTTTTGTTTCATTCTCTACCGGGGTGATATCTCCAACTGTTTCCATACTGCTTTTTACTGCAGGAGATAGGAAACCCTTTGCAAACTAGAGGGCAGTCTTCCTTGTATCAAAGGGTCAAAAAGACCCCGAACCCCTTTCAGGGGGGGGGCAGGGCACAAAAATTTTCCTTTGCAAATTTGGGGGGGGAATGGGGGCCCTTGGGAGAGCACCGGGCTCATAATCCGGGGGTTAGGGTTCGAATTTTTCCCCCCAGGGCCCTTCAAACAGGGGGTTTTCCCTCAAAAGTTAAATTTGGTTCTGAACTCCCTTCCCAACGCCTTCGAAGGGGACTAAAACCGAAAGGGTTTCCCTGTGTGAAGCACGAAAAACATCTTTCACACAAAGGCAAATCCCCCCCCCCAACTTTGGGATAAAAAAAGGCCCTTTGGCCTTTTGGGAAGGGGACCCGTTTCACATAGCAGGGACCTTTCCCCAAATTGGGAGTGGGGCTGCCTTAATGGCAGGATTAAAAAAAAAGCTTTAAAACCAAAAACCCCCTCCCCACACAAGGGGGGGGTTCCCCCAGGGGTATCGTTTCCCCAACGCAGAAAAGAAGAAGAAAGGGGAAAACGGGGGTAAAAAGGGGAACCAAAGATAATCCCCCCACTTTGAGGGAGGGTTTGACACAGCCCTCCCTTTCTTTTTCATATTTTAATGAGAAAAAAAGAATTTCATTTCAATGAAACACCTACTGAAAATATATAGTAAATAAATGAACAAGCGCCCTTCCAAGCCCTTTAAGAGAAAAAGAACATAAAAAAACTAGAAAACAGGGGAACACAGGGCTAGTCCCAGGACCCTTTTAAAAAATTCACAATAAAAACCCCAAGGGTTTTTGTGTTGGCTACATTTGGAAAAAAAAAAACTCAAATTTAATTCCAAAAAAAAAACATATTGAAAAGATAAACCCAAAAAACCCCAAAAAAAAATAAACAACAACAAAAAAGGGAAAAAAAAAAAAAGAAAAAAAAAACAAATACCTTGGGTGCGGGCAAAAATTTTTCCCCAAAAAAACATTTAGTACCCTTTAAAAAAAGTAGTAAACATCTACAAAAAACCAAAACAACAGCAAAAAAATCTCCAGGGCTTTAAATAGCGGAATTTAAAATTTTTTTTTTTTAAAAATACGCGCAAAAAAAAAATCAATATTCACAGGGAAAATTTGGGGTTTAAAAAAACCGGGGAAACCCCTAATCTATATCTTGGGAAAAAAAATAAGGAAAGTACCCAAAGTCCCCCCCCCCAATTTTTTTTAAAACCCCCCCCCAAAAAAACCCAAAAATGTTTTTACCCTTTTTTTGCCTTTACCCCGATTTTCCCGTGAGGCCCAATGCTGGACGGGCAAAAAAAAAGACATGATTTAAAACACACACCAAAAAAACACAAACAAACCCCACAGCGCCCCTTTTGTCCCCAAAAACCCCACAATTTTACACTCCCACACACAACAAGGACAACCAAAAGAAAAAGCAAGTAAACCCCACACCCCCACAGGGACAACAAAACCCCACTCCCACCACGCGCACAAAAACACACATTGGACACACACAAACCCAAACACCAAAAAAACCCCAACACCAACTGACAAAAAAATTCCCCAAAATTTTCTTCCCTACCCCCTGAGGCGGTTTTAAAAGCTCTGCACAAATTCCCCAAAAGGATTTTTTCTCCCCGCTGCTGAACATTCCAATTTTTAGGACACCACACAACAAAAAGAAAAATTTTAGAAATTGAAAAAAGGAAAATCTCGGGGAAAACCTTTTTTTTCGAGGAAAAGGGGGAAACGAAAATTATCCCCAATTTAAGGTGTGGGTGGTGGGGTTTGTGTGTGGTTTTTTGTGTGTTGGTTTTGGTTGGGGTTGGTGAAATAAAAAGCTTTTTTAATCTTTTCATTTTTTTTTTCCCCGGTTGAAAACCTTTGACCCCAAAAAGAAAAAATTTTCCTTTGTGAAAAAAAGAAAATATCCCCCAAAAAAATTTTAAAGATTTTTGGGGGTTGGGGTTTGGGGTTTTTGTTTGGGTTTTTTTAATTAACCGTTAAAAAATTGTCTTTTCCCCCTTTTTTCTGAAGAATTTTAAAACAAAAAAAGGCCAAAAAAAAAAAAAAAATTTTTGGAAAAGGGAGGAAAAGTACATAAGCAGGGAATCAAAAAAATTAAAAAAAAACACAATTAAAAACAAATTTTTTAAAATTAAAAAAAATAGAAGAATTCCCGTGGTTCCTTTTTCCCCAAACACCAAAAACAAAATTTCTCCAACCCTCTTTCCTTTTGCAACCCAAAAAACGGCCCCACCCCAAACCACACACAAAAAAAGGGAAAGAATTCCCAAGGGGGAAACAAAAAATTTAAAAAAATTGGAATGGAAAAAAACCCCCAAAGTTGGGAAGGGGAAAAAAAAAAACATCAAATGTAAGGGACCCCTTTTACTTAATTTTTTAACCAAAAAACAAAAAACAAAAAAAAAAAAAGTTTTTCTTTTACCCCAGACCGGTTTTGAAAATTGGGAAAACCAAAAAACCAAAAAATTAAAACGGCAAAACCCTTTCCCTGACGGGCCGGGGGCCAAATGTTTAAAAAACCTTTTTCCCTGGGGACGAAAAGTTCCTTTGGGAATGAAAAACCGGGCAAAAAAACAAGAACAATTTAATGAAGGCAGCTTTGACCCGAACCTTTTAATTTTAAAAACGTTCCCCTTTTCCGGGCGAACCTTTTACCGACAAAAAACATGAATTTTTGGGGCTTTTGAAAAGAACCATTTTTTCAGGGAAAGGCCCGGGGGGAAAAACCCAAAAAACCCAAAAATCTCAAAAAACCCCTTGGGGGCAACCTTTTTGCCTAAATTCCAAGGAATAACCCTTTTACTTTTAACGCAAAAACCCCGGAAATTCCAATACCTTTTACAAAAAAACACTTAAAACCCCGACAACTTTGATGTCTAACCCCGGAACCCCCTTTACTCCGGGGCTAACATAATCTCCCGAAACCCTTTGGGCCAAACCTTTTTACACGAACCTTTTCTCTCAAAACCCCCCTTTCCAAACCCTTTTACCGACACAAACCCAGAAAACCCCCCTTTGACCCCCAAAAACCCCTTTTAACCATCCCCAAATTTTTCGCCTTCAGGGGTTTCCCCCTTGACAAACCCTTTTACGGGGCCCCAAAACCCGAAAAACCCCTTATTTAAACCTTTTAACCCCACAATAACTTCAGAATACCCCCTTCACAACCGGGGGCACAAAACATAAATTAAAAATTCCCTTTACTTAACCCTTTTACACAAACATAACCCAAAAATCCCCTTTGGGCTAAACCTTTTGGAAAGACACATTTAAATCTCAGAATCCTCTGACAAAAATTTGGAAAACCCAACTAACCTCAGAAACCCCTTCACCTTTTTCCTTTTAACACACAAACCTCTTTAAAATACCCCCACTACCTTTGACAAGAACATAAACCCCGGGAAAACCCCCACTAACCTTTGACCCGAACAAACTCCGAATACCTCTTTTTTGAAACCTTTTACACGAACATAACCTTTGGGAAAACCTCTTACTAACCTTTGGGCACGATCAAACCCCTCAGAATACCCTTTCAAATAAAACCTTTTTACCCCCAACCCTAAAATCTGGGTTTCCCTTTGACTAAACCTTTTACACGACACATAACTCTCGAACCCCCTTGGGCTAACCTTTAAAGGGCCCTAACCCCAGAAACCCCTTTTACTAACCTTTGACAAAGAAAAATAACTTAAAAATACCCGGGGAAATTTTCCTTTTACAGTTCAAACCCCGAATACCTCTTACTAACCCTTTTACCCCGAACATAACCCCAGAATCCCTCTTTACTAACCTTTTAAGACAAAAAATTTCCAAAAACTTTCCCCAATTCCCCCTCCTTTGGGCCGTTTTTCCCCGGGGCCCAAAAAACTCGAAAACCCCCTTGGGCTACCTTTTTACAGAACATAAACCCGTTTCCCTCTTCAAACCTTTTAACGAACTTAAACCCCGAAAACCTCTTACAAACCTTTTTTCACGTACATAAATCCGGGGAAACCCCCTTGAATAACCCTTTTTAGTACAAACCCCAGAAAACCCCGTTTTCTAACCTTTGACACAAAACATTAACCCCAAGAAAAACCCTTGTACGAACCTTTGACCGATTATACTCTCCCGAATACCCTTTGACTAACCCCTTTTTCACGAACATAAACGCTCAGAACCCTCTTACTAACCTTTGAAAATGAACAAACCCGTTCCCACTAACCCTTTTTCACGAACAAAATCTCAGAATACCCCCCCTTACCAACCCCTTTTACACGGGTCCTTTAATTCAGAATCCCCCCTTTACTAAATTTTTACAGGCACATAAAACCCCAGAAACCCCCCTTTGGACTTAACCTTTTACAAGACACAAAATCGCAGAATCCCTTTGACTTTAAACCCTTTGAACGACACAACTTCAGAATACCCCTTGACTAAACCCTTTTACACAAACAAACCCCTTCGGGGGAAAGCCCCCTAACCCTTTTAAAAGGTTTACACCAATTTTTTCCATTAATTTTTCAAATTTCCCTCTTAACCCAAACCTTTGACCTTAAAAAAAACTCTCAAAACCCCCCAACCTTTGACCAGATACATTTAAAACCCAAAACCCAAAAACCTTTTTCCAAAAAAACCCTTTAAAACCCTTAAACCCAGAATTTAAAACCCCTTTTGGCTAACCTTTGACCAAGCAAAACATTTAAATTTCAAATTTTTCCCCTTCCCAATTTTTAAAAACAAACCCAGAATCCCCCCCTTGGCCAACCGTTTTTAAAAGAAAAAAAAAAACCCCGAAGGCCCCTTGAAAGAAACCTTTGGGAAGACAAAACCTCAAAACCCCCCCGGGCCCACCCCTTTGACAAGACCAAAACTCTCGGAAAAACCCTTTTACTGACCCCGGGGGAACCCAAAAAACCTTACAAAACACCCCCTTTTTTGGGCCCCGCTGCCTTTTAAATCCGGGGTTAGGGCCCTAGACCGGCAAATTCTCCAACCTTCCCTGGGGGGAAAAGGTTAACAAAAATCCACACCTCTTCCTCCGGGAAAACCCGGGTTTACCGCTTCAAAACCCTTTTCAACCCAACCGGGAGACCCCGTCGGGACAACCCAAAACCCCAAAAGGGTTTTACAAAACAAAAAAACCTCCCCCCGGACTCCCGAGGCCCCCTTTGGTCTTAAACGCTGGATTTACTTTTAATGAAGCATTAAACATTTGTCCCTTCTCGACCTGGGCCGCGCAAATTTTAAAAACAACAAACCACACAAACACCACCAACCCAAACAAACAACCCCCAATATTTAAACTTCCCATTCCCCTTCCCTTCCTTCAAACCCCTTTTCCCCCCCCTTCCAACCCAAAAACCCCCACACACAAAACGCCAACAAACAAAGTTCCTTAATTCCGATTTGGAAAGATTTTTAAAAAAAGGCACACGACTCCCCACCCACCCGTTTAGTTTAACCGGGGGGAATACGTTAAATTGACCACCACCCAAAACCACCACCCCCTCAAACACAACCTAACCCCCCAACCTCTCCCAACCCTCATACCGGGGGGGACCCCAACCCCAAAAACAACAAAAAAAACCAAAGACAACACAACAAAAACAACCCCCTCCACAACACCCACCCCAAACCCTTACAACCCCACCAAAAAACAACCACCAAACCCAACAACCCCCACCCACACCCCCCCAAAAACCACACCCCCTCACACACACCCCCACCCCAAAAACACTCACCACAAAACACCCACACACACACACACCAACACCCACCCCCCCCCCCTCCAACCTCTCCCCCCTCCCGCCTCCCCCTCTTTGGGCCCTCGCTTTAAACCAACCCCAAACAAAAGAAAATTTTCACAAAATGGGGGTTAAATGGAAAAGGGTGGGGGGGTAAAGGAAAGGAAACACAACAGACACAACAAAATTCTCCAAAAAAAACATTTTAAAAAAACGGGTTTAAGTTTGCCTCCCAGGGGAAAAACCAAAACAAAACACAACGGCCACTTTTAAAATAAATAAAACAACAAAACACAAACAACAAAAGGAAACAACCACAACAAAACCAACCCACCCAAAAAAACAACCACCCCAACACCCAACAAAACCCAAGACCCCCACAAATAACCCTTTAAAAATTCATTTTTTTTTTCCCCAAAACAACAAATACAAATCAACCACCCACCCAAACCCCCCCCCCACCACCCCCCCACCCCCCCCCCCCCCCCCCCCCCCCCCCCCCCCCCCCCCCCCCCCCCCCCCCCCCCCCCCCCCACCCCCCCCCCCCCCAACCCCCCCAAAAACCCCCCCCCCCCCCCACCCCCCCCCAAAACCCCCCCCCCCCCCCCCCCCCCCCCCCCCCCCCCCCCCCCCCCCCCCCCCCCCCCCCCCCCAACCCCCCCCCCCCCCCCCCACCCCCCCCCCCCCCCCACCCCCCAAACCCCACCCCCCAAACCCCCCCCCCCCCCCCCCCCCCCCAAAATTGCCCCCCCCCTACCCCCCCCCCCCCCCCCCCCCCCCCCCCCCCCCCCCCCCCCCCCCCCCCCAATTTCCCCCCCCCCCCCCCCCCCCCCCCCCAAAAACCCCCCCCCAACCCCCCCCCCCCCCCCCCCCCCCCCCCCCCCCCCCCCCCCCACCCCCCCCCCCCCCCCCCCCCCCCCCCCCCCCCCCCCTTCCCCCCCCCCCCCCCCCCCCCCCCCCAAACAAAACTTTTCCCAAATCGGGGGAAGGGGGGACAGGGGGGGGGGGGGGGCCGCCTTGCTTTTAACCCCCCCTATTAGAGGGTTTTGGGAAATTTGGGCTGACCTTTATTTAAGGTTTAAAAGGCTGTGCCAGTCTTGAATTAAGTTTCCGTGGGTTGGTTTCTTAAGGGAGCAAAATTACCCCACTGTTTACTGGGATTTTTACGGGCCCCGCCTCATTTTTTTAAAACCCAAAAAGGGGCCCTTTTGGAGCAAAAAACAAACAGGTCAAACCGTGAAAAACCCCGGGGGGCTGGGGGAGCGGGCCCAAAGGAGGCAGTGCCCCGGCCAAGTCAGGGCCCGGGTCTGAGTGGCGCCTGCTCCGATTCAAAATGCACAAGACCACCTCTTCCCCCGGGAGGGTTTTTCCCCTTTAAATTTTTCCCCCCTTTTTTCCGGGGAAAGGGGGGGGGGGGGTGTTTGTGTGGGGGGTGTGTTGGGGTGTGGGAAAATTTTCACATCTAAAAACAAATTTTTTTGGGGGGTTTGCAATGGAAAATTTACTAAAAAAAAACCCCAAAAAAGGGATTTTTCCCCAAAAAAAATTTCTTTAAAGGGGTTTTGGCAAGGTTTCGTTTAAAAAAAAACAAAAATTATTTGGGGAGCAAAAAAAATTACCCAAAACGACCTTTAAAAAAAATGATTGTACCAAAGGAAAAAAATTCTTTTAAAAAAAGTTTTGCATAGGGATTGCTAAAAAAAAAATTTAAAAAAAAAAAAAAAAATAAAAACTTTTTGAGAGTTCCAAAACCCACAAAAGGGAAAAAAACGGGAGAAAAAGCCAGCAGGGGGAAGCCTTTTTTCCCCCAGAGGGGGGGCCCCTATGTCCATCCACAGACAAACCCCAAACGGGCCCAGGCGGTTTTTGGGTTGGGTTTTTGGGGGGTTTTTTGTTGGGTTTTTGTTGCACCCTGGTAAAAGACTCCAAGGGGGCAGCCAAACAACCGAATACTTGGACCCTATGGGAAAAAGGGGTCAGCTGGGGAAGGGGAAAGGAGGGGGGGTCCGTTTTTTTAATTTTCCCGGCCCCTGGGGCAGCCAAAACTCCCACCCTTTGGGGGTTTTGGGGATGATAAGGTTAGGTAGGGGGCTTGTCACGGGGGAAGACCCCCCGCATAACATGATGTTTTAATAGGGGGAGCATAGCACTTTTTATGTTTGCCTTGGTGTTGTTGCCTAGGCAACGGCCGGGCACAGCATAACAACTTTTTTGGGTAGCCTTGGGGGGTTTTAGCCCTTTTTGTCCAAAAGGGGGGACACAGCCTTAAAGGGCCTAAAAAACATTTTGGGGTAGCCTTGGGGGTTGTAGCCTACGGCAACGGGCCCGAAAACCCGCATAACAACAATTTTTGGGGTAGCCTTGGTGGTAGCCTAGGCAAATGGCTGGGCACAGCTAACAACATTTTTGGGGGAGCCGGTGGGTTGGGGCCAGGCCCAAGGGCCCCCACACAGCAAAAACAAAATTTTTTGGGGTAGCCCCTTTGGGGTTTTTTAGCCTATGTCAACGGGGCCCGACCAGCCTTAAACCCAAAAAAACATTTTTGGTGGGGCCTTGGGGTTGTAGCCTATGTCAAATGGCCTGACACCAGCCTTTAAACCAAACCCCAAAATTTTTTGGGGGTTTTTCCCTTGGGGTTGGGGGGCCCCCCGTCAACTGGCCGGGCACAGCCTTAAGGCCCCCTAAAAAACTTTTGGTGTAGCCTTTGGGGTTCTAGCCAGGCAACTGGCCCGAACAGCATTTAAACCAAGGCAGGGCCACCCGTGGTGCTTTTAGGGGGTTTTTTCCCTAGGGGAAGACAGGGGGAGGAAAAATTTTTTTAAAAAAATGAATCAATTCACAGGGGGAGAAAGACACAGAAATTTTTATTTTCTCTCTTTTTTTTTCTTTTTTTTTTTTAACGATTTGGGGGAAAAAGGACAAGGGAAATTTTAGGGTGTGGGGGTTTCCTTTGGGTTTGAAGGGTACATGACAGGGCCCCTACTTGATGCCTTTTTTCCTAACCCTCAAAGGCATCAGCCGAGCCCAAATAAAAACACAGACAGTGGGTTTGGGCAGGAAATTGAGGGAGTGTGTGGGTTGGGAAAATCACAGGGGGAACCACTTTGGGTGGGTTTTTTTGGGCCGTGACACACTGCCCCTGAAATGAAGCCGCTGGGGGGTCTGCCTCCCACAAAAACAATTCTCTGACGGGCTCCCGCCTAAAACCTCCCCGCCACAAAAACCTCCAGCACAAACCGGGGGCCTGATGGCGGAAAAGACCCCACAGGGGAAGTTTTTTGTCCCCCAGCAAGTCAGCTGAAACTGCAAGGGATCTAAATACAGAACTAACTTTTTGACAAACAGTTGATTGCAAGGGGATCCTATCCCCCCAAACCCAACTTCTGCCAGTGTTAACCCCCATCAACAGCCGCTCCCGTTTGGCTCAAGGCAAAGCGTTTACAAAAAAAAACTTCAAGGAAAAAACATCACCCCCTTTCTCCGCGCACTGACCCCCCAAAAGGGGCCCGGCGATCCGTTTCACCACAGCGGGGAAAACCACTGGTTTGGCCTTTGGGGCCCTCCTTGACAGGGGAAATTGGCGCGGGTAATGGTGTGGCCGGGGCCCACCCAAGTGTTGTACAGCACCAGCATGGAGCCCCCCGCGGGCCCTTTACCCCCGCACGGGCCCCAAATGAGTAAGGTTTTTTCATGCTTTGGACTTTGACCCCCGCTTCCCGTCCCTTTCCAGCTTTTCCTATGGGAAAAAAAAAAAAAAAGAAAAAAATGGGAAAATTGATGAGTTTTCCTATGCCGCATGAAACACGCGAGGGGGCTTGGGTGCGGGGGGGTGTGTGGGAGGTGCCATAAAGCGATCACTTCCCTCCCCTCTTTTTCCCCCCCCCCCCCCCTTCCTCCACTTTCCACCCAGTTTCCCCTTCCATCCCCCCCCCCCCCCCCCTGCACCTTAACATCCACTCACTCCCTCTCCCAGTTCTTTTCTGTACAGCTCTCTCTCTTTCTCTCTGTCCCTT
>CM031621.1:3307121-3317121 GCA_018398815.1 Conus ventricosus
TTTTTTTCCCTTTTAAAGGGGTTCCCCTTTTTTGCTTTGGGTTTTTTTAAAACCCCAGCCTGAAAAGGTTTCCCTTGTTTTGGGATGTTTCACCCTGAAAAAGGTTTCCCTTGCTTTTGGATGTTTTACAGCCTAAAAAGGGTTTCCCTTTGTTTTGGGACGTTTTCAGCCTGTAAAGGTTCCTTGTTTTGGGATTTTACTGCCGAAAAGGGTTCCTTGTTTGGATGTTTTACAGCCTTAAAGGCCCTTGCTTTGGACGTTTATCCCTGAAAAGGTTCCCTTGTTTTGGGATGTTTTACCCCTGAAAAGGTTCCTTGCTTTGGATGTTTTACAGCCTGTAAAGGTTCCTTGTTTTGGGGTTTTTACGTCTGTAAAGGTTCCTTGCTTTGGGTGTTTTACAGCCTGAAAAGGTTCCTTGTTTTGGGGTTTTTTTACACCCTTTTAAAGGTTCCTTGCTTTGGATTTTTTACCCTGAAAAGGTTTCCCTTGTTTCGGACGTTTTACAGCCTGAAAGGTTCCTTGTTTTGGGTGTTTTCACCCTTTTTAAAGGTTCCTTTTTTTGGGAGTTTTACAGCCTGAAAGGTTCCTTTTTTTGGGTGTTTTACACCTGAAAAGGTTTCCTTGTTTTGGATGTTTTCAGCCTGTAAAGGTTTCCCTTTGTTGGAAATTTTTACCCCTGAAAAAAGGTTCCTTGCTTTGGTGTTTTACAGCTGTGGGGGTTCCTTGCTTTGGACGTTTTACAGCCGAAAAGGGTTTCCCTTGTTTTGGGGCGTTTTACAGCCTTAAAGGTTCTTGCTTTACACTGGCTGGTACGCCCGGGAAAGGGACGCAGGTTTTGAACTAGCACTGGCTACAAGAAATGCTTATTTTTCCCTGGCTTCCAAGGACAGTTGGGGCCTCAGATGATGTTTGTTACCCCAAAGACTTCCAAGGCAGCCAAAACAGAGAGGGGAGACCAATGTCCTGATGTATACTTACTTCAAGGCTGGGAAAAAAGGTGACAAAAGATCCTGAAATTACGGTGTAAGGAGGGGATATTAGCCTAATGTAATACCCGTAAAGGCGTGAGGGAGAAGGGGGGGTGGGGGGGGGGGGGTCTGCCCCTGTCGATGTATACTGCTGTAAGAGCTGTGAGACGGGGACTATAAGTGCCCGATTTTAAAACCCGCGTAACTGCGCGAGGGGGGGACTTATTAAGTGCCGAAAAGACTATGTAAAGGTGGAGGAGGGGGCCCACATCCCTGGGGGTTGTTCCGGGGGTAAAAAACTTACAAATTTTCAGTCTTTGACTTATATTGGGGTATAAAAGATCGACCATAATTTAAAATCGTGTGTGTTTACGGGGGGAAGACTCTGAAAAGGGTACCATGGTCTCTGACTTAAAATGGGGTAAAAAAGGGCCAAAACCGGGCCAGGTGTTCTAATACATTTGGGCTGTAAAGGGTCTAAAGGGGGGACTATCATTTCTCAACCCAGTCTAGGCCCACACTGGCTGAACTGCAAATTTAATTTTACAAAACCCGCAGTCAAACCACCCTCAGGGGTGGAAACGCAAAAACAAAAATTCCTAAATAAAAAATTTTTAAAAAAACCCAAACTTACGAATACAAAAATGTTGATTCTTCAATTTACGGACCTTGAAAAATAATTCTTTTTTAATCTTCTTCTTCTTTTAGCGTTTCCAGTATCTGGGGATGTGAAAATGTTGACCCTGTTGGGATACTCACACTATACTCGAATATGTCATTATCCGACTTCGTTTAGTGCAGAAATTTGGGGGAGGGTTTTGAAAAAGTTTGGGAAAAATATGGGGACAGAAAGGGCAGTAGTGACAGTACAGCAAAGGAGGGACAGAGTTACGTAGTAAAGGAAAAGGGGACGTTATACACAGAAAAATTTCCCGAGGAAGGGGAAAATTTTTCAAAAAAACCCCCTTTGGGATCCCACGGGGGATTTTTCAAATCTTCTTGCAGCTAAGTTTAAAACAATTTTGTTCCTGAATTCCAAAAATTGTGTTCTAGGATATATATATATTATATATATTTATATATATTATATAATTTAATATATATATATAATATATATATATCAATTTGAAAGGCAGCAAGACAAAACAACATAAAATACACACCACACACACTCCTTAGAAGTAATGCAACCATCAAAAAATAAGTCCACAATCACGGGCAATATTAACAAAATGGTGCTTTAATCAATGAAAATACTGAGTGTTTCAACAACAAAATGACTGTCATGGGTGCAAAAACAAATCATCAAAAAACAACAAAACTGACTTACCTTGACCTTATCAGCACACCATTATGACCAAAAAACTGATATAGAAAACATCACCATAATGATCTGGTCAAAAACCATCCACATAACTTCATCATCATGTACCATTCAAAGAAAGTCCACAAATACCTGTAATTAAACATAATTTCTTTAGCCTAACAACAAGATCAGAATTACACACCCCCTCAAAAAAAAACGATGAAGGTAACAAATTTGTAACTCGTTTCAAGAATAAAAGTTGAAATGGTTCAAGTTCTCATAGCCAAATTGGCAAATTGGCCAGCGAAGTGTCGAAGGATCACAGTGTCTTAAGCACAGCATCATGGAAGTCAGGCCTATCTCTCTCCTGCCACTGCCTTTACCTTCCTTGAACCTAATCAAGCACCCACTCACTGCTGGAGGGAAACCGAATCAAGTACCCAATCATTGTTGGATGAACCGAATCAAGAAACCAAACTCATTGCTGGATGAACCGAATCAAGTGCCCACTCATTGATGGATGAACCGAATCAAGTACCCACTTTTTGCTGGATGAACCGAATCAAGTACCCATCATTGCGGATGAACCGAATCAAGTACCACTCACTGCTGGATGAACCGAATCAAGTACCCAATCATTGCTGGATGAACCGAATCAAGTACCCCTCATTGCTGGATGAACCGAATCAAGTACCCCACTCATTGCTGGATAACCGAATCAAGTACCCAATCATTGCTGGATGAACGAATCAAGTACCCCTTCATTGCTAGATGGATAGAAAAGACTTTAAAACCTGCGGGGCACACAGAGAGAACAGAATGATGCCCCTTTTGGGCTTCATGGGAGTGGCTTCCCCTGGCAGAACATTTCTAAAAGTGTGATATTTTTCTCTGGGTTTTTTTTTTGTTTTTTTTTTAAATTTCTTTATGTTATCATCTTTTATGCTTCTCAATGACATCACTCTCACTCCATCCATGCTCACCACACAGCCGCACCCATAATTCTCCTGGCGGTTGCAGGGAGCAAACAACATAAAAATCATCATGAGGAAAGCCAGTCCTGACAAGAAAATGCCGCACTGCACCCAAGTCTCTCTGGAGGTGTTGGTCAGTGGGGGGGTTCTGATCTGATTTCACAGGACAAAACACCTGCAAAGCCTCCGACTGGACCACAGAAAACTGCCTTGTTCCCAAAGACAATGTGAGGGGGATCATTGCCAACTGGCGAGACCTGTCCATTCAAAGACAGTTCCACCCTGAATTGTTCTTCAACGGCTTGACATCATGTTTCACGAATCCCCACATACAGAAAAGGTACTTTTAAGGGAAATATTTTCTTTCCGGGTCAGCGATCACTGGTCAGCCAGATGTCGGGTTAGCCCAACTGCCGGTCAGCAAAAGTTTTGGTAGCTTAAGGTGTTTTGTTTGTTGAGCTTTTAGAGATGTCAGCCACATCAGTTTTCAAGTTTGCAATATATGTCACTGTATCCCATTGAATTGAACTGGAGGCAAGGAAGACATGTAAATTGCAAATTTTTTGTTGTTTAGCTTCTTGCTCTTATCCACCTACCCTCCACCCCTTCCCATTTTTCTTCCTCCCATCCCTCACACTCACGCACACACACACACCACACACACACACACCCCACACATATTCAAGAGTGTGTACATTCATACACACACACACACATTTAAAACACAAAACACGCACACACATTTAAAACCCACACACAACCCCATACACACACATTTAACAAAACACACGCACACCACACACACATTTGAGTGTGTGTACATTCATACACACACACACACACAAAACACACACAAACATGCATGCATGCACACTCACACCACACAAAAATTTCACACACACACACACGCACACACGCACCACGAAAGCACACATGCACGCACACACACCCTCTCACACACACTCACTCTCACACACACTGTCATGTGACGTAGCCTCACATCAAGGCATGTGACGCTCCATCGCTTTGTAGTTAGTGATATGAATCATTTCCCGTGCCACAACTAAAGGAAGAATATTCATGGTGGCTTGACTAGTGTAGGGGCGCCCCCAAAATAATTGTGAGTATGACTCATTCGGGAAACGAATGTGGTCTTGGGGAAAGTGACCACTGAGTGAGAGTTTAACAAGGGGCTGGAAAGGGTAAGGTGCGGTCATGTGTTTTGAACACTGAGTATGCACTCACTAGGAGAAGGGGGGAAAGAGTCAGTTTTAACCCGCAGATGGCCTAGAGACTCGAACCCTGTCAGGACGGTGGTCCTCGTTGCTGACCATCATTACCAGGTGAGCGATAGATAGTGGGGGAAAGCTACAGGGAAAAACTTAAGGAAAAGAGAAAGGGAAAAAATTCATATGTTGAATTAAGAAGGTTACTTACACGAACCTTATTCGTGTTTCAGCCCTTCACCCTTTCCCTTCGCCTTCACCCTTCACCTTTCACCCCTGAGGTGGTTGAAGATGGCCATGGTGTGAGGAACACCTGGTAGTTCAGCCCCAGCAGGTACCAACTCCAGGGAGAGGAGTTGAAGCTCGTCGTTTCTCAAGAGACAGAAGAAATCCAGGAAGAGAAGTCGAGACTCGTAATCTCCAGGACAGGAGAATTCGAGGGGGCAGTATATTGTCTCAGAGAGACAGGAATTGAGAAAGCGGAGAAGCTTTTACTTGAGGCAGGCAGGTCCTCAGTGATTACGGGAGTTATGTATTCTCCTGGTCCGGATTTTTTGGATAACGGAATGTGAAGGCCACGGCTTTATAAGAAGCGGAACTAGATTATTTTTTCTCTCCCGTGTGAGGAGAGATCGTGGTGAAGACTGTTTTTTTTCTCGTGTAAAGAGAGATACATGTGGGAAGATGATTTGTCCTCCCGACGTGAGGAGAGATACATGTGTGCAGATTTATTTGTCTCTCAGTGTGGAGAGAGATACGGGGGGTAAAATCTGTTTACAAGTGGATGATGTGTTTAGTAAATTGTTTTCCCTGAAGGAGAGGGGGAGAAGGAAAAACATTCGGTGTGCGTCTTTGGTTGTTTGGAAAGATTGGTGTGCGTATGGGGGTAAATGCTGTCATGAATGCGGGTATGCAAGAGTGACAGTGTGACAGTGGTGACCCGACTCCGTTTCACCGGCGTAGCTGCCGTTTGTTTCCCCGGGGGTAAAAAAAAAAAGAAAGATTTTCTATTTGTGCCCTTGGGGTTTAAAAAAAAAGATTTAATTTGTAACCTCAAGGGTTGAGGAAAAAAAAAAAAGGATTTCTATTTGTGCCCTCAAGGGTTTGAGGGAAGTGAAAAAAAAAAAAGAAAAAAAGTTTAATTTTTGATTGTGTATAATATTTGCATTTGTTGTTGTTTTTTGCTATTTTTTATGTGTGGTAAGGTGGTTGAGATTCTTTTGGTTGCTCTACTCCGTTAAGGTTTTTTTTTTTTGGTTTGGATTTCTTTTTGACCCTTCCCCACCTCAGGACCGATGCCTTCAACCTCCTCTTGCTCGAACCTGGCAGCAAGGGGGCAGGGCGTTGAGGAGTTGTTGTCCTTCCCCTAGAAGATTAGAATTTTTGTCCCCTTTCCCAGGACTGATAGCCCCAACCTCTTCCTGCGTTTAGCAGGGGGACATGGCGTTGGGGAGTCAATTTGTCTTTCCCTTCTCATAATATCTATTCTTTCGCTTTCCCATTGTTTCCGTTTGAATTTTTCCCCTTGCCCCTCAGAGTGTGGATCAACTTCTCCTCCGTCACGCTAATTTGTGTAGGTGGTGGAGTTGATTACCGCTCTGTCCAAATAAACATCTTTATTTTTTGGATCATTTTTTTTTCTGGGTGTGGGTGCGAGATTTTCTTTGGTTTGAGTGAATGTGCATTTATTAAATTGATTGTTTTTATTTTGCATTTTTGCTGTAGTGTTGTGTATATTGTGAGTGATTTGTTTTTTCCCGTCTCCAGTTTCACGGGAGACAGTGACTACTAGGGTGCTGTCTGTGGGCTTCTTTTGCTTTTCTTGATTTCTCCCAACTATTCCGGTCCTGGTGAAATCCTTTCATTTCCTTTTCACACCCCTTTTTTCAAAATCTTTTAAAACCCTTCTCCTAAATAAGCTCCTATCTAGTTTTTCTTTTCAACATTTTCATTTTTTAGGTAGGATTTCCGCTAGTTTGGTTTTCTTCCCCTCTTTTTAATTGTTTGTGATTCCATTTTTTTTGTAAATTTATATTCATTTTTTGTATAAGGCGGTACATTTGTTTTGTAAATTCATTTGAAATTAAGTAAGAAAGAAAGATGACAATAAGAACATTTGAGAACTAAAACTTTATAAGAATTTATTTTCAGAAAAGTTATTGTTTTTTATTTCCTTTCTTAAGGGAAACAGTTTTGCATTAAACTTCATTTTGTTTTCTAAATTCCAAATTGATAGCATTGCAATTATTTTTGGAAAAATACATCCTTGGATTTATCTCCTGTTTAGTAAGCTGTTTTCTGTTTTTTCCCGGAAATGAATTCTGTATTTGTATATACTATAATTACGGTTTTTGTGAAAAATAACATTATCATATATCGCCCTTATTTTTATTCATACTTTGAGATTGTTTGGTGTTTATATCTGACGGTTCATTATGGAGATTTGGGTGTAAATATGTTCAACAAGCGGAACGCTTGGGTTTTGAGGGAGAAAAACTTACCAACTATGTGCAACAATGCACAGATAGGGGAGACAGACTAAGAGAGAGGGAAGAAAATAGATTTTAAAAGGGAAAGCTGAAGCTGAAGAAAAAAGATTACAGAGGGAAGCTGAAGCTGAAGAAAATAGACTACAGAGGGATGCTGAAGAAAAAAAATTCCAAGGGGAACCCGAAATTGAAAAAAAAAAAAAAGATTACAGAGGGAAGCTGAAGCAAATGGGTTTTCCAGAGGGAAGCCCCTGAAGAAAAAAAAATTAAAGGGGGAAAAGACTAAAAGCTGAAAAAAGGTAAATTTTTAAGTTGAGGCAGTTTAGAATAGGGGAATAAATTGCTAAAATTTAAAAAAAACCCAGGCCCCCGAAGGGGAAAAACCCCCACCGGCGGTTCCCGGCAATTTGTAACCAAAAGCGGCAATTTTTCCAAAAGTTTCCCCCCTTTTGGGGAAAAAAATTTTTAAAAAACGGGGGACAGATAGTTTTTTTTTCCCCGTTTTGAAAGTAAGCAACGCCCTTTGTGGTTGGCCCAAAGGAAAAAAAAAATTTTGGACTTGTTTTGCGTGGTTGTTTTGGGTAGCGCTTTAAACCGGGACCTGCTTTGCAGTTTTTCTTTTAAACCGGGGATGGGGTTTTGAAAGGGGCCCTTTTTGGGAAATTTTCGGGTTCTGCTAAAGGGGTTTTCCTTCGACCCGCCTTTTTTGGTGGGGCCCTAAAATGGGGACCGGTTTCCTTCGTTTTGAGTTTGGGGGGTTCTTTTTTGGGGATTTACCCGGAGGTTTTCAAAACGCCTTAATTTTGGGGGCCTGCAATCCCAGGGAAAACTTTTGAGGGAAAAACTGGGACTTTCCCAATGGGGTTTTTTTGGGTAAACTTTGGGGAAAAAAGGGGGAAAAGGGCTGTCGTTTTTTTTCGCTCACCCAGATAAGGGCGTGGTTTGGGATAAGGAAAAACTTTCCCATTTTGGCCATGGTGGGGGACTACCTTTAAAGGACTGGGTTGGGTCGGGGGTCTTTTTGGGGGGTCATAAAGGGGAAATTTACCTTGGAATCGGCCTGGGTTTTTTCCGCGGTTTCAAAAGTGTTTGGCCCCTTACCGGGTTCCCGCCGGAAAGACCCTTTTATTTTCCTAAACCCAAACTTTCCCTGAGGGTCGGGGGAAAAACGACCCCCAACGGTAGCCCTTTTTGGGGCCCGGGTTCGGGGCCCCCAAGAAAAAAAGTTAAAAAAATTCGGGTGGGCCGCCGTTCGGGACTTTCGATGTTTTTTGGGGGGGCAATTTCCCATTTGTGGAAAAATTCCCCTTTTTAAACCAAAAATTTGTTTCAAAACCCGTTTTAGTCCCCTCGGGATTGTGAAGGAAGGCCGGGTTTTGGCCCCAAGACCCAAATGGGTTGAGGGATGGGGGTTGAAACGGAGCCTTCAAGGGTTTGGGCGGGGTTTTTGGGGTTTTGCGGGGCACTGGGTGCCCCTGCGGGGGTAGGGGTTATTTCGTGTTTCCCAATACCGTTTTCTCAACATGCCCAAAAAGTGTAGGTCGTTTGGGGCAAGAATTTTAATTTTTTCCCTGGCAAAAATTTTTTTTAAAACAAAACGTTATTTCCCCGGGGTTTTCTTACCCCCCTGTGTCTTTGAAAACCCAGTCTGCGACTTGATCGGGGGAAATTTGGCCAGGTGTCGCTACATTTCATGGTGGGGGTTTGGGAGGATTTTTTTTCCTTTGTCTTTGGTATTAGATTAAGGGAATAGGGGCAGGGAAAAGGCAAAAAACCCCCCCGAAAAAAGTCTCAAAATGGATAAAATTTTCCAGTTTAACCCAGAGGGTTTTTAAAATGAAAATGCGGGGGAAAAGCGAGACGGGGAAAACAATACTTTCTGCTGCAAAAAAACTGTATTTCCGACGTACAAACGGACAACCAACGTACAAAAATGGACATTTTAACATTCTCTACAGGTGTTCCCTGGAAGGCCCAACGACAGGTTTTTTGGGTTTAAAAAACCACTTAGAAAAAACGTGTGCACAGGGGTCATGTTGAATTTTTCCGGGTTTAACGGGGGGTCCAAAAAAAATTTTTTAAAGGATTTCGGGTTTCTTTTTATTGGGGGGGGGGTCTAAAGGAAAGTTACGTTTACCGGCCCTTTGTGACATTCCCAAAAAAGGGAACATTCAAAAAGGTCGCTTTTCCCCCATTTTGCCCCTTTGCACAAAACCCCCCCTTTTCCATTTCCTTTTTTTTTTTTTTTTTTTCCGCCATTTCGGAAGGTAGCTATTGATTTGGTTGGCCTTTTACCATGTCTTTCTTGGGATTTCGCTTTATCTTGATTTGGTGGTTTCGGGGGGAAATGGTATCCAGAAGCGTTCCCCCTGAAAAAAATTTGATACGTTTCGGGCGCTAAAGCCTTACTTGCAATTTTTTTCCGGGAGTGGGTTTTCCAGACAAAATTTCTTTTTGGTTTGTGGCCCGCAATTCATTTCGGGTCTCAGGGAGAGAAATTTACGGGACTTTGTAAATCTTTCCCATTTAAAACCCGCCAAAACCCTTCCCCAATCGAATGGCGGGGTTGAACTTTTTTAAATGGAAGTTAAAGTCCATTTTGAAAAGGGTTTTTAAAAAGGGCCCAAGGCCCAGGAATGGGATCTTTTGAAACCGGCTTTGCTTTTTAAATACGGGAAATTTCCCGAACAAAAACCTGGGTTTTCCCACCATTTGGTTTTTTTTTGGGCCACCCCCCAAAGGGGGGTCCTTTGGATTTTTGGGAGGGGCACAATGGCGGAAAAAAAGGACATCCCTGACAGTAAAATGTTTCCCAAATTTCGTTTAAGAACTGCATAATCTTTTGAAGGATGCATGTGGGTTTGCCCCAAAGTCGCTAAAGGGGAAAAACGTGTGTAAAAAGGTCTTTGCAAAACAAAAAAAGCAAAAGGGCCTTTTCCTTCAGTGTGGGGGGATAAAAGTCCTTGTGCTACAAAATGATGAACATAACAAGCTTGTTTTATGGGGAAGGGGTTTCCTTTTCAGGGGGGAAAAAACT
>CM031621.1:3322121-3324621 GCA_018398815.1 Conus ventricosus
GAAGAAAGGGGACACGGGATAAGAGGTAATCCAAGGATAATCCCCCCACTTTGATGTAGGATTTGAAATGACAGACAACAGCCCTCTCCTTTCTGTTTAGTATTCAAGTGAAAAAAAAGAATACATTCAATGAAACACCTGACTGAAAATATATATGCAAATAAATGAACACGCCCTTCCTTCCAAGCCTCTGAAGAGAAAAGAACATAAACACAACCAAAAAACATGGTATACACAGACTAGTCCCAGGACTTATAAAAGAATGCACAATAAGATCCCAGAGTTGTTGTGTTGGCTACATTTGAAAAAACAAACTCAACTTCAATTCAAAACAAAAAACATATCTGAATAGATAAACCCAAACAAAAAAACAACAACAACAAAAAATGAAAAGAAAAAAAAAGAAAAAGAAAAAACAAACAAAAACCTATTTTGCGGCAACATTTTCCCTCAAAAATACATCAGTACCCATAGAAAATAGTAGTAATACATCTACAAATACAAAGCAACAACAGCAAAAGAGTCTCCATGACTAAACTAGCTGGAATAAAAAAAATTTTAATTTTAAACATACGCGCAAATTCAAATGGAATATGGTTGAAAAATCCTTTTTACCCACTAATCTCTATCTATGGAATAAATAAGAAAAGTACCCAAAGTCATCCGCTCCATACCTCGCCGGAGTTTCCAGATGATTGCGGTCATGCTTTCAATCCATACTATGGCATAAATGCGACACACAATGGGAAATCAACACAAGAACATGACGCATAAGCATTTTCCATACAACCAAAACTGAACTTACATGTGCAGGCTCTCATACATGCGAGACAGAGACAAGCAAACAGATAAAGACATGTAAAACACACACACACACACACACACACACAGCACACACACACACACACACACACACACATAGTCACACACACACACACACACACACACACACGTACACGCATGCACATAAATGCACGTACGCACGCAAGCAGGCGCCCTCATGCATGCATGCACACACACACACACACACACACACACGCACGCACGAACACACGCATGCATGCATGCAGACACACACACAGAGTACATCTGCGCACACACTAACAAAAACCTAACCACCAAGCTGAGCAAACAAATAAATCATAATCATCTTCGTACAATCTTTTTTCTTGTATGTGAAAGTATTTAACAGCTACAGCACAAGGATGTTCCATTTAAAGGTTATTTGTTGTCTCCATTGCTGACTCGAACATTCGCAATTCCTATAAGACATGGCACAAGTTCTGAAATTCTGGAAGAAAGAATCTGATGTAATCTGATGCATGGTATAAATTCAACGGCTGAAAACCTTCACACGAGAAAGAAAATTGCTTTAACTGAAAATCATCCCCCTAACCTTATATGATTGTGTGTGTGTGTGTGTGTGTGTGTGTGTGTTGTGTGTGTGTGTTGTGTGTGTGTGTGTGTGAGTGAGTATGCTTGTCTTACTGCTTTGATTTTCTTTTCTTTCCTTTCTGTTAAGAATTTAACAAAAAGGTTCTATTAAGAGCAAGATTAAAGAAAAACGTTTTCCAAATTTCATGTGCTCATTATTCATACTAAAAGACGGAGTAACTCATCCATCAATAAACTACAGCATTCACTAAACAAATGTTGTTCTGAGCATTCTTTTGCCTCCAGAATCATCATTAAGACAGCTTTTGCTTTCAACCATTTCATTCTGACGTTAATGTTAGCAACAACAACAACACACACACACAAAAAAAGAGGAAACTGTACATTCAAGTCAGAATCACAAACCACTGAAAAGAAAAGACATCAAGATCTGAAAGCACATCTACATAAGATCTACACACACAACACTCAGAATGCTAAGTCTGACCTGTGACTTAACCTTTTCCACACAACACAAACACTTCAAGTTTCTCTACACCAGACCTCTCTTTGACCTTTGACACAGCAGGACCACTTTAAAACTGTCTACCTCTGACCTCTGACTGACTTTTGACACAACATGTAAAACGAATGGACCATAAGGGGTACACAAGAAATGTTAAAACATCGGAATGAAACCCACCAAAAGGACAGGAAAAGAACAAGAACAGTTCAAAGTGTAAGGCACCTTTCGACCTTAAGGTCTTTTTATTTACACACTTAACAATACAGGCCAGAACAAGAACAGTTCAAAGTGTAAGGCACCTTTCGACCTTAAGGTCTTTGTATTTATACACTTAACAATACAGGCCAGAACAAGAACAGTTCAAAGTGTAAGGCACCTTTCGACCTTAAGGTCTTTGTATTTATACACTTAACAATACAGGCCAGAACAAGAACAGTTCAAAGTGTAAGGCACCTTTCGACCTTAAGGTCTTTGTATTTATACACTTAACAATACAGGCCAGAACAAGAACAGTTCAAAGTGTAAGGCACCTTTCGACCTTAAGGTCTTTGTATTTAACACTTAACAAATACAGGCAGAACAAGAACAGTTCAAAGTGTA
>CM031621.1:3329621-3335454 GCA_018398815.1 Conus ventricosus
CAAATGCATCAGCTGGGGATGAGAACATGACGTGTGTGACCGTTTTTGATTACCCCGCCACATGGGCAGCCACACTCCGACTTCGGGGATTTTGGAGACTGAGGGTGTTATGCTAGGAGCTTGTCACAACTGAAGACAATCCCCGCATAACTGTGCAGAGCATAACAACATTTTGGTGTAGCCTTGGTGTTCTAGCCTATGTCAACTGGCCTGACACAGCATAACAACATTTTGGTGTAGCCTTGGTGTTGTAGCCTATGTCAACTGGCCTGACACAGCATAACAACATTTTGGTGTAGCCTTGGTGTTGTAGCCTATGTCAACTGGCCTGACACAGCCTTAAGCCATAACAACATTTTGGTGTAGCCTTGGTGTTGTAGCCTATGTCAACTGGCCTGACACAGCATAACAACATTTTGGTGTAGCCTTGGTGTTCTAGCCTATGTCAACTGGCCTGACACAGCATAACAACATTTTGATGTAGCCTTGGTGTTGTAGCCTATGTCAACTGGCCTGACACAGCATAACAACATTTTGGTGTAGCCTTGGTGTTGTAGCCTATGTCAACTGGCCTGACACAGCATAACAACATTTTGGTGTAGCCTTGGTGTTGTAGCCTATGTCAACTGGCCTGACACAGCATAACAACATTTTGGTGTAGCCTTGGTGTTCTAGCCTATGTCAACTGGCCTGACACAGCATAACAACATTTTGGTGTAGCCTTGGTGTTGTAGCCTATGTCAACTGGCCTGACACAGCCTTAAGCCATAACAACATTTTGGTGTAGCCTTGGTGTTGAAGCCTATGTCAACTGGCCTGACACAGCCTTAAGCCATAACAACATTTTGGTGTAGCCTTGGTGTTCTAGCCTATGTCAACTGGCCTGACACAGCATAACACCATTTTGGTGTAGCCTTGGTGTTCTAGCCTATGTCAACTGGCCTGACACAGCCTTAAGCCAAGGCAGGGCCACAGTGGTGACTTTCATGATTTCATCATAGGTACAGACATGGAGAGGAAATGTTTTTAAAACAATGAAGTCACCACGACAGCAGGGCATGAAAGACTACAGAAATGTATTCTCTCTCTTTTTTTTCTTTTTTTTTTTTTAACGATTTTGAGAGAATATGGACAAGGAAGTTGATGCTGTGGAGTTTCATTTTGGGTTTGAGGGTACATGACAGGGCCGTACTTGATGCCTTCTTTCCTCACATCACCTGGCATCAGCCAGAGCCAAGTAATACACAGACAGTGTTGGTCAGGAAATGTGAGCAGTGTGTGGATTGAAACTCCACAGTGTCAATCCACTCGGCTGGGTTTTTTTTCCCAGTGACACACTGAACTCTGAACTGAAGCCGGCTGGGGCTCTGCACTCCCACAAATCAATTCTCTGACGGGACTCCAGCCTACGACCTCCCAGCCACAAAGCCTCCAGCACAAACCTGTGCATGATGGCGGATGACCACACAGAGAAGTTGTTGTCCACCAGCAAGTCAGCTGATCTGCAAGCATCCAATACACAGAACTAACTTCTGCCAGCTGTTAACTCCACATCAACAGCCGCTCCTGTCAGCACAAGGCAAAGCGTGACAAGAACAAGCTTCAAGGACAACATGATCCCCTTGCTCCGCGCACTGACCCCAAGCAGCCGGTCGATCTCGTACACCACAGCGAAAGCCACGTGGTTCTGCTTGGAGCCCTCCTCTGACAGGAACTTGGCGCGGGTAATGGTGTGGCCGGCCGACGACGTGTTGTACAGCACCAGCATGGAGCCCCCGCGTGACCCTTGACCCAGCAGCGGCCGCAGATGAGTGAAGTTGTTCATGCTTTGGACTTTGACCGCCCGCTTCCAGTCCTTCTCCAGCTTGCCTATGTGAAAAAAAAAGAAAAAGAAAAGATGGAACATTGATGAGTGCCTATGCGCGCATGAACACGCGCATGTGTGCTTGCATGCATGGGTGTTGTGTGTGATGGCTGCCATCAAAGCATGATCACTTCCCTCCATCCTCTTCTCCCCCCCCCCCCCCCCTCTGCCTCCACTTTCCACCTAGTTTCCCCTTCCATCCCCCCCCCTGCACCTTAACATCACTCACTCCCTCTCCAGTTCTTTACTGTACAGTTCTCTCTTTCTCTCTGTCCCTTTCTCTAGCCTCCTCTATGCAGCAATCGATATCACTCACTTAACTTTCTGTTTTCTTCACATGATTTGACTTTGCGCTTATTAAGTGCTGCTTTCAGTTTGTCTTCTGTTTTGGACAAAAACAAACTCCTCATCTATTCTATCCTTGTTCAAACATTTGTATTCAGATTCATTCATCTGCTCTATCCTTGTTAAAAAAAACAACATTTGTATTCAGATTTATTCATCTACTCTATCCTTGTTCAAACATGTGTATTCAGATTCATTCATCTACTCTATCCTTGTTCAAACATTTGTATTCAGATTCATTCATCTACTCTATCCTTGTTCAAACATTTGTATTCAGATTTATTCATCTACTCTATCCTTGTTCAAACATTTGTATTCAGATTAATTCATCTGCTCTATCCTTGTTCAAACATTTGTATTCAGATTAATTCATCTGCTCTATCCTTGTTCAAACATGTGTATTCAGAATCATTCATCTGCTCTATCCTTGTTGAGACATGTGTATTCAGAATCATTCATCTACTCTATCCTTGTTTTAAAAAAAATTGTATTCAGATTCATTCATCTACTCTATCCTTGTTCAAACATTTGTATTCAGATTCATTCATCTGCTCTATCCTTGTTAAAACATTTGTACTCAGATTTATTCATCTGCTCTATCCTTGCTAAAACATTTGTATTCAGATTCATTCATCTACTCTATCCTTGTTCAAACATTTGTATTCAAGGTCATTCATTACCTTTCCCTGCCCCATCTCAACCGTCCCTCCAGCCTCCTCGTCCGCCAGTCCACATCTGAATGCCTTCTAAGAATAACTGTACTCCAGAAGGGAGGAACACACACACACACACACACACACACACACACACACACACACACACAAACACACACACACACACACTCACTGCCGCCCAAGCCCCCAACTTCCTCCTTCCCCCACCCCCATCCCTGCCTCCCACTTCCCTCCCCCTTCCCACTCCATAAACTGACAAATTTGTCCCTGACCCAATCTCACACAGATTCTCTGCCAGTCCCCCCATTCCTCCCAGCTACCCACCTTTGAGGCCCATATGGCCCATGAGGTGTTCCTCCCAGCTACCCACCTTTGAGGCCCATATGGCCCATGAGGTGTTCCTCCCAGCTACCCACCTTTGAGGCCCATATGGCCCATGAGGTGTTCCTCCCAGCTACCCACCTTTGAGGCCCATATGGCCCATGAGGTGTTCCTCCCAGCTACCCACCTTTGAGGCCATATGGGCCATGTGTTCCTCCCAGCTACCCACCTTTGAGGCCCATATGGGCCATGTGTTTCTCCCAGCTACCCACCTTTGAGGCCCATATGGGCCATGTGTTTCTCCCAGCTACCCACCTTTGAGGCCCATATGGGCCATGTGTTTCCTCCCAGCTACCCACCTTTGAGGCCCATATGGGCCATGTGTTTCTCCCAGCTACCCACCTTTGAGGCCCATATGGGCCATGTGTTTCTCCAGCTACACACCTTTGAGGCCCATATGGGCCATGTGTTCCTCCCAGCTACCCACCTTTGAGGCCCATATGGGTCGTGAGGCCTTCCTCCCAGCTACCCACCTTTGAGGCCCATATGGGTCATGTGTTCCTCCCAGCTACCCACCTTTGAGGCCCATATGGGTCATGTGTTCCTCCCAGCTACCCACCTTTCAGGCCCATATGGGCCATGAGGCCTTCCTCCCAGCTACCCACCTTTGAGGCCCATATGGGTCATGTGTTCCTCCCAGCTACCCACCTTTCAGGCCCATATGGATCATGTGTTCCTCCCAGCTACCCACCTTTGAGGCCCATATGGGTCATGTGTTCCTCCCAGCTACCCACTTTTGAGGCCCATATGGGTCATGTGTTCCTCCCAGCTACCCACCTTTCAGGCCCATATGGGCCATGAGGCCTTCCTCCCAGCTACCCACCTTTGAGGCCCATATGGGTCATGAGGCGTTTCTCCCAGCTACTCACCTTTGAGGCCCATATGGATCATGAGGTGTTCCTCCCAGTTACCCACCTTTGAGGCCCATATGGGCCATGAGGCGTTTCTCCCGGCTGCCCAAGGCGTCGCCCTGGTTGGCTCGGCTTCGAGTGACGCACTCCTGCATCTCTCTCTCCCTTGCCCACGTTTCCTCCCTCCGGTCCTCCTCCTCCTTGTCCCTGTCCTCATGGACGAACCTCGGGCCGGAGGGCTCGTTGTCTTTCAGGCCCTTGTTGATGATGGGCTGGTCCGGGTCCTGGGCCGTCTCCGTCCGGCGGACAAAGAGCGTGGTGCCCAGGTTGACGCGGGGGTTGCCTGTGTTGCTGCTCTTGAACACCACCGTCATCTTGCCTGGTGACAGACACAGCAGAAATAATCGATGATGAACACCACCGTCATCTTGCCTGGTGACAGACACAGCAGAAATAATCGATGATGAACACCACCGTCATCTTGCCTGGTGACAGACACAGCAGAAATAATCAATGATGAACACCACCGTCATCTTGCCTGGTGACAGACACAGCAGAAATAATCAATGATGAACACCACCGTCATCTTGCCTGGTGACAGACACAGCAGAAATAATCAATGATGAACACCACCGTCATCTTGCCTGGTGACAGACACAGCAGAAATAATCAATGATGAACACCACCTGGTGACAGACACAGAAAGAAATAAGGAATGATGAACACCACCTGGTGACAGACACAGCAGAAATAATGAAAGATGAACACCACCGTCATCTTGCCTGGTGACAGACACAGCAGAAATAATCGATGATGAACACCACCTGGTGACAGACACAGCAGAAATAAGGAATGATGAACACCACCGTCATCTTGCCTGGTGACAGACACAGCAGAAATAATCAATGATGAACACCACCGTCATCTTGCCTGGTGACAGACACAGCAGAAATAATGAACAATGAGTAAAGGAAAAGAAGAAGAAATGGGCGTGAGTTTTCATGCATGTGCATGAATGACGACCTACACAGGTGCATGCACTTTGAAATACACTGGTGAACACAGGCATCCATCAACACACACACACACACACACACACACACACACACACACACACACACATATACAGAGTTCACATGCACACATGTACGCACACGTGCATTTTATACACATATTCACATACAAATTCATGCACACGCACACACACACACACACACACACTCATACACACATACACAGTTCCACTTTGGTCTGCTACTGCTTAACAGAACTGTACTCTACACTTCCTTTCCTCAGAGATCCCACCTTTGATTACGCCCAAGAGATACAGACACCTGCAGTGTTGACCAGGAAATTTCAACAGCACTCTCTGAGACCCGTCCATTTCATGGATAAAACTCTACACTGCCGTTCTAGTCCTCTAATCTGCACCTACAGACCCGTCCATTTCATGGATAAAACTCTACACTGCCGTTCTTGTCTTCTCATCCACACCAACAGCACACTCAACAACTCTGTGTATGAGCCAGCCAGGGTTGAAAAATCCCATCAATCTTTGTCTCTGCTTAGACCGGAACCCTGACCTTCAAACCTGCAACCTGCGATGATAACCACCGCACCACAGTGACAGACCAGTTCGTCTTTCTAGGTCTACTCTACTCAAATTGAATCAGACATGCTAAGGGAGACAGAGGTCGGGGGGAGGGGGGGGGGGGGGG
>CM031621.1:3335554-3351412 GCA_018398815.1 Conus ventricosus
GATCATCCCAGTATTACTTATCAAAGGACATACACAAACGCGCGCGCGCGCGCGCGCTCCGCACGCACGCACGCACGCACGCACGCACCACACACACAACACACACACACACACACACACAGACCGACATTACTGTTTATGGGTCTGTGTTCCCCATGAAGACAGGCTAGTAAATCTTCAGCATCTTGATCTCTCTCCTCTCTTTGTTACAGCTCTCTCTTTGTTTTTCCCCCCCCCCCCCCCCCCCCCCCCCCCCCCCCCCCCCTCCCCCCCCCCCCCCCCCCCCCCCCCCCCCCCCCCCCCCCCCTGCCCCGTCCTGTTTCTTTCGTGTCATTTCTGGTATTTTCCCTATGCATGGGATTTCCTGCGCCAACATGGCGGATTAGTCAGAGGACATTACAGCAGAGGAAAGAAAATCGCTCAACTATGGCAAAATCGAAAACCGCATCGACACGAAGAAGCCCAAAAAGCTGCCTAAATCGACGAACGTCGAAACAATAGACA
Source organism: Conus ventricosus (assembly GCA_018398815.1). Lineage (NCBI taxonomy): Eukaryota > Metazoa > Mollusca > Gastropoda > Neogastropoda > Conidae > Conus > Conus ventricosus. The sequence goes on from CM031621.1 coordinate 3,336,059, forward strand.
CAGAAAGTGCCGGCGGTGAACAAAATCCAGTTTTGGAGAACATCCGTCAGTCAGATGGAGAAACGGCTGAAAGTCTCGAAAATTCACCCGGTGACCACCAACTACCTGACATTTCAGAATACGCCGAACGAACCTGCTTCTGTGAAAAAGCCCTCTCTGAGATCAAGGGGCTAAAGGACGTCATTCTGAAGATGAGTGAAAAAATCTCCAGTTTAGAAGAGAGCATGCGGAAGACACGCACTACATCAGCGTTGCGAGAGGAGACAACCATCGAGGCACGGCAAGGAGAGACTGAGAGGAGCAAACCACTTACCATCTGTTCTGCCACCCAGACCAGCTCCCTCCAAGGCAACAGTGAGTGTGACACTCAATCACCTTCACTAACGTACCCATCTTACGCCGCATGCTTGAAATCTCCTTCAAAAAAGGCAAAAACATCGCCAGCAAGGTCAGGCCAGAATTGTGACGTCAAACATATTAAGAATGACGCCGATTCTTTTTCACACGAACACAAATCCAAGCCTGTCATGTCGTCAAAACATAATGAAAAGAGGGATGACGTCAACCAGTCTGGTCTGCCTAAGGTTATTCTATTCCATGATTCCACGATGGAGAAGAATAAACCCACGTCGTTTGGGGTACGCGTACGGTGTACATCTGGTTTCAAAACCATCCTACCGATTGGAGGCCTGTGCAAAAAACCTAGGCGACACCAAGACGGTGAAGACTGCTGACTGCTTGGTGTTTCACTGTGGGATCAACGATTTAAAAGGAAAAGATCCTAAGACAGTCGCATCAGAGATGTCCGCACTTGTAAAACAAAGCAAAAGCAAATCATCCAAACACCAAGATTGTTGTTAGTAGAGTGGCCCCAGTGAAGGATCGACATCTGCAAAGCAAGCGGGAGATGTTCAACGCCTTACTGCTTGCAGAGCTGCCCATGCACAACGTGTCCCTTCTGTCCCATGAGAACTTGGACTCCACGAAAACAGGCTGATGAAGGACTACATCCACCCGTCAGACAGGGGCAACCAGCATCCTCGCTGGCAATTTGGGGCGTCACGTCCACCGCATCTTTTGGGAACGGCCCACAGGAGGCGCCCCCAGTACCCTGCCAGTGGACATGGTTTCAGTGGTCATCGGGGACCATCCAGCAATGGCTACAGGCCTGCACGCATCCCCAGAGTGCCTTTCCCCTGGTGCTCGCGACAACCTTGGGTCCCCGTATTTCAACCTTACTGACTTTTACCCAACGTCTGTTTATAACGTTTTATTCTACCACTTATTATGAAACATGTTGACAATTATATTACTGTTCTACAATGGAACTGTAGATCCATCGTTAAAAAATCTACTTCATTTTGAGAACTACATTTATTCCAACAACTTTTGTATTTTGGCTTTGCAGTCTTTATATGTAGAACAAAGCAAATTACCTCAATTCAAGGGATTCTACTACCCTCCTCTATATAACTGTAGTACATCAACTAAAAGAGTTCAGACTGCAATATATGTTAGATCAGATCTTAATTATAGATCTTTGAAGTTAGACCTCAATTTAACAGCTAAAGATAAAGAAGAATTTTTTTATTACCGGGTTATCATTAAAAATGAGCAATGATTCTAGTATAAATATACTTTCTGTATATTATCCAAAAGGCCCAAACACAGATAATTCAGACTGGATAAGACACCTCCCTTCTTCAGAAAAAAATTGGATCATATTGGGAGATTTTAATGCACATTCTCCGTTTTGGGAACCAGATTGCCCTATCACAACATGCACTCGCTTTGTTGAAAATATTGTGGATTCCAAATTAGTTTTATTGAATGATGGAAGTATAACAAAGTTCCTGATGTTTCAAATCACAGGCCAACCTCTATTGACTTAACGTTAGTATCTCCTGATATATCATTGAATGCTAAATGGATAACAGAGGAAGACACATTAGGAAGTGATCATTTCCCTATTGTTCTTACACTAAATGAAAAGATTCAAGAAGAAGAAAAAGTTGAAGATATGATTCCTAAGTTTTTATACAATATGTGCTGACTGGAACCTCTATGAGTCCAACTCTATTGTCAATAGATCATAATTCCATGGAACATGAAGACACTGATATATTTTATGAGAACTTCAGAAAAGCTGTTTTATACGCTGCTGAAAAATCAATGCCCAAGCGTAAATGTTATAATGACAAGAAGTACAGAGGAAATGGATGGTGGAATGAAGAATGCGCAGAAGCAGTGAGCAGTAAAAAGAAAACTTATAAAACATGGCTAAAGGACAGAATTGAAGAAAATTTTATTGCAATGAAACGTCCAAAAAGTCACAGTAACAGAGTTGTGGCCAAAGCAAAACGTATCTATTTCACTACGTTTTGTCATTCAAAAATATCTGCATCAAAAGGCATGCACAAAGTATGGAAGAAGGTTAAAGAATTAAAGAACAGATGCCATTTACCATCATATCCCATTAAATTAGATAACAACGCTATCCCCACATCAGCAGAAAAAGCAGAGTTATTTGTTGAAGTGTTTTCAAAGAATAATTCATCATCAAGTCTTACATCAAATATAAGAAGCTACCGAGAAGAGGAAGAGAAAAAACATATTTATTGTGATCCTCCTCCAGATGAAAATCATTACTTAAACTCTTTATAACCTTTGAGGAATTTAATGATTCATTGGAGTGTTTTACTTGCAATACCACTGCTGTTGGCATCGACGGTATTTCATATCAATTGCTCTGCCATTTGCCTTTATCTTGGAAGCAATTACTTCTCTCATTTTAACCAAAAATGTTGGTTAAATGGAACTCTCCCTACTATCTGGAAGAGGACGGTTGTAATACCAGTTCCAAAGCAAGGTAAACGTAGATCTGAAATTGGCAGTTATCGTCCAATAGCTTTAACATCGCAAGTTGGTAAGATATTGGAAAAAATTGTTGAACGTCGTATTTTACATTTCTGCCAAAAGAACAATATTATTCCAAACAACCAAGCAGGTTTCAGGAAGGAAGATGTACAACTGATCATCTGGTCAAAATACGAATCAAGTTAAAAAACAGTTTTCCAGAAGAAAAAGTACACTTGCTACTTTTTTGATATTAGAAAAGCTTATGATAGTGTATGGCATGCTCGACTGCTTTATAAGCTAAAACATATGGAATTAGTGGAGCAATGTATCAATTTGTAAAATGTTTCTTGTCTGGGAGATCTATTTGTACAAGAATTGGCACATGCTATTCGTCATTCAAGGATATTGATATTGGAATTCCTCAAGGATCTATCATTGCTCCAGTTCTTTTACTATTCTTATTCATGATCTCCCAAACGTTCCATCTAACAATATCCATCTCGTTCATATGCTGATGACATTGCTATATGGTGAATACAAACGTCAGAAAACATTGCTATATGGATGAATACAAACGTCAGAAAACAAACAAATAAGAGAGTTATTACACATGTTCAAAAACTATACCAAGTTGAGCTAGATAAGTTAGATTTATACATGAAAGAAAATGGTTTAGAACTTTCGGGAGAAAAGACACAATTAATGCTTTCTATTAATGGTGATACTCCAAAGCATCCTCCTCAGCTTGTTATAAAATAGATCTAGTTGCAAAGCGAGACGACTGCAGGCGGAAATCTAAAACAAATCTTAAATAAATGTTAGCGAACCGCAGACCTTGCGCTGGAAACCCTGAGCGATCTGATGCGATCAAGCTAAGTGAATCCTCGTTGTTTTATTCGTTTATACATCACCTGACGAAGACCTAAGAAGGTCGAAACGCGTTGATGTTTTGTCTTGTGACGTTTGTCCACGTTTCTCTGGGCGTTGCTAACATTATTTAAGATTTGATAAAAAGGCAACACTTCTTAAATATTCAAAGCTGTAAAATTTTAGGAGTCTATTTAACCCCAAAGTTAAGTGTGGCGATATCATATTGAACACTAATAAGTAAAGCTAGACAAGATTATATTTTCTCAAATAATTAATGCTCAGTCATGGGACAAGATACTCAAACACTTTTAACACCTAACTACCAGTTTAGTTCGATCGAAATTAACTTATGTCAGAGGTTTATTTCTCAGCTCCACAGACGCTGCTAAAAAAAATTACAAAGATAGATAGTAAGCTGTTAAGTTGCACTTGGTGTGCCAGTACACACAAATACGCTCTAAAACACTACAGAGCACTAATTGTTAACTCTTGAGGACCACGAAGTTTGGCCACCGCAAAGTATGTGACTAGATGTCTTTCAGTTTCTGATTCAGTGAAATGACATTTTTCTTGATCAAGAAGGATTTCCCGAAAAGAGCGCAAAAACATTTCATATCTTCAACCTATTAGAAACTATACAGATGACTTTTTAAGAGTTGTGATATTGATATTACATCAACTCAAGTGTCCCATAATACCCATTATTCTTCAATGGGAGCAATTTCTGCTAGATTCGATACAGATTAACAACTCTAAAAAAAGAGGATAACATCAATCTTATACCGTTGAAGCAAAAGAACATCTAGAAAATAAGTATCCGAATCATTTAAAGATTTTTACAGACGGTTCAGTTTTGGAATCATACACAGGGCTGATTTGCTATTCTGCTTCAAGATAAGAAGTCATTTTGTCTAGAAAAGGTTTTTCTGTATTTACTGCAGAACTATATGCAATTCTATGGCCTTATCCTTCATAGTTGATATTGATACTGCGATTTATAGCATTTTACTATTGTGTTGACTCAAAATCTGTTCTTTACAGTCTGCAAAACGGAATGCCATAGTTCGAAAAGACTTGATATTTGACGTAAAATACTCATACATTCAATTATAGTAAAGGTATTAATGTAGAATTTGTTGGATTCCATCTCACTTTGGTATTTGGGGGAATGAAATGGTGAAATCAGCGAAAGAAGGAGCTATTAGAAAACATCCTGACAGTACACTAAAATTTAAAACATGAAATAAATTCGATGTAGAAAGTCGTATTGACAGAAAGCTCCTTCAAGCAAAAAATTACCGTGTTCGAGATCCTTGTCTAGTCTCATTACAAAATTCGATTAAATTCATGGAAGACTAAATTTCAAAAAAATGTAGTAATGTGCTTGTGGTCATTCAATATCAATTGAACATATTCTTTTTGATTGCCCATTGCTATCCCTGTTATAAACTATCTGGGATAGATGTAGCAAAAATGAGATCTTTAATTAATATAATCAACAGCGAAGAAATGATACAAATTGCATCGTTTTATCCTGCACTATACTTGCAAATTATTGTAAACATTAATCATTTATATTTTGTATGAATGTTTATACGTAGCCTTTCAACATGAGTGCATATTCACACCACACACACACACACACACACACACACACACACACAACACACAACCACTCTACAACACGGCACAACACACAGCATACGCACAGTACACAAACACACACACACACACACACACACACACACACACACACACACCACACACACACACACATACACACACACACGGCGCGCGCGCGCAAACCAGACACAAACTCTTACACAGCCGTTGTTAATATTTTTGTTTTTTTTTTTTGTGTGTGTTTTTATTTTTTGGATTGGTTTATTTCTAGTCTAATATCACATTGTTGTGAACAGACGTTAAATGAAATCTAATCAAAATCAAAATCCTATTGCATGTCCTTCTCCCCCCCCCCCACCCCCCCCCCCCCCCCCCCCCCCCCCCCCCCACCTCCCTCCCCCCCGTTGTATTTCGGCTTCTTGCATTCGTCAATCGTAGAATTATAGACACACCCCCCGCAACAATCATTTTTTCACAGGAACACAACCCTCTCAAAACAACTGACGGGGCCGAGTAATAATGAAACTGTACACTTCTTCACGACCGAATTTAATTATCATTTTTTTTTTTTTTGTGTGTAACCGTTTCGTTAGGCGTTACCCGAGTGAAAGACTAAGACCTTTCGCCTGAATGCCTCCTCATCCCGACTTGTGTGAACGTCACGTTAAGCCAACACTCTACTATCACAAGAACAAAATCCGCTCTGCGGGCATCATCGGCCCTCCAACGGGCGACTGGTCCTCACTTCCACCGTGGTGGGAAACTGGTCTTCTGGGCCGACCAAAGATGAACGGCGGACAGGATAGTATATTTTCGTCTTTTTTTCGTTGGAGCTCATTTGAACGCATATGGAAGGCATTCGCCGCTTCCTGTTGGTCTGGCTGGCTCTGTGTCTGCCTTCTGCTGTTCAGTTTGACACCCCCCCCCCCCCCACACACACACACACACACACATAACACACAATTCATGGGTATCTGAGGACAATGATTTTCATCATTTACTGATGTTTAAGAACAGTAATGCTGATCATGTATAGGTATCTGAGGGCAATGATTTTCATCAAACACTGGTATTTGAGAATAGTAACATTAAAGATGAAGGTATTTGATGACAGACTGCGGGCATTTCAGAACAGTTGTCTAAACATGTAGAGGTTCGGAGATAGTTGAATTTCAAAAGTTAATATTCAATGATAGTCATGTTAAAGTTGTTGGTATGAAAACTCAGTCAGATTAGAGATGTCCATATTGGAAGACAGTCACATTCATTATATACGTGTTTAAAGACAGTCGCTTCAGATTTATAGGAATAAGAAGATAGCTACATTCAATATAGATGTATTTAAGGACAGTCTCAGTAAACGTGTTGGTGTTTGAAAAGACATTACATATGTAGATTAAAGAGAACAGTCACATTCAACATGTACGTATTTGAAGACAGTCGCATTCATCTTGTACGTATTTTAAGACAGTCACATTCATCTCGTATGTATTGGAAATGTCATACTTAATATATAGGTATATATTGAAAAGAAACAAGTAATGTGTAGATCTAAGAGCTCAGAAATATTCAGAATATACGTGTTTGAGAACAATCACATTGAATGTGTAGATGTTTGAAGACACATTGAATGTGTAGGTATTTGAAGACACATTGAATACGGAGGTATCAGAGTACATTCACATTGAAAATATGGGTACCTGAGCGAAATCACATGCCAATACATTGAACTAAGAACAGTCTAATTAAACTTGCAAGTATTTGAAAACAGTTAAACCAAACATATCCTTGTTTGCAGACAATCTCATGAAGTATGTGTGCATTTGAAGACATGCCACTCACATTAGCATCGACAGGAAGCCATTTTATGACTATGATATTAACCATGCAGATAGCTAAGGACCATTGCTTTAATTATGTAGGTATTTGAGGACAGTCCCGTTTAATAATATGCAGATACTTGAAGACAGTCACTCGAAATATGCAGGAAATGAAGACACTCAGCATAAATGTATCCGTGATTTAAGATGTATTTATATTTGAAGACGGTCACGCTGACCATTAGATGTTTGAAGAAGGTCATGCATCAATGTGCAGTTACATGATGAAATTCACATCAACTATGTAGATATTTGAAGACAGTCGCATTATACATGTAGATGTTTTCAGAGTCACATACCAACATGCAGCTATTTGACGACATTCACATTCAATGTGTAGATATTTTGAGACAGTCACATTAGATATGTAGGTTTCTTCAGACAGTCACATTTAATTTGCAGCATTTGAGGACATTGCATTAAATATGTACATATCTGAGGACAATAACATTAAACAGATAGGTAGTTGAAGGCCATCGCATTTAATACGTCGGTATTGGAGAATAATAATATGAAATGTGTACCTTTAAATTTTATTTTTTTTAAAACCGTCTTATTAAATAGTTAGGTATTTGTGAAAAGTCACACTAAATACGAAGTTATATTTCTTCTTCTTCTCGTCGTTGTCGTCGTTCGCTCAGACAGGAATCCCCGATGCACTGACGAAGGCTGCCGTCCGGCGGAGGTCCTCCAGAGATCCGTAGAGTTTCTCGCTCATCGGTTGGTCAGCAGGCCAGGTCTCTGCTCTCAGGTTATGGTGTGTTGGACAGTCCTGTAGGAAGTGTATATCACATGGGGATTATCTGGACACTTCTACTAGGTATGGATATGTTCTAGAACAGCCACATGAAATATGTAGGTATCTAAAGGCACAGCAATAGACATGTAAACATCTGAAGAGAGTCAGAGAAAAATATGTAGGCATTTGGGGACAGTCACTTCTTATTGGTAGGTACTCAATGACGGTCACATTAAATATGAAGATATTTGAGGACAGTCATTATATATAGGTATTTGTAAACAGTTATGAATATATAAGTATTTCTGGGCATTTATGATAAACATTTAGGTATTCGAGGACAGACATGTTCAGCAAACAGGAATTTTAGGACACCTGCTCTCTCTCTCTCTCTCTCTCTCTCTCTCTCTCTCTCTCTCTCTCTCCTCTCTCTCTCTCTCTCTCTCTCTCTCTCTCTCCTCCACCCACCCCCCCTTTCCCACGGTATTTGAAGACTGCCACGTTAAAAAAAACATATTGTATTTTTTGGTCGCAGACTTGTTAGGCAATTTAAAAAAAATCAAGACACCCGTTTCAAATCGCTCTCGCACTTGTCAAGTTAAACGCTTCCTTTTGAAGGCTAAGTGTGTCTGGACTAGACGCTGTCAATTCAGATAACATCCCATGGGATAGTACCGCATTAAGCAGACCATCACCTCTATGCTCCGTCTGCTGTCTTTAAAGACGTGTTTGTCCACACCGTCGACATAACTGCCAGATATTTGTCTGATTACATTCTACAAGACTGACAGTGGACTGTAAGTCTTTCTTCTGACTTATCCCCACCCCCACCCCCCTCGTCTCTCGTCAGACGTTAGTACATCCTGACCGAAAATAATTTTTGTTCAGTTACACGTGACTGATGAGATAACAAATGGAAGAATGAATCCAGCAAGACCCCCCCCCCCCCCCTCCTCCTCCTCCAACCCAACCTCCCTCTCCACTCTTCCTCCGACTCCCCTTGCCCACCTCGCCTGATCCCCCCCCCCCCCTGTCCCCCACCCCCCCCCCCCCCTCCCCCACCACACACACCACACAAACTCACCCACCGTTCTTTCTTTTTTTCAACCGTCGTCTCCAGTTCCACCGTGTCCACACCAACATGACACTGGGAATTCTGAGAGTTTCTTAGACCTTAAATCACAGGGCCTTGGTCAGCAGAAACTCCAGGGAAAACGGGACGACTGAAGATCTTCATAGGAGAAGAATTCTTCAGACAGCTGTGGGCATTTGAAGACAGTCACGTGAAATATGCATGCATCTGAACGCAGTTAGATGAAATTTGTAGATTTGGAAGACAGTCACATCAACAATATAAGGCAGTCATATCAAATACGCAAGTATCTGAAGACAGACATATCACATATGTAAGATTTTGAAGACGCTCACATTAATTAAATCAATACGTACTTCTAGACAGTAGCATTAAATTAAATATATAAATATTTGCACACCGTCACATTGAATAGATAGTCATTTGGAGAGAATCGCATTAATTATATGTGGGCATTTGAAGACACACACGTTGAAGACAGTTACATTACATATGTAGATATTTTAAGGCAAGGGTATTAGATATGCAGGTATATAAACATAGTCGCATTAAAGTAAGTAAGTAAGTAAGTAAAAACATGGACAGATCACTACAGACCTGTATGTAAAGCCCACAGATGCAAACATGTACCTGCCGTTCCATTCCTGCCATCCTCGCCACTGTACGAGAGAATCCCCTACGGACAGTGCCTGCGTATACGCAGGATCTGTTCAGAGGAGGAAACTTACCATCAACGATGCAGTGACCTCAAGAAGAAGCTGCAGAGGCGAGGATACCCAGAGAAACTGATACAGGAGGCCATCAAAAAGGTCACAGCTCTTCCAAGAGAACAAACCCTCCAATACAAAATCAAGAAAAACAACGAGAGGGTTTCCCTTCATAATAACCCACAACCCCTCTCATCCAGACATAGGAGGATGGCTCAAAGACATGATGCCCGACCTTCACAGAAGCCGTAGAATGCAGAAAGCCATGCCGCAGCCACCATGGTAGGGGAAAGAAACTGTAACAATCTTAGGAAAATTCTGATGCCATCCAAGCCACCACAAGTCAGCACTCATAAACAAAATGACAGATCACCAGGAGTATACAAGTGTACCGCCAGCAGATGTGTTCTTTGTCAGAAACATCTTCAAGAGACATCTACATTCACAAGTGTTAGAACAGGCAGACTTTCCACATCAGAGATGCCATGGGCTGCAAAAGCTCTAATCTAATTTACTTAGTGGACTGTGCTAGATGTAAAGATGTTCAATTTGTCGGAGAAACAAGCCAGACCCTGTCCAGGCGATTCCATGGCCACAGATCGAACATTAAAAAAACAGACAACAAAACTCATAACATTAGAACCCAAACACAGAGTGTTGGTAGGACTGATTTAACATGCAGGGAAACTTTAGTAGCCAAACATTTTCAAAGCAGTGGACATAGTGAGGAGGATCTCCGTGTCACTCCTATTGAACTGATGAAAACACTGGATACCAGACAGAGAAGAACACGTGAAAGGTACTGGCGGCATAAGATTAGGACAAACTACCCCAATGGCCTCAATGTATGGGACTAGCTGAATGTAGGGTACCACACTTCTTACTTACATGTAACAGACACATGCGCGCGCGTGCGCGCGCACACACACACACACACACACACACACACACACACACACACACACACACACACACACCACAACACGCAGCAGCACCACACACCACACACACACACACACACACACACACACACACACACACACACACACACACACACACACACACACACACACCACAACACCACACACACACACACACACACACACACACACACACACACACACACACACACACACACAACACACACACATACACACACACACACACACACACACACACACACACACACACACACACACACACACTACACACACACACACACCACAAGCACACACACACACACATGCACCACCACAACACACACACACACAACACACACACCACACACACACACCACACACACACACACACACACACACCAAACACGCAACATGCTATGCACCACACACCAATATTCACACACAAACGCAAGTATAGACATATAGAAAGGATCACACACAAACGCAAGTATAGACATATAGAAAGGATGGTAAGGATAGTATGGTGGGAATGAGAGTTAATGGTGATGGGGGATGGTGGGGGAATGTGGAAGTAAAGACTTTTCAGGTTTCAGTTAGTCTTTTCAACAGTACCATTTGCATGTGAAAATCATAAATGTGTTTTCCACTACCTTATTGTAAGCACAAGATGCATTTTAAAAATGATGGAGTTAGGGGAGAGGGTGTTGTCGGGTATCTTTAGAGGCACCAGTGTGAGCTTGAACTCATTTCCGTTTGTTTGTTTTTTTAAGGTCTTGACTGACCGCCCCATGTTTTTATTTCACATAAGCTCATTGCTGCCTTTTCTTTCTTTAATTCTGGTAGGCTTCTGTTAGGATTTTAAAGCAGTGAGTGGGAATTCAGGTGAATTGGGAGTGAGAGATGATCAGTCTTAGAATATAAATGCTGTGCTTTGGGCTGTCATTTAGTGGGCCCTTGGTTTTTTATGCTTGACAAAGGTTTTACCAATAAACCGAAAATTTGCAATATGCTTATTGGGTGTTGGTGGTTTTTACTGTTCAATAAGTAAGTAAGTAAGTAAGTAAGTAAATAAGTAAGTAAGTAATCAAATACAGACACATTAGATTTAAAGGTATCTTAACCGTACTACGTAGTATATTTGAAGAGAGTTTCATTAAATCTGTACGCATCTCGGGAACGTCACTCAAAATATATAAATGTCTGATGTCGGTATCACTGACTAACAGGTGGTCAAGGACAGTCATATTATATACTTAGGTATTTGAAGACAATCATTTTAGATATGTACGTGTTTGGGAACAGTCATTTTGAATGTGCAGATATGTAAAGGCAGTCTCATTAAATGTTAGATTTTAAAGGCAATGAAATCAGTGATGTAAAGCATATGCACACAGCCACTTCAAATATATACGTATGTGAGAACAGCCATTTTAATTGTGTAGATATCTGAAAGCAATCTTATTAAATGTTATTAGTTTTTTTAAGACAGTCACATAACATATGTTGGAATCTTAAGACAACCACGTTAATCACGTACGTGTTCGGGGGCAATCGTTTTAACTATCTAGGTGTTGGAAGAAACTCACATTACATTTGTAGGAATTTGAAAAAAAAAATCAAATATCAAAAGCACGCATTTGATGACACTCACAGTGAATCTGGTGATAGTTTATGGTCTGCCACATTAAACATGTACGTTTTGAGGAAAGTCACATATGTATACTCAGAGGCATACAAAACGCGAAAACAAACTGTATAGAAATTTTGATGTAATTTGGCCAACGATTCCTTTAAACTGGTAATAGAAAGTGAGAAAAAGCAATCAAACACCGTAAAAGTGTCCTTTCAAAGTTCATTCTGGTAGAAAATAAGGTCACATGAACTTGACCTTGACCCTGTGTTAACAGCAGAATGTCAGTATCTGGTGTGACCACCTCGAGGATTGATCACAGCTGTGCACCTGCGGTACATCGAGCGCACCAGAGTGTTGGTCTGCCTCTGGGGACTTGCCACCACACCTGGCCCACAGCGACAGCAAGCTGAGCTGCTGTCTGGGGTCTGGGGTTGAGCTGGTTCAACTGCCTCTGAAGGGCATCCCAGAAATGCTCTATTGGGTTAAGGTCGGGAGAACGGGCTGGGTGAGGCAGCAGATTGATGTTGTTCTGGCTCAGAAAGTTCTGCGTAGCACGGGCAGTGTGCGGCCTTGCGTTGTCCTGCTGAAACAGGTTCTGTGGATGCCGCTGGAAATGCGGCAGGATGTGGGGCCTCAGAACTTGGTCGATGTAATGAATAGCAGTGACCCCGTTACCACGTCCTTGACCTACATTCTGGAAGATGACTGGCCCAATACGGCGATTCATGCCGATAGCCCCCCAGATCATGATGCTTTCACCGCCCCATGGGTCCCTTTCGGTGATGTTGGCATCCGTGAAGCGTTCCGCCACTCTTCTCCAGATCCGGATGCGGCCATCGCCTGGGTCGATGCAGAACCGGCTTTCATCACAGAAGAGGACTCGGCCCCAGTCCCGATGGCGCCAATGCATGTGGATCTGTGCCCACTGCAGACGGTTCTGGCGATGCTGGTGTGTCAGGATAGGTCGCCAGGCTGGACGCCTGCATTGGAGACCAACTGTGTTCAGTCGGCGACGCACGGTCCTGCTGCTGATTGACCTGCCATGGTTGCCGACGGTGTTCCTGGCTGTGTTGGCAGCGGTTTGGTAAGGCTGCCGTCGATGCTGACGCAGAAGATGGCGGTCTTGGGCTACTGTGGTGACCCTCGGTCTGCCGCTCCTCGGTCTGTAGTCAGTGGTGTTTCTTGCTTGAAAGCGGTCCAGAAGGCGATAGACGGTGGAAATGTGGACTCTGAATGCGATAGCGACTTGCCTCATTGGAACCCCGACCTGCAGTTGCCCCATTGCTATGCAACGATCTTGACGAGAAAGTCTCGGCATTATGTTGGCGCCGCTGGAAGGGATAATTTGAACTTTTTGGGGTTTGGAAATTTATAGCCCCACAATGGGGGCCACATTGAGTTGCAATTCACATTGATGCACGTGGCGTAGGTAGTCCACATGGCAAATGCACTTCTCGTGCCAAAAACGCTGACCCGCAACATTCACCCACTGTTACGAGGTTACAACCGGCCAAGACACCACGTACTGCTAATGTTGCACGTGCCAACGACATTGCTTACGTCCTTTTCACAATGTGAACAATCGTGCACTGTCTCTATTTTTCGCGTTTTTTTTATGCCTCTGAGTATATTATTTAAGGACAACTATATTTAAGATGAAGATAGTTGAGGACCTTCATCATAAATATTCAGATACTTGATGACAACGACGATGGATAGGGGGTGCTTGAGGATGGTCATAATAATGTTTAAGTATGTGAGGACAGTCAAAATAAATGTGTAGACATTTCAGGACAGTCACAATAAACAGGTAAGTATTTGAGGACGATCGTTCTAAAAAAATGTAGGTATATAAAGACAGTCACAATAAAGACGTAGGTATCTGAACATCGCCATACTAAATATGTGGATGTGTAAGCAGATTCATAACAATTTATAGGTATCTAAGGACAGTCATAACAAATTTGTAGGTATCTGAAGACGGTCATAATGAAAATGTAGGTACTTGAGGACAGTCGTGATAAATCTGTTGCTATTTCTGGACAGCCATGATAAATATATATGTGTGTATTTGAGGACAGTCACATTCAGCATAGGGATTTTAAGACAGTTATTTTCACCACGCAGGTAGTTGAAGACATATATTGTATTGGTGGACACAGACCCACCCTCACCTCAAATCACTCCAGCGCTTGTCAAGTTGAACTCATTCGTTGAACTTTAAAGGTCTGCTTTAGAGATTTTCGATAATTTGTTAAAAACAGGTCTACATGTCATATAACTACAGTATGGTATTCATTTTTCAAAAAAAGTCGCCGGAAGAATTTAATAGATAAAAAACGAGTTTTGCACACCTGTTCAAACCCCGCGCGGTAGACCGAAAACCGTCACGTCACTTGATGGACTGGCCGTCAGTTGCGACCTACACAACAAGCCAACGCCAAGTGAAATCAACACGAGTTGCGATCCCCACAGCCTAAAAAGTCACGAGGGGGTGGCAGATATTGTGCTGTAGGCGTGTGCAGCAGCTCAGCAGGAGACGGATATTCTTTGCACACATTTCCATCTGATCCAGATACTCGAAAGAAGTGGATTCGGTTGGTGCAACCATGCCGGGCCGCTAAGTTCTTTTTACCACGTCAGTTCCAGCTGGACCACGGAACGAGCTGTTCCGACAATTGCCGAGCCCGTTCGAGTGGATCAAAAACTTCGTCTGCATTGTGCGCGTATACTTTGAAGGCGGAGTGGTAAGCTCGTACAGATGAGTACGATAGTCGCACGTTTATTCTGTTCTTATCTATGGACAGATCACACTTGTTAAATTGAATGAACACGTTAAGGCTTGAGGAAGGAGAATACCCGCTCGCCGTCCACGCGTGATCGCATCAAGAAGTCAGTCGGTAGCCTCCCTCGAGACTTCGGTCAAGTCCGTACGCCTTCGGAATGATGTGTTCGGGCGTCCAGCTGGAACTGAATAGCTTGTTTCCGTGGTCCAGCTGGAACTGACGTGGTAAAAAGAATTTAGCGTTC
>CM031621.1:3351512-3366512 GCA_018398815.1 Conus ventricosus
GGGGGAGGGGGGGGGGGGGGGGGAGGGGAAGTTACAACTCACTCTCTTCTTCAGGCTGAGGTGAGAACACCACAAACGACTTGCATCCAGAGTCAGAATTGCAGCGGGCCATGACCGCTCGCAGGTTGTCAAAGGTCATCACGCAGCCCCAAAGGACCCGGGAGTCGGGGCATGGGTAGTCGTACTGCCCCGGGAAGTTAGAGGAGTCCATTCGGATGTACCTCTCCGGCTGAGGGTTCTCGTTGACGGTCTGCAAGCAGATGTTACAGGAAAGGATTGATTGATATCTGTGCTGCAGTAAAATCTATCCACACCCCCACACCCCCTCAACCCACCACAACCCCATGAATGCCTTACACTGCTAACTGAGGCACAAACACCTAAACAATGTGAACAGTGTGAGTGGTCCTAAACAATGTGAACAGTGTGAGTGGTCCATGAAAGTCGTACCCATCACAGTCTCTCAGAAGTGAGAATCAAAATCAGACCACACACACACACACACACACACACACACACACACCACACACACACACACACACACAAACATACACACACACACACACACACACACACACACACACACACACACACACACACACACACACACACAAACATACACACACACACACACACACACACACACACACACACACACACACACACCACACAAACATACACACACACACACACAAGCACACACACACACACACACAAACAAACACACACACACACACACACACACACACACACACACACATACACACACAGTGACGCATCTGTGCTGCCTGGTTACGCCATTATTTGACAATTCAATCTCAAGGGAGTGGAGGAGTTCATTTTCATTTCCCTGTCATACACACACTGATATGAAAGCTTTTCACCTTGACCTGTCATCACTAACATTCTGTACGTTTTGTAATACTGACACTGAGGGAAGGAAGCGCTAATGGAGATGGACTGGAAAGACAAGGAGGGGGAGCAAGAGACTGAGACACAGAATGAAAGACGGATACAGAGAAAAAGACACAAAGCTGGAAACAAGCAGACAGGGGTGGAAAAACAGAGAGAAACTGAGAAACAGACTCACTCACGAAAAGAGCAGAGGAGAAACGAAGTTTACAAAAAAAAAAAAAAAAAAAAAAAAGGAAGGTTGACGTTAACGTAGCTTATCAGCTGTTGGGACGGTGAACTGTCGTCAAAAGTTCATTCACTGCGTAGGGCAAGGCATGATTGAAGGCCCATCCCTCCCTCTTCAGCCACCTTTCCACCTTCCCTGAGCTGAATCACGTACCCATTCACTGCTGGGTGGACAGAGAGGGGTTTCAAGCCGAACAAATCCAACCTCATGTACGGTTTGAACTCACCTCTGTCAGCGCCGAATGCAAACGCTCTAACCACTGGACCACAGGTTCCCCCGACGTTAAGAATAAAACAACAACAGAAAAAGGCTTGAGAGAGTGCACAGGACCATCCGACACTGACCGAAGAAGGGCAAAGTAGGCTTCAGCACCATCTGACACTGACTACAGAAGGGCAAAGTAGGCTTCAGGACCATCTGACACTGACTACAGAAGGGCAAAGTAGGCTTCAGCACCATCTGACACTGACTACAGAAGGGCAAAGTAGGCTTCAGCACCATCTGACACTGACTACAGAAGGGCAAAGTAGGCTTCAGGACATCTGACACTGACTACAGAAGGGCAAAGTAGGCTTCAGAACCATCTGACACTGACATGATTGAATTCTCTGCCCCTTTGTGCAAAATGCATACTATTTACAGATGTCTGTTGACACACAAGTGCTGATAATATCAAACGCAGGTTAAAAGCATCAGAAGCGCGTCAGCTGAACCATCTCAGAGAAAGGTCACAAGGAACCTGCTTTACAAGGCTCAAGTCCTAAATGATGTGGACCCCAGCACTTACGTTAGATGACGTTTTATGCTGAGATCTCCACACATACAGCTGGAGCTTCTCCCAGCTTTCAAGACATTAGGGGAGAGTTTGTTTTGAACCTAATGACCAATACTGGCTGGCCCAGACTCATCCTTTCTTCTAGATCCAGACACAGATGGGCGGAATTCTTTCAGGGCTGAATGAATTTGAAAAAAAAACATGAACATACTGCCTGTGAGGCATTGACAGAGACTTTCAAAATACAGTGGGACCTTGGGTCGAAGACCTGGCGATGGAACGTATGTTCTTTGACATTTCCTGTTTTGAGGTCTTTGTGGCAAGTTGGTCAGCAGCATCCAAAGGAGCTTACTGCGATGAAACTTCATCTTTATCGTTGATGATGTCCTTAGTTTAAGTGTTTGGCAAGCTGGTCAGCAGCATCCAAAGGAACTTGCTGCGATGAAACTTCATCTTTATCGTTGATGATGTCCTTAGTTTAAGTGTTTGGCAAGCTGGTCAGCAGCGTCCAAAGGAACTTGCTGCGATGAAACTTCATCTTTATCGTTGATGATGTCCTTAGTTTAAGTGTTTGGCAAGTTGGTCAGCAGCGTCCAAAGGAACTAAATGTGATGAAACTGTTCATCTTTATCGCTGATGATGTCATCAGTTTAAGTGTTCCTTTCGTTCTTTTCAAATATAGAAAGCACAGTGCACAGAAGTTCTTTTAGACGCAAATGATGGAAGTCTTGTTTGTTTTGATCAGTATACATACACAAACGCACACTCTCATTTCAACTAAGTGAGAAAGATGTCAAACGGAAGACTACACACACACATACACACACTGACCGACTCACACCTACACACACACTGACTGACTGACTGAAACCATTTACTGTCAGATTAACATAGTGTTGTACTGACAACACACAACACACACACACACACACACACACACACACAGGTGCCTCACATGTTTTGCTTTCCAGGCAGACGGCAGTTTTCGGTCTCCAGTCCTGCTGCCCCCTGCTGTGTCTCATTTTCATCATCATCATCATCGTCGTCATCTTCATCTTCGTCTTCGTCCTCGTCTTGCCACCTACGGTCCTGACCTTTGCCGTTGTAATGTTGTTTGCGAGCTTTGTCCTTCAGGCTCTTGTATCCTTCCACATCGGCATGTACTTCTACCACAGCTGTGTAGATATGTGGAACACAGCGTGAAATAAAAACAGGTTACTTTTACAGGAAACACACACAAGCAAATGTACATACATGCACATCCTGAGAACAGATGTAAATGTGAAGATCA
This sequence comes from Conus ventricosus, assembly GCA_018398815.1. NCBI lineage: Eukaryota > Metazoa > Mollusca > Gastropoda > Neogastropoda > Conidae > Conus > Conus ventricosus. Next base: position 3,354,720 of record CM031621.1, read on the forward strand.
CACACACAACAACACACACACACACACACACACACACACACACACACACACATGTGTGTGTGTGTGCTTGCTCTCTCTCTCTCTCTCTTCTCTCTCTCTCTTCTCTCTCTCTCTCTCTCTCTCTCTCTCTCTCTCCTCACACACACACACACACACACATTCACATTACTCAAGAAAGGGAAACCACACACACACACACACACACACTCACACAACACACACACATGCACACACATGCACACACACATACACACACGCACACACACACACACACACAAGACCACCTTTAACAATCCTTTTTTTAAACAAAAACACAACTTACGGTATTTCTTCACCATGGCGTCCAGAAAGTTGACCAGCTCGGTGGCACGAACCTCCAACTTCCGTATCCTTCTCAGCATCTCGTCCACGCCCGTCTTCTCCTCCGGGGGCATCTGCCGCATCAGGGGCTCCAAGACATTGTTCCCCACGACCCGCAAATTGATGCGGTGGTTGAGGCCGACACAGAGCCCTGACTCGCATTCCACGCCTGTCGCAGAGACATAGCAATGCAGGTGTGTAACCGTTCCCATCGCTGTTCTCTCAAAGCTCTTTTAATCATCATGTGGACAGAGTTTGATTTTTGGCTTTCAGCCATAAGGTAAGTCGCTTGCCTCCCCACACTTTTTCTGGCACGCGTTCCCTTGCGTTTATTTCATAGCAAACACTTTATTTCTAGGAGTTTCATTTTGTCAACAATGTGGTGAGATTTCCCGTGATCTCTGGCCCCATTTCTGTTGAAATCCGCACCACTATACTGTGCCGACAGTGTCATCTTCTGTAAGTGCGTGAATGCCTTGCATTTCCCCAAAAGACATACAAGGCAAAGCCACGTTTCAAAGCACAGGGGGGGCTGGAATAGCTCAGTTGGTAGAGCGCCACACTCGTAATCCAAATGTTGCGGGTTTGAATCTCCGCCGGGCCATTTCAGTACTGGGGGATTTTTCCCTCGGAGTTAACATTAGTTCTGACTCCATTTCCCAAACAGTCCTTCGAATGAGACTATAAACAGAGGTTCCATGAGTGAACACACGCATAACATCTTGCACACACGTCAAATCCCATCACCAACTTTCGGATGAGAAGGTCAGTTTGGCCGTTGGTATGGATGACACGTTACACATAGCATGAACCTTCCCCGAAGATGGACTATGGCTGCCTTAATGGCGGGATAAAAAAACGGTCATGCACACAAAACTCCACTCCCTTTGTAGGGTAGACGGGATTAATCCTTGCCTGTCCATACAAGGAGTGTCCGCAGGAGTATCAGCCGCGTATGCAAAAGAAGAAGAAGAAGAAAGCACAAGGATCCCACTGAAATTCTGTGGATGTCCAGTGGGCATTCCCCCCACCCCCACCCACCCCACACTCATGCCCACACCCATTTGCCCCTCAAAAAAAAAAAAAAAATGACTGACACCTGCTTTCAATACGTGTGCAATCTGACAGAAAATCTCTGTGTCAGCTCCAGACATGTTCACTCTAAAACTCCTATCGGCGTACTTTTCAACAAAAATGAGCTCTTTTTTTTTTTACAAAGTGTAAACTGCTGTTGCGTTCTTTTCAATAAAATGAGCTTATTTTCTACAAACAGGCAGTGGAGTTTTGTGTATATGACTGTTTTTTATCCCGCCATTAAGGCAGCCATACTCCATCTTCGGGGAAGGTGGCATGCTATGTGTCACGTGTCATCCATACCAACGGCCAAACTGGCCTTCTCTTGCAAAAGTTGGTGATGGGATTTGACGTGTGTGCAAGATGTTGTGCGTGCGTTCACACATGGAACCTCGGTTTATAGTCTCATTCGAAGGACTGTATGGGAAATGGAGTCAGAACCAATGTTAACTTCGAGGGAAAAATCCCCCTGAACCGAAATTCGAACCCACAACCCCAGGATCACGAGTCCGGCACTCTACCAACTGAGCTATTCCGGCCCCCAGAGTGTATACAAAACTCAATATTTTTGTAAAGCAGAGGAAGAAGGAGGAGGTCAGGGGGGGGAGAGATATTCATTTCATTTCCACCTGCCCTCACACAGCATAGGTTCATATTCCAAGGAGCAGTTACCTAACCTTGGTTCTTTTAAACAAAAATTAGTGTTAAAGAATTCCGGGGATAGTGGGGTGGGGTAAGAAACCAAGGTCATCAAAAGAGCAAAGTAAGAACGATCAATAAATTAAGACTTTTTTCCTTCTTATCTTTGAAAATGATGCCACTGGTTTGTTGTTGTTTTTCTGAGATGAAACCTAAAGACTGTACTCTGCATCTACTCTGAAAACATCATCCAAACCAAGGAGATAGAAACACCGACAGCGGCTGTCAGGAAACTGAAAAACCACACCCTCAAAGATGCAGCCTGTACATGTATGGAAGAAAAACTGACGGAAGGTTCGTGAGACTCACCAACGTCCGCTCCTTGCAGGAGGCAGTCAGAAGACTGAGAGCACTCCCTGTCCCCTAGGACGGCCTCGTCCAGGTCCGTCAGCTTCAGGGACTTGTGGTTGATCAGCACAAAGTCTTTCAGCTGCACACGGGCAGGCCCATGCTGCCCAGGGAGACGACTGCAGGTATTCCAGCAGAGAGGCAGCGTCACGGGCCAGCTAAAAAGGGCGTGTGCAAACAAAAAAGAACGAAAAAATTAAATCATGAGGTGAATGGTGTGTTCTGCAACAGACCTGGTAATAACGACAAAATGATGAATTACCAGATTCATCACGATGTAGAACAGCAGATATTTACAGGAGACGTTTTTTTTGCTTTATATATTTTTGTCTGATGTTGTTTTTGTTTGGTTGGTTGGTTGTTGCTGTTTTTTTTTTTTAATTTACATGATTTAATGAGAATTATGATTTGGAACATCACTATTTCTACCACTGCCCAAGTTCATATTACTGATGCATGATAAGCAAAATTCCACACAGGCTTTAAGCAAGCATGCACACGTGCACACACACACACACACACACACACACACACACACACACACACACACAGATCATATCTGTGACCGCAAGAAAATACCTCCAAACTAGTTCAATCAGCAAACAAAACAAAGCTGCAAACAGGAAAAACAGAACTGGTGCAGAGAAACTTTTGACGCAGTCGCAGTTTACTGATGAGATCATGTTGTCTGTGTGTTCATTTCTTTTAATCCTACACAAATACCTTACAATACAATAACTGGATATAGTTGAAGTCCTTTCCTGCAGCAACACAGTGGATTCTAGAGTTAAAGCTACTCACGAGAGTCCATTCTTATAGCGCACTAAAACCTCCTGTCCGCACACAGCAGTAAATGGTACGCAATTTCAAGTTCAGAGAGGGTTAAAGGTGTGAAAACCCCCTTCCCCCAGAAGATGGGTATGTGATTCAGTTCAGAGAGGATTAAAGGTGTGAAAAAACTCCTACTGCCCACCAGCAGTATGGGAGTACGCGCTTCATTCAGAAGGAGTAAAGGTGTGAAACAACTCTCTGTCCGCACAGCAGTAATGGTACTGATTCAGTTCAGGAGGTGTTTAAAGGTGTGAAAACCCTCTCTGTCCACCCAGCCGTAATGGTAAGCGATTCAGTTCTGGGAAGTTACAGCAGCCAACAGACAGGGCTGGTTCTACACCATTCATACTCCCATGCCTTTGACATAGTGTGTCTCTCTAGGTACACACGTTTCTATGGCCATCATGCTATGGGACTTGAACCACAAGGAGAAGCAGAAGAAAAGATGGCTTCAGCTACATCCAGATTACAACCAGACAGATGCCTACTACCTCCTACCCAGACCAGACTCAAGTAAACATTGTGAGGCTGAGGACGGGCCACTGCAGGCTACACCATCACATGTTCACAAGGTTCCGCATTGCAAGTCTGCAGGTGTCCCTGCGGTACAGCCCCAATGACAGTGGAACACTCCCTACAGGACTGTCCAACACACCATAACCTGAGAGCAAGACCTGGCCTGCTGACCACCGATGAGGGAGAAACTCTACGGATCTCTGGAGGGCCTCCACCGGACGGCAGCCTTCATCAGTGCATCGGGGGTTCCTGTCTGAGCGAACGACGAAGAAGAAAAGGTATTCTGTACAGACAAATGTGTTTTCACTTACTTTTTTTTTATATATACATATATAACTTCCATTTTTCATCCTACCTTTCTTCCCATCTCTATATCAACTTCCACAGGGGAAAACTGGGGCAACAATACCACTATCATGTGCAACTAAATGACAGAAGACCATGGTACTGTGTGTACATTTATGTCTCTTCTTTCTTCTTGCATGGGTTTCCCTATTCTGTCTGGTCAAAGGGGTTTTGATTTCCCTTTCTTCTGTTCTTTCTTCCTTCTCTTTCTATCCAACTATCTCTTAAGAATAACACTGAGCCAATACAGCAAGTAGGTGCGGTTACATCAGAAAGGACATAATATTGTATATGCGCTTTTCTTTTATTTTCATATATGGCTTGGGCGTCTATGTCACATGACTGTGTTGTACCTTTTTTTTTTCTATTCTGTTCTTTCCATTTTTTCAATCTTTTTGGTTTTTTCTCTCCTCTCTCTTCTTTTTAATTCAGACTTTGCTTTTACAGCTCAAACATTTGCACTTAAACACAAGTGTGGCCTGATTTTTGTTCTCACTTTTCTTTTTGTACAGCCAATCTTTGAAATCGGGGCAAGCAAGATTAGGTAGGTAATGTTGACTTACAGCCCAGCCAACCGCAAAGGGGCCAAATCAGGGCTGTACCATGTTTAAATCAACTCACACAAGTGCAAAACAAAACAAAAAAGACCACTTTCACACAATCTCTTTAAAATACATCTTCTAAAAACGCCACAGAAACTTCATTAAAAATCTTTTTCCGTTAAATATCTTAAATCAAATGAAAATTGTTAATCTCTTTCAGAAAACTCAATGATCACGTCAGGTGGGTGGGGACATCTCTGAACTGGGTTTTCAGGGAGTCTGCTGTAAGTGATTTATGTTCTCAACTTAGTGCAAGTCCAAAAATCTAAAAGGATATGTTTTCACTGTGAGTGGGACTGACTTGGAATGCACCACAGAGTTCTTCACCTTTTAAAAGATAAGATTGAGTATAAACGAGTGGCTGTGTGCATCGGCACAGGACTGTTTCGTCTTTACGGCCGCCTCTGGAACATTGTCAAAAACTCTTTCAGGTTTGGATGGATTTTAATAGTTTGTTATCTGTCTGCAAGGTCCATACCTCTTGCCAGAGGGCTTTGGACAGACTCATTACCTTTGGGGTTTTGATCTCCCCGTGTGGGGACAGACATGTCTGGCCAAGGAGTGCCAGCTGGGGCAATGACATTGCAGAGGAGGAGACTTCACTGACAGTGTACTCCTTTTTTGTCCTCAAATACATAGGGCACTGAGTGCGGTCTCACAGGTGTTTTACTTTGTTCTTTCCTTTCTCCTTTCTATCTGCTTCCTGACCACAGCGGGTACAGAAGGCACACATGCACGGCAAAAACAACCATCGGTGCCGCCACATCACAAAAAGGAACATAATAAATGTGCCTTTGCTGTCATTTGTGTGTGTTATCTTATATGCAAATCATGCCTTCTGTGTGTGTCAAATGAGATGATACTGAACTATTTTGCCACAAGGTTTCAAGGTGGAAACCTCTTCTGTGCCTGTGATGGAAGTCCATTCTATTGGACAGTTCTTTTAACTCGTTTCACCTCTTCTGAAAGCAAATGGCCTCATACTTTACAGTCAAACTAAACCATGGCACTACATGTCTATCTCCTCTCTCTCTCTCTCTGATAGTGCGAGAAAAAGATTCTGTTTTTGTGCTTGCACCTTTCACTAGCCTGGGCCATTCTGTGGTTACAAAGGGCAAGTTCTTCCACAAGCCTGGCATTCTGTGAGTTACTACGGGCAAGTTCTTCCACAAGCCTGCCATTCTGTGGTTTACAACTGGCAAGTTCTTCAAAGCCTGGGCCATTCTGTGGTTTACAAGGGCAAGTTCTTACAAAAGGCCTGGCCTATTATGTGGGTTACAACGGGCATGTTCTTCCACTAGCCTGGCCATTCTGTGGTTACAACGGGCAAGTTCTTCCACAAGCCTGGCCATTCTGTGGTTACATCGGGGCAAGTTCTTCCACTAGCCTGGCACATTCTGTGGTTACAACGGGCAAGTTCTTCACAGCCTTGGCCATTTCTGTGGTTAAACGGGCAAGTCACAAGGAAATGCATGAAATGTAATCATCTCGGTCACGTGCCTCGTACTGCCAGAACTAACGACCTCACTGTGCTGGCTCCTCCAAGTTGGTCATTCACTGAACAATAAGATATTGATGACTCCTTGACTTCACTAAACAGTATGACACTCAGCGGGTTGAGAACGCACCAGTTGGGACACAGAATCTGCAAAGTGAGGACTCATTTCTTGGAACTTGGCAGAAGAAGAAGCAGAGGAAGAAGAAGAAGAAGAAGGAGGAAGAAGAAGAAGAAGGAGAAGAAGAAGAAGAAAGAAGAAGAATAAGAGAAGAAGAAGAAGAAGAAAGAAGAAGAAAAAAGGAGAAGAGAGAAGAAGAAGAAGTAGAAGAAGAAGTAGGAGAAGAAGGAAGAGAGAAGAAGAAGAAGAAGAAAGAAGACGAAGAAGAAGAAGAAGAAGGAGGAATGAAGATGAAGAAAAAAAAAAAGAAGGAGAAGAAGAGGAAGAAGGAGTAGAAGAAGAAGAAGAAGAAGAAGAAAGAAGAAAGAGAAGAAGAAGAAGGGAGAAGAAGAAGAAGATGAAGACGAAGAAGAAGAAGAAGAAGAAAGAAGAAGACGAGGACGAAGACGAAAAGAAGAAGAAGAAGAAGGACAAAGAAGAAGAAGGGAAGGATAGAAGAAGAAGAAGATCAAAAACATCCAAAATGTGCTTGAAGAGAGCGGTGGGTTATAGGAGCACATGACCTCGACCTTTTGCTCTGATTGGTTGTCACCTTTGCTGTGCAGAAGTCTCCTCACCTGAACAGTCGAGCTTGTTCCATCCCCGACCTGAGCCAGTTTCACTCCTGAGCTTCATTCTTTACATGGCCATGCTTTGTCACATGTCCTAAGGGTTCAAAAAAAGCGAGCACTTCAGCCAAGAACAATTTGCCCATGGTGACATTTGGTTGAAGAGGAAGACAGTTGAAGTCCCTTGTGCAATGGCCTTTCTCTTTTAGTACATCTTCTGATGTCTGGCAATCCTTTCTGCAGCATTGCTTGAAACTTGGTATGGAGGTCGAGCATCGATGCTGAGCCTCGCTGTGGAAGTTTTTGGTTTTTGAAAATCATCGACCGGTTTCCTTTTTCTTTCTTCTCTTTTTTTATTTCTGCTGTATCCTGCTTTTTTTTTTTTTTTGCTACAGATCAATCTTAAAAAGGAGCAAACATGGCAAACACACCACCAACTGGGACCATGTATGAAGGCAATGCAAAACAATTGTGTAGTGTGTGCTGCTTTCATTTTTTTTTTAATTTTTGTGTTGCTACACCTATTTTGTACCTGTAAACTTCTCTGTTCTGGTTTTCCTGACAGGGTCATGTATGTTACAAGCTGAAAAACTCCAGGATTTTTCAATGACTTTTCCATTGCCATTCGAGTACTTCCTCGACTGAAAAATTAATGAGCTATTTTCACCATCAAAATTCCTTTCTACTCCTGTCAAAATGATTGTTCCCTGAGGCTTGTAACTGGTTTTCATATTCCCTCAATTTTCGACCACGCCAAGTGTTTGCAGTGTTTACAATGCTTTCTTCAATTTCAATGACTTTTTCCAGGACTTGAACCATTATTTCGTGACTTTCAGTCCTGTTAAAAATAAATTCTAAAAATCCGTAACTTTTTCAGTGACCTGTACCCCCTCTCTCTCTCTCTCTCTCTCTCTCTCTCTCTCCTCTCTCTCTCTCTCTCTCTCTCTCTCTCCCTCCCATTCATGTCCACACTCTCACCTGCATCTTGTGAGCCCAGGACAGCGAGGACAGGGTGCTTGGGGTGAGGGGAAGTGCCCGCCTCCATCACCATCACCAGCCCCTTCTTTCGCAGGGTCCATGGAGATCTGGTCCCCACGCAGGCAGTAGCCCAGCAGGTTGATCAGGTTGGATGCTGCAAGGTTAGACCTCAGCAGGAAGATTCCACCTCATTCAGCAGGTAGTTGCCCATGGGCCCGCAGAAGTCGCGTTGTACACCTGCTTCATGCAAGCGATCTTGGTCTGCACGTCCGAGGCCTGACTCTTCACCGCCATCAGCTTCCGCTGCGCGGCGGTCCAGATCCCCTCGCCCATCCAGTCGTGTTGCCATAGCGCCAAAGCCGCCGGTGTCGGGCTCTCCCGCCGCTCCACAAACTTCTGCTGGACTGGCCCAGGGTTCCTAGGAATCTGGTGCTCGTGATGTCCTTTGCAGGACATGTTGATGGGAGGGTTGAGGCTCAGCATCTTGTCCCTGATGCGGATGGCCTCACCTCATTCCGGACTCCTTGGCCGGACTTCCAGTTCAGCGGGGTAGGGTGAGCAAGGAAGACCACGTCCCTCACGTCAGGCAACTTCAGGCCTAGAGTTGAACTGATGGTTCAGGAACACCCTCAGCTGCTGCGGTCGCTGGAGCGCGCTGTGTTTGGGAGTGAGCTGCTCTGGAGAGCGACTTCTTCTTTCCATCGCTGCGGGAAGGGAGGAACTGTGGGGGGAGGAGTTGGAGTCATGGCAGTTTAACGTGGTGTAGGTCAGAAATATGCAGGAACAGCAAGGCGAAATGACAGAAGGCCAGCCTCTTAGGGGTGCCAAGTCGATTCAAACCGCCGCCGGCCAGATCATGGTTTCAGTCTTATTTGTGTTCTGTCACCTTGAGGCCTTAAATGGCTCCTTGGTTAGATGCTTGATTTCCTCACTGGAACACACACACACATACACACAACACACACACACAACAACCAAATCATTAATAATAAACACCACACATTCTCTCTCTCCTCTCTCTCTCTCTCTCTCTCTCTCTCTTCTCTCTCTCTCTCTCCCCCCCCCCCCCCCCCCCCTCAATTTCCTCTCTCTCCCCCCCCTCCTATACCATCTCACTCTCTCTTGCTTACAAGGCAAAAACCAGTATTATGAATAACTAACTCTCTAAACCATAAGGACAAGCCATGCAAAGCAACGTCCTCGCTGTGAAATCATCTGTCCAGTTGCTCTTTTAATGTTTTCACTGGTTATGAAAAACGTCATTTCCTGTCGGACAATGATTCACTTCAGGGTCACATTGAAAACTATTAATAAAAAGACATTTTAAAACGGCACAGAGAATGACCCTCTGACAAGTTTGAATAAAAAAAAAGAAAAAAAAAAAAAGAAAGTAGCAAAGTTTCATCCAAACATGGACTCCCCCCCCACCCCCCCAATCAGTCCTCCTGTAATCAGCTCCTTCAGGTTTAGAACAGGCCGCTGCATTCTCGATACTGTCCCCACAAAGGCACTTGGATGAGAAGGCAAGCCTTTTTCAGGAATGCAAAGACAAAGGCCCATAAAAACTGTCCTGCGGTTCCCCACCCACAGTTTGCAGACTTATCTCCCTTTCGATCTGCGAAGCTCCCTTTTCTTCTATTAAGAAAAGGGGTGTGAATGAAAACCGTAGAGTCGCACCTTTCTGCCACGATAATGTGGGTGTATGTTTCCTCAGGGGGACATGGGGCAGGTTGGACGCAACTCTGTTGTGACTAACGCGGACGGGAGCGGACGACTGGCGTATATTAAAAACTAGATCTCGGGCTTCTCTATCAAGGAAAAGCCGCAGGCTAGACAGTCAGTTGGAGAGGAGTAAGGCCTCAGCGAGAAAGGACGGAACTCTGTGAAGGCCCCACCCCCCCCTGGCGCGTGGGACAGCCGACCCACTGCTCCAAGCCTTTACCCCAGCCATGGGATAAAATTAAAAAAATATGGGCAAGAGCGAAGTCGGATGTGATGGTCCTGACTTGTCAGGGGCGTTAACTGCAGCACCAACGCATCCCGCTCACATGACAGCAACCTTGGAGAATTCGATATGAGTGTCGACCGTTGAGGGACCCGCAGGGTTACGGATCTCTGGAGGACCTCCCACCGGACGGCAACCCTTCTTCAGTGCAACTGGGGTTCCTGTCTGAGCGAACGAAAGAAGAAGAGAAAGATCTCCCTTTTGATGCTGGCGCTGCTGGTCGCTTTGAACAGTTTGCTTGTCTGCAAACCAAACACTCTGGCATTGCCGTAGAAAAAGTCCAGGAAAATTGATGGCAAAGAATCCGCCTGATGAAATCCTGTGTGGATAAAAGCAAGCATCATGCCTGCAGAGTCCCTTATGGTATGAAACATCTAAGCTGTTGAAGTGCTAGTGGGAGAAATGTTGCACCCCTGTTGGAATCCCTAGAAGATGAAATGTTGCCAGCTTGGACAGAATCCTAAGGGACCACAATCCCCAGCCCGTTCAAGTCCCTTCAGAAGAGACTGGCTTGACAAAAATCTCACATGGAATGACGTCTCGGCATCTTCTGTCTCTGTGGGGACAAAACATCTTCATCCTGTACTGTAGTCTAATGAGATGAAGACGATGAAGGTCTTTGGGGACAAGAAAAAAAACCATTCAGCATTCTGATCAACCCTGAAGAGAAGAAACACCACAGCCTAAGGAAGACTGTGGTGGGCAAACATCCCCCTCACTGAATGAAGTCCCAGTGAGAAGAAAACACCACCAGCCTAAGAAGGTAAGAAGACTGTGGGGCAAATCATCCCTCCTCTGATGAAAGTCCCAAGTGTGAATGAAACACCCACCAGCCTAGAAGGACTGTGGACCAAAAACATCCCCCTCCACTGATGAAGTGGGGCCAGGTGAGATGAAGCATCTCCAACCTGATGAAGGACTGTATGACAAACAAATCTCCACCTGACAACGTCCCAATGAGATCAAACATCTTCCACCTGACAACGTCCCAATGAGATCAAACATATCCAGACTGATGAAGACTGTATGACAAAACATCTCCAACCTGACAAAGTCCCATTGAGATCAAACATTTCCAGCATGATAACGCCCAATGAGATCTAAAACAAAAACATATCCAGCCTGATAACGTCTCCCATTGAGATCAAACATATCCAGCCTGATTACGTCCCAATGAGATCAAACATATCCAGCGATACGCACCAATGAGATCAAACATATCCAGCTGATAATTCCCAATGAGATCAAACATATCCAGCCTGATAACGCCCCTATGAGATCAAAAATATCCAGCCTGATAATCCCAAATGAGAATCAAAACATATCCAGCCCTGATAACGTCCAACCCAACGAGAGCAAACATCATCCAGCCTGATAACGTCCCAATGAAGACAAACATTTCCAGCCTGATAAACGTCCAACGAGATCAAACATTATCCAGCCTGATAAACGTACCATGAGATCAACATATCAGCCTGATAACGTCCAATGAGATCAAACATATCCAGCCTTGATTACGTCCAACGTGGATCAAAAAATATCCAGCCTGATAAGTCCCAATACATATCCAGCCTGATAACATCCCAATGAGTCAAACATATCCAGCCTGATAACGTACCCAATGAGATCAAACAATATCCAGCCTGATAACGTCCCAATGAGATCAAAACATATCCAGGCCTGATAAAATCCCAATGAGATCAACATATCAGCCTGATAAGTCCCATACATATCCAGCCTGATAAACGTCCCAATGAGATCAAACATATCCAGCCTGATAACGTCCCAATACATATCCAGCCTGATAACGT
>CM031621.1:3371512-3386512 GCA_018398815.1 Conus ventricosus
ACAGCCCCGACATGCAGCCCCGACATGAAATGCCTCTTATCGGAACTACATTTACAAAGGCCCAGCTCGCAATCCCCCCCCCCCCCCACCCCCCCCCCCCCCCCCCACCCCCCCCCCTCCCCCCCTCCCACACCCCCCCCCCCCCCCCCCCCCCCCCCCCCCCCCCCCCCCCCCCCCCCCCCCCCCCCCCCCCCCCCCCCCCCCCCCCATACCCCCCCCCCCCCCCCCCCCCCCCCCCCCCCCCCCCCCCCCCCACCCCCCCCCACCCCCAACCTAACTTTCATTCCTTCCCCACTTAATCCTTTTCTTGCATATCACCAACCCCTTTCCATCTCTCTCTCTCTCTCTCTCTCTCTCTTCTCTCTCTCTCTCTCTCTCTCTCTCTCTCTCTCTCTCTCTCTCTCTTCTTTCCCTCTCTTTTCTCTCTTTTTTGCCCCCCTTCCCCCTCCCTTTTTACACACACACACACAACACACACACAACACACCACACACAACACCACACACACACCACACACACACAGGAGGTGCACACACTATAAACAGGAGTATACAAATATAATTCTGATGACATAACCTTGCAGGTTGAGGACCATGTCTCAACAATAAGTTTTAAGTGTAAATCTCTCATTTTCTATCTCTCTCTCTCCACACACACCCATGCGCATGCACCACACACCGCGCACGCGCACACCTCTCACACCACCATGCACGCACGCAGGCAACGCACACACAGCAACACACACACACACACACACACACACACATACTTGCACGCAAGGTCTCTCTTTTTCTCATCATACACTCCACACCCTCACTCACACACCCACACACACACACACACACACACACACACACTCACACACAAAACACACACTACTCTCTCTCTCTTGTCTCTTTCTCTCTCATGCACACACAGTGACACACACACACAACACTCACACACATAACACACATGCACACACATATATGTTAAATAATTGTTCTCACTCATAAACACACGCTTACACACACTCATACACATAGTTCATACCCCCCCCCCCCCCCCCCCCCCCCCCCCCCCCCCCCCCCCCCCCCCCCCCCCCCCCCCCCCCCCCCCCCCCCCCCCCCCCCCCCCCCCACCCCCCCCCCCCCCCCCCCAACACTCACACACACACACACTACACATATACACATAAAGACTCTCACCTCTCTCTCTCTCTCTCTCTCTCTCTCTCTCTCTCTCTCTCGTCTCTTCTCCACTCTCTTCTCTCTCGCTCTACACACACACACACACACACACACACACACAACACACGTGTACACGCTTTCACCAAGGGATCATGACCAAAAAATGACCTCTGGCCACAAAATGTCAAATCACAGCTGGGGAGAATGTCTCAGCACAAAAACACCATGTATGCATGTGCAATTTGGTCATGATGTACACCAATTCAACTCATCCTGAAATCTAATCCATTCTGAAATACAACATATTTCATCTCCTTTCTCAGTTCACTGTCAGTCACATTGACATCTGTGATGAACAATACATCGCACTTTCGCTCAGTATTATTATGTAACTGCCCTTCTCATGGGTTACCCCTATCATAAGTTAAAGAAAAGTTCCCGAAGATGGAGTTATGGTTGCCTTATGGCGGGTTAAAAAAGGGAGTCTACACACAAAAATCCACTGCCTGGCTATAAGGCAGTGTCCGCAGGAGTATCAGCCTGCGGTACGCAGAAAGAAAGAAAGAGAAAGTTAAAGAAAAGCTTCGTTCTGGACATCCGGCTTACCATATCATATAGAATTTATGCTGCCTGGGGATGCTTTTTTCCCCGTAGGAAAAAATGATAAGTCTCACATTGCTAGTAAGTGAGCTAACCATCAATGAAGTGTCACTACTCTGGAGAGGGCCACTGTTACCCCTTTTGCCTAGGATGTGATGAATCCATTAGGCTTTGCGTTCCAGGCTCACGCAGGAGGAAAGCTTTAATTCTCCCCTCTGTCTGTTCTTATCCCACCACTGGTTAAAGGTTTGACTTGGTATGCTAGACCCTCAGCTGAAATGGTAAACCTTGTACGCTGCAAGGTGAGCAGTATCCACAGAAACACGAGACTTGCCCTGCCAAACAGGGTATGAAAAAACAAAGTTGACAGCGTAACAAAAAACTTACAGAGACAGATTTACAAAGGCATTCAGAATAGATTGGAGATCATGGCAGAACGGCATATATACACTGGATCGGCACTTTGATCCAAAATCTTGACTTCCAATGCACATTCATATGCAATGATACATAATTGAGCCATAGTCTATCTTTTCACCTAGCTTCATCAAGGCAAACAGTTTATTAAAGTGCTGAGCTTTTTTTTTCCTGGCCAACCCTAAACTTTTATCCCTCAAACAATTGAAAAAAAAAAAAAAAAAAAAAAAGAGGGATAGAAAAGTGAAGTCTTACAGAAATGTACTTGCGTCATCCAAGCTTCAGAGTGCCATTGAAACCAAAAATGAGGGGAGGGGGGGGAAAATTTTCATCTTGTTGTTGTTGTTGTGCACCCTGGCCTTAAAAGACTCCAGGGATTCATTCCAAACAGGCGAAGTACATGGAAAACTTTGTACATAAATGCATCAGCTGGGGATGAGGAACATTACGTATGTGTGACCATTTTGAGTACCCTGCCACATGGGCAGCACCACTCCGACTTTGGGGATTTTGGAGGACTGAACTGACAAGACAATCCCGCATAACTGTGCAGGCTATAACATCTTTTTGATGTAAGCCTTGGTGTGCTAGCCCTATGGTCAAATGGACTGGCACAGCCTTAAGCCAAGGGCGGAAGAAATTTCAGTGATTCCAAGGAGAAAAACCTGCAAACAAAACAATGTCTGCTGATCGACAATAAGTAAATATAACCTGTGTGAGTTGGCATGGCTTCACTACACAATGAATTGACTGAAATGTGAAACTTTAAAAAATGTCTATAAGAATTTTTTTTTTAAACAGCAATAAAAAAAAAGTTAATCAGTGGGTTGGCGGGGGTGGGGGGGGGGGGATGAATGGGGGGGGGGAGGGATGGAGGGAGGACTTCAGTAACACTCCTTGGGGAAACAGTTGTGTTGTCGGGACCCCTGGCAGACAAAACTAACAATCACTGACATTACGTTATATTTCTTCTGATCTTCATGGAAAAGTGGGCAGTCACCATTTTTGTCTGCCTGCATCACAGCCAGGACGTTACAAAGGTAAAAAAAGTCTCTCAATAAAAATTTGTAAAAAAGCCACAAAGGGAAACTTGCCGTTCCAGTCATGGTCCACCAGGAAAACACCGGGCTTTGACTGCTTAGGTTTTAGTCCCCACTACACCATCTGGAGGGTTATAACAAGTTTACCCATTTTTCGGGAGTCAGGGAGGAGGAGAAGGAAATGAAGGGCCTGGTGGAGGGAAGGGGAAGGAGATTGCTTTTCATCAGTAGAGAAACCCTGTCTGATGAAGATCCTGCCAGAAAACTGAACATTGCGCCATCATGCGATCATATTAAAAAAAACTAATATTGTAATAATGATAAATAAAATATTTACCATAAAAAATCGAAGTGCCAAAACTACCGATCATTTTTTGTGTTGTTTGTTCATGTTAGTTGTTACCGTAACCACTTTTTTACCTTAAAATTAGTTTATAGATTGTTTGTTTGTTTGTTTTTAGCAAGCTTGTCAAACCAATCGGGACTTCACTCTTTAAGCAGGATACAACATCATGGTCCTTACCTATAAATGAAATAGCTATCAACCCTGGGCCTCTCCAACCACATGTCATTAAAATCAGTGAGACTTACATTACTTTGCATATAGGGCAGACATAACCAACCTTTGTACAGAGGGTAAACAAGTATACACACAGGTGGACCAGTGCTTCGGTGTTGCATTTGCTGAGAAAGAGCAGTTTGAATTCCACATTTTTATTTTTTTTGGTATACGGAAAACTGGCTTTGACGATGCCTCCTGTCATCCAGGAGTTATTCTAAGGTATGGTAGGTATTGTTGCTTATAGCCCAGTCAACCGCAAAGGCCCATAGGCTGTTCACCATGTTAAAATCAACTCTCAAAGTCATCAAACACACACACAGACACACACACACACACACACTGGCACACACACACACACACACACACACACACACACACACACACCTTTCACACATCTCTTTAAATTACATCTTCTAAAAACGCACCAGAAACTTCGTTAAAAATCTGTCTTCATAAAATTTAAATCAGAGTGATAAAAATGTTAATCTCTCTCAGAAAACTCAAAGATCACGTCAGGTGGGGGACATCCTCGGAACAGGGTTTTTCATGGACTCTGCTGTCACGTGTTTTCTGTCTCACCATGGAAATTTTGATTATTTGTTTGCTAAAACAATCCACCTGAGTAAACCGAGTTTTTCCTGCCTTTGAACCACTGTTTGTAAAGGATAAAAGGGTCAATTTTATGCATGGGTCTTGCCCTCCAGTGATTTGATAGATATAATGTTTTTTGTGATGTGTGCAAACCTATAAACTTCGGGGGGAGGGGGGGGGGGGGGGGGAATGAAATAAAACAATGTTAAAGAAAATAAATAATGACAGCTTTTTTCTCTTTACTCACGGTGGATCTGCTGTGTATGCATTATAAAGTTCCGATTTTGCTCTTCTTTTTTTTTTTCAGGCACACTTTGTTTGATTACTTAAATGCTGTTATTCATTTTGAATGAAACGCGTGTTCACCATTTGTATCATTCACATAGTCCTCCTTAAAAGTCTACCTATGTTGATTTTGTTGCTTGCTTCTGTAGTTGTTATTGTATAAAATTAATTTCTTCATCTTCTTGCATCAATTATGTGCAGTCCTAACTCATTGAATTGAAGTTTCTGATGCATTTGGGAGATAACAACCTGTTGGTCAGCACATGAGAGAGATTGAGAGAGGGAGAGAGAGAGGAGAGAGAGAGGAGAGAGAGGAGAGAGAGAGCGCAGATGAGAGAGAGCGAGACTGAGGAGAGAGAGAGAGAGAGAAGAGAGGGGGGAAAAAGAGAGAGAGGAGAGAGAGAGAGAGAGAGAGAGGAGAGGAGAGGGGAGAGAGAGGAGAGAGAGAAGAGGAGAGAGTTGAGAGAGGAGAGACAGAGAGAGAGAGAGAGAGAGACTAGAGAGAGAGAGAGAGATCAAGAAGAAGAAGAAAAAAAAGAAGAAGGAAATGGCTGATAAGAACAGGAGGGGAGGGGAGGTAAGTGGTGTGATGCTTGTTCCTCTGTGAAGAGGTAGGCAACGCCCATTCCTGCATAGTACAAGATGAGATCCATCAAAAATTGGGAAGGTAACTATGCCTTATTTCAGCCACACAGACACGGAAAGGAGACAATGGTGGATGGGGTGGGAGGGAGAGAAGGTCTCTGAGTTTTAGTGGGTGTTGTGGGTTGGGTGTGTGTGTGTGTGTGTGTGTGTGTGTTTTGTGTGCGGTGTGTGTGTGTGTGTGTACGTGGTGTGAGGTGTGTGTGTGTGTGTGTGTGTGTGCGGGTGTGTGTCTTCCAAATTCAATAGATTACATAATTGATCCATAGTCTATCTTTTCACCTAGCTTCATCAAGGCAAACATTTTCTTAAATTGCTGAGCTTTTTTTTTCCTGGCCAACCCTAAACTTTTTTCCCTCAACAATTGAAAAAAAAAAAAAAAAAAAAGAGAAAAGAAAAGTTGAAGTATTAACAGAAAATGAACTTGCGTCATCCAAGCTTCAGAGTGCCATTGAAACCAAAAATGGGGAGGGGGGGAAATTTCATCTTGTTGTTGTTGTTGTGCACCCTGGCTAAAAGACTCCAGGGATCATCCAAACAGCCGAAGTACATGAACACTATGGTACATAAATGCATCAGCTGGGATGAGAACATTACGTGTGTGACCATTTTTGATTACCCTGCCACATGGGCAGCCACACTCCGACTTTGGGGGATTTTGGAGACTGAACTGAAGACAATCCCCGCATAACTGTGCAGAGCATAACATCATTTTGATGTAGCCTTGGTGTTCTAGCCTATGTCAACTGGCCTGACACAGCCTTAAGCCAAGGCGAAGAAATTTCACGTGATTCCAAGAAGAAAAACCTGCAAAAAAAACAATGTCTGCTGCTCGCACAATAAGTAAATATAACCTGTGTGAGTTTGCATGGCTTCCACTTTACACCATGAATTGACTGAAATGTGAAACTTTAAAAAATGTCTATAAGAATTTTTTTTTTAAACTGCAATAAAAAAAAGTAAATCAGTGGGTTGGCGGGGGGGGGGGGGGATGGGGGGGGAATGGAGGGAGGAATCAGTAAACTCCTTGGGAAACAGTTGTGTTGTCGGTACCCTGGCAGACAAAACTAACATCACTGACCTTACGTAAACTTCTTCTGATCTTCATGAAAGAGGGCAGTCACCATTTTGTCTGCCTGCATCACAGCCAGACGTTACAAAGGTAAAAAAGTCTCTCAATAAAATTTGTAAAAAGCCAAAGGAACTTGCCGTTCCAGTCATGGTCCAACCAGAAAACACCAGGCTTTGACTGCTTAGGTTTTAGTCACACTACACCATCTGGAATATAACAAGTTTACCCATTTTTCGGGAGCAGGAGGAGGAGAAGGAAAGAAGGCTGGTGGGGGAAGGGGAAGGAGATTGCTTTTCATCAGTGAGAACCCTGTCTGGATGAAGATCCTGCCAGAAAACTGAACATTGCGCATCATGCGCATCATATTAAAAAAAACTAATATTGTAATAATTGATAAACCATAAAAAATCGAAGTGCCAACCTACCATATATTTTTTGTTGTTGTTGTTCATGTTAGTTGTTACCGTAACCACATTTTTTACCTTAAAATTAGTTTATAGAAATGTTTGTTTGTTTGTTTTTAGCAAGCTTGTCAAACCAATCCTGGATTCACTCTTTAATCAGGATCCACATCATGGATCCTTACCTAAATGAAATAGCTTCAACCCTGGGCTCTCCAACCACATGTCATTAAAATCAGTTGAGATCTTACATTACTTTGCATATAGGCAGACAAACCAACCTTTGTACAGAGGTAAACAAGTATACACACAGGTGGACCAGTGCTTCGGTGTTGCATTCTGCTGAGAAAGAGCAGTTTGAATTCCACATTTATGTATACGGAAACTGGCTTTGACGATGCCTCCTGTCATCCAAGAGTTATTCTAAGGTAAGGTAAGGTAATGTTGCTTATAGCCCAGCCAACCGCAAAGGGCCATAGGGCTGTCACCATGTTAAAATCAACTCACAAGTCATCAAAACACACACACAGACACACACACACACACACACACGCACACACACACACACACACACACACACACACACACACACACACCTTTCACACATCTCTTTAAAATACATCTTCTAAAAACGCACCAGAAACTTCGTTAAAAATCTTTCTTCATAAAATCTTAAATCAGATGAAAATGTTAATCTCTCTCAGAAACTCAAAGATCACGTCAGGTGGGGGACATCTCTGAACAGGGTTTTCATGGACTCTGCTGTCACGTGTTTCTGTCTCACATTGGAAATTTGCTTTTGTTTGCTAAACATCCACCTGAGTAAACCTAGTTTCCTGCTTTGAACACTGTTTGTAAAGAAAAAAGGTCAATTTTGCATGGTCTCTGCTCCAGTGATTTGATAGATCTATGTTTTTGTGATGTGTGCAAAACTATAAACTTCTGGGGGGGAGGGGGGGGGGGGGGGGAATGAAATAACAATGTTAAAAAGAAAAAGAAATAATGACCAGCTTTTTCTATTTACTCACTGTGGATCTGCAGTGTATGCATTAAAGTTCCGATTTGCTCTTCTTTTTTTTTTCAAGGTCACATTGTTTGATTACTTAAATGCTGTTAATCATTTTGAAACGCGTTTTCACCATTTGTATCATTCACATAGTCCTCTAAAAGTCTACCTTTGTTGATTTTGTTGCTGCTACTGTTGTTGTTATTGTTAAAAATAATTCATCATCTTCTTGCATCAATTATTTGGCAGCTAACTTCATTGCATTGAAGTTTCTGATGCATTTGGGAGTAACAACCTGTTGGTCCAGCACAAAGAGAGAGAGGAGAGAGAGAGAGAGAGGGGAAAAGGGAGAGAGAGAGAGAGAGAGAGGGAGGAGAGAGGAGAGAGAGAAGAGAGAGAGAAAGGGGAGAGAGAGGGAGAGAGAGAGAGGGGAGAGAGAGAGAGAGAGAGACAGAGAGAGAGAGAGAGAGAGACTAGAGAGAGAGAGAGAGATCAAGAAGAAGAAGAAAAGAAGAAGAAAAGCTGATAAGAACAGGAGGGGGGGGAGGTAAGTGGTGTGATGCTTGTTCCTCTGTGAAGAGGTAAGGCAACGCCCATTCCTGCATAGTACAAGATGAGATCCATCAAAAATTGGGAAGGTAACTATGCCTTATTTCAGCCACACAGACACGGAAAGGAGACAAGGGGGATGGGGGTGGGAGGGAGAGCAGGTCTATAGTTTTAGTGTGTGTGTGTGTGTGTGTGTTGTGTGTGTGTGTGTGTGTGTGTGTGTGTGCGTGTGTGTGTGTGTGTGTGTGTGTGTGTGTGTGTGTTGTGTGTGTGTGTGTGCGTGTGTGTGTGTGTGTGTGTGTGTGTGTGTGTGTGTGTGTGTGTGTGTGTGTGTGTGTGTGTGGTATGATCTCCGTTTGAAGATGTCTAATGTAGGTGCTGTGAAAACCCTCCTCTAGAACTAGAAGACAAGTGTACTAAAGTATTGTGTGCAGGAAGGGGACACTGTAAGCAGCGGAAGACATCATGAGCTGGGAGAACATTGTAATGTTGCGGTCTTACTAAGTATAATCACAATGTAGTAGTAGTAGGGACTGGCTTCATTGGAGGAACATTGTAATATTGCGGTCTTACTAAGTATAATCACAATGTAGTAGTAGTAGGGATGGCTTCATTGGGAGAACATTGTAATATTGCGGTCTTACTAAGTATAATCACAATGTAGTAGTAGTAGGGACTGGCTTCATTGGGAGAACATTGTAATATTGCGGTCTTACTAATATAATCACAATGTAGTAGTAGTAGGGACTGGCTTCATTGGGAGAACATTGTAATATTGCGGTCTTACTAAGTATAATCACAATGTAGTATTAGTAGGGACTGCTTCATTGGGGGAACATTGTAATATTGCGGTCTTACTAAGTATAATCACAATGTAGTAGTAGTAGGGACTGGCTTCATTGGGAGAACATTGTAATATTGCGGTCTTACTAAGTATAATCACAATGTAGTAGTAGTAGGGACTGGCTTCATTGGGAGAACATTGTAATATTGCGGTCTTACTAAGTATAATCACAATGTAGTAGTAGTAGGGACTGGCTTCATTGGGAGAACATTGTAATATTGCGGTCTTACTAAGTATAATCACAATGTAGTAGTAGTAGGGACTGGCTTCATTGGGAGAAACATTGTAAAATTGCGGTCTTACTAAGTATAATCACAATGTAGTAGTAGTAGGGATGGCTTCATTGGGAGAACATTGTAATATTGCGGTCTTACTAAGTATAATCACAATGTAGTAGTAGTAGGGACTGGCTTCATTGGGAGAACATTGTAATATTGCGGTCTTACTAAGTATAATCACAATGTAGTAGTAGTAGGGACTGGCTTCATTGGGAGAACATTGTAATATTGCGGTCTTACTAAGTATAATCACAATGTAGTAGTAGTAGGGACTGGCTTCATTGGGAGAACATTGTAATATTGCGGTCTTACTAAGTATAATCACAATGTAGTAGTAGTAGGGACTGGCTTCATTGGGAGAACATTGTAATACTGCGGTCTTACTAAGTATAATCAAAATGTAGTAGTAGTAGGGACTGGCTTCATTGGGAGAACATTGTAATATTGCGGTCTTACTAAGTATAATCACAATGTAGTAGTAGTAGGGACTGGCTTCATTGGGAGAACATTGAAATTTATTGCGGTCTTACTAAGTATAATCACAATGTAGTAGTAGTAGGGACTGGCTTCATTGGGAGAACATTGTAATATTGCGGTCTTACTAAGTATAATCACAATGTAGTAGTAGTAGGACGGGCTTCATTGGGAGAACATTGTAATATTGCGGTCTTACTAAGTATAATCACAATGTAGTAGTAGTAGGGACTGGCTTCATTGGGAGAACATTGTAATATTGCGGTCTTACTAAGTATAATCACAATGTAGTAGTAGTAGGGACTGGCTTCATTGGGAGAACATTGTAATATTGCGGTCTTACTAGTATAATCACAATGTAGTAGTAGTGGGGACTGGCTTCATTGGGAGAACATTGTAATATTGCGGTCTTACTAAGTATAATCACAATGTAGTAGTAGTAGGGACTGGCTTCATTGGGAGAACATTGTAATATTGCGGTCTTACTAAGTATAATCACAATGTAGTAGTAGTAGGGACTGGCTTCATTGGGAGAACATTGTAATATTGCGGTCTTACTAAGTATAATCAACATGTAGTAGTAGTAGGGACTGGCTTCTTTGGGGAAAGACATTGTAATATTGCGGTCTTACTAAGTATATCACAATGTAGTAGTAGTGGGGACGGGCTTCATTGGGAGAACATTGTAATATTGCGGTCTTACTAAGTATAATCACAATGTAGTAGTAGTAGGGACTGGCTTCATTGGGAGAACATTGTAATATTGCGGTCTTACTAAGTATAATCACAATGTAGTGTAGTAGGGACTGGCTTCATTGGGGAGAACATTGTAATTTTGCGGTCTTACTAAGTATAATCACAATGTAGTAGTAGTAGGGACTGGCTTCATTGGGAGAACATTGTAATACTGCGGTCTTACTAAGTATAATCACAATGTAGTAGTAGTAGGGACTGGCTTCATTGGAGAACATTGTAATATTGCGGTCTTACTAAGTATAATCACAATGTAGTAGTAGTAGGGACTGGCTTCAATGGGAGAACATTGTAATATTGCGGTCTTACTAAGTATAATCACAATGTAGTAGTAGTAGGGACTGGCTTCATTGGGAGAACATTGTAATATTGCGGTCTTACTAAGTATAATCACAATGTAGTAGTAGTAGGGACTGGCTTCATTGGGAGAACATTGTAATATTGCGGTCTTACTAAGTATAATCACAATGTAGTAGTAGTAGGGACTGGCTTCATTGGGAGAAACATTGTAATATTGCGGTCTTACTAAGTATAATCACAATGTAGTAGTAGTAGGGACTGGCTTCATTGGGAGAACATTGTAATATTGCGGTCTTACTAAGTATAATCACAATGTAGTAGTAGTAGGGACTGGCTTCATTGGGAGAACATTGTAATATTGCGGTCTTACTAAGTATAATCACAATGTAGTAGTAGTTGGGACTGGCTTCATTGGGAGAACATTGTAATATTGCGGTCTTACTAAGTATAATCACAATGTAGTAGTAGTAGGGACTGGCTTCATTGGGAGAACATTGTAATATTGCGGTCTTACTAAGTATAATCACAATGTGTAGTAGTAGGGACTGGCTTCATTGGGAGAACATTGTAATATTGCGGTCTTACTAAGTATAATCACAATGTAGTAGTAGTAGGGACTGGCTTCATTGGGAGAACATTGTAATATTGCGGTCTTACTAAGTATAATCACAATGTAGTAGTAGTAGGGACTGGCTTCATTGGGAGAACATTGTAATATTGCGGTCTTACTAAGTATAATCACAATGTGTAGTAGTAGGACTGGCTTCATTGGGAGAACATTGTAATATTGCGGTCTTACTAAGTATAATCACAATGTAGTAGTAGTAGGGACTGGCTTCATTGGGAGAACATTGTAATTTTGCGGTCTTACTAAGTATAATCACAATTTTAGTAGTAGTAGGGACTGGCTTCATTGGGAGAACATTGTAATATTGCGGTCTTACTAAGTATAATCACAATGTAGTAGTAGTAGGGACTGGCTTCTTTGGGGAGAACATTGTAATATTGCGGTCTTACTAAGTATAATCACAATGTAGTAGTAGTAGGGACTGGCTTCATTGGAGAACATTGTAATTTTGCGGTCTTACTAAGTATAATCACAATGTAGTAGTAGTAGGGACTGGCTTCATTGGGAGAACATTGTAATATTGCGGTCTTACTAAGTATAATCACAATGTAGTAGTAGTAGGGACTGGCTTCATTGGGAGAACATTGTAATATGCGGTCTTACTAAGTATAATCACAATGTAGTAGTAGTAGGGACTGGCTTCATTGGGAGAACATTGTAATATTGCGGTCTTACTAAGTATAATCACAATGTAGTAGTAGTAGGGACTGGCTTCATTGGAGAAAAAATTGTAATATTGCGGTCTTACTAAGTATAATCACAATGTAGTAGTAGTAGGGACTGGCTTCATTGGGAGAACATTGTAATATGGGGTCTTACTAAGTATAATCACAATGTAGTAGTAGTAGGGACTGGCTTCATTGGGAGAACATTGTAATATTGCGGTCTTACTAAGTATAATCACAATGTAGTAGTAGTAGGGACTGGCTTCATTGGGAGAAACATTGTAATATTGCGGTTTTTACTAAGTATAATCACAATGTAGTAGTAGTAGGGACTGGCTTCATTAGCCTAGACCTCGCGGTCTATCATGTGTCCCTCTAAATTTCTTCACTTTTTGATCATGACATAGTTCTCTTAAGATCTTAGAGAGTAACTTTCAACCCTTTCGAAGAAAACCCCCTAAACGTACCATCAGACTCTGGAACCAAGCAGATTTACCAAAATTGCGCAGGGATACTCATAATTTCAGTCGTCTTTTTTTGAGGTCCCATAGTGTTAAAGATAATGTCAGTGATCTTTGGAAGTGTATAAAAACTAACTTGGAATTTATTATGGATGACAACATACCTACTAAAATAACTTCAAGCAAGAACCACCAGCCATGGATTACTACTAAAACAAAACGTTTGTTGAGAAGGAAACATCGTTTCTTTAAGAAATTGAAACTACATCCTAATTCAGAAAGATTACTGGTTAGGTATAAACATATTAAGAGAAGGTGTCAGAGAGAATGTAGACTTGCTCACTCCAATTATGTTAATTCGATGATTTCGGAAGGTGATCATCAAAACAAGAAATTATGGTCTTACATAAGGAGTAAGAGACAGGACAACATTGGGATTCCAGACTGAGAAACAACCAGAATAACCTAATACAGGACCCTGAAGGGAAAGCAAACTTACTAAACAAGCAGTTTTGTTCAGTTTTCTCAAATCCAAACCTTTAATTAACGTTAGACTAAAGGATGATGATAAACTCCTGAAATACAAAACATCAAAGTAAACAAAGCAGGAGTATTTAAGTTACTGACTAATATCAATGAAAACAAAGCTACTGGTCCCGATGGCGTTCCTGGCAAGCTCTTAAAATTATGTGCCAATGAATTGAGTGAGGTATACCAATTACTTTACCAAGCTTCACTGGACCAGGGAGTAATACCTGATGAGTGGCGAGATGCGAGCATTGTTCCCTTATTTAAAAAGGGTGACAAAACAAAAGCAGAGAACTATAGACCTGTATCTCTTACATCCATATCAGCTAAAATACTTGAACACATAATATATAGTAGCATAATGGACCATCTTGACAAATATGATTTCTTAAATAACGCCCAGCATGGTTTTAGACAGCGAAGGAGTTGTGAGACTCAACTTATGTTCAACTCTCAATGATTTTAGTAACTGTCTTAACAACAGACAGCAAATGGATGCAATTTTATTAGATTTTTCTAAAGCCTTTGATAAGCAGGGCTGAGCTTTAACGTTCGCCAACTCGCCAATGGCCCCTAAAATTGGAGTCGGGCGAACTCAATTTACAGTACCATTCGCCCGGCTGGCGACCTAAAAATCACCGCCAGTGATTCTGTACCTGTAGAATCTACACAAACGACATGCCCTGTAAAAACAAACACGCGCCTGCCGACTGCCATCTGTCATCACTGCCGTGCTGGGGCTTTCCCGCCGAGGTTCAGAGTCGCGCGAGACTTGCCATTTCCGCTCTTCCGCTTACTTGTTCAGTCGGTGGTCATGTGGCGCTTTTTAACCGGTGCCTCCAGCAAAAAAAAAAAAAAAAAAAAAAAAGTCAGAAGAAAAAAAGAAGCAGAATAAGGAATATGAAGAAGAGAAGAGAGATCGAAAGTGGGTGCCAGGATGGAAGAGGACAGAAACAGGGGCCTGAGGAAGGCAGACCCAAGCTGCTTCACCTTTTTCAACATTGAGGATGATGATGATGATGATGATGATGATCTGGCCTTGGCAGACTGTAGATGAAGGTGCTTCAGGTACAAAACAGGGACAAATCTTGTCATGACGCTTTTTACTTCTACTAGCCAAATGCTTTTGGATATAAAAGATCTCTTTTTCTTTGTCAGTTATGATATACCTGGGTGGCAATATCAATGACAACTGAAAGTAAATTTGTTTTCCAAAATTAATGAGCAGAAACAGTGTTATTGTTGTTGTTGAAAATAAGCGTGTGTATAAGCTGCAAATTTAAAATAGGACTGCATTTTTAATGAAAGGGTCTGGCAACCTGAAAAATTTTCTGGCAACCTCAACCTCCCAGGTTAGGAGCCCGGCTGGCTCCTTAGCCTGGCCTGCTAAATCTCAGCCTGGATAAGGTTGACCATGAGGGCCTGCTGCTTAAATTAGAACACATTGGCATTGGCGGTTCTTTGCTAAAATGGGCTAGATCATTCCTCGTTGGGAGAACGCAGAAAGTTGTTGTGGAAGGGTCGTCATCCCATTGTAAACCAGTCTTGTCGGGCGTACCACAGGGAACTGTTCTGGGGCCCTTGTTTTTCTTAATTTATATAAATGACATAAGTAGAAATCTCTCTCCTGGAACTACTATAAGGCTTTTTGCAGATGACAGTTTAGTATATAGAACAATCAGAAGCAAGAATGATACACGCATTCTACAAGAAGATCTAAACGCTTTACAAGAGT
>CM031621.1:3391512-3395005 GCA_018398815.1 Conus ventricosus
ACCTCAAGAAGCAAATGAAGACCGCACTGCCAGCTGAAAAACAAGGCTTGGAAAAACTGTGGGAAGACCTGAAAGAAAAACACAGCGCCCTCAGCAAAGCGGAATCTGCGAGAAAGAGGAAGAGCAAAAAGAAGAAGACACAAGAGCGCTTCTTCAGAGACCCCTTCCAGTTTGCCAGAACACTGTTTGAGCAGCCAAATCTGGGACCCTAAGTGTGGACAAAGGAGTTCTTGAGCAGCATCTGAGGAAAACATACTCTGACTCACAGAGCAAAGCACCACTCGACATTCAAGGTCTGGTGTGGCCAACCAACCCTGAGGAACAGTTCAATGGCAAGCCTCCAACGTTGGCGGAAATCAAGAAGGTGGTCGACAAAGCCAGAGCCAAATCATCACCAGGGCCAAACGGAATACCTTACCAGCTTTACAAGAAATGTCCCAAGGTGCTGGAGTGGCTCCACAGGTTGCTGCGATCGGCTTGGAGAAACCAGAAGATCAGCGGCCAGTGGATGACGGCAGATGGTGTGTACATCCCCAAAGAGCAAAAACGCAATGACATCAGCCAGTTCAGGCCAATATCACTACTGAACGTCGAAGGGAAAATCTTCTTCTCTGTCATGGCAGCAAGGCTGACCAAGTACCTGATGGAAAACAAGTACTTGGATGTGTCAGTCCAGAAAGGTGGCATCCAGGCGTGGCTGGCTGTGTAGAAACACGCCACAATGATCTGGGACGCAATCCAAAAAGCAAAAACAGAAAGAGAGACCTGGACGTAGTGTGGCTTGATCTGGCAAACGCATATGGATCTGTGCCCATGAGATGATACAGTTGGCTCTTGAGATGTACATGTGCCAAAGAAATCCGCGACATGCTCAAGAAGTACTTCAATGGCTTTCTCAATGCGGTTCTCTACCAAGGAGTACACAACAGATTGGATCAACTTGGAAGTGGGCATCGCAATGGGCTGTGCAATTTCCCCAATACTGTTCGTGCTGGCAATGGAACTCATCTTGAAAGCAGCAACAACAACGCGAGACAAACAGACCTTGGCGATGGATACAAGATGCCTCCTCTCAAGGCCTTCAGGATGACACTACAGTGATTTCATCCAGAGAAGACGAGGACACGTCATGTGCTGGAGAGGCTGGACGACATAGTTGCCTCATCCAGAATGCAGTTCAAGCCAAAGAAATCACGGAGTCTCTCACTGAGGAAAGGAAAAGTGGCCGAATCTGTGGTCTTCAGTGTTGCCAACCAGGCCATTCCAACAGTCACAGAAGAACCAGTCAAGAGCCTTGGAAGATGGTATGATGATACGCTGAAAGACACACAAAGAGCAAAAGAAACCAAGCAGATGGCGGAAGAAGGCTTGGAGACCATTGACCAGTGTGGGCTCCCTGGCAAATACAAGGTCTGGTGTCTGCAGTTCATGCTGATACCAAAGCTCCTATGGCCTCTGATGATATACGACATCTGCACCAGCACAGTTGAGGCAATGGAAGCCAAAATCAACAAGTTCACAAGGAAATGGCTTGGTGTCCCCCCTGTCTGACTGACATCGCGCTGTACTGTCGCCAAGCAAAGCTGAAACTACCACTGAAATCCATCCTGGAGGAATACAAAGCAGGGAAGATCAGACTTCAAAGCATGCTGGAAGACTCAGGAGACAGGTGGTAGAAGCAATCAAACCCCAGCTGAAGACAGGCAGAAAATGGAAAGTTCAAGAGGCGATGGATTCTGCAAAAGAAAGTCTCAAGATCAGAGAAATAACAGGACACACACAGACCAACAGACAAGGACTGGGGGTGACCAAAACTGAATGGTGGTCAAAGGCCAAGGAAAAGCCAAAAGAGACATGATGATTCAGGAGATGAGAAAAGAAGAAGACCAAAAAAGACTCCAAAAAGCAGTCCAGCAGAGCCAGCAAGGGCAATG
This sequence comes from Conus ventricosus, assembly GCA_018398815.1. Taxonomy (NCBI): domain Eukaryota; kingdom Metazoa; phylum Mollusca; class Gastropoda; order Neogastropoda; family Conidae; genus Conus; species Conus ventricosus. Next base: position 3,393,447 of record CM031621.1, read on the forward strand.
GACAACGTGGGAGAATGCACTCCAAAGAAGTCTCACTTGGAATGACATTTGGCACATGGCCCCTCTCAGGATCAGCTTCATTCTCAGATCTGCATATGACCTTCTGCCCTCAAATGCAAACCTGGTGAAGTGGGGGAAAACAGACGATCCTGCATGCCCCCTCTGCCATGAAAAACAAACAGTGGAGCATGTTCTAAGCTCATGTAAAGTAGCCCTGGCTCAAGGAAGGTACACATGGAGGCACAACCAAGTGCTCAAAGAGATTGTACAAGTACTCTGAGCCAGTACCCAACACCACAAAAGGGAGAATCAGGACTCCAAAAGCACCCGCAACATTCTTCACGGCAGGAGGCAGCAAATCATGGCCAAGAACAACAGTGCCACTCGAAACATGCAGGCAGAGTCTGCTGGACGGGGCAGATGACTGGGAGTGCACTGCAGACCTCCCAGAATGGAAGAGTCACCCAGAAATCATCAGCAGGAGTGGCATGAGACCAGACATAGTAGTCCACTCTAAGTCAACCAAGCAGCTGATCATGATCGAGCTCACGGTGCCATATGAAAACAGAATGGAGGCAGCTCAAATCTACAAGACTGAAAAGTATGCTGATCTGGCAAACAGCCTGAGGAGAGAAGGCTATCAGGTCAAAGTCCTCACTGCAGAAATTGGAGCTAGGGGATTTGTAGGAACGTCTGCATACAGCCTCATGAAACAGCTCTCAGTTGCAGGGAAGGAAAAAACCAGAGCCCTGAAAGCAATGGCAGAAGCGGCAGAGAGGTGTTCAAGCTGGATCTGGTCAAGGAGGAACAAAAGTGAACTTCATAAGGCTTAATTTCCCTACAAATATCAGGTTGTCCCTGTGGCTCAGTGGTTAAAGCGCGAGTCATTAAGTGGAAAATGAGCATCTCCAGAGGGTCATGGGTTCGAATCCCAGCCATGGCTCGTCCCAAGATGGGAAACAAAAAAAGGGGCAGCAGAGGGACATCCGGAGTCATGAACCGGGTGTGGCCCAACCCCCCTAGAGTGTCAGGAGATAAGGGCCGAAACACTTGCTTGAAGGGGGCTTCTCTTCTGGGGACTCTCTGCTGCCACGCTCTCCACCAGTTTCTTTCTGCTTGTTCGTCTTTGTATTTGTCCGACTTTCTTCAAGTCACGTGCCAGTCTTGAATAAAAGTTACTCTGTGTTTGGTTTTCTTATGAGTTCTTTAAAGATTTTTTTTAACAAATTCAACCAAACTTTCGTCTCTCTGTTATGCAAACACTTACATACGTTAGTGGCATACTTACCGAACCCACCTCAGTTCATAAATCGGAAGAGAAGATAAAAAGAAGGATCAAACTGTTCAAGCCTGTCGTCTCAATCGGTCACACTGACGGGAAATGTACAACAACGTGTCATCATGATGTGCATTGCCTGTAGACATATGACGTGACGGTGAAACAGAGGGGGTGGGGGGGGGGGGCATATTGCTGTTCACCATCTGTTGCTGACACTGATCCGGTGTGTCAATGGTAGAATGCTTGCAGATGGGAGACCACGAATGGGAGTTCAGAGCGT
>CM031621.1:3396005-3413365 GCA_018398815.1 Conus ventricosus
CTTCTGTGTCAAATGACATGAACAATCTCAAGTCAAATAAACCTGTACTTCTTATCGAATCTTGCATTACTTCAGTCCTACCATGTTACACAAGTCTCTCTTCCTCTCCTCTGACACGTGCAGTTAAAAGATTCTGTTTTTGGCGCTTTCACAGCCTGGCCATTCTGTGGTTACAACGGCAAGTTCTTCCACAAGCCTGGCCATTCTGTGTTACAACGGGCAAGTTCTTCCACTAGCCTGGCCATTCTGTGGTTACAACGGGCAAGTTCTTCCACAAGCCTGGCCATTCTGTGGTTACAACGGGCAAGTTCTTCCACTAGCCTGGCCATTCTGTGGTTACAACGGGCAAGTTCTTCCACAAGCCTGGCCATTCTGTGGTTACAACGGGCAAGTTCAAAGAAAGCAGATGTAAATCATCTGTCACTGCCTCGTATCCGAACTACACTCACTGTGCTGGCTCCTCCAAGTGGTTCATTCACTGAACAATAAGAAATTGTGACTCCTTGACTTCACTAAACAGTATGACACTACACGGTAGAATCACCATGTTGGACACAGAATCTGAAAGTGAGGACACATTCTTGAACTTGCAAGAGAAGAAGAGGGAAGAAGAAGAAGAAGAAGAGAGAAGAAGAAGAAGAAGAAGAAGAAGAAGAAGAAAAAGGAGAAGAAGAAAGAAGGAGAAGAAGAAGAAGAAGAAGAGAAGAAGAAGAAGGAGAGAAGAAGAAGAAGAAAGAAGAAGAAGAAGAAGAAGAAGAAGAAGAAGAGAAGAAGAAGAAGAAAAAAAGAAGGAGAAGAAGAAGAAAAAGGGAAGAAGAAGAAGAAGAAGAAGAAGAAGAAGAAGAAGAAGAAGAAGATAGAAGAAGAAGAATGAAGACGAAGAAGAAGAAGAAGAAGAAAGAAGACGAAGACGAAGACGAAGAAGAAGAAGAAGAAGACAAAGAAGAAGAAGGAGAAGAAGAAGAAGAAGAAGAAGAAGACAACAACCAAAATGTGCTTGGAAGAGAGGGTGGGTTATAGAGCACATGACCTCCACCTTTTGCTCTGATTGGCTTGTCACCTTTGCTGTGCAGAAGTCTCCTCACCTGAACAGTCGAGCTTGTTCCACTCCCCGACCTGAGCCAGTATTCACTCCTGCGCTTCATTCATCTACATGGCCATGCTTTGTCACATGTCACTAAGGGATCAAAAAAAGCGAGCACTTCAGCCAAGAACAATTTGCCCATGGTGACATTAGGCTTTGAAGGAAGACAGTTGAAGTCTCCTTGTGCAATGGCCTTTCTCTTCTTCGTACATCTTCTGAGGTCTGGCAATCCTTCTGCAGCATAGCTTGAACTGGTATGGAGGTAGAGCATCGATGCTGAGCCTCGCTGTGGAAGTTTTTGGTTGAAATCATCGACCGTTTCCTTTTTCTTTTCTTCTCTTTTATATTTCTGCTGTATCCTGCTTTTTTTTTTTTGTACAGCAATCTTGAAAGGAGCAAACATGGCAAACACACCACCAACTGGGACCATGTTTGAAGGCAATGCAAAACAATGTGTATTGTGTGTGCATTCATTTTTTTTTTTAATCCTTTGTGTTGCTACACCTATTTGTACCTGTAACTTCTCTGTATCTGGTTTTCCTGACAGGGTCCATGTATGTTCACAAGCTGAAAACTCCATGATTTTTCAATGACTTTTCCATGCCATTCCGAGAAACTTCCTCGACTGAAAATTAATGAGCTATTTTCACCAACAAAATTCCTGTCTACTCCTGTCAAAATGATTGTTCCCTGAGGCTTGTAACTGGTTTCATATTCCCTCGATTTTCGACCACGCCAAGTGTTTGCATTGTTACAATGCTTTCTTTCAATTCCATGACTTTTTCCAGGACTTGAACCATTATTTCATGACTTTCCAGTCCTGTAAAATTAAATTCTAAAATCCCGTAACTTTTCAGTGACCTGTACCCCTCTCTCTCTCTCTCTCTCCTCTCTCTCTCTCTCCTCTCTCTCTCTCTCCTCTCTCTCTCTCTCTCTCTCCCTCCCATTCATGTCCACACTCTCACCTGCATCTTGTGAGCCCAGGACAGCGAGTTCAGGGTGCTTAGGGTGAGGGGAGTGCCCGCCTCCATCACCATCACCAGCCCCTTCTTTCGCAGGTCCATGGAGATCTGGTCCCCGCGCAGGCAGTAGCCCAGCAGGTTGATCAGATTGGGATGCTGCAGGTAGCTCAGCAGGAAGATTCTCCCTCATCAGCAGGTAGTTGCCCATGGGCCCGCAGAAGTCAGCGTTGTACACCTGCTTCATGCACGCGATCTTGGTCTGCACGTCCGAGGCCTGACTCTTCACCGCCATCAGCTTCCGCTGCCGCCGGGCCGGCCCCGTCCCCTGCCCAATCCCGTCGTTGCCATAGCCGCCAAAGCCGCCGGTGTCGGGCTCCTCCAGCCGCTCCACAAACTTCCTGCTGGACTGGCCCAGGGTTCCTAGAATCTGGTGCTCGTTGATGTCCTTGCAGGACATGTTGCTGGGGAGGTGAGGCTCAGCATCTTGTCCTTGAGGCGGATGGCCACCTCATCCGGCTCCTTGGCCGACTTCCAGTTCAGCGGGTACAGCAAGAAGATCACGTCCCTCACGTCAGGCAACTTCAGGCCAGAGTTGAACTGATGGTTCAGGAACACCCTCAGCTCGCTGCGGTCGCTGAGCGCGCTGTGTTTGGGGTGAGCTGCTCTGTAGCGCGACTTCTTCTTTTCCATGCTGGGAAGGAGGAACTGTTGGGGGGAGTTGGAGTCATGGCCGTTTAAACGTGGTGTAGGTCAGAAATATGCCCAGGAACAGCAAGGCGATGACCAGAAGGGCCAGTCTCTTAGGGTGCGAAGTCGTACAACCGCCGCCGGCAGATCATGGTTTCAGTCTTATTTGTGTTCTGTCACTCTTGAGGCTTTAAATGGCCTCCTTGGTTAGATGCTTGATGTCCTCACTGGAACACACACACACACACACACACACCACACACACACACACACACACACACACAATACACACACACACACACACACACACACACAATCATTAATAATAAACACACACATTCTCTCTCTCTCTCTCATCTCCTCACTCTCTCTCCTCTCTCTCTCTCTCTCTCTCTCCTCTCTCTCTCTCTCTCTCCCCCCCTCACTTTCTCTCCCCCCCCCTCCTATAACCATCTCACTCTCTCTTGCATACAGGCAAAACCAGCTATAAATGAATAACCAAACTCTCCAAACCATAAGGACAAGCCGAGCAAAGCAAACGTCCTCGCTGTGAAATCCTCTGTCCAGTCCCTCCTAGAATGTTTTCACAGGTTATCAAGATCTTCATTTCCTGTCGACACAACATTCACTTCAGGGTCACAATGAAACTATCAATAAAAGAAAAAAAAAGACAGTTTACAAGGCACCAGAAGAATGACCCCCCCCCCCCCCCCCCCCCCCCCGGACAGTTGAAGAAAAAAAAAGAAAAAAAAAAAGAAAGTAGCGCAGTTTCATCCAACATGGACTCAATCAGACCCCCTGTCATCAGCTCCTTCAGGTTTGGAACAGGCCACTGCCAGCTACGAACTGTGCCCACAAAGAGCACATTGGGATGAGAAGGGCAAACCTTTTTCAGGAATGCAAGGGCAAAAGGCCCATACTGTCCTTCGGATCCCCACCCACAGTTTGCAGACTTATCTCCCTTTTGATGCTGGCGCTGGCAGGGTCGCTTTGACAGTTTGCTGTCCGCGACCAACACTCTGGCATTGCCGTGGAAAAAGTCCAGGAAAAATGATGGAAAAGAATCCGCCTGATGACATCCTGTGTGGAATAAAACAAGCATCATGCCTGACGGAGTCCCTATGGAATGAAACATCTCAAGCCTGTTGAAGTGCTAGTGGGATGAAATGTTGCGCCTGTTAGAATCCCTATAAGATGAAATGTTGCCAGCTTGGCAGAATCCCTAAAGGACAGAAAAATCCCCAGCCTGTCAAGTCCCTTCAAGAAGAGACTTGCTTGACAAAATCTCCATGGAATGACGTCTCGCAACTTCTGTCTCTGTGGGACAAAACATCTCCATCCTGATATTGTAGTCTCGATGAGATGAAAGATGATGAAGTCTTTGTGGGACAAAAAAAAACATCAGCATTCTGATCAAGCTCTGAAGAGAAGAAACACCACCAGCCCTAAGAAGACTGTGGGGCAAAAACATCCCCCTCCACTGATGAAGTCCCAGTGAGATGAAACACCTCCAGCCCTAAGAAGACTGTGGGGCAAAACATCCCCCTCCTCTGATGAAGTCCCAGTGAGAAGAAACACCACCAGCCCTAAGAAGACTGTGGGACAAAACATCCCCCTCCACTGATGAAGTCCAGGTGAGATGAAGCATCTCCAACCTGATGAAGACTGTATGACAAAACATCTCCCACCTGACAACGTCCCAATGAGATCAAACATATCCAGCCTGATAACGCCCCAATGAGATCAAACATATCCAGCCTGATAACGTCCCAATGAGATCAAACATATCCAGCCTGATAACGCCCCAATGAGATCAAACATATCCAGCCTGATAACATCCCAATGAGATCAAACATATCCAGCCTGATAACTCCCAATGAATCAACATATCCACCTGATAACGCCCAAGAATCAAACATATCCAGCCTGATAACGTCCCAATGAGATCAAACATATCCAGCCTGATAACGTCCCAAGAGATCAAACATATCCAGCCTGATAACGTCCCAACGAGATCAAACATATCCAGCCTGATAACGTCCCAACAATAATCCAGCCTGATAACATCCCAATGAGATCAAACATATCCAGCCTGATAATGTCCCAATGAGATCAAACATATCCAGCCTGATAACGTCCCAAGAGATCAAACATATCCAGTCCTGATAACATCCCATGAATCAAACATATCCAGCCTGATAACGTCCCAATGAGATCAAACATATCCAGCCTGATAACGTCCCAACGAGATCAAACATATCCAGCCTGATAACGATCCCAATGAGATCAAACATATCCAGCCTGATAACGTCCCAATACATATCCAGCCTGATAACGTCCCAATGAGATCAAACATATCCAGCCTGATAACGTCCCAATACATATCCAGCCTGATAACGTCCCAATGAGATCAAACATATCCAGCCTGATAACGTCCCAATGAGATCAAACATATCCAGCCTGATAACGTCCCAATGAGATCAAACATATCCAGCCTGACGAAGTCCCTATGAGCTGAACCGCTGTGCTACGTTTAATGACATCTCTATATGACCACGCAACAACAGCCTACGAAATCCACATTGGATGAAACGTTGCACTTGATGAACTCCCGCTGGGTCAAAACATTCCGTTCAATGAAGTCCCTGCAGGACGAAATGTTGCATGCATCGAAGTTCCTGTAGAACAAAGTGTTTCCCAGCCTGACTAAATCCTTATGAGACAAAACATCGCCAGCCTGACAAAGTCCCAACAGAACCAAACATTCTGCTTCATGAAGTGTCCAGGGATTGAAACACCACCCACCTGATGCAGATCCTAAAAGACCAAACATCCCAGCTTGATCATGTTCACATTGTAATCAGAACAAAACATTGTTATCTGACGCAGGAAAAAGTCCCTTCGGCACGAAATATCACACCTGATAAAGTTCTACTGGACAAAACGTTGCCAACCTGACAAAGTCCCTACCGAACAAAAAACGTTGCATTTGACAAAGTTCTACTGGGGAAAAAAATAGCAGTAGTCTAAGGAAGTCTGCATGGGAAAAATTGTTACTTTAAACAAACCCTATGGGACGAAATACCACTAGCCTGATGAATTCTCCGAAGGATTAAACCTGACCAGCCAGAAACGAAGACCCTATGGGACAAAACTTTGCTCTTCACCAAGTCCCTATCAGACGAAAACTAAATTGTTAAAAGATAATTTAAAAAAAGTGGTTCATGATGACATACCTGTAGTACTAAAGGTTTGCACCTGACAAAATCCCTGACATGCTGTTCACAGTCAAATCACAACGGAATAATACATCGCCACCATTCTATCCACTGTAGGATCATTCTTCAAGTTAATGTCTGTCTTCGTTCGCATCAGCGTGAAGAACAGCTGTTACAATACCATCATTGTGATTCAAGGGAGGGTAGGTCCGAGTGGTGTGGAGGAGAGATGGAGAAGATCAGTGAGAGACAAGTGGGAGAGGTGTTCTCTCTCATGAGTACACACACACCACCACACATACACACCCACACACACACACACACACACACACACACACAGTATACTGTACATGCCCTCACACACACACACACACACACACACACACGCCACACACACACACACACACCACACGCAACACACACACACATTTGCGCCCCGACAAACACACACACACATGTATACTGTACATGCCCTCACACACACACACACACACACACACACACACACACACACACACACACATGTACATGCACACATACACACACATCTCTCCCCCCTCTCTCTCTCTCTCTCTCCTCTCTCTCTCTCTCTCTCTCTCTCTCTCTCTCCCTCCCTCCCTCCCTCTCCCCCTCTCTCTCTCCTCTCTCTCCTCTCTCTCTCTCTCTCTCTCTCTCTCTCTCTCTCTCTCTCTCTCCCCTCAACTAATGTAACAACTCTAATATCAGGGTTCTCCCTACTGTACTACTGTCTCAACAAGCTGGACTCTGAGTTTACACATGACAAATCAGCAAACAAAATACTGCCCTGTAGTCTGCAGTAGTACCATGTTTACTTTCTTGTAAATCACACACGGAAAATACATACGGTCATAATGTATATAATTTCATTCAGTCATCATGCGTTATACACACACATATGTAAACAGTATGCATTTTTAGACACACTGAGGAGAGAGAGAGAGAGAGAGAGAGAGAGAGAGAGAGAGAGAGAGAGAGAGAGAGAGAGAGAGAGAGAGAGAGAGGGGGGGAGGAACAGAGCTTCAGAGCTGGAACAGAGCTTCAGAATGTTCTGAGATATCAAGGTTCAAAGGTCTCATTACAGTTAACAAAAAAAATAAAGGGTCAATTTTGAAAATAGTCTGCCTCTTTTGAAATATCTCATGCATTTGTGATTTGTGAAAAAGGGGGGTACTTTACATCTCAAGGAACTGAATAAAAACTCAAAAGTTCTAAAAGTAACATGACAGAAGAAGGGTGGGGGGAGGGGGGACTTGCACACTAGCTATTACAATTTCCAAGAAATCGAAACAGGTCCTGCCTTGGCTTAAGGCTGTGTCAGACCAGTGACATAGGCTAGAACACCAAGGCTACATCAAAATGTTGTTATGCTCTGCATAGTCATGCGGGATTGTCTTCAGTCGTGACAAGCTCCTAGCATAACATTATCAGTCTCCAAAATCCCCCGAAGTCGGAGTGTGGCTGCCCATGTGGCGGGGTAATCAAAAACGGTCACACACGTCAAGTTCTCATCCCTACTGTTCATTTGTACATAGTGTTCAGTACTTCGGCTTGAATGTGAGCTGATTTTAACATGGTGACAGCTGATGTGCCTTTGCGTCGTGGGCTATACAACATTTCTATCTTATCTTAAGTACTTGCTGTTGGATGATCGGAGTCTTTAGACCGGTACGACAACAACAACAACAACAAACAGGTAGCTATGCACTTCCTTCAACACATTTTCAAGCATTTTGAACAGTCCTGCCCTCTGAGGCACGCCGACACAGTCACAGTCTCATACCACCAAGGTGGACCATCGGTTGTCAATGCCACGTCAGATTGTCGTGATTGTCTTACAGCGTAAATTCCAGGCATACATTATCAGTTTCAATGCCCCGTAGTTTTGTGTGTTTTGTTATGTGGCGGGTAACAAAAACTGAAGCTTGTGAATGTTAAAAGTTTGATGCTTTCTCTCTCTCTTCTCATCTCTTCGTGTTCTGATCCCTCTAGTCTATAACCTAAAATGATCAAAAACAACCAACCAAACAACAAAAAAAACAGAATCAACTTTATACCTTAAAAAATGTGATGTTTTGCACTGCCCATACAACATTAACGCAGACAACTTTACAGACGCACAAGCCTTCAACTTGAACGGTCGGACCAGATACATCAAGACTGTGACAAGTGGGTAAACAACCACCAAAAATTAACTTTCTGGCAAGATTTGGTCTTGTGGTAGTTGGAGTTTTGATTGTTTGTTTAGTTTTGGAAAATGAAATTTGGAAAAAAAAAATAAAGAAAATGTGACAGATTGAAAGACTGTCTCTACTGCTAGGTACCTCCTCAATCCCTCTTTGAAGCTTTTGTATGCCTGCCGGGGCTTTTTTTCCCCCACTATTAGATGTTCTCTATGTATCGTCTGACTTTTCAAGTTAAAGGCCTGTGCCACCCTGCAATACAAGTGCTCTGTGTTAGGTTTCCCTATGGGAGCAAACACTACCCCACTTGTTTACGTTTTCGTTACTGTTCTACCTACATCAAATTTCGATTATAACGCCAAAAACTAAATAAAACAAGGTTCCTGATTATTTGATTTGCCCAAAAGTCAACATCAGAAAAGTCATATGGATTTGAAAAAAGAAAAAAAAAAATGTTTCAGTCATTTAACCCTTTGTCACATTGCCATCAAGGTGTCAGTCACTGAATGTCATTTCATCCTATGTCAGAACAACATTCACACAAAGCAGCTTATTCACTACACGTGGCACGCCCCAAATCCTGATCCTGATCCTGATTCTCAAACGTGTTTATAAGCATATGAATGTACATTCAACTGCTAGGAAAGGGAAGTAATTTTCACAGTTCCTTCTCATGGACCTGCTAAATTTGGGTAACAATTCTGAACGTTTAGCAAGTGTGTGTGGGTGTGTGTGTGTGTGTGTGTGTGTGTGTGTGGTGTGCTTTAGCAAGTGTGTGTGGGTGCATGTGTGTGTGTGTTTGTGTGTGCAGGTGTGTTTATGTGTGAAACAGTATGCGTAATGTGTGTGTGTGTGTGTGTGTGTGGTGTGTGTGTGTGTGTGTGTGTGTGTGTGTGTGGTGTCATGTGTGCTGCGTGCGTGCAAGCGTGTTGCATGCATGTGTGTGTGTGTGTGTGTGGTGTTGTATGTGGTGTGTTGTGTGTGTGTGTGTGTGGTGTGCAGCGTGCAGCAAGCGTGCTTGCATGTGTGTGTGTATGTGTGTGTGTGTGTGCAGCATGCGCATGTGTTACGCTTACCAACAAAAATGGAGTTATGCAAAAAAAAACAAAATAATGTTTGAGTTTGCCACAGTACATCACATGACATGAAATGCTATCAGTTCATGTATTACACACAAAATCATCTGCAATGCCATTCAAACTGTTAAGCCTCTCAGTAATGAGATATTCAAGTTTAAATGAAGCTTCCCTCATATACATCAATCCTAACTGGCAGACAGGAAAGGCTGCCCTGGCTGTAAAATTGGGAAGGCTGAAAGGTTGAAGGAATCGAGCCAAGCTGGCCTAGCGGGATAAAGCTTTGTTCACTTGGTGCAAGGGTCCAGGGTTCGATCCCTGCTTGAGACAGACAGCTTAGGGGGCATTTCCTCCTATATAAGAGGCAATGTCTGTGCAGTCTTAAACACTCTCCAAAATCCTCAGAGTGACTTAGAGTTTAAACCAAGATCCTGTGAGTGTGAGTTGACACATCCACACAACAAAAACAAAAAAACAAAAGAAAGAAAGAAAATAACAAGAAAAGAAAACCTTGCAGGTGTTTTTTTTTGTTGTGTTTTTTGTTTTAATACACATTAAAACCCATTCCACCCTGTTTAGAAGAGCCGACAATCTTTTTGCCAGTGAGATAATTAATGACACACCATTGAAACAAAACCAAACAAAATTAAAACCTTCACAGCGGTTTTGTTCAAACACCACCTCCAAAAACACTGACCGCGGATACCTTGATGGTGAGATTCAATACGCTCACATACACACTAATTTCACCTGTGGTAAACCTCTCCGAGTTCTTAGCCAAGGAGCGCAGAAGAATGAAGAAGAATGGTCGTAAGTGACTTGAACTCTTTTCACTCTATGTCTCTTTCCACACAGGGTGGTATGCTGAGCAAGGCCACAGTCCCTTTCTACGTACTCTTCCCCCCCCCCCCCCCCCCCCCCCCCCCACCGTGCACGTAGAAAGAAATAGTAAAACAAAAGGATTTTTTTAACCATACTTCAGAGTAACACAAGAAAAAAAGGCTGGTTCATCAGGTCATCTCAGTCACACATAGATTTCTTCTATTCTTCCTCTGTACTCTACAGGTCCTAGACATGCATCAGACAGTCCCATAAATCAGATCACACCAACTAATGGGAACACAGCCCCGACATGCAGCCCCGACATGAAATGCTCTTATCTGAACTACATTTACAAAGCCCAGCTCGCAATCCCCCCCCCCCCCCCCCCCCCCCCCCCCCCAACCAACCTTTCATTCCTCTCCCCACTTAATCCTTTCTCTGCATATCACCAACCCCTTTCCCATCTCTCATTCTCTCTCTCTCTCTCTCTCTCTCTCTCTCTCTCTCTCTCTCTTTCCCTCTCTTTCTCTCTTTTTTCCCCCCCTTCCCCCTCCCTTTTTACACACACACACACACACACACACACACACACACACACACAGAGGTGCACACACTATAAACAGATTATACAAATATAATTCTGATGACATAACACTTGCAGGTTGAGGACCATGTCTCAACACATAAGTTAAAGTGTAAATCTCTCCATTTCTATCTCTCTCTCTCTCTCCACACACACCCATGCGCATGCACACACACGCGCACGCGCACACACTCACACACCATGCACGCACGCACGCACACACACACACACACACACACACACACATACATGCACGCACGCACACATTAGTCTCTCTTTTTCTCATCATACACACACACACACACACACACACACACACACACACACACACACACACTCACACACAAACATACTCTCCTCTCTCTCTCTCTCTTTCTCTCTCATGCACACACAGTGACACACACACACACACACACACACATACACACGCATGCACACACATGTATAAATACATTGTCACTCATACACACACGCTTACACACACTCATACACATACCCCCCCCCCCCCCTCCCACACACACACACACACACTAACACATATATGGGTCAGTCTCCAGAGTTGTGCCCCACTTACCCCTTACTTAATTAATATTTGTTTAAAAATCTCAGAAATGTTAGTTAACAAATTTGAGTTACACACACATCAATTACACATTGAATATGCAGCACAAACAGTTTACAGACCTAGCGCTGCATTAAAAATGTGTTTGATGCAAAAACCTTCTGATTTTGATCAGAAAATGGCGACCTGGAGTGTGACATCGTTTTGCCTGTCACAAATAGTCATTAAATGTGTACAAAAGAAACATGCAAATGATTAAGAAAGTGGTTTACATCATTGCTTTTTAATTGTTTTTAACTGTGTTTGACATAAACATATCAGTCGACTTGGCTTCTATTAGATATTAGCACACAAAAAATCACTGTCCAACGTAACTTTCGTTACCGGTGTTAACTCGTGCGTTCTGGACGACGAATGTACTAAACGCGGATGAATATGGCACTACTTTTTATGGGTACAGATTGGAGGAAGAATCCCATGTTGTGATAGTTATGAACTTTTTAAAAATTGAAACTGATTGGACTTCAAAATCGGATTTGAATAAACTGATCGAACATCGTTTCCGGAATTCTATGTTACGTTGGACCAAACAAATCAATCGTGTGTGAAAAAAAAATCAAACGATTTGGAACTATTTTGTTCTATTCATGCACACAAATGTGGCGGAAGCATCTATACGCGTATTTCGGCCATGTGTCCATTGTGAATCAAACAGGCGGCCGGTTCGAAGTTGTGGTTACCGAAAATCCCAAACAGTTACTCTGGACCAGGTTGTTGCAGAGGTGCACTTGCACCTTTGTTTTTTCCTTCTACATCTGTTGTTCATATGCATTGAATTATTTAAACCACATCATTGAAGATTAAGCTTAATATTAGTTATGTTTTGTGAGTCTTTTTTGCTTGTTTAGGGTTGTATTGTCCCGTGATTGCGGTCTGGTGATTTCGGTTTCCTTGTTACATTGGACAACAGTTGAAAGCGCTTAAATATTTACAAAATATCAACTGTTTAGTTTTCTATTTTTGTATCATTAATGTCTTTTCATTTAGCAACAGTAAAGTCAGAGATCTGTCCAATTTCCCAAACATAAAAGCTGTTGTAGATTCTGATAGATTTTTTTTGTTTCTGCGTTACATTGGACCATAAAAACCGTGGTTTCCTGGTTACATTGGACATGAACAGTTGAAAGCGCTTAAATATTTACAAAATATCAACTGTTTAGTTTTCTATTTTTGTATCATGAATGTCTTATCATTTAGCAACTGTAAAGTCAGAGATCTGTCCAATTTCCCAAACATAAAAGCTGTTGTAGATTCTGATAGATTTTTTTTTTTTGTTTCTGCGTTACATTGGACCATAAAAACCGTGGTTTCCTGGTTACATTGGACATGAACAGTTGAAAGCGCTTAAATATTTACAAAATATCAACTGCTTAGCTTTTCTATTTTTGTATCATGAATGTCTTATCATTTAGCAACAGTAAAATCAGAGATTTGTCCCGTTTCCCAAATAAAAAAGCTGTTGTAGGTTCTGATAGTATTTTTGGTTCCTGTGTTACATTGGACTTTAAAAAAATGTAATAGGGCAGAAATATTTCAAAAGTGGAGAAATCAGTTTCTGTCTGCAAGTTTTAACAAAGTCCAAGGTCACTGCTGCCCAAAATAGGGAAAGTTGGCTGAAAATTGGTTTTAGAGTAAACGCATGGAGAAAAAAAACCCACATTTTTTGGTATCGTTTTTGACACAATTCAGCACATAAATCATTCGTCAAAATTATGTGTTGAAACAGTTGTGTTGCATTTACTTGGGTGCTCATTACTGTTTTCATGATGAATAAAGGTCTGTAGTGCTCTCACATTCTTTGTTTTGTTTCAATTTGTGAAGTGTTTAGTTACCGTGTTACATTGGACACACAAGTGTGTGAGTGATTTTAACATGAGTACAATCAAAGACAAACATCCATGCTGTTAAATATTTAATAAAACTTGATTATTTAGACCTCAGACTATGCAAAAAGTGTAAAAAGCATGTACTCTTGGGATTTTTTATTTTTGTGGTCTGTGTCACATTATTGGTACACAACTCTGGAGACTGACCCAAATACACATAAAGACTCTCACTCACTCTCTCTCTCTCTCTCTCTCTCACTCTCTCTCTCTCTCTCTCTCTCACACACACACACACACACACACACACACACACACACACACACACACACACACACACGTGTACACGCTTTCACCAAGGGATCATGACAAAAAATGACTCCTGGCCACAAAATGTCAAATCACAGCTGGGAGAATGTCTCAGCACAAACAACACATGTATGCATGTGCATATTTGGACATGATGTACACCAATCCAACTCATCCTGAAATCTAATCCATTCTGAAATACAAACATAAATCATCTCCTTTCACAGTTCACTGTCAGTCACATTGACACTGTGATGACAATACATGCACTTTCGCTCAGTATTATTATTGTAACTGCCCTCTCATGGGTACCCCCATAAGTTAAAGAAAGCTTCTTTCTGGACATCCGGCTTACCATGATCATATAAATTATGCTGCCTGAATGCTTTTTTCCCCGTAGGAAAAAAATGATAAGTCTCACATTGCTCAGTAAGTGAGCTAACCATCCAATGAAGTGTCACTACTCTGGAGAGATGGCACTGTATACCCCATTTGCCTAGGATGTGAATGAATCCATAGTCTGCAGTTCCAGGCTCACGCAGGAAAGCTTTTATTCTCCCCTCTGTCTGTCTTACTCCACCACTGGTAAAGGTTTGACTGGTATCACTAGACCCTCAGCTGAAATGGTAAACCTTGTACGCAGCAAGGTGAGCAGTATCCACAGAAACACGAGACTTGTCCCTGCCAAACCAGGGATGAAAAACAAAGTTTGACAGCGTAACAAAAACTTACAGAGACAGATTTACAAAGGCATTCAGAATAGTGGAGATCATGGCAGAACGGCATATATACACTGGATCGGCACTTTGATCCAAATCTTGACTTCCAATGCACATTCAAATTCAATGATTACATAATTGATCCATAGTCTATCTTTTCACCTAGCTTCGTCAAGGCAAACATTTTCTTAAATTGCTGAGCTTTTTTTTTCCTGGCCAACCCTAAACTTTTTTCCCCTCAACAATTGAAAAAAAAAAAAAAAGAAGAGAAAAGAAAAGTTGAAAGTATTAACAGAAAATGAACTTGCGTCATCCAAGCTTCAGAGTGCCATTGAAACCAAAAATGGGGAGGGGGGAAATTTCATCTTGTTGTTGTTGTTGCACCCTGGCTAAAAGACTCCAGGGATCATCCAAACAGCCGAAGTACATGAACACTATGGTACGCAAATGCATCAGCTGGGGATGAGAACATTACGTGTGTGACCATTTTTGATTACCCTGCCACATGGGCAGCCACACTCTGACTTTGGGGGATTTTGGAGACTGAACTGAAGACAATCCCCGCATAACTGTGCAGAGCATAACAACATTTTGGTGTAGCCTTGGTGTTGTAGCCTATGTCAACTGGCCTGACACAGCCTTAAGCCAAGGCAAAGAAATTTCACGTGATTCCAAGAAGAAAAACCTGCAAAAAAAACAATGTCTGCTGCTCGCACAATATGTAAAAACCTGTGTGAGTTTGCATGGCTTCCACTTTACACCACGAATTGACTGAAATGTGAAACTTTAAAAAATGTCTATATAAGAATTTTTTTTTAAACTGCAATAAAAAAAAAAAATCAGTGGGTTGGCGGGGGGGTGGGGGGGGGGGGGGGGGATGGAGGGAGGAATCAGTAAACTCCTTGGGAAACAGTTGTGTTGTCGGTACCCTGGCAGACAAAACTAACATCACTGACCTTACGTAAACTTCTTCTGATCTTCATGAAAGAGGGCAGTCACCATTTTGTCTGCCTGCATCACAGCCAGACGTTACAAAGGTAAAAGTCTCTCAATAAAATTTGTAAAAAGCCAAAGGAACTTGTAGTTCCAGTCA
Organism: Conus ventricosus; assembly: GCA_018398815.1. Lineage (NCBI taxonomy): Eukaryota > Metazoa > Mollusca > Gastropoda > Neogastropoda > Conidae > Conus > Conus ventricosus. Next base: position 3,411,205 of record CM031621.1, read on the forward strand.
TGGTCCAACCAGAAAACACCAGGCTTTGACTACTTAGGTTTTTGTCACACTACACTACCCGGAATACAAGTTGACCCATTTTTCAGGAGCAGGGAGGAGGAAAAGGAAAGAAGGCTGGTGGGAAGGGGAAGGAGATTGCTTTTCATCAGTGAGAACCCGTCGGGATGAAAAACCTTCCAGAAAACTGAACATTGCGCATCATGGAGTGTCAGCTATCACATTACTAAAAAAACTAATAACATGATAATAAACCATAAAAAATCGAAGTGCCAACCTACCATATTTTTTTTGTTTGTTGTGTTCATGTTAGTTGTTACCATAACCACATTTCTTTACCTTAAAATTAGTTTATAGAAATGTTTTTGTTTGTTTTTAGCAAGCTTGTCAAACCAATCCTGGATTCACTCTTTAATCAGGATCCACATCATGGATCCTTACCTAAATGAAATAGCTTCAACCCTGGCTCTCCAACCACGTGTCATTAAAATCAGTGAGATCTTACATTACTTTGCATATAGGCAGACAAACCAACCTTTGTACAGAGGTAAACAAGTATACACACAGGTGGACCATGCTTCGGTGTTGCATTCTGCTGAGAAAGAGCAGCTTGAATTCCACATTTATGTATACGGAAACTGGCTTTGACGATGCCTCCTGTCATCCAAGAGTTAAATTTTAAGGGAAGGTAAGGTAATGTTGCTTATAGCCCACCAACCGCAAAGGGCCATATATCAGGGCTGTCACCACGTTAAAATCAACTCACAAGTCATCAAACACACACACAGACACACACACACACACACACACACACAAAACACACACACACACACACACACACCTCTTTAAAATACATCTTCTAAAAACGCACCAGAAACTTCGTTAAAAAATCTTTCTTCAATAAAATCTTAAATCAGATGAAAAAATGTTAATCTTTCTCAGACACTCAAAGATCACGTCAGGTGGGGACATCTCTGAACAGGGTTTTCATGGACTCTGCTGTAAAGTGTTTTAAATGTCTCACATTGGAAATTTGCTTTTGTTTGCTAAACATCCACCTGAGTAAACCTAGTTTCCTGCTTTGAACACTGTTTGTAAAGAAAAAAGGTCAATTTTGCATGGTCTCTGCTCCAGTGATTTGATAGATCTATGTTTTTGTGATGTGTGCAAAACTATAAACTTCTGGGGGAAAAAAATGAAATAACAATGTTAAAAAGAAAAAGAAATAATGACCAGCTTTTTTTTATTTACTCACTGTGGATTTGCAGTGTATGCTTTAAAGTTCCGATTTGCTCTTCTTTTTTTTTTTTTTCAAGGTCACACTGTTTGATTACTTAAATGCTGTTAATCATTTTGAAAAGCGTTTCACCATTTGTATCATTCACATAGTCCTCTAAAAGTCTACCTTTGTTGATTTGTTGCTGCTACTGTTGTTGTTATTGTTAAAAATAATTCATCATCTTCTTGCATCAATATATTTGCAGCTAACTTCATTGCATTGAAGTTTCTGATGCATTGGGAGTAACAACCTGTTGGTCCAGCACAAAGAGAGAGAGAGAGAGAGAGAGAGAGAGAGAGAGAGAGAGAGAGAGAGAGAGAGAGAGAGAGAGAGAGAGAGACTAGAGAGAGAGAGAGATCAAGAAGAAGAAGAAAAAGAAGAAGAAAAGCTGATAAGAACAGGAGGGGAGGGGAGGTAAGTGTGTGATGCTTGTTCCTCTGTGAAGAGGTAAGGCAACGCCCATTCCTGCATAGTACAAGATGAGATCCATCAAAAATTGGGAAGGTAACTATGCCTTATTTCAGCCACACAGACACGGAAAGGAGACAATGGGGATGGGGGTGGAGGGAGAGCAGGTCTCATAGTTTAGTGTGTGTGTGGTGTGTGTGTGTGGTGTGGTGTGTGTGTGTGTGTGTGTGGTGTGTGTGCTGTGTGTGTGTGTTTGAAGATGTCTAATGTAGGTGCTGTGACAACCTCCTCTAGAACTAGAAGACAAGTTCTACTAAAGTATTGTGTGCAGGAAGGGAACTTCTAACGTGGTGACAGCCCTGATGTGGCCCTTTGCGTCGGCTGGGCTATAAGCAACATTATCTTATTATCTTATCTTCCTGTAAGTGCAGTAGCAGGGAACACTGTAAGCAGTGGAAGACATCATGAGCATGGGAG
>CM031621.1:3420666-3451548 GCA_018398815.1 Conus ventricosus
GGGGGTTAGCACTAAGAATGTGATTAAAACCAAAGAGGTAGGAAGTAAAAAGTTTCCTAAACTAGAACAGCTGCGAAATCTAGAAGCAAATATGTTGGCAGTATGGAATAAAATAGTTCGAAAACCTGACCTCAAATGCACTAGAACCATATTTAGAATGGGAAATAAAATTTCAATTCATAAGCCCATTTACATATTTTAGCCGCCAAAAAAGTTTCAGAAAAGCATTCAACTCGGGCCCTTTACATGTAAGTCTTATGCCAGAGGACAATAGTCAGAAAGAGATTGAAATAAAGCCGTATGGGAATAAACAGTACATCCTCCACAGAAGAGAATCAGTTTTGAAAGATGCTTCTACAAAATTACAGTTCATTCCGCAAATGAAATTAGGAGACACGTTCACAATGATATTTGAAATTTCTGTCTTAAAAGATGTAAAGAGGGATGGGGTTGTGGCATTAGTGACGTCCTTCTAAAAGGAATTCTAATTAGCTGGCAAAACTTAGACGTTGAAAAACTTAAAGTTACCGTCGTCATTCTTCACAATGGCGAGGATATTAAGGTCATAACAACAAGCAACAAAATCAATATTAGTCTAAATAGAAACAATCTTACAGAACTGAATTGGATTAATCTTACGAAATTTAGGCCTCATAGGGTTTTATTACACTGAACAAGTTTTGACAGAGAGTATGATAAAAACAATAACTGGATTAGATTAAGTTCTGTTATAAAACTATGGAGGCAGTTAAACTTTATGACAAAAACCCCTCATTTTTTCATTGATTTGTGGACAGACTGGTTGTGGAAAAACAATATTTATCCTCAACCTGTTACAAACAGTTTATCGTTATAATTTTGATCATATTGTGATTTTCTGCCCAACACTTAAATGGAACAAAGCATATCATAATAGAAGGTTTATATGGACAGATGATGACATATATTTAGTTGATCCTAGCAATAAACTGAGTGAGTGTTTAGAACAGTTTTATAGACTGTTTGAAGGAACGCAGACACTATTTATTATAGATGACTGTTCGGCGAAAGAGACATAGTTAAAAAAAGAAATACTTTGTCAAAACTGGCTTTCAGTGGAAGACATGCTGGGATAAGTGTGTGGATTTTATGCCAAAAAATATAACTCGGTTTTAAAAGACTTTAGAGAACAGTTAAAGACTGTAGTTTTATTTCACATGAAAGACAGAGACTCATTTGAAGAATGTTTGCGCGAAAATGATGTTATTGAAAATGATCAGGAAAAACATAGGATTAAACAAAAACTGAAATCTGAAAAGTTAGTAAATTAGTATTGAAAACGGATAACCCTGCACAGTATGTTTGTTTGTAGATAATCGTTATTTTTTGGTTATTGACGTCTTACTTGTCAGAGAACAGTAATATGCGCTTGCGTGTGTGTGTGTGTGTGTGTGTGTGTGTGTGTCTGCCCGCCTCTCTGTCTGTCTGTCTGTCTCTCTCTGTCTCTCTCTTCCGCCACAGGAAAAGGCGGCTTTCAGGCCACTTTTGCCCAAAAACACGGTGGTTGAGCAAGTGAGTCAGGATTGGTAAAATGCTGTTCTCTAAGGTCCTTTCTGTTTAAGTGAGACTGCTACACAACCCCCTACCCCCACCCTCCCCTCCTCAAAGGTGTGAGTGCGTGTGTGGTGTGTGGGGGGGGGGGGGGGGGGGGGGTGAAGGCGGAACTGACAGGACAAACCGACCGACTATAACACCTGCATGACAGCCCCTGGCCTCTCTCCACACATATAACAGTGCCCTGGATACCTTCAATAATACCACTACCCAACCTCTCCCCCCACACCCCTTACCACCCCACCCTTCTCCTCCATCTCCCCTCCCCCTATCCTCCTCCCTTACCACTCTCTTTCCCCCCCCCCCCCCCCCCCCCCCCCCCTCCGCTCTCCCCTACAGGCCAAGTTGGGGGCAAAGGCAAAAAGCTCCCCTGCCTCTCCCCGTCGTCGTCCCTTTGAAACAGTAGGAGGCTTATAGTGTCTGTTCACGGTGGTACTTTTTCTACCTGTCCAGACAGCCGCCGTCTCGACACCCTACCACCCGAGCCCCAGTGTCGACGTCTTTGTCTGGCTATTTCGCAGGCCACGGACAAAAATAGCTCCGTCCGTCTGCTTTGCTGGTCGGAGGGAGGGGGGGGGGGGGGAGGAGAGAAGAGAGAGAGGGGGAGGGGGCTTTTTTTCCGTGAGCTCTGTGCTTTTGCTGAGTCTTTGTGTTTTGGGGAGGGGGGGGGGGGGGGGGGGGGGGGGGGGGGGATCCACACAGAGAAGGCGAGTGACGGGAAAAGTGGGTCTTCTCGTCTCATCGGCTGCGCGGAGCGCTGCTTGTCTTTATGCACGCACGCACGTACGCCAACATGCACGTGTATCACACACGTACACACATGCACAAAAACACGGTGGAATTGGAAAGAGAACGTGACTCTTGGAGTTTCTGCCCCAACCCCCTCCCCTGCTTCTCCGCCCCCCACCTTTTTTTTTTTTTTTTTTTGGGGGGGGGGTAACTAGGTCAAGTTTAAACAACTGATCCGTTGCTCTTTGTTGTTTTCGTTTTGTTTTTGATGTTGTTATCATTTTGGAAAGCTCAGTCAAAGCTGATATGCTGAGTTTACACAACCTCCTTCACAGGGTTTAACAAAGTTGTTGTGGGTTTTTTTTCTACAAAGATAAAATTATAACTAAAATGAACATCTTCGACCCCCAATTCACTGTGTACAAAAACTGGCTGGAGAACAGAAATAACAATTCTATTATGTAATGAAACTAGACACCAAGGTCTCATTCAATGTTATTCAAAGATCTATTCTTTCTGACAGTAACTAACAATATAAACAAAGCTTACTCAGTAACAAAGCTTACTTCAGTAAGCTTACTTCAGTAGCAATGGAAATATGTATGTGTCATAAAGTAATAGGATCTGCGGACTCAAAATAATTCAAAGGAAAAAGTAGACTTTAAGATTAGAACTGTGTGTGTGTGTGTGTGTACGCGTGCGCATGTGCATGCATGCATATGCATGCATGTTTACACTTTACTACTCTGCACTATCATGCACTATCATGCACTTCAAAATGTGTGTGTGTGTGTGTGTGTGTGTGTGTGTGTGTGTGTGTGTGTGTGTGTGTGTGTGTGTGTGAGAGAGAGAGAGAGAGAGAGAGAGAGAGAGAGAGAGAGAGATAAGATAAGATAAGATAATGTTGCTTATAGCCCAGCCGACCGCAAAGGGCCACATCAGGGCTGTCACCACGTTAAAATCAACTCACCAGTCATTAAAAAAAAAACAAAAAAACTTTCACACATCTCATTAAATGACATCGTCTGGAAACGCACCAGAAATTGCATTAAAAATCTTTCCTCCGTAAAATCTTAAATCAGATGAAAAATGTTAATCTCTCTCAAAAACTCAAGGATCACATCAGGCGGGACATCCCTGAACAGGATCTTCATGGACTCCGCTGTAAAATGTCTGTGTCTCACATCGTGCAAGTCCCAACACTCTAAAAGAACATGTTTCATTGTGAGTGGAGAGAGAGAGAGAGAGAGAGAGAGAGAGAGAGAGAGAGAGAGAGAGAGAGAGAGAGGGGAGAGAGAGAGAGAGAGAGAGAATTTAACAAAGTGTGCCCCAGTGCACATACCAAAGAGAGAGAATGAGAATTTAAACCAAGTGTGCCTGAGTTGCACCTGAGAGAGAGAGAGAAGAGAGAGAGAGAAGAGAGAGAGAGAGAGAGAGAGAGAGAGAGAGAGAGAGAGAGAGAGAGAGAGAGAGAGAGAGAGAGAATTTAAACCAAGTGTGCCCCAGTGCACCTACAAGAGAGAGACAGAGAGGGGGGGGGGGGGAGAGAATTTAAACCAAGTGTGCCAGAGTGCACGTACAAAGTGACAAATGCCAGCATCGGTACATGCACTGGCTGCACCTTCCATCAAATGGTCTTGTCAACAGGGGATTTATGTCAAAACACAAGAGACTTTGTTCCGGAGGCCACGCACGGCAGGCAAAAATCATCTGACCCCCACGCTCACAGCTAAGGACCATAGCAAGAGAACTTGCAAGCTTTGCTTGTTGCTCATCACCATGGTCAGGAAGCTGTCTTTTGCACATTACGGGAAGTCCTGCTACCTACCTACATCACTGCCCGTGTGGTCTCTTGAGAAGGCTTTCACTTTCAAACCCATCTTTCGACCAACTCTCAGAGTAAACTGCGGTACAAAATGTTGATATTTACACATATATATATCTATGATGCAAGAGTACGGTACTCGCTAACAACGTTTAAACTGACAGTTTATAAATTGTGAACATTATCTATAATTCAAACCAAGAGCCCTGTTGAGAGTTTCATAACAATTCAAAATGCAGCCAGAAAATATTTTTCACCTGTTCAACACACTGCTTAGTATGCTTTGACAGATATAACTGCTTCATACTAAGTACACACTGTTCATACGATTTGACATAGAACTGCTTAATACTAAGTACGTACACACTGTTCAGTACCATTTGACATATAACTGCATTAGAGCTTAACACTACACTTTTTTTTCCCAATTATCTGTGTTTTAATCTCAAGATGTACACACTTGGATGGATTTTCTGGATCAAGGTGCAATGGCTGCCATGGTCTTGTATCTATTTCCACCTCAATGAAGAGAAGAAAACCACCAACTGAGGTGCAATGGCTGCCATGGTCTTCTATCTATTTCCACCTCAATGAAGAGAAGAAAAACCACCAACTGAAGTGCATGGGCTGCCATGGTCTTCTATCTATTTCCACCTCAATGAAGAGAAGAAAACCACCAACTGAAGTGCAATGGCTGCCATGGTCTTCTATCTATTTCCACCTCAATGAAGAGAAGAAAACCACCAACTGAAGTGCATGGGCTGCCATGGTCTTCTATCTATTTCCACCTCAATGAAGAGAAGAAAACCACCAACTGAAGTGCAATGGCTGCCATGGTCTTTCTATCTATTTCCACCTCAATGAAGAGAAGAAAACCACCAACTGAGGTGCAATGGCTGCCATGGTCTTCTATCTATTTCCACCTCAATGAAGAGAAGAAAACCACCAACTGAGGTGCAATGGCTCCAATGGTCTTCTATCTATTTCCACCTCAATGAAGAAAACCACCAACTGAAGTGCAATGGCTGCCATGGTCTTGTATCTATTTCCACCTCAATGAAGAGAAGTAAACCACCAACTGAGGTGCAATGGCTGTCATGGTCTTCTAATCTATTTCCACCTCAATGAAGAGAAGAAAACCACCAACTGAAGTGCAATGGCTGCCATGGTCTTCTATCTATTTCCACCTCAATGAAGAGAAGAAAACCACCAACTGAAGTGCAATGGCTGCCATGGTCTTCTATCTATTTCCACCTCAATGAAGAGAAGAAAACCACCAACTGTTTTGCAACTTCTTTGCTTTGGGTGCGTCTCCCTCATCACTGTCACTTACCAAGGAGACTGAGCAAGACCCAACTCTTTACTACAAGCTAACACTAAGCTTAAAATTCATATGGTTAACTTGAGGTAAACCTCTATTTCCCCCCCCCCCCCCCCCTCCCCCCCCCCCCCCCCCCCCCCCCCCCTCCCCCCCCCCCCCCCCCCCCCCCCCCCCCCCCCCCCCCCCCCCCTTGTATCTTCCATCAACGAAAATTGATCGTTAAACAGTTACACATTCATGAAAAAAAAAAAAAAAAAAAAATCTGCTCAGGACTGAATTCAGGTTTAAATATCACGTGCTTGTTTCTAAACCATGGGGCACTGTGGCAGCCAACCACATCTAAACCATGGGGCACTGTGGCAGCCAACCACATTCAACATTTCTGGCCGCTGCATGCTGAATACTCGTTCTGGCAAATAACCCAATGCTGATCAGTGATGAAGTGTATGATAAGAGGGTTTTTTTTTTCTGGCCTGATCGAGATCTTGCAGACTTGTGTATTATATACATACATGCTTTTGCAGCATATATACATATGTATAAGTTCTCCCTCAGAATTTTAACCAATTCCCTGACTGTTTCATGACTTCTAGCGAGTAGTATATTAATATAGTAATCTTAGGATCCCCGACTTTCCAGCGACTGGAAAAAAGCTCAGCACTGTTACTTTTACAATGACTTTTTCCTGTTCTCTCTGACCTAACAAAAAGGTACCAATACTCACTTGTCTAAAATTCGAACACATTTATAAACGTGATCAAGGGGATGAATCAACTTACTAACCTAGCCATCTGCACCGCTGCACAATTTCCAAAATGCCTTCCCTTCTCTTAACCCCCAGCATTGTGGAGATTCAAGCCATGAACTTAACACAGTCTTGGGACGGAAATCTGACAGTTCTACTCAAACCACATGCTATACATATCGCTCTCATCACTTCACCAATTCTGTGCATCTGTGCACTGCTTTCTACGGACACAAAATGTTCTCAAATCCAGAGTAGGCACATGTGGAAAACATCTCCCATTCTCGCCAACAAAAACAAGTGGAAATAAATCTTGAGCAGTTCCCATCTGCCATCGTCACAGCTTCTGAATCTTTCCAGCCGGCCCAAATTGAGACTGATAAATAAGCGTGATTTCTGTCTCTTGACAGTAAAAGAGAGAGAAGAAAAAAAGCACCTTAAAACCTGATTTAGGTTTTACCTGTTCAATTCCAGTTCTTATTTTTTAACAAGACTTTCATACACAGGAGACCATAATATGAACACAGTATGAAATATTTTCTATTTTTTCCACAGTCTTAGGCTTAGTTCTAATTTCAGATTTGTATCCATGGTTTTATTTATAATAACAAACATAACCTGTTAGAAATCCTAATCACAACAACCACCCCAGATCCTTATTACAACACAACCTCAAGTGGGAGAATTAATTATATCTGAATTAAATAACTAATACAAGGCAATGACTGATCATTAGAAAAAGAAAAAAGAGATTGGTGAAATCACATTTTGAAAATCACATCTTTAACTTTTTGTCAGACAAATGGGCTTTAAAATCACGATAAAGCAAGGAATGATAAGAATCAGCATAATTCAACCAACATGTTAGACAACACAGAAGCTGTGGAAACAAGCAGAAGTTCTGTGGCATTTGACCCTTCCTAGTCTCAGTGTCCAACCACTGAACCCTATCCCATCATTCTCATGGCCCCTCCCCCTTCCCAAACCTTCATTTCAGACAACACAGACAATGCAAGAAGACATTCCTGATGATAATTAGTGAATTCCAATATTAAAAAGAAGAAGAAGAAGGATGCCCATAGAAAGCTATCAAAAAAATCTTTGTTGAATAATTATTTTTGCCTGGGCACATTGGGATTTTTGTAAATGGCACTAATATTGATGTGGTGCCTGTGTGGGAAATGCCTGTCACCGTTACAAGCTGTAGGCCTATCATGAGCAGTCTGACCGTTCAGGCTGAAAAGAACCACAATGGGTCTGGCTAAGAAGAAGTAGGCACAGTACACAGGGACCCACCCATTCATTCACAACTGGGCCTTACAATGACTGAGAGGATGACACTAAATTGCTGCCTGGAAGGAAGTCCCCACCGTCCATGCCATTTTCAGTATTTCTTTCATGGTAAATTAGCCTTGGCTGTGCCACGACTAAGCCACTTAATTGTGGCTGCATCACAATGAAAGATTATCATTAGCTGACACCTGAAGGTATTCTCAAGGTCTGGGCCCCTATTGCGACAAAACATAATTCTGTGAATGGACAGTGTAGTATGGTTCCACTCCATTCCACAGGGTGTCAATCATCTTTTTGTTCATTCAGAGTTTTAGTAAATTCATCACATCAGTCTTGGTACTGGTCTGTTCTGTAAAAAAAAATAATAAAAAAAAATAAAAATAAATCAAACACTGCAATTTCATTGACTCTGACCATCCAAAACCTTGAAAATGGTTTGAGATTACATCTTTTAATATAATCTGTAAATTATAACTGTATAAATTTTCAGTTTGAAGCAGAATTCAAAAATGAAAGTTTGAAACACAAGAAATTTCTCTCTTTCAAATTAAGGCCCTAGGGGGAGGCAGGGCAGGGCATTAGGCCCCATGGGGCAATAGGCCCCACTACATTGAAAATAAGCTGGAAATTTTTTTTACCAGCTTATTTTCAATGTAGGGGGGCAGGGCATTAGGCCCCATGGGGCAATAGGCCCCACTACATTGAAAATAAGCTGGAAAAAATTTTTCCAGCTTATTTTCAATGTAGTGGGGCCTATTGCCCTGCCCTATATGACTGAGATAACAGATCATTTTCCCATCACTTGCCATGGGGAACAATATTACAACAACAACAAAAAATTTAGGGAATACTAAAAAGTAACAAAATACTGACCAATGTACACAGTTAACTTTGTTACCAAGGAAAAAAATGTTTCAACTGTTCTATGTTAAATGCTGATGATGCATGCTGGCAATAACACTACTGGAGACCTTCTTAAATCACACTGACTGCCATTTTAAAGTCATGTTTAATATTTTGATCATCTGATATTTCACACACACACACACACACAGTTCATGGTGACAGAGGAGACAGCTGGGGAAGCATGGACTGGGGATGTATGGTTCATGAAGTCACAGTCACCACTGTACGCCATCCTGTGACACGTCCCAAAGGCATCTATGCCCGAGTCAAGTGCCATGGCAGCTAGGCCTAGCGAATTCCTACCAACTGGGATGATCTGGGATCTTCCAAATCAGTGATAATCTCTGAAGTAGCCCGAGGGTAAAAGAAAAAGAAAAACCTCTTGGCAAGCTCTCTAATATTTATATCAATATCACATCTTGATCCCACTTTTCTCATGATATAATCACAAACAAAGACAACTCAGTGACAGTGAGATGCTCGGGAAAGCGCGAGCTCCTGAGCAGACAAAGAAACAACGCTTTGTTTGGCTGCTGCAGCCGCCAGCTGGGCTCGAGCACGCACGCTAGCTAACAATAGTTCTGAGCGGTGTGCAAGTGTAGGAAAAGGTTTAGGGCGACTTACCAGACGACACCAAAGGCGCCATAGCCGATGGGTTTGTCACTTTGAGCTGGTTCCACTGGCTGAACAACTGAGTATCCTTGGGGAAAGACTGCTGTTGTTGTTGCTGCCAAAACACTGTGAGAACGGGGAGCGGATGCGCCGTGAAAATCCATTACAATCGGCTGTCGGCTGGTCCGAGTCAAGCTCACAAGCGCCATGTTACACTAAACGAGCTGAAGGGTGACCGGAAAAATTATCTGAAAATGCAGATCCTCCCTATTCTAGACATTTTTTCTGAGGACAGATCAAGTCTTCCCTCTCTCTCCTCGGTGTCTGGTCAGTTAGACAGCTAAAGGTGGAGTAAGTAAAGAGGTAAGCGAGCTGGAACCGAGATGTTCAGTGGGGGTACTGACTCACACGAGGAGAGCACAGCACACAAAGAAATCACGTGACCACGCCTAACACATCTCCCAGGATGCACCCTGATGGGGTGTTCCGAAAGAAGCAAATAAAGAAAACTATCGTTTCGGTTTCACGTTGAAAGCAAATTAAAGAGATTATACTATCACTCGAATTCGACTTTATTAGAAAACAACGATCCACTATCTTTTCTCATTCATTGTCGACACAGTTTTTCCGTTTGAGGTCAGACTGAAACAAAACCAGACAAGACGTCTTTGTCGTCTGCAACGATTGGTGATTGGCCGAAAGGCCACGCCCCCCCTCGTGTCAGGAGAACGCACGCGGACGCCGGGCACGCGGTTGTACGAAGAGAAACGGGTTCACGAACACCCAGTCCAACCTCTGGGAGTGGCGACGGCCTGTCAGCAGAGGGTCACTCGGTTTGCAGATTTTCTTGGACTTCTTTCTTCCTAAAATACTGGTTCACTCAAAAACGAGTAGGTCACCAGCGCGATCGTTTAATCAAACGTAATTTCTGTGTGGAGCAGACACAGGTGACGAGTTACAGACGCACAGTGACTCAGATGTTGGATCATATCAGGTTCGCCGATGACGTTGAAAATGGTGTTCATGAAAAGCATGTTAATCACAGTCTAATATCACCATTGTTGTGAACAGCGTTAATTAAATCAATCAAATCAATCAATCAATCACAGGATCAACGCATGCCTGACTGCGATTTCTCTCTCTCCCTCTCTCTCTCTCTGTGGGTGAGGGGTGGGAGTGGAGGAGGGGGGGGGAAGGCTGAGCAGATACAGGGACGTGGTGGTAGAGGACGCGAGAATATGAATGCTTCCGTGGGTGACAGTGTGTGTGTAGGGAATGGCGCGAAACAGTGACAGACCCAGGAGGAGAGATCAAACTTTTTGAAAAGAATGTCCAAGGCTATACTCAAGCACTGCAATTATTCACATGAAGATGTAAGTGTGTTTAGGCAGATTACCCTTCTCTTCAGTGTGCGCCTCCCATTCCTTTTTTTTACCCCCCTTCCTTCCCTCGTCCCCTCCTTCTTACCACAGTGTATATATGTCTGTGTTCCGACCTCTCCCTCACCAGGGACCCCACTTCACTCAATTCCCCTCAGTCACTGACATTGACACAACACACAAAACGCGAACGACCATACCACATAATTCATTAGAAACAAACAGACTCCCCGTGCACTTGGGCGGAAGTGGAGGGGAAGAGGGGGTTGGAGAAGGGAAGGGGGAGGAGAAACTCCACCAGACCCTGATTGTAGATTGAACATGCCACTGACGTAACAGAATGCTGACACCCTGTGTGTGTGTGTACAGAGCCACTGACGTAACAAAATGCTGACACCCTGTGTGTGTGTACAGAGCCACTGACATAACAGAATGCTGACACCCTGTGTGTGTACAGAGCCACTGACATAACAGAGTGCTGACACCCTGTGTGTGTGTGTGTGTACAGAGCCACTGACATGACAAATTGCTGACACTGTGTGTGTGCAGAGCCACTGACATAACAGAGTGCTGACACCCTGTGTGTATATAGAGCCACTGACGTAACAGAATGCTGACACAGTGTACAGAGCCACTGACGTAACAGAGTGCTGACACCTTGAAGTCACAGTTGTGACGTTTAAAACCAGAAATCTCTCCATTTCGTTTCTAAACACACTAAACTACAAAGTGATCGGAAGGTGGGAGGGGATGGGGGAGACTTGAAAGATTGAAGGTTGAATCCAAAAGTCAGTGTAGTAATCTGAGAGATGGGGCGTGTCGATTTGAATGGTAGTTGTTTGGAAGTTGTAACTTAAGGGCAGTTTCAGTTTCAGGTTTCATCAAGGAGGTGTGACTGCATGCGGACAACTCCACATACACTACACCACATCACAAGTTTTGAGACCACAGGGGGGAGAGGAGTGACGGTCAGGTGTGTGTGTGTGTGTGTGTGAGTGTGAGGGAGGGGGAGGGCGGGGGGGCAGAGTTCATTCGAACAGACAATCCTTCACTTTGTATGGAAGATGTAGGTGTTTGGGGAGAAGTCATGTAGAGAGGGAGGGGAAGTGGGGGGTGGGGGTGGAGCCGGGGGTGGAGATCCGTTCAAATAGGAGATCGTAACTGTTATGGAACACTAGGGAGATGGGTAGGGGGAGAAGTGGCGGGGGAAGGTAGGAGTGGGGGTAGGGGGTAGGCAGGAGGCGAGTCCATTCACCGGAAATCTCCCCAACTTTGTGTGGGAGTAGTGACTATGAGGGGGGGGGGGGGGGGGGGGGGGGAGAGAGGAGGTAGTAATGGTGGAATGGGAGGAGGGGTGGGGGTGGGGGGTGGGGGGGACTCCATTCAAACAGAAAAAGAGAAAGGATCGCGGTTGAGGAGGAGAGAGGTGGGGAGGGGGGGGGGGGGGGCGAAGGGGGGGGGGGGGGGGGGGAGTAGGAAGAAAAAGTCCCCTCAATTAGAAAATCCCTTTGTGCCGAAGTTGTGACCACGAAGGAGTGGGGGATGCGAGGGTGGAGTGATGGGAGAATCCATTCAAACAGATAAAATTCTAACTGGGGGGGGGGGGGGGGGGGGGGGGGGGGGGGGAGGGGGGAAGGGGGGGGAAGGGGGTAGGGGAAGGGGGTACTCGGGAATGGGTTAATTAAGAGGGGGGGGGGGGAGAGAAGACAGGTGAGAGACGTCAAGGTTCGAACAGAAAATTCCACATTGTGTGGAGGTTTGTGACTGGGAGGGAATAAGGGAGGTTGGGGGGGAAGAGAAGAGTGGTATGTGTGTGTGGGGGTGGGGGGGGGGTGGGGGGGGGAGGCTAAGGGGGTAATGGATGGCGGAGAGGAAAGAGAGAGGAGAGATGTGTCAGATTTGTGCTGAAGGGACTAAATTACTCACAGCACGTGAGTGCGACACGCTGATGGCAGAAGAGAAAGGGGGGGGGGGGGGGGGATGTTGGAGGTGGGGTGGTGGGGGGGACTAATAGGGTGGGGAGGAGCAGGTGGGAATACCAGTCACTTTGTGTACCAATTAGTTGACGTTCCTGTCAGCGCTGCTTGGGTTGAAACTGATGGCAGTAAGTCTGCAAAATCAGGGAACATGCTTTCTGTCATGTGTGTGTGTGTGTGTGTGTGTGTGTGTGTGTGTGTGTGTGTGTGTGTGTGTGCACGCACGCACGCACATATGCATGTATATACACACGTACATGATAGATAGATAGATAGATAGATAGATAGATAGATAGATAGATAGATAGATAGATAGATAGATTACATTGACAATAAAACAAGCTGAATATCGTTTCCCACAGGGTTATTTTAAATGATTCCAGCTTTTGCCACAAAGGTTTCTTCGGGAATAAAATACTTCCTAAAAAGACAGTCCAATGTTTTCAACATGATTTTTCCTCAGCAGTTACCACAATCTGTTTTACATGGGCACGTTCGAACACACACACACACACACACACACACACACGCGCGCGCGCGCGCGCGCGCGTACGCACGCAATGCATGCGCGCACACACACACGCACACACGCGCGCGCGCATGCACGCACGCACACACACACACACACATACACGCACACACACATTCTCTCTCTCTTCTCTCTCTCTCTCTTCTCTTTGGCAACAAAATGAAACAGCAAATTACACAGGCTGTTTGGCATGTGTGTGTGTGGGAGGGGGGGGGGGGGGAGGGGGAGGGGGGAGGGGGGAGATGGAGATGATGGGAAGGGG
This sequence comes from Conus ventricosus, assembly GCA_018398815.1. Lineage (NCBI taxonomy): Eukaryota > Metazoa > Mollusca > Gastropoda > Neogastropoda > Conidae > Conus > Conus ventricosus. The sequence goes on from CM031621.1 coordinate 3,433,837, forward strand.
GGTGTCCTGTAAACAAGACGGCCTCACGCTGTGTACAGCTTGCACTTATTAGCGTACGAAAAAGAATCCGTGGCAGAAAGAACATAACACACACGCGCGCGCACGTACGCACACACACACACACACACAACGCACGCACGCACGCACGCACGCGACACGCACACACACACTTTTTTATGTTCTTGTTGTTGTTGTTGTTGTTGCTGCTGCTGCTGCTGCAGTTGTTGTTGTTGTTGTTGTTGTTGTTGTTGTTTTTGTGTTGTTGTTGCTGCTGCTGCTGCAGTTGTTGTTGTTGTGTTTGTCAACTGCTTGTTGTTGTTTTTTGCTGTCTGATCTTCTTGTCACTTCTCCATGTGGCAGTACCCCCCCCCCCCCCCTCCCCCCACCCAGGCCACTTATTCCAGCTCCGTCCCCGTCCATCACAGCCACAGCCACACCCAGACTGATCCCACTGCAGCCCGCCCCGGCACAGCCAGCCACCCACAGGGAGCCGTCAGATATGTCAAGTTTAATCAACGTTGAGACAATCCGCAGCGAAGACACTGCGCTTCCTCGGATGCCTTCCGCGTTCAGTGACCGCCTGCTCCGATCCAGTGCACGTTAGACATCACCGGTGATATGAGCTCCCTGCTGACGACAATACTCGTGCTTAGTCGTGGAGCCAGCAGTACAGCGTGAGTGAGCTCCCTTCCCCACGGAGGGCGCCACCAGTCCGTGCAGACACGGTCTCCATGACCTTGGCTCTACCGGCGACCTTGACACGAACTGACCAAGGGTACAGACGCGGCGAGAACTTGAAATTGAGGTCACCATGGAAACAGGGCAAGAAGGACCCTGGAATTTGACGGTTGTTGTTGTTGTTTTGTAGATGGTCGCCATGTTAACAGGGCAAGAAGCGCCACCGAATTTGAGATTTTGTTGTTGTTGAATGATTGATGAGGATGAGGATGATGTACATATGGTTTAGAGCTCCATTGCATTCCAGTCCGATACTGCATGACAGGGCTGTACTCTACGCTTACTTTCATGATATTTTCCGTCGTCACAACCAGGCCGAGAGAGACAGATACCCGCAACGTGAGTCAGAAATTTGAGCAACACTCTCAGACACGAACTCCGCTTGGCTTAAGGCTGTGTCAGGCCAATTGACATCGGCTAGAAACACCAAGGCTACATCAAAATGTTGTTATGCTCTGCATAGTTATGCAGGGATTGTCTTCAGTTGTGACAAGCTCCTAGCATAACATTATCAATCTCCAAAATCCTCCTAGTCGGAGTGTGGCTGCCCATGTGGCGGGGTAATCAAAAACGGTCGCACACGTCATGTTCTCATCCCTAGCTGATGCATTTGTACCATAGTGTTCAAGTACTTCAGCTGTTTGGATGATCCCTGGATTCTTTTAGCAGGGTACGACAACAACAACAACAACAGACACGAATCCTTTAAGTGGACGAAACACGACTGTGTGGTCCCAGTCTTCCCCAATGCCAGGACCCATGACAAAGTCAGCTCTGAGCAGAAGCCAGCCGTGGCACAAAAGGCCCACCAATAAAGGATTCCACGATGGACATTCAACCACGAACCCCCCAGCTGTAAACCCAGAACGCTAACCACTGCCCACGTACGGAGGCTAGCTGCGAGACAGCTATTTAGCCCTGGGTAAGTTCTTCATAGGGGATCCACTTTGACTCGTAAAGAATTAGAAGAGCACAAGGAGATCGCCGTCTTTGGTCAAGACGGACCGGTGCTCTTGATCCAACCCTATCCAAGTCGATCGGATATGTTCAGATGTATCCCTAAAGCTTTCACATTTGAGTGATACGTCCAGGCTTCGAACTGCACACCGAGGTTTCTGTGCAGGTCAGTGCATGAACTGGATTCTCATTCTCTCCATCATATAGATGACATTAGACAGCAAACATTCGCACAAAGTCAGACACATGTTAATTTTCGTGTACACTTAGCATCGCACAACAGCAGCAGCAACAACAAAAAATTAATGATAATAATAATAACATGATATAATAACAATAATAATTATCATTGTTGTTATTATGATAATAACATAATCATGATAATACAAACAGCAGCAGCAACAACAACAATATGATAATAATAATAACAATGATAATAATAACAATAAAATTATCATTGTTGTTATTATAATAACAATAATCATGATAATACAAACAATAATAAAAGGTCAAAGTTCCCATAGCCTATTGACCGTAGGGGCAGAGCACCTCTCAGAGGCTCACTGTGTCAAGAGCACGAAGGATGAAAGCGGTGCCATCCCCTTTCTATCGCCCGCCCTTGAACCTTCCCGGAACTGAATCAGCCACGCATTTACTGCTGGGTAGAGAGAGAGGGGTTTCAAGCCGGCGGAAACACACACACGCGGCCACACACACACATGCACACGCCACACACACACACACACATCACATACACACACATGACACACACACACAACACACACACACACACACACACACACACACACACACACACACACACACACACACACACACACAACCTAGGATGGTTGGAAACTCGCAACCGTCTCCTCCGCAGACAAATGCCCTAACCGTGTGACACGGCGATCTACACATAACCGGACTCGGTTGACAGTATTGATACCGAGACTTTCATTACAATCTAACGACTTCAGTTGAAATAAAAAATTGACCTTGCAAGAATCAAAAAGGAAAATTTTAGTTACCTTTTTTGGGCATTTTCAATGGCTACCAAAAACAAAGGGCCCCCCTCTTTTTCTTTTTTATTTTAAAATTTGTCAAATTTCCCGTGGGAAAAGATGATGCGCGGGGAAAAATTTCCCACTGAAATCGAGAATCTTTATGAGAAAAAACCATTTTCCCTTTTTGGTTTTTTTGCTGATTTTTTGGTTTAAATATTTATTGCTGAAAAAAGGGGTTTGAGGGGGAGATGGGCGGCCATACATCAGAAATTTTTTTTAAAAACCCTAAATAAAAAAGGGAAAATCCTTTTACAAAAAAAGTTTTGTTTTGTTTTTTTTTTTTGGGCAAGACTTGGAAAATTTTTTGGGAGAAGAGAAAATTTTTGAAAAAACCAATTAAATTTAAACATTTATGTTCCCTTTTTTCCTCCCCTTTTGCAAGGGGCAGCCCCTACATTCCCCTTTCAAACCCCCAGTAGGTTGAAACCCAACCCGAATCTTTAGAAAGGGGAAAACTGTTTACCCATTTTAAACCAGATTTTAAAAACCAACGCCCGCTCCCCCCCCCCCCACCCCCCCCACACTTCCCCCAAAAATTTCACCCCCCACAGAGAAATCAATTGCGAAAAATTTGAGTTTATGTTGTTGTTGTTGTTGTTTTTTTTCGTTCCCCCGGCCCAAAAGGGTTCCCGGGATCATTTTCCCCCCACCCCCCGAAGTACTTGAACATATTTGGGACAAATTTCCTCAGTGGGGTGAGAAAATTTCAGGGTGTGGGGACCCGGTTTTTTTTGGGGTTTCCCCCCCACGGGGCCGCCCACTTTCCGGGTTCGGGGGGGATTTTGGGGAAAATGACAATATTATGTAGGGCTTGTCTGAATTTAAAACAATCCCCGGTAATAAAAATTTCCGGCCCCCCCAACAAATTTTTATGCGGGGTAGGTGGGTTTTAGCCAAAAGGGGCAGTTTGGGCCCGCCCCCGCCCTTTAAAATTTTTTTTTTTTAAAATTTTTTGGGGGGGGGGGGGGGGGGGGGGGGGGGGGGGGTTTTTTTTTTTTTTTTTTTTTTTTTTTTTTTTTTTTTTTTTTTTTGGGGGGGGGGGGGGGGGGGGGGGGGGGGGGGGGGGGGGGGGGGTTGAAATTTCCCGCCAAAAAACAATTTTTTACCCCCCCCCCCCCCTTTGCCTCCCCCTCCCCCCCAACCCCCCCCACCCTTAATTTTCCGACCACCCCCCCCCTTCCTATCAGCTACGTTTATCTGGGACAGACCCTTCATTTTTCGCACCGGGCCCGGCCCCCAAAAAGTTACACATTTTCTTCGGGCCTGTTAGAAAAGGGTCAGTACTCTGGGGTTGTGGTTAATCCTTGTAGAAAAGGTTGAGGGTTTTACGGGCCAAATTTTCCCCGGCCCGTGAGCTGTCGCCTGGGCCCAAATTAAAATCATCGGGTGAGTATGGTTCCCTTTTTTTTTTTTTTTTTAAACTAAGGTTTTCTCTTTTCTCTTTTGTGTTTTGGGGTTTTTGGGTGTGCGGGTGTGTGTGTGTGGCCGTAACGTTGGGTGGCGAGTGTCCCCCCTTAACCCCGGGCCCCAACTCGAAAATTGAGGGCCCCGGATATTAGTAAACTGAAAAGGTTTTTCCCAAGTTCGTTGAAAAGAAAACATTTGCCAGGCAAAATACCCAGCCCTTTTCATGTAGATAAACGAACCCGATTTTTTTTTTTTTAACCTCGTAACCCCCCTGGGGGGGGAACGGTTAAAAAGAAATTTGGGGGGGTTCGCCCTAAAAAAACCCCCCCCACCTTCCCCACCACACATGCGCGCTGCCCTGCGCATGCACAACCCCTTACCCGTCAGGGGGTGAAACTGCCGCCCCGTCCTCCGCCCCCCTACACCCCCCCCCCACCCCCCTGCCCTTTTCCTATCCCCCTCTGGGGTGTGGGTGGGGTGGTTGTGTTTTAAACTTGCCTTTAGGGGGAAAAAAAAGGGGTTTCGATTGTCACCCACCCGTCAAAAGGGGGTTTTTTTGGGGCCTTTGGGGGAAAAAACACTCTCCCAAGTCCCTTTTGGGAGGGAAAACAAATTTTCCCAAACCCCTTCACCCCGACTCTTTTCCCTTCCCCCTTTTTCACAATTTGGGTTTGTTGGTTTTTTGTTTGTCATGATTCCCGTTCCCAAAATGTATTCTCCCGGGGAAATATATGTAGCGTTTTAACTAAAACCTTCAAAATGTAAGGGAGAGGGATAGATGAACTGTGTGTGTGTGTTGTGTGTGTGTGTGTGTGTGTGTATAAGTGAACCGTACAAACTTTCTTTTTATCTTGTGAGTTGGTTAGCACGACAAGCATGAGTTAGTGTTCAGGGAGAGTGTGCTTATGTCGAACAGGCATTTTGTATACATGTCTTTTTCTGTCTCTTTGTCTGTCTGTCTGTCTGTCTGACTGTCTGTCTGTCTGTCTGTCTTCTCTCTCTCTCTCTCTGCCTCTCTGTCGGTCTGTCTGTTTGTCTCTCTCTGTCTGTCTCTCTGTCTGTCGTCTGTCTGTCTCTCTCTCTCTCTCTTCTCTCTCTCTCTTTTCTCTCTCTCTCTCATTCCTTGTGTCAGTCTGCCTCTTTTACTCTCTTTCTCTGTCTGTCGGGTTGGTCTGTCTGTCTGTCTCTCTTTCTCTTTCTCAAAATAACATTACAAATCATATTCGTACTGACAGTACTGCAGAATGACAGAAAATCACAGTATTGTTACACGCAGATGCGGTACTTGCGTTAGTGTTACACACGCGAAAGTGTTACACGTGGTAGTGTTACTCGCGGTAGTTTTAACACACGCGATAGTGTTATACACGCGGAAGTGTTACACGCGGTAGTGTTACTCGCGGTAGTGTTGCACTCGTGATAGTGTTACACGCGGTAGTGTTACACGCGTTAATGATGCTCGTGGTAGTGTCGCACAACCAAAATGGAGTTGTTTTCATAAAAAATTAAAATAAAAAACGGGGGCCGGATAGCTCAGTTGGTAGAGCACCGGACTCGTGATCCTGGGGTTGCGGGTTCGAACTTCGGTATAGGGGGATTTTTCCCTCGGAGTTAACATTGGTTCCGACTCCATTCCCCATATAGTCCTTCGAATGAGACTATAAACCGAGGTTCCGTGTGTGAACGCATGCATAACATCTTGCACACACGTTAAATCCCATCACCAACTTTCGGAAGACAAGGCCAGTTTGGCCGTTGGTATGGATGACACGTGACACATAGCATGCACCTTCCCTGAAGATGGAGTATGGCTATCTTAATGGTGGGATAAAAACCGGTCATACACAAAACTCCACTCCCATTGTTGGGTAGATGGGATTAATCCTTGCCTGTCTAAGCAGGGAGTGTCCGCAGAAGTATCAGCCTGCGTACACACAAAAAAAAAGGGGAAAAAAAAGCTATAAGTTTTTTCACATGTGCCAATATTCTGAACATGGTGGATCTGTTAATTGTCTCATCTTAAAAATCTGGTTCACATTTGAAGCCACTATTCACGATAAAGTGGAAGATTTAAAAAGAACACACACATACATATACTCTCTCTCTCTCTCTCTCTCTCTCTCACACACACACACACACATGTACCCCATACTTTGTATTTCATCATGATATACATCATTAGGTTTGGTCCTTCAAGGACACACACACACATGTGCCACGTACTTTGTGTTTCATCACGATATATTACATTGGTTTGCTCCTTCAAGGACAGAACAGCAGCCACCATCCGATTTGGCGCCATCATGCCGCACTGCTTCTGTTTTGGAGGAGACCCCAAACAATTAACATCAGGATTCATTTCAAAATTTGCTCTTCATCCAATTTTACCGGACTTCCTTTTGTATTTGCAGTTCAGAATCAAACATGATGACACCTTCCCTTTGAGAACATGAAGGATGACGGCTCCCTCCCTGAACTGGGAAGCTGGAGTTTGGATCTCCTCTCCATGCCCATGGCCACAGGGAATTCTGGTTGAAGTCATTGATACAGGCAAGGTCATGGCCACAGGGAATTCTGGTTGAAGTCATTGATGCAGGCAAGGTCATGGCCACAGGGAAGTCTGGTTGAAGTCATTGATGCAGGCAAGGTCATGGCCACAGGGAAGTCTGGTTGAAGTCATTGATGCAGGCAGGTCATGGCCACAGGGAATTCTGGTTGAAGTCATTGATGCAGGCAAGTCCCATGGCCACAGGGAAGTCTGGTTGAAGTCATTGATGCAGGCAAGGTCATGGCCACAGGGAATTCTGGTTGAAGTCATTGATGCAGGCAAGGTCATGGCCACAGGGAATTCTGGTTGAAGTCATTGATGCAGGCAAGGTCATGGCCACAGGGAAGTCTGGTTGAAGTCATTGATGCAGGCAAGGTCATGGCCACAGGGAAGTCTGGTTGAAGTCATTGATGCAGGCAAGGTCATGGCCACAGGGAAGTCTGGTTGAAGTCATTGATGCAGGCAAGTTCATGGCCACAGGGAATTCTGAACTGAAGTCATTAATGCAGGCAAGGTCATGGCCACAGGGAAGTCTGGTTGAAGTCATTGATGCAGGCAAGGTCATGGCCACAGGGAAGTCTGGTTGAAGTCATTGATGCAGGCAAGGTCATGGCCACAGGGAAGTCTGGTTGAAGTCATTGATGCAGGCAAGTTCATGGCCACAGGGAATTCAGGTTGAAGTCATTGATGCAGGCTAGGTCATGGCCGCAGTTGCTAGATGGACGCAGTGGCACCCTGCAGGTGACACATGCTGGCTCAGCAAGCAGTTGCCAACAGGGCTGCAGCAGAGATGGTGTCCTGCATACATGGGATCCAAACAGGCACCACTGACATGACTTGGCATCGGTGCAGTGTCTCCTCCGGTGGGCTGTCTCCTGGTAACAAGATACTGTTTGCTCCATGTGAACAGGGACCAGAATTGCTCAGCTGGTAGAGCGCCGGACTCGTAATCCAAGGGTTGTGGGTTCAAATCTCCGCCAGACCGTTTCGGTACAGGGGGATTTTTCCCTCGGAGTTAACATTGGTTCTGACTCCATTTCCCATACAGTCCTTCCAATGAGACTATAAACCGAGGTTCCGTGTGTGAACGCACGCACAACATCTTGCACACACATCAAATCCCATCATCAACTTTCGGATGAGAAGGCCAGTTTGGCTGTTGGTATGGACGACACGTTACACACAGCATGCACCTTCCCCGAAGATGGAGTATGGCTGCCTTAATGGCGGGATAAGAAACGGTCATGCACACCAAACTCCACTCCCTTTGTTGGGTAGATGGGATTAATACTTGCCTGTCCATACAGGGAATGTCCGCAGGAGTATCAGCCTGCATACGCAAAAGAAGAGAAGCTCCATGTGGACTGCTGAGCTAGGACAGCAATAGGGTGTGTTAGGTATGGCTGTGTATCGGACAGTCAGAATGAGCAGCATGTGAAAGCGTGTTTTCAAGTATGAAATAAAATGCCAGTTTTTGATACTTCAACACGCATGCTAGCTTTATAGCACAGTTCATAACTGGTGAGAATCATAAAAGTGATTCCGCAGGAGACCATTCAATCTTTTTTGTTTGGCAGACTCAAGAACCTTTTTTCCCCTCCCTGAAAAATGAACATGCTTCACATAAAATTTGCAAGCCTCAACCCACTATCCTATGATTCTAGATAATGTCGCAAACATGCTGCAGCAGTCATCATGTTTGCTTGTTTGTTTTGGAGTGTCTTGGCACACTTTTTGGTGCCCTCTCAGATGTGTTACTCCCACATGCTGTCTATCTTGGCTTCCCACCCATGTGTCACACTCATGTCGCACTGTGAAGTTTTGACAGAGGCATCAGTGTCAACAGACATTCTCAAACAGGTCACAACAGGACAAGCTCACGACGACTAACTGAGGAACTGTTTTCAGTGAAAAGATGAAGCAAAACTTTTGATGTCTCCAAGAGATCATTAAAAACAAAAGAAAAACAAAACAAAACTAAACAAAAAAGACTTTGCTTGACCTGAAAAGAAGTCATTTTCAAACCTTTCTATTTATTCAGTTTATTGGTGATTTTTCTTTCAGCCAAAATTACTAGAAAAGTCTGGCTCAACATGCAGATTTTTGTCCCTAGGGAGGGAAACAGGGGGCAGCGTTCTTAAGAAAATGAAATAAATGCACAAAGCCAGAAGAGACGTGGCACTGTCAATTGATCACAAATCAAACTCTGTGAGGCACCATCAAACGATTGTTCACCCTCAAATAAATTGCCCGTTCTGCTTTTGCTATTTCCTAATCAATTTGTGACAGGACATAACATTCATCGCCCCCCCTTTTTTTTTGGACTGACACGTTTTCTGGGTTTTTTGGGACTGACACGTCTTCACATCAGCAGCAAAGACCGGCAGGAAAAGGAGGATGTTATACAGGTAGGCCTTCTATTCAGCTGAACTGTCTGTTACAGGAAAAGGAGGATTTTATACAGGTAGGCCTTCTATTCAGCTGAACTGTCTGTTACAGGAAAAGGAGGGATTTTATACAGGTAGGCCTTCTATTCAGCTGAACTGTCTGTTACAGGAAAAGGAGGATGTTATACAGGTAGGCCTTCTATTCAGCTGAACTGTCTGTTACAGGAAAAGGAGGATGTTATACAGGTAGGCCTTCTATTCAGCTGAACTGTCTGTTACAGGAAAAGGAGGATGTTATACAGGTAGGCCTTCTATTCAGCTGAACTGTCTGTTACAGGAAAAGGAGGATGTTATACAGGTAGGCCTTCTATTCAGCTGAACTGTCTGTTACAGGAAAAGGAGGATGTTATACAGGTAGGCCTTCTATTCAGCTGAACTGTCTGTTACAGGAAAAGGAGGATTTTATACAGGTAGGCCTTCTATTCAGCTGAACTGTCTGTTACAGGAAGAGGAGGATTTTATACAGGTAGGCCTTCTATTCAGCTGAACTGTCTGTTACAGGAAAAGGAGGATGTTATACAGGCAGGCCTTCTATTCAGCTGAACTGTCTGTTACAGGAAAAGGAGGATTTTATACAGGTAGGCCTTCTATTCAGCTGAACTGTCTGTTACAAGCTGCAACCTTGTCTGTGTGCCACACACATACACCTACTCAAAAACAGTAGAAGAGGGACAGAGAAGTAAAATCTTTTTTTCTTTTTCAGACAACAGATTTTTCAAACAGAGAGATGAAGGAATAACATCTTTTTCACAATTTCAGACAACAAACTCCTAAACAAACACAGGCTTTACAAATTTCATATCGCACATTTATTTCCCTTCATACCTGTCCCATTTTCAAACACCCTCAACCTCTCTACAATTGCTAACACTTTCTTCTCACACTTTTCATATTGAAATTTCCCATCTTGCTCCTCTCTCAAATTTTTTTTTTGCATATATAACACCACACTCCATGAGTCCATTCAAACTTGCAAAAACACATGCACAACCCCCCCCCCCCCCCCCCCCCCCCCCCCCCCCCCCCCCCCCCACACACACACACACACACACACACTCACCTGGGAACAATCAATGCTGACGCCAGTGACACATGATCAAAAAACATCGAAAAATAAAAAAGAAAAAAAAAGAAAATGAACACGAAGAACATAACACTAAGTGAACAGGAATCTTGCTATGTGAAGTCTAGATGCCATCATGAAAACTGACAGTGACTGACGATGCACCTAACAGGAATGAATCCAAGCACCACAGCCTCTGGTTTAAAAACAACAACTCTCTTCATTTCAACTGAAGATTAAGAGAGAGAAAAAACAAAACAAACAAACTCAAACACTGTGATCAGATTTGACATATAAGCTATTTCAGCATGTCTTTTTAGCATCTGAGGGAGGGGGAGAAAAGAGAGAGAGAGAGAGAGAGAGAGAGAGAGAGAGAGATGTCAACACAATAACAAGATGGCAATGAATGATGATGATGTCGGAAGTCTTCCCAGAGAGCCTCTTCACAATCACAGGTCACCCTCCTGTCTCTCTTTCACGGCCTCCTGGAACCAAAGAGGAGAACACCCTGATTAGATTAAACACTTTCTCATGGGCATGTGAGAGAGGCCCGGCACATTTCAACTACCCGCGCCCTGGTCATGGACAACTTGATGTATTCGGACAGCTTGTGATTACTGCTCCCTTACTCCCCCCCCCCCCCCCCCCCCTTCTCCCACCCACCTGCTGGTCTGGAAGGTATAATTCACTTTATGTCCGATGATTGTCCTAGCAGGACCATGGGTCATAGAAGTGGGTGTGGCATATTCTTACACACACGACATACTCTCACAAAGTCAGGAATCTCCACAGTCCTTCAGGCACAGCAGGGTGGAGGGTGGTATTATGACCAGTCCAGTCTGTCACATCCCTGCACTCACTCACTGTCTGCCTGTCGCGGTCGGCCTCCTCCACTCCCTCCATAGCAAGGTCATGGACAGGGAGGCTTCCCAATATCAGGCAAGGTCATCTTCACCCTGTTTCCTGCTACAATACACACAGTCCCAGAGACACAATAAACACACTGAGTGGTGACTCTTTGTGAGGCATCAGTTGTCTGCCCTGTTCGGCTCTGTTTTGGTTGTTCTTTTGGCTTCAAGTCATACCAGTCGGGGCTGTGACCCCCATTTGATCCGTGAAAAAGATCAACAGGACACACCCCCACTGGTGACTCTCAGCCCTGGCACAGCTATGTGTGAGCTCCTCAAGGGCCAGGCTCCCCTCCTGTCACCGCCTACCTTTGAGACTGGTTCAGCTGAATATTTGGCCAGTGGAGAACGGCTTTCGGTGTTTGGTGAAATTAAAAAACAAAAACAAAAACAAAACAATTGTAGTAAGAATGATCCATTCCGTAAGCTGACCTACAACTTTCAATAATGCCATGGGTCTTAGAGGAGTTGTGCTGTACTACCTTGGCCAGACAGTGCTTTGGACAGTACATGACGCTGTGGGTTTCTCCTGATCCATACAGTTTTTTCACATGCTTAAATTTTCCCTTTTTCAATTTGGTTTGTTTTGTTTTTGTTTGCTTGTTGTTTAAGAACCACATCTTAAGCCCTGCCAACGATTCTGGTCATCTGAGGCCCATGCCTCTGTGAAATGTATGGGTCGTACAAACACTGTCAATAGTGTGTGCAGTCAAAAGTGATGTCCATTATTAAAGATGAACAATGTCCGATAGGTCTGCAGAGGAAAGTTCCTCTCAGCTAGTGTCTACATGGAAAGTCTCTCCTGCTGTCTGACAAGCCACAGTCATGTGTCTCAGGTACAGGGTGACGTTGGCCTTGTGTCTGAATCCTCATCATTTTTGTCCAAGGGTCATGGACCCGTGGTAAGTTTTTTTTCCAAAGTCATCATTATCAGCAAGTCATGGGGGGGGGGGGGGGGGGTGTCTTCGAAGAGGGACACTCCTGCTGGTTCCACAATCATTGTCATCAACAGGGCACTTAGTACATGGTGTCTCATGTGTGCTAGATCAGAAAAATACCACTGAACACCAGCAAAGTGACTGGGGCAGTAGTGCTGCGTGCTTTCATGACGTCAGACTGCGTTGACGGGGCAACGAGGAGACAGCCCTGGGTGTGGCTGTCGATGAGGAGATGAGCACGAGCAGCGGGGGAACAAGGACACTGCCACAGCACACCTGGAGACAGTGCAGCAGGAATGGGGGTTGGAAAGAGGACTCCTGTGCTTGGAGCAAAAGGCTAGGCCAGTGGAGGTAACTGCGTTATATGGACAAAACAGCTTGGCTAGATTATGTCCCCTGTCTCAAATGCCACGAAGAGCACAAACGTCAACTAAAACAATTTTCAAAGATAAGGCAAACTTATGGGAGTGTGTAGGCATGTACGTATGCAAGCATTGGGACATGCACATACACACACACATGTGTGTGTGTGTGTGTGTGTGTGTGTGTGTGAGACTGCGTATGAGTCTGTGTGTGTGTTTGTGTGTATGTGTGTGTGATTGTGTGTTGTGTGTGTGTGTGTGTGTGTGTGTGTGTGTGTGTGTGTGTGTGAGTGTGTGTGTATGTGTGATTGTGTATGTGCATGTGCTATGTGTGTGTATGTGTGTGTGTGTGTGTGTGTGTGTGTGTGTGTGTGTGTGTGTGTGTGTGTGAGACACAGAGGTGAAGGATTTCACAGAGAAATTAGCTCCCAAGAGAGTTCTTGTCTGTGGCCGGCTTTCAGATAAGACATAACATGAACATATACAGAGACAGACAGACAGAGACAGAGACACAGAGAGACAGAGAGAGAGACAGAGAGGGAGGGAGAGAGAAAAATCGGCTTCTAAAAATAAAATTCCTACCATCATCAGCTGCAAACATTTGACCATTCACATATAAGGTTTCTTCCATTGAAAACACCATTCTCTCACCATTTAGTTCTTAGATGACAACCTCCGCACAGTGAGAGCATTTCCATAAAGCAGCCCGCTCTATGCATTTTGACAATTGTTTCTGATGAGCAACTTGGGCACTTTTGAATTCATTTCATGTCCTTCGTAACACATGTAACAACCTACTGCTATGTATCGACAAAGTGAACAAAGGAAGAACTACACATTCAGAATACTATACAGACCTTTTAGCTAATGTCGCAGCATAATTTGGAAAAATGCGACCAAAACATAGGCGACCATGGTTTTGTTAAAATTTGTTTAGTATAACACATCATAGCTGGGAAAAAAGACAAAAAAAACACCATTAGTCTGACATTGAACAGATGTCATAAAGAGAGCAGGGGAAAAAAGACAAAAAAATATTAGTTTGACATTGACCAGATGCAGGCATGGGAATTGACTGAAAGGGAAAACTCTGAAATCTAGGGGGTCCGGGGGCATGCCCCCCCGGAAAAAATTTTTTTTCAGATCAAAATCTGTGCAATCTGGGCTATCCTGACTTCATTTTTATGGATTTAAGAACGTAAAAAAAAATGAAGTAAATTAGCATTAAAACAACAACAAAAACAATTTTCACACAAAATGTTTTTATTCAGTTCTATGAGTTTATCTCCAGCTGACTACAAGATCACACAGGCTCAAAAAACAAACAAAACAAACAACAAAAACAAAACAATCAACCAACCCAACCAATCCAAACAATCACCAATCAACCAACCAACCCACTGGTCAACCCACCAAACAAGAAACACCCCCACACACACAAAAGAAAAGTTAAGCCTGCACACATTCACTTGAAACTGGTTACAGACACTGGCACCAGGCATTACCTCCAGAGCTGAGGCAAGCATCTCTGAAGAGAAAACAGGAAGGTATTTGAAGTTTACTGCTGAGAAGACTGTCACACAAGCAGCTCCCCTGTTTACTGCTGTCACTAAGAAGATGTCACACAAGCAGCTCCCCTGTTTACTGCTGTCACTGAGAAAATGTCATCCAGATGCTTCTTTGAGCGGAGATGGTCAGTCAGTGTTGAAACACCACGACTGGCGTAAGATACGTCTTTGTTGCAGACAATACACCGTGCAGCTCCACTGATATTTATCTTGCGAAAGCGCGTCCCAAGGCGCTCCTTCTTTACTACATCTCCGATTTCCACCTCCACAACTACAAATATCCACTCCCATTTCCATTTATTTGGGCACTTGTCTTCGAACGGATCGCCGAAGTTTACCACACGACCAAGGCACGCCATGTTGAAAACTCGCCCTGTTCAAGTTTGCGCATGCGCAGAAAGTCACGATATTCACAAATTTGGGCTGCCCGCGAGAGTTAATAGCTGCTGTTGCTGGCGATTCGGGTAACTGAGGCAGGCGTTCGCAGCACGCAAACACAGTACGCTCGCGTTCCGCAATAGTCTCGATCGTCCATACCCAAACTTCCGCGAGAACGAGAACAGAGAACGAGATAACGCTCGCGTTAGTACAACTTGGTCTAGGCCAGCCGAGGCTAGTTCAGCAACAGCTAAAACCGTGGCTTTATATTTTTTGTACCCCAGATTTTTTTTTTTCGCGGACGCAATTTCGTTTTCGCGGAAAGCAAATTTTACTGCCGCGGAAATCAGCGTTTTCGCTGACAATTCCCATGCCTGAGATGTCATAAAGAGGTAGGGTGTATCATCTAAACAAAAAACAACAAATACATGGTGATGTTTCCCAAATGCACTCACAATATTTTGTTTGCATTTTTCTCAATGTGCACATCATAAGGAGTCACCAATGTTCTTTCATTCTTCATCTGAAGTATCAATAAAAATCAAAATATGAACTGATTTCAGTGTTTTGTGTACATGTGCACCTCCCCATCATTCCCCTCTTCATCAAAACTACTTTGCCTGGCCAAGATTTTGCTGAGGCAGAATATTCCACCCAGGATGCACATAGAGGTTTTCCCACTGCAGGGTGGGCAGGTTACTTATAACCAATGTCAGCCTCAACAGGGTCAAAAAGCTCAGCTCTACTACAAGGAAAGAAATGCTGATAATTTCTCCAGAACTTCACACCTGGTTTGTCATGTCGTTCCTTTCCTCCGACCATAGGTTTAAAAGAAATGGAGAATTTTTCATATTTCCTTCGTCTCTATGTTCCTTTTGCTTCAACAGCATACAACAGCTTCACTGGCACCCAGTGGCTGGTTCGTCCCCACAAGACATGGTTATGTTACCACCCACTATGAATTGGGTCGTTGACCAAAAAATTGCTGCTGCATTTTTGATGAGTTCTCTCTCTCTCTTGGATGTCATTTTTTCTTGTTCTATGTAGTACAGAACAGACTCCTCATTTATCATTTAATGTAATACAGCAATTCACAATACACACCCATTGTTGATATCTGGACTGATCAAAAGCAAGACATGACGAAATGTTGAATTACTGCTCAACGAGTGTCAGATACGTGTGGAATTTCAAGCTCTTTAAAACACATGTGTCTTAGCTAAGCAATAGTGACATACCGGGGGGTGGGGGTGGGGGGGGGGGGGGACGGTTAACTTGAAAATCATGGGCAAATCACACTCCCCCATCCCCTTCAAAC
This sequence comes from Conus ventricosus, assembly GCA_018398815.1. NCBI lineage: Eukaryota > Metazoa > Mollusca > Gastropoda > Neogastropoda > Conidae > Conus > Conus ventricosus. The sequence continues at coordinate 3,449,533 of CM031621.1, forward strand.
AGCTATTCTTTCTTCACAGTAAGAAAGATCTTCCACAGAGAACTGTCTGTCACAAACATGCAAGTCTGCAGCAGGCCATCATAGAAGACTTTTTACAAACTGTCCACTGAAGTGAATGTATTTCTACACTCATAACAGAAGACTTTTTACAAACTGTCCACTGAAGTGAATCTATTTCTACACTCATAATAGAAGACTTTTTACAAACTGCACTGAAGTGAATGTATTTCTACACTCATAACAGAAGACTTTTTACAAACTGTGCACTGAAGTGAATGTATTTCTACACTCATAACAGAAGACTTTTTACAAACTGTGCACTGAAGTGAATGTATTTCTACACTCATAACAGAAGACTTTTTACAAACTGTCCACTGAAGCTGACATATTTCTACACTCATAACAGAAGACTTTTACAAGCTGTCCACTGAAGCTGATGTATTTCTACACTCATAACAGAAGACTTTTTACAAACTGTCCACTGAAGCTGACGTATTTCTACACTCATAACAGAAGACTTTTTACAAACTGTCCACTGAAGCTGATGTATTTCTACACTCGTAACAGACGACTCTGTCAAAACTGTCCGCTGAAGTTACTATGTTTCTACACTAACAGCACATACGAACGTTGAATAAAAATTTCCTGATCAAGTCTTCCCTAATTACAGCCTTCAGTTTACACGCTCTTCACTCTGTGCTGGAAATCATCTCTTAACTGCTGAACAGTGACACTGCCTCAGCAAAGACCCTCCCAGCTATTGCTTTTCTCCTGTTTAAATGTTTAAGTTTTCTGGCTCACATTTGGTCTTTGTTCTATATCACTCTTTCTGCATTTACCTTCATATAAAGAAACCCCTACCATGGAAAAAAAAAAAAAGCTGATTTCCCTTTCCATAGGATTTCTGGAGGTGCAACATGAAACATGAAACTATTATATTCCAGTATTTTTTCTTTCTTTCTTTCTGTGTACGCAGGCCGATACTCCCGCGGACACTGCCTGTATAGACAGGCAGTAGAGTTTTGTGTGTATTACCGTTTTTTTTTATCCCACCATTAAGGCAGCCATACTCCGTCTTCGGGGAAGGTGCATGCTATGTGTAACGTGTCATCCACATCAACGGCCAAAACTGGCCTTCTCTTCTGAAAGTGGGTGATAGGGTTTTACGTGTGTGCAAGATGTTCTGCGAGCGTTCACACACGGAACCTCGGTTTATAGTCTCATTCGAAGGACTGTATGGGGAATGGAGTCAGAACCAATGTCAATCCCAACGGAAAAATCACCCTGTACCGAAATTCGAACCCGCAACACTAGGACCACAAATCCGGCGCTCAACCAACTAAGCTATTCCGGCCCCCAACATTTCAGAGGGTTTTTTGTTTGTTTGTTTGTTTGTTTTTACCTTGAAGCGTTCCTCCAACAGGGACACCTCGCTCAACAGATCGGTGATGGCGTTGGTCATGGCTTCAGAGGGAGTGTAGTCCGATGTGGTCTGTATCCTCACCACAAACTTGTGTTCCAGTGGATGGGGCACTTTGTACCCAGCAAACAACACTTGCGGGTCCTTCAGCAGTTGTCTGCACAAAACAATGACCCCCCAAAATGGTACTGCAGTCACACTGAAGAGGATGCGGGGGCAGGAGAGGGGGAGGGGGGGGGGGGGGGGGGAGGGTGAGAGAGAGAGAGAGAGACTGTTCTGCTTGCAAGCAGACCACAAAGCATGGGGGGGGGGCGTTGTTTGATACAGATCTTAACTGTTCGTGAGCCATGTTAATCACGATTATTAGTAGGCAATGTCATTAGAATTACGAACAAAAATAGCTGAAGAGTAAACCAAGCCTTTCTATCCTCCATATCAGCACAATTTCCTTCTTCTTTTTCCTGCTTTTTTCTGTCTTTTCTTTCTTTTCTGTTTCAGCAAAGCACATAAGCATTGATCAATGAACTACTGCAACGGAATACTATCTTCACAGGGCTTCAGAGTTATTTTTCCCCATGATCATGCAATACATGTCC
>CM031621.1:3475685-3508185 GCA_018398815.1 Conus ventricosus
AAAATTGAAGATGAAGAAAATGGGGGAAAATATTATAACTATGAGAACCCCTTCACTAGCTCCCTGAGGGAACCATCATATCTCTCTCGAAGGCACATATTTTGTATTGCCTGCTCCTAGGCCTTTCGTCCGCTGGATCGGACTCATCAGGGAGACACGGCTGATTGTGTCTGTGCTCTTGGTGTCAAATAGAGACACAAACCACAGTTCATAATTCTGTGGGTGTCTCACTCACCGCCAAGGGTTCAAAAAAAATCCAACAGCACCCCCAAAGCAGCCAGCGAAGGGTAGTAAAATGGAACAAAACAAAGGTGTGGAGAGGAAAAAAGTTGCTGAAAAACTAAAAGCATTATTCAAACAGTATAAAATGTAAGGGACAATCTTTGAGCCTATGCTTGAGGATCCATTCAAGGATGCAAGGGAGGTCAAAAGATATGGAATAGTCTGAGTGGTCAGCTCTGCTGTTCAATAACCCAAGCATTGTGAGTGCAGTGGCTAAGAATTGTACAGAACAACCTTTACTTTTGGGTCTCTGTAATAAACCCTGTCATCATCACCCACTGCTGTCCTCACAGTGTAATAAACCCTGTCATCATCACCCACTGCTGTCCTCACAGTGTAATAAACCCTGTCATCATCACCCACTGCTGTCCTCACAATGTAATAAACCCAGTCATCACCCACTGCCTGTCCTCACAGTGTAATAAACCCTGTCATCATCACCCACTGCTGTCCTCACAATGTAATAAACGCTGTCATCACCCACTGCTGTCCTCACAGTGTAATAAACACTGTCATCATCACCCACTGCTGTCCTCACAATGTAATAAACCCTGTCATCACCCACTGCTGCCCTCACAATGTAATAAACCCTGTCATCATCACCCACTGCTGTCCTCACAGTGTAATAAACGCTGTCATCATCACCCACTGCTGTCCTCACAATGTAATTGTCAAGGAGCGTGAAACCTCTCACAAAAGGCATTAGACGCTTGGAGACAAAGGGACATTGTACGTGGTATACAAATAGGTAATTGACCAATTAACCAGGGTACCTTACCCACCGCACACGGCCGAAGTGGTCAGATGACAAACAACACCTAGGAGAGAGTTCGGACCTGCCTGGTGGCGAAAGGGGAAGGGTTGTAACCACTACGACCTCGGGGCCCCAAGTGAGCGCTAAATGCTCGGTCAGCTGAGGTTCTTGTGTAAACAGTCAGTGAAGAGCAGGGGTCTTGGATTCGTTCGGATGGTGTTGCCGTGGGTCCCCTGTGTTGGTTCTATTGTCAGGCTGGCTGAATGCGTGTGGAGGTTGTAGTAACCCTCCTTAAGATAATTACTGTGTTAACTGACCACCGAAGTCGCGGGAATTTTCGATGTCCATCTGGGTCTAAGTGTGTGTTTGCTAATAAATTAGGTAGGGGTGTGTGTAAATGCTGATGTGTGTGGAATGTAGCGAGTGGAGAATCAGGGTATTTGTGAACAGGGGGTTTGAGAAGCAGCAGGGACAAAGGATGGCCCGAAGGGAATCCTTTGTTCCCTCCCTATAAAAACTGAGGGAGAACAACGTGTCGGGAGAACAACACCAGGAGAGAGAGAGAGAGAGAGAAGGCTGAGGAGAGAGAGAGAGAGAGAGGGAGAGGAGTGAGCAGGACAGAGAAAGGGTCGAGAGAAACGTGGTCTGGGAGATAGAAGAACAGCTAGTCTTAGGGTTGAAGACAAGCTGGAAGAGAAGGAAACTAAGTTTGAACCCCCGAGGTGGGTGAAGACAGACAAACTGAATTTGAACCCAGAGGTGGTGAAAAGACGAAGAAGAAGAGTTCGACGTCGAGATCCCAGAGACGACCACGAAGACCCAGTCCTGAAGCCTGGAGCCAGTCAACCAAGGGCATCACCATCAAGCAGTGCTGAAGAAGACATGAAGAGACTTTTTTCAAGAACTGTGGTGTGGTGTGAAAGCGTGGTTGTGTGTGTGAAAACCTGGCCAGGTAAGAAGTCATTTTTATTAAAAACCCGGGATTAGGAAGTATTGATCTTTATGTTTTTGATATTTCTTTGTGTGTGATTTGATTGTTCATATTAATATAAGTAGCATAGAAATTGCATTTCTTGTTCTCAGTCGTGTTAGGAGGAGACGAATGCGTGACATCCCATTCCAGAGAGAGGCGAATGTTTGAATGGGCGCATGAGTGTGCATTGCGTGTATGAGTGCAAAATAACCTTGGTGTGTTAAGCTGACTAATAATACATCAACTTAGTTTCACTTAAGCAATACCATCACGATTTCCCCCGTCCTGGACAGTAATAAACCCCGTCATCACCCACTGCTGTCCTCACAATGTAATAAAACCCCGTCATCATCACCCACTGCTGTCCTCCAGTGTAATAAACGCTGTCATCATCACCCACTGCTGTCCTCCCACAATGTAATAAATCCGTCATCACCCCCCTGCTGTCCTCACAATGTAAAAACCTGTCATCATCACCCATGCTGTCCTACAATGTCTCGGTGTCTGTCTCTGTCTGCCTGTCTCTGTCTCTTTGTTTTCTGCTGTCTGCCTCTCTGTCTGTCTGTCGTCTCTCTCACTCTCTCTCTCTCTCTCATATTGTGTCTGTCTCTGTGTCCCCCTTGTTTCTCCATCTGCCTGCATCTCTGTTGTTCTTCTATCTGTTTCTGTCTGTCTGCGTGCCCGTCAGTCTGTCTGTCTGTCTGTCCGTCCGTCCGTCTGTCTGTCTGTCAGTCTGTCTGTCTGTCTGTCTGTCTGTCTCCCTCTCTCTCCTTCTCTCTCTCTTTTCTCTCTCTCTCTTCTCTCTCTCTCTCTTTAACGCACACTTGCAGGACGCTCTAAACTTTCTGTCTGCCCATTAATGGACATATCAGATCAGGGGTGCCCCTCCCCACCGTCACCCCCCCCTCCCCCCACTCTCCCCTTCCCCCCCTTATTCCTAAACTCACTTTGGATTTAAAACGCCGTCTTTACGCCAATCCAGTAACTGAAAGGGGAGTGGGGAGGAGGAGGAGAGAAGAAGAAGAAGGAGAAGAAGAAGAGGAGGAGGAGGAGGAGGAGGAAGAAGAAGAAGAAGAAAGAAGAAGAAGAAGAAACTGAAAAAGAAGAAGAAGAAGAAGAAGAAAGATAGATGTAGAAAAGAATTATGTAGAAAAAAAAAAGAAGAAAAGAGTAAGAAGATATGAAAAGGAAAGGAAAGACAAGACAAGGGAAAAAAGTAGGTTGAAAAAGGGAAAAAAAAAAAGAAAGAAAGAAAGAAAGAAGAAAAACGGGTCAAGGCCGTACGCAGCGCCGTGTATGTGTGGTGCAGAGAAAACTGCATTAGGTTCCCCCCGCCCTGTGGTAAAAGTGGGGTGAGGGGTGGCGGGGATTGGGTTGGGAGGGGGGGGGGGGGGGGGGGGGGGAGACAAGAAAGGGCTATAATAGATAGACCTTGACTGCGTTGCAACCTGGTTTGGGGGGTATGTCGGCCTGCCGGGTTTCGGCTTTTGTCATGGTTTGGGGTTAGTCTCTCTCTCTCTCTCTCTCCTCTCTCTCTCTCTCCTCCTCTCTCTCTCTCTCTGTTCTCTTTCTCGTTGCCTCTCTCTCTGCGCAGGTCAGTCAGTCGGCTGTCTGTCTGTCTCCCCCGAATTCTTTCTGTCTGTCTCTAGGCGGTGTTTATGGGCCCGGTGGTGTATGTGTGGGTGTGCGCGCGCGCGCACGCGCGTGCGCGGGTGCGTGCGTGCGTGCGTGAGTGGGGGTGGTGAAGAGAGAGCGAGAGAGGAGGGGGGGGGGACAAAAAACCAAACCAAAAAAAAACCCCCCCCCAAAAAAAAAAAAAAAAAAAAAAAAAAACCGTCCAAAAAACCCTTTCCCTTTGAAAAGAAAAAAAATGCCCCACAAGAAAAGGGTTTCCCAAAAAGCTCTCATGTTTAAAAATGTTCTGTTGGAAAGGTTTGTTTAAAAAGAAATGGGGGGTAGATGTTTTGAAAAGTGTGATAAACTACTTTGACAGAAAACACCCAGTGCGGGGAAAATAAAGGGTTGTGGGTCCCATAGGTCTTTTTCTTCCCCCCAAACCTGTGCTCCCCCCCGGGCCCCTTTCTCTCTCTTTTCTTTTCTCTTTTCTCTCTCTCTCTCCTCTCTCTCTCTCTCTCTTCTCTCTGTTTTCCTATGTCTTTTTTCTGTCTGTTTTTGTTTGTCTGTCTTTTCTCTCTTTTCTGTATCTTGTCTTTCTTGTGTGTGTGTGTGTGTGTGTGTGTGTGTGTGTGTGTGGGGGTGTGTGCAAAAATGGTTATGCTGAACATTCACATACTTGTCTCACTTTCCACAGGGCATATATGCATTTCACCGTACTGGGCCGCACCCCAAAACCCAAACCAACACACACAACACCACACACACACACACACACCCACACCCCACAAAACACTTTTTTTTTAAGTTCTCTTGTCTCTTTGTCTTTCTGCTATCTGGCCTCTTTCTTTTGTCTGTCTCTGTCTCTCTCTCTCTCTTCCAAAAACCACCCAGTTTGGGCTTTCTTTTTGTTTCTTTTCACCACCCCCCTTCCTCTCCCCCTCTCAGTTTTCCCGGGGGGGGTTTTCTTTGCCCCCCCCCCTCCCCCCCCCTTGGGGGAAAAAATGCACTTCCGAGCCAGGGTTTCCGTGTGGGTTTAGTTAAAAGTGTGGGGTATGTAAATTGTCCTTCAAAAGATCTGTAGATTGTTGGCGTTAAAAAATGTCAGTATTTTGGGGTGTTAATTTTTGTGGCTTTGTTCGTGTGGGGTCTGTTTTTGTTTCACATGCATCATCTTTATTTTTTGTTGGCGTTGGGAAACTGTAGTATTTAAGGGGGTTTAAAACACCCAGTTCGTGTGTTGGGGTTTGTGTGTGTGTGTGGGGGGTTTTGTGTGGAGAAAAGAGGAGAGGAAGAGGAGAGAGGAGAGAGGGGAAAAGGGGGAGAGAGGAGAGAGGGGAGAGAAATCGTGATGTTTTTTTTTTTCTTTTTTCATTTATTTTTTGTGTGGGGTGTGTGTATAGCGGTCTGGAAGTTCATGAAAACTGGGGGATGTTTTCGGTTTCCCTTCCTTCACCGTCCCCCCCCCCCCCCCTTTCCCCCCGGGCCCCCCCCCCCCCCCCCACTGCCTGTCCACCCCCTTCCGATTTTCTGAATAAAAATTTTCCCAAACCCTTTTTTTAAAAAAACTTTTTTGAGGTGATCAAAATGTCGATCAGTCGTCGTTTAACACTTTTTCATGTTTTTGGGGGGAAAAAACTTGAAACATCACTGTGGGGGAAGGTTTTTTTGTTTTGGTTTTTGTTTTTGTTTTTGTTGTTATTCTTTTTTTTTCTCCCCAATCTTTCAGCCCCAAATAAAAAATGGGGTTTTTGGTGGAGTTTTTTTTCTGTTTTTTTTTTTCTGTGGTTGTTTGTTGTTTAAAATTCTTTTCATTTGAGTAGGAAATTTTTTTTGGTGTGTTTTGTACAGGCAAAAGCATGTAGGGACCATATATGCTTTTAACATAAAACCCAATTTTTTATGTTGCCCGTTTTCAGGCAAATGCTTTCGTTTTTTCTTGCCAGTCCCGTTCGAACCCCTTTTAAAATTCTTGTACACTTTGTAGACAAAAGGGGACGCTTGCATCCCACCCCGTCACGCACACCCCACACTTACCGCCACACACCCCCAAAACACCCACCACACCACACACACACACACACCAAACAAAAATACAGAGAGGAGAGCCCCACCCCCAAAAATACTTACATTCCAGGCATACATACATTTTACATCCCCAAAAACCCGGACGCCATTTTTGCACGCCACACACACACCCCCAACCCCCCACACCCCACACACACACCCCACACACACACACACACACACACACCTCTCTCTCTCCCCTCGTGATGGGGTTTTCAAAATTTTCTCCCGGCCATGAAAATTTTTTCTTACACCAACACAACAACACTTTACATTTATGCCAGTTTCCAAAAAAAAAATTATACTTGCAATTTTTCTCGACTTTGGTTCCTGTTTTTCCCAAGTGTCATAACCCATGTGTCCTACAGGGTAATAAACCCTGTCATCCCCATGCTGTCCACTTTGAAATAAACGCGGTCACCCATCCCCCTGGGTCCTAAACAATTTTTAATATCCTGTCACCCAACCCACTGCTGTCCTCACAATGTAAAAAACCCCGGCCCATCCCCCATGCTGTCCTCGAAATTTGTAATAAACGCTGTAAAAAATCACCCTGCTTTTCCTAAATTTGTAATAAAACGCTGTCATCATCACCCCTGCTGTCTAAAATTGAAATTAACCCCTGTCACCCACCCCTGCTGTCCTCACGGGGTTTTAAAAAACGTTGTCAATCCCCATTTGCTGTCCTCACAATGTAAAAAACCCGGGGTCATCCCCCCATGCTGTCCTCACAATGTAATAAACCCCGGGCATCCCCCACTGCTGCCCTCACAATGTTTTTTAAACGCTGTTTCACCACTGTTTGCCCTCACAGTGTACTGTAAAAACGCTGCCCTCTTCCCCCTGCTTTTCCTACAATTTTAAAAAACCCCTTTTCTTTCCCCCACTGTTTGCCCTCCAGTTTTAAAAAAACGTGTCATCCCCCACTGCTGCCCTCAAAAAGGTAATAAACGTTTGCCCTTTCATCGCCCCTGCTGCCCTCCCAAATTTGTTAAATTTGCTGTCTTCACCATGTTTGTCCTCAAAATGTAATAAAACCCGCCCATTTACCATGCTGCCCTCCAATGTAAAAAACCCCTGTCTCACCCATGCTGTCCTCACAATGAAATATACCCTTTTCACCCTTTTGCTTTTCCTTTCACAATGAAAAAAAAACCGGTCATCCCCCATGGGGTCACTCAATGTAAAAAACGTTTGTCATCCCCATTTGCTGTCCTCAAAAATGTAAAACCCCTGTTTTCACCCCTGTGCCCTCCAATTTTAATAAACGCGTAAATAAATCCCCCCTGCTGTCCTAACAATGAAATAAACCCTGTCATCACCCTTTGCGTCCCACAGTGTAAAAAAGCTGTATTTCCCCCACACTGCGGTCCCACAAGGGTTTTTTTAAAACCCTGTCATCCCCCAATGCTGTCCCCCCCAATGTTTTTAAACGCTGTATCACCCTGCTGTCCCACAATGTAATTAATAAACACGGGTCATCCCAAATTGTTTGTCCCCAAAATTTTTTTTAAACCCCTTTTTCACCCCCCACTGCTGTCCCACAATGTAATAAACACTTTTCATCCCCCACTGCTGTCCCCAAAATTGTAAAAAACCTGTAAACACCCACTGCTGTCCTCCGTGTAAAAAACCCTAGAATGTTTGCCCCAATTAAGTAGGGGGGGAAAAACAAGTGCAGGTTAACAATTTTTCATTTCGTTAGGTTATTTTGGCAAAGATTTAAAATTTAAAAAAAAAAAAAAAAAATTAAATTAAAGGAAAAATGGGGGGAAAATATTATAACTAGGGAAAAACCCCTTCATAGCTCCCTGGGGAACCCAATTTTAATCCCCTCTCGAAGGAACATATTTTGTATTCCCTTGCTCCTGGGCCCTTTTGTCCGCGGATCGGACTCATCGGGAGACCGGTTTGATTGGGTCTGTGTTTTGGTGCCCAAATAGAGACACACCCCCGTTCAAAATTTTTTGGGGTTCCACCCCCAGGGTTCAAAAAAAAAAACCCAAAAAGCACCCCAAGGGGCCAGCGAAGGGTAGTAAAAGGGGAACAAAAAAAGGGTTGTGGAGGGGAAAAAAAGGGTTGTTTAAAAAACCTAAAAGCATTATTCAAACATTTATAAAATTTTTAAGGGACAATCTTTGAGCTATTTGGGGGACCCTTTCCCAAGGTTTGCAAGGGGGTTCAAAAGATAGGGAAATAGTCGGGAGTGGTCGCTTTGTGTTCAAAAACCCCAAGCATTGGGGTTTGCGTGGCAAAGGGAATTGTCCCGAAAAACCTTTACTTGGATCTCTTTAATAAACCCGGTCTTTTCATCACCCATGGCTGTCCCCCAACAGTGTAAAAACCCCCTTTTCTCATCACCCCACTGCTGTCCCACAGGGAAATAAACCCGTCATCATCCCCATGCTTCCTCCTAATTTGTAAAAACCCAAAGTCCTCCCCCAAAGGCCTGCCCTCACATTTGTAATAAACCCTGTCATCATCCCCCACTGTTTGCCCTCACAATGTAATAAACGCTGCCCTCCCCCACTGCGTCCACAGGTAAAAAAAACACTTTTCATCATCACCAGGGCGGTCCCCCCAATGTAATAAACCCTGTCATAAACCCATGCTGCCCTCCAATGTAAAAAACCCTGTCTTATCCCCCAATGCTGCCCTTCACAGTTAAAAAACGCTGTTTTAATCCCCCTTTGCTGCCCCTCACAATGTAATTGTAAAGGGAAAGGTAAAAACCTTCAAAAAAGGAATTGAGTTGGAGAAAAGGGGGCCCTTGTACGTGGTTAAAAATAGGTAATTGCCCCAATTAACCCCCAGGGTCCCTTTTACCCACCGCACAGGGCCCAACCGAAGTGGTCAGTTTTGGACAAAAACCCTAGGAGAGATTTTGGCCTGCCTGGTGGAAAAAGGGGGGAAGGGTTGTTTCCACTACGACCTCGGGGCCCCAAAAGTGAGCGTAAATGCTCGGTCGCTGGGTTTCCCTTGTGTAAACAGTCAGTGAGGCAGGGGTTTGGATTCGTTCGGAGGGTTTGTTCCCGTGGGTCCCCTTGTTTTGGGTTTATTGTCGGGGTGGTTTGAATGCGTGTGGGGTTGTATTTAACCCCTTTTAAAGATAATTCCCTGTGTTAACTGCCACCAAAAGTCGCGGGAATTTTCGATGCCCATCGGGGGCTAAGTGTGTGTTTGTAATAAATTAGGTAGGGGGGGTTGTGAAAATGCTGATGTGTGGGGAAATGTAGCGAGTGGAGATTTCAGGGTATTTGGAACGGGGGGTTTGGAAGCGCAGGGACAAAGGTTGGCCCCGGGGGGGAAATTTTGTTTCCCCCTATTTTAAATGAGGGAAAAAGTGTGGGAAAACCCAACACCAGGGGAGAGGGGAGGAAGAGAAGGCTGAGGAAAAGAGAGAGAGAGAGAGGGAGGGAGTGGCAGGACAGAAAAAGGGGGTCGAGAGAAACGGGGTCGGGGGAAAATTTGAAGAGACGCTAAGTCTTGGGGGTTGAAGAAAAGCTGGAAGAAAAGGGAAAAACAAAGTTTGAACCCCCGGGTGGGTAAAGAAAAGAAAAATGAATTTAAACCCAAAAGGGGGGTGAAGAAGACGGAAGAAGAGTTCGAGGGTCGAGTTTCCCAGAGCGACCCGAAGCCCCAGTCCTGAAGCCTGGAGCCAGTAAACCAAGGGCTTTAAAACCATCAAGCAGTCCCTGAAGAAGACATGAAGGGACTTTTTTTAAGAATGTGGTGTGGTGTGGGAAAACGTGGTTGTGTGTGTGAAACCCGGCCAGGTTTAAAAAGTCATTTTTATTTAACCCCGGGGTTAGGAATTTGATCTTTTTTGGGTTTTGATATTTCATTGGGGTGTGATTTGATTGTTCATGATTAATTTTTAAGTTGCAAGAAAATTTCATTTCTTGTTCTCGTCGTGTTAGGAGGAGGACGAAAGCGTGACATCCCTTTGAGAGGGCGAATGTTTTTTGGGGCGCAGGGTGTGCATATGCGGGATGGGTTTCAAAGATAAAAAACCCTTTGGTGGGGTTTTAAAAGACTAATAATTTCTCAACTTAGTGCACTTAAGCAATACATCACGATTTCCCCCCTCCTGGCAGTAATAAACCCCGTCATCACCCACTGCTGTCCCCAAAAGTATTAAAAATGTATCCCTCAAACCCCTGCTGTCCTCCTGTTAATAACGCTGTCCTCAAACACCCCCCTGCTGTCCTACAATGTAAAATTTAAAACCCGTCATCACCCCAACCCGCTGTCCTACAATGTAATTAAAATGTTTTCATCACCACTGCTGTCCTACAAAGGCTCGGTGTCTGTCTCTGTCTGCCCGTTTTTTTCTCTTTGTTTTTTGTGTCGGGCCCCTCTTTTCTGCTGTCTGTCTTTCACTCTCTCTCTCTCTCTCATATTTTGTCTGTCTCTGTGTCTCCTTTTTTTCCAAACTGTGCTTTTTGTTGTTCTTCTATTGTTTTTGTTGTTGCGTGCCCGTCAGTTGTCTGTTTTTGTTGTCGTCCGTCCGTCTGGCTGTTGTCGTTGTTGTTGGGCTGTTGTCTGTTCCCCTCTCTTCTCCTTCTCTTCTCTCCCCTCTCTCTCTTTCTTTTCTCTTCTTTACGCACACTTGCCGGGGTCTATTTTTCTGTCTGTCCCTTTTGGGGGGTTTTTCAGTTCCCGGGGTCCCTCCCCACCGTCACCCTCCCCCCCAACTTCCCCTTTCCGCCCCCTTTTTTCCTAAATCACTTTGGATTTTTAAAGCCGTCTTTACCCCCCAATCCCCGTAACCCGAAAGGGGGAGGGGGAGGGGAGGAGGAGAAGAAGAAGAAGGGGAAGAAGAAAAGGAGGGGAGGGGAGGAGGAAAAAAGAAGGGAAAAAAGAAAAAGAAGAAGGAAGAAAATGAAAGGGAAGAAAAAGAAGAAGAAAAAAAGATAAAATGTAGAATAAGAATTATGTAGAAAAAAAAAAGAAGAAAAAAAGTAAGGAAAATATGAAAAAAGGAAAAGGGAAAAACAAGGAAAAAGGGAAGAAAAATAGGTTTTAAGAAGGGAAAAAAAAAAAAAAAAGAAAGGGAAAAAAAGAAGAAAAACCGGGGGCAAGGCCCTACGCGCGCGTGTATGTGTGGTGCAGAGGGGAAAAATGCATTTGGTTCCCGGCCCTGGGGGTTTAAAAATGGGGTGAGGGGTGGCGGGGATTTGGGGTTTGGGGGGGGGGGGGGGGGGGGGGGGAGGGGACAAAAAAAAGGGCATAATGATAGGCCCCTTTACCCGGTTTTCAACCCGGTTTTGTGGGTTCTGTCGGGCCCGAACCCGGGGTTTTGGGTTTTGTAAAGGTTTGGGGTTAGTCTCCTCTCTCTCTCTCTCCCCTCTCTCTCTCTCCCCTCCTTCTCTCTCTCTCTTGTCTCTCTTTTTCTGTTGCCCTCTCTTGTCGTCAGTCAGTCAGTCAGTTGGCTGTTGTCTGTCTCCCCCCGAATTTTTTTCTGTCTGTTTTCCCAGGGTGTTTATGGGGCCCCTGTTTTGGGGGTATGGGGTGGGTGTGCGCGCGCGCGCAAAGCGCGTTTCGCGTGTTTCGTGCGTGCGTGCGTGAAATGGTGAGTGAAAAAAAGGGGGAGCGAGGGGAGAGAGGAGAGAGAGGAAAAGAGAGGGAGAGGAGAGAGAGTGAGAGAGAGAAGGGGTGTTTGTGGGTGTTTTGCATACTTTGGGGTTTTGCGTTGGGGGCTTTTCTTTGTTTATTGGAGTGTGAAAAAAAGGTGCGTTCCCCCACACTTTCAACACCCACAAACCCCTCATAAAACACACACACACCACACCAACACAAACAACCCCACACACACAACCCCGTGCGGGGGGAACGCAACACCAAAACACACACACACACCACAAAACCCCCACAAACACTCTTCTCTTCTTCTCTCTCTCTTCTCCCCTTTTCTCTCTCTCCTTTTTCTCTTCCACACACACCCAACACCACAAAACACACAAACACACCACACAAACACATCTTTTCTCTCTCTCCCCTCTCTTCTCTCTCTTGCACCACCCCAACACACACACACACTTCTCTCTTCTTCTCCTCTTTCTCTCTTTTTCTCTCTTTTCTCACCCCCACCACAAACACCCCCACACACACACACACAAAACCCACACACACACACAGGTTTGGGTTTGGGTTTTTCGTCGCCATCAGGAAAAAAAAGGGGTGCCAGTACGGTGGATGTGTGTGGTTAAAAGATATAATTTTTGTATGTATGCTGTCAGTGAAAGCAAGGGAAACTTTGGGTTTTTATATATAATTTTATTATTTTGTTTCACTTAACGCTCCTGGATAGGAAAAAACCCCCTTTGTTTAGTGCTGCTTTAGTTGACCAAATTCCGAGGCCCCGGCCGGGGGCGGGGGGGGTTTTCTTTTCAGTCGGTCGGTGGGTTGGGGGGGTTTGGGTTAGTGGGAGGGGGTTTTTTATTTGTACTTTGTAATTTGTGAGCCGAATAGGAGAGGGGTGGGTGGGGGGGGTGGGTTTGGGGGGGGGGATGGTGGGTTTTTCGGGGTAGGGGGTGGAGGGGGGGGAGGTGAAGGTGGAGGAATGTTGTGTGTGGGAGGGAGGGGGGGGGGGTAGGGATTGGACAGGATAGGGGGTGGAGGGGTGGGGGAAGGGTGGGGGGAAGGGTTTTTGTGTGGGAGGGGCGGGGGGGGGGGGGGGGGGGGGGTGGGGGGTGGAAATTTGGGGAAAAATTTTGGTCGGATTTTGTGCAAAAAGGGTGGTCAATACGGTAGAGGGGGGAGTGTGCGGAAAGTATAATGCGGATCTGTTGCAAGTTATTTGTAAGCTTGTGCCGGGCATGGGATTTTGTGCTCGCTGGGCCCCGATGGCATTCTTTTTTGGACACCCTCGTTGTCTGCACGCACACGCACACACCCCCCCACACCACACGCCCCCACACCCCAAAACACAACCCCACACCACAAACACACCACCACAACACACACAAAAACCCCGCGCGCGCACTTAACCCCAAGCACGCTGGGGGCGTGCAAGCAGGGATGCGCCCCCCCCCCCCCCCCCCCAAAACACACCACACGCACAAGATACACAAACACCACATGGGCAGTGACACTCACACACCCTTTTCCCCAGTTGCAATGTTAAATTTTGCACTGACATGAATGTTCGGGGTTTGGGAAAGCTCTCTCTCTCTCTCTCTCTTCTCCCCACCACACACACACACACACAACAAACACAAAACACCCCAAACCCCTACACACCAAAACCCCTGTCTCTCTCTCTTTCCCATTTAAACACAACCTATCCCTGACTGGTTCCCGTCGCCCTTTTTTAGGGGTGGGGGGGGTCAGTGGGGAAAAAAAAGGGGGGGGGGGGGGGCAGGAGGGGGAATGAGAGGGGGGGTGGGGGGGTTGGGTTGGAAGGGAGTGGGCCCTGTGGGGGGGTTGGGTTTTTTTTGTTGTCCCCAAAGAAGTTTAAAGGGAAAATGTTTGCTCTGACCTGTCACCCCCTGTTTTTGGGGGGGGTTTTTTTGCACTCTCCCCTTTTCCCTGCAAACCCCCCCCCCCCCCCCCCCCCCACCCCCCCCCCCCCCCCCCCCGGCCCCCCCCGACCCCCCCCCCCCCCGTCTCCCTTTTTCCCCCTCCCCTCCATCCCCAAACTCCGTCACCTTCTTTTCCCCTGCTCCTCCCTCCCTTTGTTCCCCCCCCCCCCCCCCCCCCCCCCCCCCCCCCCCCCCAAAACACACCCCAAACGCGCAGAGGTTTTGCTCTGCTTACATTCAGTGTAATTTTTTTTTCACCCCAATAAAAAAAGAAGGGGAGGAGGGGAGGAAGTGTTTAGTGGGGTGTGTGTGTGGGGTGTGAGAAGGGGAGGAGAGGAGAGGGATGCTGTTGTTGATTCTTGGGGGGGGAGGGGTTTCCCCTTTCGTTGTCGGAATTCACCGTTATTTTTGAATTTTAAAAAACATTCCCGGGGGGGAAATAAGTGATACATGGGGAGCCCTTTTTTTTTTTTTTTTTTTTTTTTTTTTTTTTTTTGGGGGGTATATTAAACATGTTTTCCCCTTTTGACGTTGAATCGACTTGTACAAAGTTGTGAGCCACCTGGGCGTGGTAAAAAAACAGGCAGCAGGGGGGGGGGAGGGGGGGGGGGGGGGGGGGGGGTTCCCCCCCCCCCCCCCCCCCAACCCCCCCCTCCCCCCCCCCTAAAAAGTGCTCAGTTTGGTTGGGGTTTTTCTTTTGTGTGCTTTGGGTTTTTTTTCCAAAAGGGGTTGAGTTTTGTCCCCCAATGGGAAGGGGTGGGGAAAATAGTGGGACACCCCGTCGGTCCCAAATTTTGTTTGTTTTAAAAAAGAGGGTATCCCCTGTTGAGTGAGTGGAGCCCGTTAGTTCAGTTGTGTTTGTTGATATATTTTTCTGTTCGTGAAGATGGGGAAAACTCAGTTCCGGTTTTGTTTGTTGAAAAAATGTTTTCTGTTCCCGGACGTGGAACCACGTCCCTTTTTGGGTTTTTTGAAAAAGGGGATTCTCTGGGGCAGGGGTTTTTGTTTGTTTGAAGGGTTTTTCTTGAAATTTTTGTTCAGATTTCTTGACAAAAGCAAAGGGGACTGGTCTCCCCGGCTTTTTTGACGCTGGGGCGTTTTTGTCATCACCCCCCTCCTCATTTAGATTTTTGGGGGTTTGAAACAAAAATAAGTGTGTTGAGTTCGGTAACCTTTTAAGGGAGGTAACAAGGTCGTTTTTGAAAAAATCGTTTTTTTTTAAAAAAAATTTTTTTGGGGGTTTTTTTCACCCCTTGCAAAGGGGGATTTTGATGAAATTGGTGATAAAAATTTTCCCTTTGGGTTTTTGTGTAGCCGTAGGTAATAAAAAAATTTAAACTGGGCATAGAATTTTTTAAACTTAAATATGTGCTTTAAAAAGGGGTTTGGGGGGAACGAAAAAAAAATTTAAAAAATGGCGTTTGGGGGGGGGCCCTTCACACAAAACCTATTACATTGGGGTTCAAATTTTGCATGGTTTTAGAAAATGTTGGGTATCTTTAAAAGGCCCAAATTCGATCCCAAAGAAAATTACTGTAAGTGAGTGATGATTAAGTACAAACCCAAAAGGGGGAAATTTTTAAAACTTTTTCGGGAAAGACCCGAACCTTTTATTTTAGGTTTATTTCAAAGAACACAGCTTTAAGTTTATCTCCCCAAAATTTCAAGTTGTTTGGACAAAAATTAAATGAAAAATGATGACATTTGTGCCGAGTGTGAAACGCATTTTGGGGAAAATCGGCCCTTTTAAAGTTTGGTTTAAAAGGGAATAATAAACTTTTTGCGATTTCTTTGAAACCATGCTGTTTTTTTTTGGGCCCCCTCAAGTTCGAAATTTTAAAATAACCTGAAAATGAAAAAATTCATGGCCTGTGGTAAAATCCTCTTGCTTCTGTAACCCGGGCCCGGCCCCTAGTCTTCGGGTCGACGTCAGTGGGTTGGGAAATCTTTGCTCCAGCCGCCCTTTTTCCCCCCCCCCCTCCCCTCCCTGGAAAAAAACTTGGTGGTTTGGTGGCCTTTTGGCTCCCCCAAATTGGGGTTTTAAAAATTCGGGGCCCATCTCTCCCCATTGTATGCAATTGTTGCTTCAGGGCACAGCCCCAAAGTGAGACGGGGCGACGGACAAAACCGTTTTGGGCAGCGTTTTCCCCCTCAAGTTGTGGGGGGCTTTCTTAGTGTTTTTGGGGACCCCCATGAGAAAACTTTTGGGGGGGGGAAAGCAGTGTGTCAGAGGACGTGGGCTCAAAAACTGGTTGATGGCTTGGGGACTTGGGTTGGGGAGTGGCCCTTTTGTTGGGTTTTGTAGGAGGATTCTTTTTCGGGCGGAACCCCCCACCCAAAATTAGTATTTGGGCTTTATTCCCGTGTTCCCATATTTTCCCAGTGGGGCCCCCGCTTGGCCCCCACCTCCCCCACCAATTTTTTCTGATTGCAGCCCCATAGTGCCCTTGAAGTTTTAAAAATCATCTTTTTTGTCGGGCCCCCTTCCCCCAATCCCCATCATAGTTTTTCCCCCTTGGTTGGGATTTCCCTTTTTTTCGTGCTGCACCTTTTTGGGAAAAAACCTCCCCTTTTTTTTTTGGACATGGCCCCAGCATCAAAACTTTTAATTTTTTAAACCCATAAATGGGTTTGGGTTTCCTTTTCTCACAGCCGGGGAAAAACCTTTTCTGTCCCCTTTACCCCCCAAAAAAAACATATTTGTTTTATTTAAGAGCCCCTTTTGTCCGGGAAAGCCTACGCTCGGTGGCTCCTGCTGCCTGCTGACCCCTTTATGTTCTTGTCGCGTTTTGGGGCGGTTTGTCTGCTTCCACTCGTGAAGTTTTCTGGGCCTCTTTTTTAGTTTTTTTTGCGAGCATCGCATTTTTTTGGGCATGCCCAACCGTGTCGGTTTCTTTTGAATTTTGGGGTTCCCCACTGAGAACTGTAAAAACCCCCTTCTTTGACTGGAAATTTTCCCCTGCCAGGTTCCTTTGCCCGGGAAAAAGCGACCCCCTTTTCCCCTTTTATGCCTTTCCCCCGCCCCCCAGCTGCAAAGAGAAAAAAGAGAATCACGTCTAGCCCAAAAAAAAAATGTGAAAATTTTTCTTGTCAAAGGGAAAATTTCTGTCGCAGAAAAAATCTTATGCGTTTAAAACCCTAAAACCCCATACAAATTCAACTTTAAAAACAACAAGCCCACAAACACCCCTATATGGGCTATGCATTCCTATCCTAACCCCAACCTTTATGACACACCCCCACTCTTACAAAAAACCCAGCTGCAAAAATTCATTTCCCACACACGCATACATCTTTAAAACACAAAAACACCCCACACACACACACCCCCCACACACACACACACACCCCCAAATTTAACACCCAAAATTTTTTGCACACCCCCCCACCCACAAACAACACACACCCAAAACACACCACAACCAATGTGGTATTTAAAATCTTGTCAAAAGGCAGTACTGTCGCAGAAAAAAATACTTTGCGTGAAACAAAATAAACAACGGGACCATTCCCCCAGGAAAAACAACAAGCAAAACAAAAACAACTATATGACAAAGACATTTTCCCTTTTCAAAAACCTTTAGCACACCCCCACTCTTACAAAAAATGTGAAAAATTCATTTTCCCAAACGCATCCCTCCTTTTAAAAAACACACACACAACACACCCCACACCCAACAACAACAAACACATTTTCCCCACCCCCACCCCACACACACCCACACACACACCACACAACACACCAAAAACACACATTCACAAACCCACACATGTTTGCACCCCCCCACACCCCCAAAACCCAAAAACAAAGATTTAAAACCCCTTATTTTTTCCCGCAAACTTTCTGTTGCTTTCTCAGCAGTTCTCTCGGTTTGCATGAAGTTGGCCTTTTTGTGTAACCCCAGCTGGTTTGTAATGGAAGTTGGGCCCTGTTCATATTTCCCCCGGAAAAATGTTTGCCCTTTGGGGAAAATTTTTCCCATGGCAAACATTGGGAAGGGGGAAGCGTCTATTACTTCATAGGTTCTGCCCCAAAATTTGATGTGGCCCCAAAGAAAGCTTGTGTTGACATGGCAAAAAAAAAGTCAGTTTCCCATGCCCCGCGAAAATCCTGTTTTTCAGGGAAAAGAGGGCTGCGTTTGTTTTCACCCCGAGGCGCCCCACATTTAAGGGGACAGAAAGGGTTTAATAAAAGTTGTCAATATTTACATCGATGGAAACGAAATCCCGTCAGTTCTTGGAATTATCAAATCAACATCCCATTTTTAGGCTTTGTTTGGCTTCCCATGACGAGGTTTAAGGTGGGGGGTGTTGTTGCATTTCTTCGCGACGCTTTCCCCCGCTTGTTCGAAGGGCCCTTTTTGTGTATCGGTTCCCAGTTAAAATTTCGCTTTTTTTGGCCCATCAGCCCTCTGTTTGGTTTTTTTTTTCCCTTTAAACAAACGATGTTGGGGCACTTCAAAGAAAAGATTGTAAAATCAGGTGTAGAAAATTTTCAAGGGGGAAAGGGTGGTCCGTGTGAACGAAGGGAAAACGCCCGGGTACAGGCAGCTAAAGCCCAAACCCCAAAGCCGAGAAGAAAGGGCGCGCCCGATTGGTCGAAGAAGCGAAAGTGCTTCTCTTTTTGTTGTTGTAGTTTATAGCCCGCAATGAAATTGCTGTTTTAACTTGTTTTTTGTTTGTTGTAGACTTTTTTTCCTTCTTTTTTGCTCCCTTTTAATTTTTTTGGGTCCGGGTTTAGAAGGGGGAGGGTATGAGGTTCCCAAAAAGGAGATATGAGGTCTCAAAGTTGCCCCAATTTTTTTAGCTTAAAATTAGTGAGGAAAAAAATTTTACAACCCCCCCACCCCCCCCCCCCCAAAAAAAAAATTTTGGGAAATAAGACAATAAAAAGGTTTTTTTGCAAATGGTTGCACAGGGTTTTTCTTTGATGTGAAAGAAAGGGAATGGGGGAAAAAAACCAAAATAACAAATTTTTTTAAAGTTTGTCAAAAATTTCCTTGGTACCTTGCCCTTAAAGCTTTTTAGTCCTTAAAAAAGATCCTCCCCACAGCAGCCTTCCGAAGAGGTAGAAGTGTTTTTTAAAAAAATTTGGGGAGATGAACCCTTTGGAAATGAATTTTATGTATTTTTGGGTGTTTTGTATGTTATTTCCTTTTCGCGTGGTATTTGTGTGTGTGTGTGTATGTGTTTTTAGGCATTCAATCTGTTCATGTGGTGTGTGTGGTTTTGTGTGTGTGTGTTTTGTGTGTTTTGTGTGTGTGTGGGTGTTGTTTTTTCTGGCAAAAGGTGTGTGTGTTGGTCTTTCATATGGCCTTTCATTGACCCCAAAATCACAGGGCGCCGTGCTGTCAAAAGTTGCTATTAAAACCCAAACCCAAATCCTTTAACCCCTTCCCCCTCTGAGAATTTTCCTTGAACCAACCCTGCAGCAGACAATTTTCCTTGGGCCCCCAAATACTTTGGTGACCGAAACTGATGCAGGGGCGATGCACAAAAAATCGTCTCTCGCAGCCCCTCCAAAGTGATCACCCAAAGGGCTTCTCTAACCCGATCCCCCGGGTCAGCCCGTCAGCCAGGGCTTGCAGAAGGGCCCCCCCTGCTTTCATAGGGAGTCACCTTGTTATGGTGCAGTTTGTTAGTGTGAGGAGGGATGCCCGTTGAAAATAGCCCCCCTTGGGGTTTTATGAGGACTGCGAGATTTTTAAAAGAGATGGACAGACAGGGGAAAATAAAGTTAAAAAAAAATTTTTTTGGAAAAAATTTTTTGGTTTAAAAGGTGTTTTTTAAATTTTAAAAAAAGTTTGGGGTTAAAAATTGTATTTTTTTTTTTTGATGGTAAAACAAGATCCATGAAGTGATGTAACATGAATGAAATTTTAGATTTAAAAAATCGAATGAGATGTTTTTTTTTTCAAGAGGGGGGGGAGGGAAAAAAAAAAAAGAAAAAAAAGGGTGGACTTTCGTTAAAAAAAGTGGGAAAAGTTTATTGGGGGTTTTTGAAAAATTTTAAAAGGGAAGAAGCACATTTCTTTGTCTCTGTCTGTCTGTCTCACCTCTGTTTTAACCGTAAAGTTTACCCGTTTTCCATTTAGCGGAAAAAAAAAAGAACTGGTTGTTGATTAAAACCCTTTTACTTCCAGTTGTAGGTTTGAATTTTGTTCGTGTCGAAGCCCGACTGGTGTTTGTGCCTTGCTGATTTTGAAAATATTCTGTGTGATGGTTTAAAGGTGGTCAATGAAAAATATGTTTCCCCTGTGTGTGGGCATGGTTGGGGCTGGTGGTCACGGTGGGTTTTGGGCCGGTGTGATACCTTCACCCCTGTGATGTGAACTATGTTCTGTTTTGTGGTTAAAGGTGGTTTAATGAAATTGTCCTCTGTGTGTTTGGGAATTTGGGGGTTATGGTGGTCACGGTTTTGGGCAGGTGTGAAATACCTTCCTTGTGATGTGAACTATTCCTCTTTTGTGATGGTAATGGTGGTCATGGTGGTCACGGTGTTCTGGGCAGGTGTGAAATACCTTCACTCTGCTGATGTGAACTATGTCCTCTGTGTGATGGTAATGGTGGTCATGGTGGTCACGGTGTTCTGGGCAGGTGTGAAATACCTTCACTCTGCTGGTGTGAACTATGTCCTCTGTGTGATGGTAATGGTGGTCATGGTGGTCACGGTGTTCTGGGCAGGTGTGAAATACCTTCACTCTGCTGGTGTGAACTATGTCCTCTGTGTGATGGTAATGGTGGTGATGGTGGTCACGGTGTTCTGGGCAGGTGTGAAATACCTTCACTCTGCTGGTGTGAACTATGTCCTCTGTGTGATGGTAATGGTGGTCATGGTGGTCACGGTGTTCTGGGCAGGTGTGAAATCCTTCACTCTGCTGGTGTGAACTATGTCCTCTGTGTGATGGTAATGGTGGTCATGGTGGTCACGGTGTTCTGGGCAGGTCTGAAGTACCTTCACTCTGCTGGTGTCTTGCACCGGGACATCAAACCTGGAAATCTGCTGGTCAACAGCAACTGCTGTTTGAAGGTAGGTGAACTTTGAACGGTCTGACCGCTCTGATGGGATTCTGGGTTCATGAGTGAGTACATGAGAGATAGGAGGGGTGGGGGTGGGGGGGGGGGGGGGGGGGGGGGAGGTATGCTGTTTGAAGGTAGGTGAACTTTGAATGGTCTGACTGCTCTGATGGGATTCTGGGTTCATGAGTGAGTACATGAGAGATAGGAGAGGGAGGGGGGGGGGGGGGGGAAGGTATGTTTAGTCACAGATGAGAGACCAGGATTGTTGCATCTTTCCGTAGCCTGTTTCTTTGTATTATTTGTACACTGTTGTTCCATTGATGGCTGAGGCAACAAACAAACCCTCACAGTGTGGTCCACATAAGCTCCTCATGCTTGTGTCTTTCAGATCTGCGATTTTGGCTTAGCGAGAATCTACGAGCCAGACGAGAACGTTCACATGACTCAGGAAGTGGTCACGCAGTATTACCGCGCCCCGGAAATCCTCATGGGGGCCAGTCATTATGACTATGGTGTGGATATCTGGTCTGTGGGATGCATTTTTGCCGAGCTGCTGGGCCGCAGAATTCTGTTCCAAGCTCAAACGCCTATACAACAGGTAGGCATCATTATTTCTTGCTTGTCTTTCGTTTTTTCTTTTTTCATTTTTTTTTTCATGTTTTCCACTGACATTCTCATTCTGCTTCTTAAGCCTGTATGCTTGTTACCAGGTTGACCAGTTGGTGTAGCATGTGCAGCAGTGTTTCAGTTTCTTATCGCTATGGCATTGTGCAAGCAGAGACACAGCACTGATAATGAGTCACATTGACAGTTTATGGTGGTGCTTGCATTGAGTCGGCATTTGCAGGATACTGTGTCTGTACTAGCTATACTGCCTTCACAGCATGAGTGTAAGTGGTAGGATAATCAATTTTTCCGGTGGAACTGGAATTATGGTCATCTTTCCAAAATATCCCGGCATCTGGCAGTTTGTTTGTCAGTGTGCTAAATGTGAGCATCAGTGTACTGATAGCAATCCCCAATGAATTGTTGGCATTGGACATTCTGACATCGTTAGACTCTTGATGCTTTTTGCACCCCACTTTCCCCCCGCTTGCCCTTGAATCTGTCAGTGCTGAAGATGTGGACAGTATTGTACCCCCCCCCCCCCCCCCCCCCCCCCCCCCCCGATTTGCTGTACACTGGAGATTTGCTGTACACTGGAGATGGCCTTCGTTTTCAAGTCAGAATGACAGTACTGCAAATTTTGGCGTTATTGTAGCCACCGCCACTCCCCATACACACACACTCCCCACACCCACACCCCACACCCCGATCCACCCAGGCGCACTTCCACTCATACCCCATCCCCTCCTCCCCCAGTCTCTCTGATTCTGGCAGGGCTGAAGATTTTGACTGTGCCTTCTGAGATGCCCTCTCCAGTTTGTCGACAGTGGATTGCAGTCTTGCACTTCAAGATGGTCTTGTGAATGTTCAGTTAAGGACGATGTTTCAGCCTTTATTGTACTCTGAGATGGCCCCCCTAAATGTGTAAACAGTGATGTTTGAGTTATTTATCATGCTGTGAGATGGCCCCTGTAAATATCTGAACTGTGAAGTTTGCCGCATTATTGTACTTTGAGGTGGCCCACTATGCATATGCAAACATTGGTGTTTAAGCTTTTATTGCACTATGAGATGGACGCCATACATGTGTCAACAGTGATGTTTAAACCATTATTGTACCATGAGATGGGCCTTGTGAATAGTAAATAGTAATGTTTGTCATTATTGTACTCTAAAATGGACCCCTGAATGTGTCAGCAGTGATGTTTGTCATTATTGTACTCTGAGATGAACCCCTGAATGTGTCAACATTATTGTACTCTGAGATGGACCCCTGAATGTGTCGGCAGTGATGTTTGTCATTATTGTACTCTGAGATGCCCCCCCCCCCTAAAGGAATGTGTCAACATTATTGTACTCTGAGATGGACCCCTGAATGTGTCGGCAGTGATGTTTGTCATTATTGTACTCTGAGATGGCCCCCCTGAAGGAATGTGTCAACATTATTGTACTCTGAGATGGACCCCTGAATGTGTCAGCAGTGATGTTTGTCATTATTGTACGCTGGGATGGACCCCTGAATGTGTGTCAGCAGTGATGTTTGTCATTATTGTACTCTGAGATGGACCCCTGAATGTGTCATCATTACTGTACTCTGAGATGGACCCCTGAATGTGTGTCATCATTACTGTACTCTGAGATGAACCCCTGAATGTGTCATCATTACTGTACTCTGAGATGGACCCCGAATGTGTCATCATTACTGTACTCTGAGATGACCCCCGAATGTGTCATCATTACTGTACTCTGAGATGGACCCCTGAATGTGTGTCATCATTACTGTACTCTGAGATGGACCCTGAATGTGTTCAGCATTGATGTTTGTCATTATTGTACTCTGAGATGGACCCCTGAATGTGTCATCATTACTGTACTCTGAGATGGTCCCTGAATGTTTGTCAGCAGTGATGTTTGTCATTATTGTACTCTGAGATGGACCCCTGAATGTGTCATCATTACTGTACTCTGAGATGGACCCCTGAATGTGTCATCATTAATTGTACTCTGAGATGGACCCCTGAATGTGTCATCATTATTGTACTCTGAGATGGACCCCTGAATGTGTCTATCATTATTGTACTCTGAGATGGCCCCTGAATGTGTCATCATTATGTACTCTGAGATGGACCCCTGAATGTGTCATCATTACTGTACTCTGAGATGGACCCCTGAATGTGTGTCATCATTACTGTACTCTGAGATGGACCCCTGAATGTGTTCATCATTATTGTACTCTGAGATGGACCCCTGAATGTGTCATCATTATTGTACTCTGAGATGGACCCCTAAATGTGTCATCATTATTGTACTCTGAGATGGACCCTGAATGTGTGATCATTATTGTACTCTGAGATGGCCCCCTGAATGTGTCATCATTATTGTACTCTGAGATGGCCCCTGAATGTGTCACATTATTGTACTCTGAGATGGACCCTGAATGTGTCAACATTATTGTACTCTGAGATGGACCCCCGTGAATCTTTTAGGTCGTTAGGTACTTTGAGATGGCCATCATGCATGTGCCAACACTGATGTTTAGGTCATTGCTGTGCTCTGGGGTGGGTGGGGGGCGGGCCCCTACACCCCTTTAATGTGTATACTAACGTTTGTCCGGGCCCCTTTAATGTGTATACTAACGTTTGTCCCAGTGGTGTTTTCCGTGATGGGCCATATCAAAATTTTGGCATTGTAAGACAGCCCCTGAGAATTTTTTCTCCATGTAAACTTGCAAACATGGGAGATGTGAGCATTAAGATTGTGTGAGGCGACCCATTGACATTGTCAACCCTGATGACCTGAGCGTTGATGTACAGTCTGGTGGGTGCTGGGCATTCACTAATGTCTGAAACATAGATCAGCATTTGATGCAGAGCCTTCCATTTTCAGTGCAAAAACTGCCGGGAAGTAACAAATGTCTAAGATTGCCCCAGTTGTTGCTTGTCATGCAGTAGAATCTGAAATTTGATAGGAAATTTGCTGACTGCAAATCTGCAGGGCGCATTGTCTGGTGTTGGTGTTTAGTGGGAGAGCGAACTTTTCTCGCTGATGTGGCAAAGTAGAGGATTTGATAGAATGTCGAGTTGACTTGCAGACAAACAAGTAAATAAACAGAGAATAAACAACAAAACAAAATGTGTGTGCACACGTGCTCACTACACACTCTACACACACACACACACACACACACACACACACATGCACACACACACCACGCACACACGCATGCTCGCATGCGCACACACATGCATGAACACATGCTTGCATGCACGCACGACATACACATGCACATGCACCTATCGTATACCCACGTATGCGCGAGCACACACACACACACACACACACACACACACACACAGCACCCACACACACACACACAGCACACACTCACCATGCACACTTTGTTGTTGTTTATCACTTAAGTGAAAAGATATTAAGTTGAAGAACGGCCAACACAACAACCACACACACACACACACACACACACACACACACCACACACACACAGCACAAACACCACACACACCACACACAACCCACCACCAACAACACAGCCCACACACGCACGCATATATAGCGCACTTCGTCATGCGATTGTGGTGGTCTTGGGAAAACCTGAATGCCGAGATGGGACAGATGTATGCTGTTGTCTGCTCTCTCTATCCCGCGCGGATCGTAACTTGACAGACGGAACACAACATGGCACTGCAGATGGGGAGAGACGGCCAATCCATTCCTCGCTGCACGCTGGGAGGGCAAGGGGATGGTGGGGGCTCGGATGGGGGTGGGGGTTGGAGAGGACGGTTGAAAGCAATGAGAAGATATGAAATATGAATTTATATCGGCTGTTCAGGGGGGGGGGGAGGAGAGGGGAGAGGGGGGAGGGTGGGTAGAGAGAGAAGAGAAGAAGGAGGAGAGGAGGAGAGAGGAGTAGAGAGAGAGGAGAGGGGGGTAGAGAGAGAGAGAGGAGGGAGAGGGGGGCAATCTCGCAACTTTGACAGAAAGTTTTGTGATGTGGTGATGGACCGTATTAGCCAGGATGGCAGGCGAGAGAGGAGGGGTGAAAAGGGGGGTGGGAGGCAGAGGAGAGAGAAGAGAGGGGGGGGGGAGAGAGAGAGAGAGAGGAGAGAGAGAGAGAGAGAGAGAGAGTGTGTGTGTGTTTGTGTGTGTGTGTGTTTCACGATCAGGATAAATACGTTGCTGGAACCTTCCAGGTTGTGTTGTGTGTGTGTGTGTGTGTGTGTGTTTCACGATCAGGATAAATACGTTGCTGGAACCTTCCCAGGTTTGGTGTGTGTGTGTGTGTGTGTGTGTGTGTGTGTGTGTAGCTTGTGCGCACGCGTTGTGTGTTGTGTGTGTGTGTGTGTGTGTGTGTGTGTGTGTGTGCATGCGTGGTGTGTGCTTGTGCGTCGCGTGCGTGTGCTGTGTGGCTGCGGCGCGTGGTGGTGTGCTAAGGTCATGTGAAGGAGGGGTTTTGGGGGGAAACGGGGTGTGATGGAGCAAAGATGAGGGGGGTGGGGGGGGGGTGGGGAAAGAGGGGGGAGGGGGTGCGAGGGGGGGGGGGGGGGGGGCAGTCGACATGAAAATAGCTTTGACAGCAAGTTTTGGGGACGATGTGATGGCCCCCTATTTCATTGCGGGGTCTGGGGCAGGACGAGGATGAAGGGGCGGGCGGTGGTGGTGAGGAGGAGGAGGAAGAGTAGAGGTGGTGAGGGGAGGGGGAGAAGAAGAGGGGGCGAGTGGAGGGAGAGAGGTAGCCATGTGTAATAGAGAAAGTCGTAAAGAGGCGAGGAAGGATTACTAATCAGTAAAGTCATATAAATTTCTCTCATCTCGCCTGCTTCGCCACACGTAAGACCTCCCACCGCCGCCCCCTCCCTCCCCCGTCCTCCCTTTTGCGTGCTCCCCATCCTCTACCCCCACCCCCCCACCCCCTGACCCCCCCCTCCCATCCTGCCTTCTGCGCGCGGATCCCCCCAGTGCGTTCCCACCCCCACACAGGCAGAAGGTGCTTGGTGGTATTTGGTGTCTCCGTCTGTCCGTGTGTCAGCTGTGGCGCGACTACGTGTTGCTGTTTATGTCTGTCTGTGGTCAGTGGCGTTCTTGGGCCATCCGATCAGGGAAGCTTGCTGGTGAATGGGGCTTTGCGCTTTCGTCTTTGCAAGGCCAGAGTGCAGTTTGCATTTCAAATGCATTGTTTTGCAGGCCAGAGTTGCAGTTTTGCTTCGATGCATTGTTTTGCAGGCCAGTGGTGCAGTTTGCATTCGATGCATTGTTTTGCAGGCCAGAGTGCAGTTTGTATTCCAATGCAATCGTTTTGCAGGCAGAGTGCAGGTTTGCATTCGATGCACGTTTTGCAGGCCAGAGTGCAGTTTGCATTCGATGCATTGGTTTTGCAGGCCAGAGTGCAGTTTGCATTCAATGCATTGTTTTTCAGGCCAGAGTGCAGTTTGCATTCGATGCATTATGGTTTTGCAGGCCAGAGAGCAGTTTGCATTCAATGCATTGTTTTGCAGGCTAGTGTGCAGTTCAGATTGCATGGCATTCAATGCCATTGTTTTGCAGGCTAGTGTGCAGTTTGCATTCAATGCATTGTTTTGCAGCCAGAGGCGTTTGCAGTCAATGCATTGTTTTGCAGGCCAGAGTGCAGTTTGCATTCAATTGCATTGTCAGCATTCTACGTCACCGAGAGTCTGTGGTGTACTTGTGGTCATTTGAATCCCCCCGACGACACACTTCAAGGTTGCACGTGTGTGTGTGTGTGTGTGTTGTGTGTGTTTGTGTGTGAGTTGTGTGTGTGCGTGTCGTGTTTTGTGAGTGTGGTGCGTGCGTGCGTGGGTTAATGGATACCCGCGATTTTGCACCAGTGTCAATAACAGTTTGGATCGGCACAACGTTAATTGTACCGGGGCAATGATGGTTGCAATCTGCACGGGAATGATCACCAATGCCATGGCAAGCAAAGAAGTTTTTAAACAGGAACTGTTCAAGTGGAACCCCAGTCAGACACGTGGTTGAAAACGATGAAAAACTGTTCTGTTCACTGTGGGCTTTATCAGCATTAGAACCATCTTCTTTTATTTTACGGGTGATCGTGAACGTATTCCAAGACAACAAACAGTGTTGAGCAGATTGAAGAAAAAAAACTACTGTTAGAATAAAAAGGTGATACATTGAAATCCAGCAATCAAATGAAATACGCATCATATCATGCATGCG
Source organism: Conus ventricosus (assembly GCA_018398815.1). Lineage (NCBI taxonomy): Eukaryota > Metazoa > Mollusca > Gastropoda > Neogastropoda > Conidae > Conus > Conus ventricosus. The sequence continues at coordinate 3,502,744 of CM031621.1, forward strand.
CTCGCGGCACGCACACACACACACACACTCACACACACACACACAACACACACACAACACACACACAACCAATGCACATTGCTTGCACAACTTAACGCGCACACACCAAACTTGTGCAGGCACAAAATGTGTGTGAATGCATGCGCGCTGGCGCGGCATGCGCCCGCGCACACACACACACACACACACACACACACACCACCACACACACACACACAGATAGAGAGAGAGTATTCAAACAGTTGAAAAGGAGAAACGTTAATTTATGAGAAGTGAAATGTAGTAAATTAAAAAGTTCAGAAGAGTGAAGTGGAAGAAATATTCGTGCTCGGGTGCATTTCACACACACACACACACGCACGCACGCACGCACGCACGCACGCACGCACGCAAGCACGCTCACTCACACACAGCACAACACACACACACACACACACACACAACTGAGTGACCTCTTTTGTCTGAAAGGGCGATTGTCAGCTGACCCTGTTGCTATTCACAGTTGTCATTTTCAGACGAATTTGAAGTTGCGCTGGTTTGCGCATTTTACTGACTTAGCCCAAACTGCAGTTGCTGTTTACACTGGGGAGGGGGGGGGAGGGGGGGATTGGGGGGGGGGGGGGGGGTGGAGTGCTTTTCGCCCTGTTTGTCAAATGCACCGTGACATTCATGTGTGTGTGTGTGTGGTGTGTGTGTGTGTGTGGTGGGGGGTTATGTGTGTGAAGGCATCTGGGCGTGGGTGTTCTGTTTGTTATAAGAGTTTTTTTTTTTGTTTTCCGTTCTAAGTTAAAATTGAAATTACATTGTATCAGATTTGCATACATACACCACATTTGTGTGTTATTGTGTTTATGGATCATTATGTGCCATGCACGCTAACGCCCTAATTACGGCCGCTTTGCGGTCGGCCTGGGCTATAAGCGACCTTCCCTCTCTCTCTCTCTCTGTCGCTCTCTGTATGTTCGGTACATAATTTTTTTTATGTGCACAGGCTTGCGCGTACACGCCCCCCCCCCCCACCCCCCCCCCCCCCCCCCCCCCCCCCCCCCCCCCCCCGGTCCTCAGTACATGCATGCTGCGAGGAGGAGAAAGAAGAGAAGGGGAGGTGGGAGGGGGAGGGGAGAAATAATGAATGAAAGGACAGGGTAGGGGGGGGGGGGGGGGGGGGGAGAGGCAAGGCGAGGTGGTGGTGGTGGTGGCGGCTCGGTGGGGGGGGGGGGGGGGGGGGACAGGGAGGCAGATGTTGTCTGGCTTTGGAAGCTGAGACAGGACTGGTATCAATCACACATATTGCACAGATGCTCCTTGGAGAGGAGGGAGGGGGGGGGCGTGGGGGAGGGGGGGGGGGGGTGGGGGGAGTCACATGCTCCTCTCCGCGCTGTGGAGAGCAAAAAGGCCTACTCGCGGATTTTGTTATCGGAAGTGAGGGCGTGGGGGGGGGGTTGGTTGGATGGTGTGGGAAAGGGAAGTGAGGGGGGGGTGGGGCGGGGTGGAGGGTTTTTGGACTTGAGGGAGGGGGGGGGGAAGGGAGCGGATTTTGAGCAGCGCAAGCTGGAAGGAGATGAGGGGGGGGGGGGGGGGAGGGGGTAGGGATGGAAAGGAGGGAGGGGTAAAAACTGGAGGCGAGGGTGGGGGGGGATGAGGGGGGGAGGGATGGTGGTGGTGTGGCTGGGCTGCACAGCCCCGACCCCCAGACCCCCCCCCCCCCCGGTGCTGACGTCATCTTTTGTTGGGTGGGAGGGGTGGGGGGGTGGGTGGGAGGGATATGAATTTGGGACGGCAGCGTGCGTGTGATCCTCTCGCCCCCCACCCCCCCCGCTCCCCAGGGGCCCCCCCGACCCCCACCCCACCTCCGGCCCTTTCCGCTCCTTACTCTCTCCCCTGTTTTGTTGGGCTTGTAACAGCAGGCGTTGGCCCTTCGGCCACCCCCCCCCCCCTCCCACTCGCCCCTCCCACTCCCCTCCTCGATCCCCCTTTCTTACCATCCCTCTTGCAGGTCCTTTCCTTCACTATCTCGGTGTCTCCCCCTCCCTTCCCCCCCCTCCTCTCCCTCCAATACCCCCCTCCCCCCCCCCCCTCGTCTGGATCCCCTATTTTCATCCCCAAAATTCAAGTTTTTGTGTTTTGTGAAGCCTCCGTGGACTGAGATCTCTCTCCTCTCTGCCTTCCCCCTCCCCCCCACACCCCACTCTTCCCTTTACTCCACCGTCTTCTATCTCTCCGCCGTTCAGGCTCTTGGTTCGCGGACGTTGGCCGAGGGTTGCCCCTCCCACTCCCCCCCACCCCCCCCCCCCCCCCCACCCCCCCCACCCCTCCGTCGGCCTCTATCCCCCCCACCCCCCTTGACTGCCTTGTTCCCGTATCTATCTCTTCTCACATCTATGGTCTTTATTTTCAACCACCCAACCCACTCTATCTCCCCAACCCACCCACCCCTTCACACCGTGCATTCTGGTGTGGCTTCCTGTGTGTGTGTGTATGGGGGCTGGCTGGCTGGCTCGACTGACTGACTGACCTGACCCGAGGATGCTGTGATGTTGACGCTGGATGTGCGAAGTCCTCACTCTCAGTCTCGGGCTTGTTCCGGCTGTATTTGGGCTGCGTTCTTCCGCCTTGGCCCGGATAAGCTTTGTCTGTCTGTTGGTCTGGTCTTGTCTAGCGGTATTTTCTGGCTGGCTGTCTGTCTGTCGGCTGGACTTCTGTATGTATCTCGCGTCTGCCTGTACATTTTCGGTCTTTTGTCGTCCCATTTTTCGTGGAGCTGTTATTATCTTGGTATTTTCTTTATGATTATTGTTATTTACTGTTATCACTATTTCATATTAGGTTACTACTATTATTCTCATTTGGTTTATGTTTGTATTGTCTGTATGTCTTGCCTTCAATCTATTTGTCACGTGACACACAAAACACACACCACACACACACACACACACTCTCTCTCTCTCTCGCTCTCTTCTCTCTATCCTCTCGTCGCTCTCTCTCTTTCTGTCTTCCCTCCCCCCTCCCTACCCTCTCCATCTATCTCTCTTGATCTCGATAGATTTTTTTGCGCGTTTCTGTTTTTCCATGCTGTTCCATCCGAGAATCTTTGTGGACTGTCTCTTTTATTTCTGTCTGTGACTGTTACGTGGTCTATCATGATTTGGTATGGCTGTCATGTCATGCAATGATTAGCACTGTGTGTTGTGTCTTTCCTGTCGCTCTCTCTCTCTCTCTGTGTGTCTTTGTCCTCGTCTCGGTCTTTGTCTGTCTGTCTGTATGCTCTCTCTCTCGGTCTCAGGCGTTCTCTGGCCTATCGCTGTCCCACCTGCCCTCTCCCGCCTTCTCTCTATCTCTCTCTCGTTCTGTCTGGTCTCTTGTATCTGGTGTCTCGTGTCTGTCGTGTTCTGATCGGTTTTCCTTGATTCCCATCTCCTTTTCATACTCCTCGCTCTCTCTCTCTCTCCCTCTCTCTCTCACTCTCTCTCTCTCTCTCTCTCTCTCTCTCTCTCTCTCTCTCTCTCTCTTCTCTCATCGTGTGTGTGTGTGTTGTGTGTGGGGTGTGTGTGTGTGTGTGTGTGTTGTGTGTGTGGGTGTGTGTTGTGTGTGTGGTGTGTGGGGTGTGTGTGTGTGTGTGCTGTGTGGTGGATCGGGTGTGTGTGTGGGGTAGTGTGTGTGTGTGTGGGTGGCGTGGGCGGTGTGTGGGGGGTGTTGTGGTGGTAGTGGCGGTGAGGTTGGCTGGGATATTCCTGGTATCTTATGTGGCCTGTTCAGGCCGTTGCTTAACAGGATTCTTCTGCTGTACGTCTGGCATGTATTGCTACGGTGACGTCCAGGCTGTAATGGCTAGGTGATGTCTGGCTGTATGGTATGTGACGTAGGCTGTATGCTAGATGACGTCAAGCTGTATAAGGCTAGGTGACGTCTGGCTGCATCATGGCTAGGTGACGTCTGCTGTATGTGTAGGTGACGTCAGGCTGTATGGCTAGGTGACGTTGCTGTATGGCTTGGTGACGTCTGGCTGTATGCTAGGTGACGTCTGGACTGTATGGCTAGGTGATGTTGGCTGTATGGCTAGGGACGTCTGGCTGCCCATCAGACACGCCCTCCCTCATCTCCCTCATCTTCGCACTCCACTGTCATAATCATACCAGGCACTCCCCCCCCCCCTCACCCCTCTGTCTGTTGTCTGTCTGTGTCTGTCTGCCTGCCTCTCTCATCATCGTTTCTGTCTTTTTGTCTGTTCGTCAGTTCGTCTGTCATCTACTTCTCTCTCTCTCTCTCTCGCTCTCTCTCTCTCTCTCTCTCTCTCTCTCGGTCTCTCTCTCTCCATCGTTTTCTGTTTCAAGTTTGTTCATTCGGTCATCAGCCTGTCCGTCTACTTGTTTCTCTCTCTTTCTGTCTTCTTGCTCTCTTTTTTCTCTCTCTCACCTCTCACTGTCTCTTTCTGTCCGCCTGTCTGTCTCTCTCACTCGCTCTTTTCACGTCCACCTCCATCTCCCTCTGTCCCTGTCTGTCTGTGTCTGTCTCACTCTCTCCCTCTCTCTCCCTCTCTCTCTCTCTCTCTCTCACTCTCCCTCACTCTCTCTCTCACTCTTTTCATATCCATCCTCCATCCCCCCTCTCTGTCTCTGTGTTCTTTTGTATTTGCCTCACAGGTGGACGCCCCTCCTTCCCCCCTCCTCACCCCCTCCCCCCCCCCCCCCCCCCCCCCCCCCCCCCCCTCCCCCCCCCCCCCCCCTGTCTCTCCTCCCCCCCCCCCCCCCCCCCCCCCCCCCCTCCCCCCCCCCCCTCCCCCCCGCCCCCATCTCTGCCTTTCCCCACTGTCTCTCTCCCCCCCACCCCTACCTCTCCCCTCCCAGAGCTCAGCTTCTTGTCTGATTCCTTCTCTGTCTGCTCGTATTGTCTGTCTGTCTGTGTCTGCCTGTCTGTCTGTCTGTCTTTCTGCCTGTCTCTTCGTCTCCTCTCCGAGTGTCTGTCTTCTTTGTGCTCCTTTTGTCCCTCTTCCCTTCTGTCTGTAGGTGATGTCCCGTCCTCTGTCTCTCTTTCGTGTCTGTCATGTGCTTCCCCCTCTGTCTCTCTGCCCCTTCCGCTGACCCCCTTCTGTCCCTCCAGTGGTCTCGCTTCCTGTCTGATTCTGTCTGCCATGTCTGTCTGTGTCTGTGTCCTGTCTGTCTGTGTCTGCCATGTCTGTCGTGTGTCTGTGTCTGCCATGTCTGTCTTGTCTGTCTGTGTCTGCCATGTCTGTCTGTGTCTGCCATGTCTGTCTGTGTCTGTGTCTGCCATGTCTGTCTGTGTCTGTGTCTGCCATGTCTGTCTGTGTCTGTGTCTGCCATGTCTGTCTGTGTCTGCCTTGTCTGTCTGTGTCTACCATGTCTGTCTGTGTCTGCCATGTCTGTCTCAGTGTCTCTGTGTCTGCCATGTCTGTCTCAGTGTCTGTCTGTGTCTGCCATGTCTGTC
>CM031621.1:3513185-3627043 GCA_018398815.1 Conus ventricosus
AGGATTAAAAGAAGAGAATTTTTTTTCCCAGCTCATAGAGATCAGTGATTCAGATCTTGGCAGGACTTGTGGGGTTAGGGGTGAGAGCATGACTTTGTCAGAAGACCAGTTCTTGAGATCGTGGCAGAATCTAGTGGGTCAGGGGTAGAGATGTGTCCCGTTCTCGCAGGAGGTCAGTGACTTTGATCTGTGGAGGAACTTGTGAGGTAGATGTGACATTGCTGCTCATCTTCTAGCTTTTTTTTGGTTTTCTTTTTTTGGGGGTGGTGGGGGGGGGGGGGGGGGGGGGGTCGGGTGGTGTGTGGAAATTTAATCATTTGTTTCGTGTTTTTGTGTGTATGTGTGCTGGAAACTCTTGATAATTCATCGTGGGTGTTCTTGTCACACAGCCCAGCAGTGACCTCTGATTTTTTGTTTTTAAATCATGGTTTTGTTGTGTGTTTTTCTAATCTTGTTTGTTTGTTGTTTGTTTTTCTCTAACTCTCTATTTGGGTAGGGCTGGGTAAACAAAAAAAGTACTGGCTTGTTTATCCTCTGAGAGTTGTAAGATGGGTAATGCACTACTTACTGAAAGTGGTCAGCCAGGGAGATAGTGTGTGACAGGTGAAAGGTGCCAGCCAGGGCAGAGTGTGTGACAGGTGAAAGGTGTCAGCCAGGCAGACAGTGTGAAAGGTGTCAGCCAGGCAGATAGTGTGAAAGGTGAAAGGTGTCAGCCAGGCAGATAGTGTGTGACAGGTGAAAGGTGAGTCAGCCAGGCAGGACAGTGTGAAGGTGAAAGGTGTCAGCCAGGCAGATGTGTGAAAGGTGGTCAGCCAGGCAGATAGTGTGACAGGTGAAAGGTTCAGCCAGGCAGACAGTGTGTAAAGGTGTCAGCCAGGCAGTGGTGGGAAAGGTGTCAGCCAGGCAGATAGGTGGACAGGTGAAAGGTGTCAGCCAGGCTGACAGGTGAAGGTGTCAGCCCGGCAATAGTGTGAAAAGGGGAAAGGGGTCAGCCAGGAGACGTTGACAGGTGAAAATGTCGCCAGGGGGACGTGGAAAAATGTCGCCCGGCAGATAGTGTGAAGGTGAAAAAGGGGTTTAGCCCGAGATAGGTGACAGGTGAAAAGGTGTCAGCCGGCACGGTGACGGTGAAAGGTGTCAGCCAGGCGTGTGTGAAAGGTGTCAGCCAGGATTAGTTTGGGGCAGGGAAAGGGTTCAGCCAGGCAGACAGTGTGAAAGGTGTCAGCCAGGCAGATAGTGTGAAAGGTGAAAGGTGTCAGCCAGGCAGATAGTGTGACAGGTGAAAGGTGTCAGCCAGGCAGACAGTGTGTGACAGACTGTGAAAGTGGGTGACATGGGAATTGACAGTAGGTCGTGTTGTTGACAGTAGGACGTGTTGTTGACAGTAGGACGTGTTGTTGACAGCAGGACACGTTGTTGACAGACTGACACACATGGATGATCATGCCGGCCATGCATCAGGAGCAGTCCAGTGGGAATGACAATGAAGGCAAAGGACTGGGAAACTGGAAAAGACTGTAATGCACTGCCGTGGCTTTTGTATAAAACCTCATTTTGCTGTTGGGTTTTTTTCTCTCCTTCTTTTGATTGAGCTTTTTGTATCAGTGTTTTGTTGTTGTAAGTGACCATTCATGTCTGTTATGCAAATTATAAGACAAAATAATGCAATACGCACTTGCTCTGAAACAGATGGACACAGACAGTCAACTAACCAACAAAAATGTTCACCTACAAGCCGGCAAGCTTTCAAACAAGAAAACAGACTAGCAAGCCAGCTAGTGAGCGTAATGCTAATAGAGAAAGATAGATTTGGTTGTTTTTTTTACACCTCCCCACCTCTTCCCTTGCATCTCTCATCACACCTTCTGCCCCCAAAAGAAGGAAGTCAGCTTACCATTGTTATTTTCCCTTGAAAAGAAAATTGATTCCCAGTAGAAAAAAAAAATAAACGAAAGGGGAGATAAAAAAAAATTGCAATGTCTGCCTGATCCACTACAGCACTAGGGCTTGAGCCTGAATAGAATGTTCAGCTGCGGTGCAACTGGTTTGCAAAATTTCCCTTCAATGGAAAACAACAACAACAACAACAACAAACAAAAATTCTCCTTTAGGGACAGGGTATACTGATCATCTTGATATCAGAAGGGATGCTCACCAAGAAGATTTTTGCTCAGAAAAATAACATCGCTTTGCAGTGATAGCATCTACTTACCACAGGCCTTGAATTCTCTTCCCTACGGCATGACTTGTTTTTTTTTTCTTTCCCCAAGGTTGAGCTGATAAGGTGCTTTTGAAACAGCCACTGAGTGGTCAGAGTCTTCCTGTTCCGCTCTCTTTACCCAGGTTCCCCTGAATGCTTTTAAACCATGGGGGTTCAGTTGAGCAGAAAGAATGTGAGGAAGGTTACCAGAGCTGCACTGAGCGGGTCAGAGGAGTGGGGGCACTGTGACGGATGGGGCACTTGCTCAGAGTTGCCTACCGTTCCTGAGCAGCCTTATTTGATCCGGATCTAAGTAAAAATATCCCTTAGTCCGGAAAGTACGGTTATCGAAAGTATGCTCCGGAGAAAAAAAACGCCGTGGAAAATTTCGTGGGTGGGGGGGGGATTTTGGCTTGCCTTCACCAAGTGTGAGTTCGAGCATGCGCAATGGGAAACGCTTTGTAAACCAAGTTTTCTGATTGGTTGACCCACTTCACTTCACTTCCCTTCAAGCTCGCTGGCTGGCCTAGGCCTAGTAGGTGCAGGCATTCAAGTTTCAAAATGGCCAGCAAGAGGAAGCAAAGCGATCAGTGTGGTTCGTCTGAAGATCGTTCTGAAACTCCACCACGGGATGTGAAAAAACCACGACGAATGCAGGCTTTCAAAACGGATTATTCCGAGAAGTGGCCCTGTTTAAGACCTGGACAGAAGGGGCAAACATTCGGATTTTGCTCTGTGTGCAAGTGTGACTTTTCCATCGCTCATGGTGGAAAGGACGACTGCCGTCGGCACATCGAATCGAAAAAACATGCCGAGTATGAGAGCAGAGCCAAGGAAGTGGGCAAATGCCTGAAAATATCAGGATTTTTCACTTTGAGCAGACGCACTTGAACTGTCTGTTCCTGACAAAAATCCTGTGTTCCTGATTTCTGAGACATTTGTTCCTGTGAGCAAATTTTGGGGTAGGCATGTCTGCTTGCTCAGCCAGTTCTTCCAATCTCCAGCGTGGCTTCTGGTTGTCCAGTTCTTCCAATCTCCAGCGTGGCTTCTGGTTGTCCAGTTCTTCCAATCTCCAGCGTGGCTTCTGGTTGTCCAGTTCTTCCAATCTCCAGCGTGGCTTCTGGTTGTCCAGTTCTTCCAATCTCCAGCGTGGCTTCTGGTTGCCAGTTCTTCCAATCTCCAGCGTGGCTTCTGGTTGTCCAGTTCTTCCAATCTCCAGCGTGGCTTCTGGTTGGCCAGTTCTTCCAATCTCCAGCGTGGCTTCTGGGTTGGCCAGTTCTTCCAATCTCAGCGTGGCTTCTGGTTGCCAGTTCTTCCAATCTCCAGCGTGGCTTCTGGTTGTCAGTTCTTCCAATCTCAGCGTGGCTTCTGGTTGGCCAGTTCTTCCAATCTCCGCGTGGCTTCTGGTTGTCCAGTTCTTCCAATCTCCAGCGTGGCTTCTGGTTGTCAGTTCTTCCAATCTCCAGCGTGGCTTCTGGTTGGCCAGTTCTTCCAATCTCCAGCGTGGCTTCTGGTTGGCCAGTTCTTCCAATCTCCAGCGTGGCTTCTGGTTGCCAGTTCTTCCAATCTCCAGGTGCTTTGTTGCCAGTTCTTCCAATCTCCAGCGTGGCTCTGGTGGCCAGTTCTTCAATCCGCTGGCTTCTGGTTGTCCAGTTCTTCCAATCTCCAGCGTGGCTTCTGGTTGGCCAGTTCTTCCAATCTCCTGCATGGCTTCTGGTTGTCCAGTTCTTCCAATCTCCAGCGTGGCTTCTGGTTGTTCAGTTCTTCCAATCTCCAGCGTGGCTTCTGGTTGGCCAGTTCTTCCAATCTCTGCATGGCTTCTGGTTGTCCAGTTCTTCCAATCTCCTGCATGGCTTCTGGTTGTCCAGTTCTTCCAATCTCCTGCATGGCTTCTGGTTGTCCAGTTCTTCCAATCTCCAGCGTGGCTTCTGGTTGTTCAGTTCTTCCAATCTCCAGCGTGGCTTCTGGTTGTGGCAGTATGCCCGAGATTTCGCTTTTCATAATGTGTTCATTTTGGGTCTCACCCCGCTTCACTAAAGTACAACAGGATTGAAAAAGTCACTCATCATCATATGCCACTGGCAGAAAAGCGAGCTTTTGTTCTCTGCAGTGTCATTTCTTTGCCCTGATCCTAAACACTGGAGTGGGGTGGGGGTGGGGGGGGGGGGGGAGGGGGTACACAACTCTTGCACAATCCATTTCGCCCGTAGGATGACTGATGAAGAAGCATTCCAAAAAGTCAGTAGACGCGCCGGCATGTGAAAGCAGCAGTTTGAGGCAGCGGTGTGCTGTGGCCTGTTCCAGCACAAGCGGATCACCGCCAAAGATGCCCTGACCCATCCGTACCTCGACGAGGGACGCCTTCGCTTCCATTCTGCATGTGCACGTGCTGCGTGCCCGCCTCCGCAGTCAGCCAGCGGCAGTTCTGCAGCGACTGTGAGCCGGAGTGCCCACGCCCTTCAACCAGGACTTCGAGGACCAACTCACATCCATCAGCCGTGTTCGAGGTGAGAAGAGCAGGGGGGGGGGGGGGGGGGGGGGGGGGGGGGGGGGGGGGGGATTTCTAAACTTTTATTTTTATTTTTTTTTAGTACCAATTTTTGTAGTACCAATCGAAATGGATTTACTACCTTTTTGTTTTGTTTGTTTTTATGTTGGGTTTGTTATAAACGGGATTAGTGATTGGTGTACAGAAATGGAAATACTTTTCCAGTTGTGTTTTGTTGTCCTTTTCACCAGTAGTAGAAATCTTTTCTTGTATCAGTAGCTAAGAGCGAGTTTATATATATATATATATATTTGATTATTCAATTATAAACGAAGCTTGCTCTTATGTCTTAGATTGAAGAAATAGGGGGAGATAAGCATTCATTATATTATATATATATATATATATATATATTTGTATATGTTTTTCTTTCTTTTTTCTTTCTTTCCTCTGGATGTAAGAGATATGAGTTGTTTCCCCTTCACTTGGTGAGTAACTCCACCCCCCTGTGGTGTGTTTTCTGGTTTCAGACGCTCTACACGACTTCATCATTCGACAACAGCAGCGTTCCAAGCGCGTTCCCCTCACGCTGAACCCCAACTCGTTCAACTACAAAAACTTCCAGAAGTGAGTCCCTGGTTCCTTCGTGGCGCTGTCCGCAGGCCTGCTCTGTCTGCATTGGTGTGGTGTTTTGAAAGGCTGTTGAATGCGCCCACACAGGCGGCAGGGAGTCACATATGTGCATGCCTGTGGCATGTAGTCATGCGCCCACACAGGCGGCAGGGAGTCACATATGTGCATGCCTGTGGCATGTAGTCATGTGTACACACACGTGCGTGCGTACTCGTGAATGCATGCACAGATGGACACATACAGCCACAAAGGGGGAGTGGAGGGGGATACACATTCTCACACACACACACACACACACACACACACACACACACACACACACACACACACAGAGCACACACACACACACACACACACACACACACACACACACACACACACACACACACACATGTACATACACACACACACACACACACACACACACACACACACACACATACACACACACACACATACACACACACACACACACACACACAACACACACACACACACACATGTGCATGTACATACACACACGCACATGCACATACACAAACACATACACTCACTCACACACACGCACGCATGCATGCACACACACATACACACACACACACAAACTCATACACTCAACACACACTCACACACTGAACACCATCTCTCTCATCTCCAAAACTTCCTGAAGTTAATCCAAGACCTGTTCATCCAGTGTGTATATGCTTGTACTGACAGCATTTAAAATTTTTCTTTTTCTTTTCTTTTTTTTTTATAGAAAAAAGAGCGATCATTGGAGAGGGGGAAACAGGCTTACAAGCACAGGAAAGTAACATGCATAGATGAATGTGGCATGCATGTATCTGCATGCACAAGCCTTCTGTGTACACACACTTACAAACACACACATACACACATTGACACGAAGTTGGACACTCACTAATTAAGAGGTGGGGTAAGGGAGGGGGACTCGCTAACAAACGGAATGGATCACACACACACACACACACACACACACACACACACACACACACCACACACACACACACACACACACACCACACACACACACACTTCACTTTGGTATATGTCCACATGGACATGTGCATGCACACACATCCAAACAAGAAATGTTGCTTGTGTGTTTTACTTTTGTTACACAGTTGATTTTTCATCTTCCTTTTTTTTTTTTTTTTTTTTTAAATTTTATTTTGCTTGCTGTGGCATGATCGATTGTACGCTGCCTTTCTTGGAATCGGAGTATTTCTGAATGTTGATTTTGTGTGCTTCTCTTACTGAATGTCTGCAATGAGTTGTGGGTGGGTGGTGGTGGTGGTGGTGATGTTTGGACTCTTGCTTATTCAAATGGTTTTTTTCTTTGTGTGTGTGTGTGTGCTTTGTTGTTTTCATCTTATACAAAAAAATCCTTACTGATGTTTTAGATTGGCATAAACGCAGTCTGGAATGTCAGTATTTCTCCTTGATATCACTCTGTGAATGTGTTGGTTTTTGTCAGACTGGCATTTTGGAGGTGTTGTGTTCAGTGCAGGGGGAACAGCTTTGATTTCAGTGGAGGTGTAAGTTGGTATTGTTAGCTTGCCTTAAGCAGGGTGTGTGTGTGTGTGTGTGTGTGTGTGTGTGTGTGTGTGTGTGTGTGTGTGTGTGTGTGTGAGTGAGAGAGAGAGAGAGAGAGAGAGAGAGAGAGAGAGAGAGAGAGAGAGAGAGAATGAAAATGTGTGTGTGTGTGTGTGTGTGTGTGTGTGAGAGAGAATGAATGTGTGTGTGTGTGTGTGTGTGTGTGTGTGCACACATACATTTATATGTTTTAAAAATTATGTGTGGATGAACATGTATGTATGGGCGTGTGTTTGTGTGTATATGTGTGTGCGCGCCTGTGTGTGTGAATGAAAAGTGTGTGTGTGAGAGTGTAGAAAGTGTTGTGCGTGTGCGTGTGTGTGTACCACAACTATACAGCTATGCAGGCATGATAAATGGAAGGAGAGAGGCTGTGTTTTGACCATCATGTGTGCATCCTATTCGCATTTTCATTTTCTGGGTGTGATCCTTGCTTGTTTGTGTTGATCCTTCCATTTTGATTGATTTGAAAACAAAAACATTTGCGCATTGATTCGTTTTTGATTTCTTACATGTGTGAGCTTACAGTTTCCCGATGCCACTGCACTTTGACCCGCTGCCTTCCCCCATGATGCTTTGAAATAGTGATGATAATGAAAAGAATCATGATGATAACAACAGTATTAGTAATCACAGTGTAAATGGTAGCAACAACAGCGACGGTGGTATAACAATAGTACTAATAACAACGGCAGTGATGATAGTCATGATTATCATAACAGGGATGATAAAGATAACAGTAATAACTGACGGGCGTAGCATTGATGGAGTGGGCAAAAACAAGATGTCGAACCGAAGTGTACATATTTGCTGAATGAAACCAATCATGACAGTCATAGGTTTAGTTGTGGCAGCAGCAGCAGCAGAAACGGCAGCGGCAGCAGCAGCAGCATAATGTATATGGTATAGTAGTGGTAGTAGTTGCAGTTAGTAATAGCGCAGCGCACAGCAGCGTTGAGTATGGAGTGTATGTAGTTCAGCGGTAGTGTGTGTGCGAGTTGTAGCTGTGTAGTAACATGTTGTCAATGCTGGAAGCAGCCTTACATTGATCGGGTCACCTGTGCAGGATGTATCGGGGGGGAAAGTGAAGTGGGGTCACACTGTGACAGTTGTCATCGGAGGGGAAAGGGATGGGGTCAAGTGACAGGACTGATATCATTCGGAGGAAAGGTGAATGGGGTCACACTGTGACAGGACTGATATCATCGGAGGGGAAAGGGAAAAAAAAAAGAAGAAAAATGTGCAAAAATAAACAAAGCACATTCTTCGTTCTGTCTCTGTGAGGTATGCGCATACGTAATTATGCACACAGCCATCGTTCTCCATTGAATTGTAACCTGTAGAAATTTGACTGTTCAAGGACATGCTTGCATGCCAGTTTGTACACCCGCATATACATGAAAATCAGAGGGAGAAAAACAGGTGGTTAATCTTGTACTTCTATGATTATTTAGTTTAAAATCGCCTTAAACAAAAAAAAAAAAGAAGAAAAACCTCCGACATCAGGAGAATGAATCATGTGTGTTGGTATGGATTGCATCTGCAAGATAGGGGCACCACAACTTGAAGTTGAGTCGTTCAAATTCACAGAGAAAAACATTCTAAGCAGATGTCATTAAAGACCATGAAAATTAAAAGTGTTAGTGTATGTGATTGTGACAAGTAGGCCGTGCAGATGCTTCTGTCTTTTCCAAATGGTGAAGAGCGCCTGGATTTGTTTCTTTGGCTGGTTTTTTTTCTTTCTTTTTTTTTTTCCTTTAATTTTCGTTTTTTTTTTTATTTCCCATTCTTTCTGTCCGCTGTCTTTAACCCATGTTATCAATTTTTGAAAAAAAAAAAAAAAAAGAAAGCAACAAAACACTAAACGCATGGCTGGCAGCGATGGCATGGTTCCATTTCCTTATCTTCTTTTTTTCAGTTTTCTGGATTGAATCCGTCAGCATTTTTTGTTTTGTTAGTTGGCGATAAAAATCACTTTCAGATTTGCTTTGTAAACAGAATGAGATGATCTGCACTAGGTAGAACTGCCAAATGATGTTTTTTTTTTTCTGTTTGAGCAAACGGGGGGGGGGGGGGGGGGGGGGGGGGGCGGGGGGGGGGGGGGGAAGAAAGAAGGGGAGAAAGAAATTTTTTTCATCGTTATACTCTACAGGAGTGTGGGTGGGGGAGGTTAGGTCAGATGGTGGGAAGGGGGAGGAGAGACAGGTGCTTGATTTGCATTTCAGTGCCAGGGGGACAAACTCATACACAGAAAGAACAGAGTGGGATGAAACAGAAAGCCAGGGGACAAACTCATGCACAGAAAGAACAGAGTGGGATGAAACAGAAAGCCAGGGGACAAACTCATGCACAGAAAGAACAGAGTGGGATGAAACAGAAAGCCAGGGGACAAACTCATACACAGATAGAAAGACAGAGTCGATGAAACAGAAAGCCAGGGGACAAACTCATACACAGAAAGAACAGAGTCAGATGAAACAGTAAGCCAGGGGACAAACTCATAGTCAACAGAGGTGGGCAGACTCCCTCATGCCCCCTCCCCCTTCAAAGAATCGCCCTCCAGACAGGAAGGAATATGAACCAGTTCACAACCCCCCACCAACTAAGCAGTTATACAGCGACAACAGAATAGAGTTATACATACATGTACAGAGTGAGATCCATAAAACTGCTGTCACCTTCTTCAGTACCGTGAAGTAAAAGAAACAGTAGATGAAAGACAGATGAATGAATAGATGGAATGAAGGAATGAAGAAAAAGGAAAGGAATGCAGGGTAAGATATCTAAACGGAAAGAATGAAGGAATGAAGAAAAAGGAAAGGAATGCAGGGTAGATATCTAATGAATGAAGAAAAGGAAAGGAATGCAGGGTAGATATCTAATGAATGAAGAAAAAGGAAAGGAATGCAGGGTAGATATTAATGAATGAGAAAAAGGAAAGGAATGCAGGGTAGATATCTAATGAATGAAGAAAAAGGAAAGGAATGCAGGGAAGATATCTAATGAATGAGAAAAGGAAAGGAATGCAGGGAAGATATCTAATGAAGAAAAAGGAAAGGAATGCAGGGTAGATATCTAATGAATGAAGAAAAAGGAAAGGAATGCAGGGTAGATATCTAATGAATGAAGAAAAAGGAAAGGAATGCAGGGTAGTATCTAATGAATGAAGAAAAAGGAAAGGAATGCAGGGAAGAAATCTAATGAATGAGAAAAAGGAAAGGAATGCAGGGAAGATATCTAA
Organism: Conus ventricosus; assembly: GCA_018398815.1. Classification (NCBI taxonomy): domain Eukaryota; kingdom Metazoa; phylum Mollusca; class Gastropoda; order Neogastropoda; family Conidae; genus Conus; species Conus ventricosus. The sequence goes on from CM031621.1 coordinate 3,523,362, forward strand.
GAATGAAAAAAAGGAAAGGAATGAGGGAAGATATCTAATGAATGAAGAAAAAGGAAAGGAATGCAGGAAGATATCTAATGAATGAGAAAAGGAAGGAATGCAGGGAAGATATTAATGAATGAAGAAAAAGGAAAGGAATGCAGGGTAGATATCTAATGAATGAAGAAAAGGAAAGGATATGAGGGTACTGCATATCTAATGAATGAAGAAAAAGGAAAGGAATGCAGGGTAGCATATCTAATGAATGAGAAACAGGAAAGGCAATGCAGGGTAGAATCTAATGAATGTAAGAAAAAGGAAAGGAATGCAGGGTAGATATCTAATGAATGAGAAAAGGAAAGGAATGCAGGTAGATATCTAATGAATGAAGAAAAAGGAAGGACATGCAGGGTAGATATCATGATGAAGAAAAAGGAAAGGATGCAGGGTAGATATTAATGAATGAAGAAAGGAAGGAATGCAGGGTAGTTCTAATGAATGAAGAAAAAGGAAAGGATGCAGGGTAGCAAAAGGATGATAGAAAGATAAAGAATGAATCGTCACTGGCAAACCAGAAATAAGATAAAGGTTGCTATAATATAATAATAATAATAAGAATACTTATATAGCGCCTATTCTCGGTAGGACCAAGCTCTAAGCGCTTTACAATCCACACTCGTTTACACAACGGGCTGCCTACCTGGGTAATGCCGACTGAAGAGCTGCCAGCTGGCGCTTCATTCAGTCGTTTCCCGTGTCATCCATTCAGTATCGTTCAATATCGATCACTCATTTTCCTTACTTCCTTATTTTTCCATTTAACACCAGGGTGCATGTAGAGTAACGTGATCTCCATACCAACGGCCAAATGGCTACTCTCCGAAAGATGATGCGGATTTTAACGTGTGTGAAGATGTTATCAGGTCAACAAGACAGGAACCTCGTTATTTAACATTCGAAGACTGTATGGGAAATGGAGGTCGAACCAATGTTAGACATCAGGGGAAAAAACTCCTGATGAAACGCCGGCGGAGAGGTCTCGATGACGCAAACCAGGATACCAAGATACGAGTCAGGCGCTCTTACAACTGAGCATTAAGGGCTGCTCTAAGAGAAATAAAGGGAGACGCAAAAAAAAAAAGAAGAGTATATATATATGTGTTATAATGTATATCAGGGTATATAACCAGAAGTCAAGGGATGATAACATGCGTTGAGGCCATGTTCATTCAGAAATAAAAAGGGACAGAACACAAGGAGATATTAACCAGAAATAAAGGGAGGAACGGATTATGAATTTGGTGCATTATTGGACATAAAGGAAGATGAAACATATATACGGGGGAGAGCATACATTAACACCTAATACAGGGAGGAATGATATGAAATCTAGGCACATTTACAGAGATAAAGAGGAGAGATGAAATATATATATATAGACTAATATTATATATAATATAGATTAATCAATATATTAAATATATAGTATGAAGACTGATAACATTAACACCAATAAAGGGAGGACATATGATAGGGAAGTGACTCGAGCTCAGAAAGAGGGAGGAACACATAGTTGGGATGCAGTAACCAGTAAAGAGAGGAGACAGAATATAAAGAGGCTACATATTAATGTATTGAATCCAGAAATAAACGAGGGACAGGATGAGGACAGACTAATAATGTAGAGAAATGAAGGGAGGGACAGAGAGAGAGGCTACATGATGTAGAAATAAAGGGAGGGGCAGAGAGAGGCTACATGATATGAGAAATAAAGGGAGGGACAGAGAGAGAGGCTACATGATGTGAGAAATAAAGGGAGGGATAGAGACAGGCTACATGATGTGAGAAATAAAGGGAGGGACAGAGAGAGGCTACATGATGTGAGAAATAAAGGGAGGGACAGAGACAGGCTACATGATGTGAGAAATAAAGGGAGGGATAGAGAGAGGCTACATGATGTGAGAAATAAAGGGGACAGAGAAGGCACATGATGTGAGAAATAAGGGAGGGACAGAGACAGGCTACATGATGTGAGAAATAAAGGGAGGGACAGAGAGAGGCTACATGATGTGAGAAATGAAGGGAGGGACAGAGACAGGCACATGATGTGAGAAATAAAGGGAGGGACAGAGAGAGGGCTACATGATGTGAGAAATAAAGGGAGGGACAGAGAGAGGCTGACATGATGTGAGAAATGAAGGGAGGGACAGAGACAGGCTACATGATGTGAGAAATAAAGGGAGGGACAGAGAGAGGCTACATGATGTGAGAAATAAAGGGAGGGACAGAGACAGGCACATGATGTGAGAAATAAAGGGAGGGGACAGAGTAATAAGGAGGCTAGTAAGGAGGGACAGAATGTAACTGAGGCTTTATTAGCGGAGGAGTGTAGAAGGGAAGAAATATATATGAGGTTTTATTAGCGAGGAGTGTAGAAAGGGACAGATATATATGAAGGGTTTATTAGCGAGGAGTGTAGAAAGGGAAGAAATATATATGAGGCTTTATTAGCGGGATGTGTAGAAAGGGAGAAAGATATATGAGGCTTTATAATAGCGGGAGTGTAGAAAGGGAAGAAATATATTGAGCTTTATTAGCGAGGAGTGTAGAAGGGAAGAAAATATTATGAGGCTTATTAGCGAGGGATGTGTAGAAAGGGAAGAAATAATATGAGGCTTATTAGCGAGGAGTGTAGAAAGGGAAGAAATATATATGAGGCTTTATTAGCGAGGAGTTTAGAAAGGGAAGAAATATATATGAGGCTTTATTAGCGAGGAGTGTAGAAAGGGAAGAAATATATATGAGGCTTTATTAGCGAGGAGTGTAGAAAGGGAAGAAATATATATGAGGCTTTATTAGCGAGGAGTGTAGAAAGGGAAGAAATATATATGAGGCTTTATTAGCGAGGAGTGTAGAAAGGGAAGAATTATATGAGGCAGCACTGACCCAGAGCAGAAAAATATAAGAAGGAAAAGAAAATTGAAAAGGACTGTGCTGACCTCGAAATAAAGGAATGGACAAAATATCAGATATTCTTAGCAGATGGCTTGAAGTTAAACCACAGACAGGAACCAGTGATGCATCTGTCACTAACATCGGGGGGGAGAGAGAGGGAGGGAGAGAGGGGACAGCATGCTCCCACTCTCCGTTTCAAAGTTAGCGAACGACTTTTACTGTTTGTGGAAGATGAGAGACAGGAGAGGGAGAGAATAAATGGCGTCGGGATTAACGACCAAAACGATGTGACCTATGACTGTCTGTTACTATTTGTGCAGTGGCATCAGGAGCCGTAACTCTTCTAGTCTTCTGGGGCCTGTGGGCTACAGTCAGCTGGCCAGGCCCTTGGGGCCTTCGGTCCCCTCGGGCCACTGACAGGGCCGGGGGCCCCCCCTGCCCTGCCCTGCCCCGCCTATCCACCCATCCACCCCTCCACACACCTTCTCTCTCTTCACCCTGGACTAAGACTTTGATGACCTTGACCTCCATCTCTGACCTTGCTCTTGGTCTGTGGTCTTTGCAGCTCTCAGGTGGCCCTGCCCTCAGAGCTTCCGCCCTCGCCGCATGTATGGCAATGACTTAGGACCAAGGCAGCAGGACTGTTCTGAGCAGGACTTTGACTTCTTCTACCTTCACGCAGCTGCCTACACGCCGCTCTGCCTCTTCCTGAATTGACCATGACGGCCAGTGACTGGACAGTGGGCAGTTCTTGACCGCATGCCAAACCCGCCTCATGGCTGCTCCTTGCGGTCAAGGTCACGACGACCTGGTTCCGTTGAAGAGATTTCGTGTGTGACATGCGCCCAAGTGGGGGATGTATGTTGGGGGAGGGGGGGGGGGGGATTGAATTTGGCTTGGTGGAGCGTCATATGCAGACTGAAAACGCGTCGGTTTGCAGTGATCTGCATTGGAGGGAGAGAGAGAGAGAGAGAAAAAAAAAAAGACTTTGGCTGCTTGGGGTTGGTGGTGATGAGTCACCGGGCTGAGTGTCGGTGAACAAGACAGTTGGAAAGTCAAGGAGGAGGAGGAGAGGGAGCCAGGACGACTGCCAAGGGTGAAAACGACGCATCGTTGGCAGGGGAGTGTCGGCGATGCAGGGGCCGCAGAGTGGGGGACGGCGGTTTCGGCTCTTGTCGAGACGACGGGAGCAGAGGGTTGCGTGTGACTTTGACCAAAGCTTGAGAGTCTCTTTGAGGAGGATGGGGTTTGATTCCATGGTTTTTCGAGGAGGGGGACACGTTTATTCAATTCCATGCCAAAATGAGAAGAAAAAAACATATTAAAAAAAAAAAAGAGAGAGAGAGAGAGAGAGAGAGGATGGAGGCTACGGAAGTGCCACGGGAAGCTGCCAGCATGATGCCCAACGTGCAGCGTCACTGCGTGGTTTGACACCGAGGACCAAAAGAATGGAATTACTACTGGTGGACAAAGAACAGTTCATGACAACACACAAAAGCCAACCTTCATTGATGAAATTGTTTTTTATGGCGAAAGTAGAATCAGTTTTTTGTTTTTCCCCCCCCCAGATCTTGTACGATCGTTATCAAAATGGTTATCATTATTGTTATTATTTATGTTGTGTTATTATTTATTATTATTATTATTATTATTATTATCATTATCATTATTATCCCATTCTTTGGTGGTGATGATTGTAGTGTGAATTGAAGCCAAAAGAGGACAAAAATGTCACTAAAACTACCAAGACTGAAGTGGAAGACATGAGTTTGATGCAAAAAGACTTTATCCACTCCCCCCCCCTTTTCCCGATGACCCTTCTTGTATGACTCTGTCATTTTCCAGTTTCCCAAGTTGTAAACACTCCGAATGAGAGAAGACATGGACTCCTTGTGAACAGCTGTACTCACAAGAACAATGCTTTGCCTCCACTCTCTTTTTTCATGTATCAAGATGAAATGTTTTTGTGTGTATTAAGATTTTTTGTGTAATAAGACGATTTTTTTTTGGGGGGGGGGGGGAGGAGGGGTATTCTAAGATGAAATGTGTCCATATGGAACACCAACTTCCATCAGGTCAGAGGTTGCATGTGCTTTTTGGTGGAAGGCTTATGTGGAAGTGTGTAAACAAATGATTTTTTCAGGGGAAACGTCAGGAATCACGGAATAGAAGCTGCAAATGATGACAATGCAATCTGCAGAGTGCGCGTCAATAACAAAATTGTTGTTGTTATGATCTGTGTACATTGATGTATCTGACTGCTTCTTTCTTTGCTTTTCAAGATTTTGGAGTGCTGGTTAGGTTTTGGAAAGACAAAAAAAAAATCAAGCTGCACTTGAAGGTTTCTTGAATCTGGCTCAGTTTGAATACATGTAGGGAGGGGAGGTAAGACTGGTGTGTTAACTTATATGGTTGCAGCACATGCGTTAAAGTGAATCCTACTTTTATGGCAGGTGAATGGGTTTTGATCTTTGTATGTTTGTATACGAGTGAATGCATGAGGCTTTGGAGGGGGTTTTCAGCTGTCAAAGGTATAAGAACTACAGGCATGAATATTTTCACACAAAACTGTTGGCAGCCGCAGTTTCAGGGATAAAGGAATTATTGTGTGAGGGAGTGTCAAGTCGTCAGCATACTGTTTCAAGTGTTTGTGCTGTGCAGGCATTTTTCTGTGTGTGTGTGTGTATGTGTGTGTGTGTGTGTGTTTGCATACATGTCAGTAACTGTCATGTCAAAAGTGTCTGTGTCACTCAAACCCTGTTTTGCAGGCCTAGACATATTTTAGAGGATATTTCACGGTCGTTTTACTAGCTGTTTTCACATGTCCATGACCATGACTGCGGAACGGAAAGAAAAGCACGTTTAGTGCAATGCAAGGTGAATTACCTTGAGCTGTACGCAAGCCGCCAACCTCATCAAGAAAGCATCCACAACCAAAACCATGATTTCCGCAACTGAAGAAATTTTTAACACCTGTTTACTAATTTTAATTCGAAAAGGAGTTTTTTTTTTTTTTATGGCCTTCAGAGTTTCAGTCGTGGCATGACAAATTTTCTGTGCAAGCCACAACAAAGTCAGGATCAGAACTGGAACCAACAGGAGAAGTCAACAGGACAGGAGGACAAGCAGGGTGTGGTCATGTCTCTGCGAACAGAAGATGTGGGATGTTTTAGATACAGCCAGCGAAGAGAGATGGTGCAAGGAAGGAAGGGAAGGGGGGGGGGGGGGGGGGGCGGGGCGGGGGTGTCCCCCTGGGATCTGACTGCACCGAGTTTGGATGGGTAACGCCACCAGACATGGGCAGACAGAAAACGCCCAGTAGAGTAACGGAGCTAAACCAGTAACGTTGAAAAGAGCCAGAAAAAGTTCAGACGTTAGTTCATTTAAACAGGTCTTTCAAAGTGACTAAACTGTTAGTGTGGGTTTCAGTTTGATAAGGTTTATTTTTCATTATACTGTGATTTATATTTTTAATTGCTTTGGTGTGGGACTGTCCTGTGTAATTTTCCCAGTTTAAAAAAAAAAGAAGCTTTTATAGGCCAACTTTTACAAATCATCTTTGTAATCACTTACTGAAACAACAACAAGAACAACAACAACTGTTGTGGATGTGAGCCCTTTGGCATTTATTATGAGTGAGGGAAAAGGGGGGGGGGGAGGGGCAGGAGGTTTGGAAGGGAGAGAGAGTGGAGGAGGGGGTGGGGGGAGGGAGAGGAAGAGGGTTCATACAAAAAAGACACACTCGCTGCCCACTTTCCTTGCATTGTAGGGTTGGTTTTTTTTATTATCAGAATATTTCATTCTTTTTGGAGTCATACAGATGTGATGATATACTGTAGGATTCATACACAGATGATTTCATACTGTAAAAAAAATCTTAATATATGTTAACGAACCCCCCAGAGAAACTTTGGACAAAAAGTCACAAGACAAAAACACAACATGTTTCGACTCTTAGGTCTTTTCAGGCAAGAACAAAAATAGGACAATGAAAATGAACGAGTTTGTCACTTAGCTTTGACCTCTTAAACGTCTACTACCTTGCGCTGAAGAGATCAGAGCTAAGTGACAAACTCGTTCATTTTCGTTGTCCTTTTTGTTTGTGTTATCCCTGAAGACCTAAGAGGTCGAAATGCGTCGTGTTTTGTCTTGTGACTCGTTTGTCCACGTTCTCTGGGCGGTTCGCTAACATTTATTTAACCAATGCCTACCGGATCGACCGGATTTGACCGCGAAATTTCCTCCTTCTGAATACCGGATCGACCGAGATCGCCCGCCCGAATACTAGGTCACCGACTTTCCACTTTCACTATGCATATCCCAGAATGCAATTGCGATATAAGCGTTTTCCCGGGTAGGGGCCGTTTCCAGACGCCATTTTGTGCTTTGTTGCAAGAAGATTGGTCGAGTGTTTTGCTGCTGTGATTTTTCAAACTTCCAGGCTTTTTTTCGTGAAAAATTTCTGCAAAAATGGCGGTCAAGATATCATGCAACTTCTGGAATCGTTTTTTGGATATGTTTAGTGATGAAGAGAGTGTTTTTGAGGGCTTCACTCTTGAAGAAATTTCAAAGCAAGAAGAGTCCGACATCGATCTTGACCTAGTTTATCAACAATGATCGTTTTGCTCAGTGATTTTGAGTCTAAAATTGATAGTGAATCGGGCGATGATGACAGTGATGTCGAATTGCCTTATAGCTGCTGGGCCCAGCGCCAAAACCGGAAAATTCGGAAAACAAAGGTGCTAGGGGATTCAGTTACTGTTAATGGATTGATAGACTGCAAGAGGAAAGGGGCCCAAAAAACTTTTGCGGGGTTTTGCCACCCAGGAACCCAATCGGATGATGACCAAATTTTGCAGTCGGTGGCGTGTCCCATGTTTGCCTGTGGGTGGTCACCTTTGATTTTTTTGTCTTTTGATACCAGACGAATTTTTGCAAATGTTGAGCCCCAGAAACAAATTTATATGCTGCACAAAAGCAAGAAGAAAAAAGGTTTTAGATAAACTTGGGAGCCTACCACTCCCGATGAAATGAAATTATGTGTGGGGATGTGTCATTGTTCTGTACATTTATGTAAAGGCACATGTTTTGCTGAGTTTCATCAGCACACTAAAATCTACCTGTCACTAGTGTCAGCATCATTATGTTCATTTTGTTTTTTTTCCCCCAGCACTTACTAGACCCAAACTTCTTTATGTGACGCTTTCAGTTTTACACACTGTTGAATTTTTTTTCTTCACCACAAAAAGTTTACCTATTCACCCGTGCAGAAAACACAGATTGACTTTAAATTTTGTTCCTGAAGGTTTCAGTACTATGTCTGGACATGGAAATCACTATGTGCTCCTTTAAACCATGACATTCTGTGGTTCCAGTGAATTCAGGAAATATTCTTACAGCGCCAAGAACTCTGCGTAAAATTTTGTCTGATCGTTTATTTTTTTTCTTCATATACCATTCACTACATATGGGAAAAAATGGCTGTTTTGGATGGAGTGATGTCTTTGGCATTTTTTTATCAAATTTTTGTAATTGGTGAGTAAAAATGAAATTTTTTATTGAGGTTTACTTGTGGTGGGTGTGCATGTGTTGCGGAGTTACTTCCCTTGCCATGGTATTCTCATAGGCATATAGCACAAAGTCATGCGGTGGGCAGAGGGTTAGATTTGTTTTAGATTTCCGCGTGTAGTCGTCTCGCTTTGCGACTAGATTCATACTGTTGGATTCATAGAATCAGCTTCAGATTTGAAGTTGCTCTGGGTTTGTGGTGTTTTTTTTTTTCAAATTTGACGATGTCAAAATTCACTTGTCATGCATTAAGAGCATGGGATTTTGATCAGTGATAGGAATGACAGGTTTGAGGCGATGGGGGGATTTTGATCAGTGACCCAGGAATGACAGGTTTGAGGCGATGGGGGGATTTTGATCAGTGACTAGGACGACAGGTTTGAGGGGGATGGGGGGATTTTGATCAGTGACTAGGAACGACAGGTTTGAGGCGATGGGGGGAAATTTTTATCAGTGGGCTAGGAACGACAGGTTTGAGGCGATGGGGGGGATTTTGATCGTGACTAGGAACGACAGGTTTGAGGCGATGGGGGGATTTGATCAGTGACTAGGAATGACAGGTTTGAGGCGATGGGGGGGTTTTGATCAGTGACTAGAATGACAGGTTTGAGGCGATTGGGGGGATTTTGATCAGTGACTAGGAACGACAGGTTTGAGGCGATGGGGGGATTTTGATCAGTGACTAGGAATGACAGGTTTGAGGCGATGGGGGGGTTTTGATCAGTGACTAGGAATGACAGGTTTGAGGCGTGGGGGATTTTGATCGGTGACTAGGAACGACAGGTTTGTGGCGATGGGGGGGTTTTTGATCGGGGCTAGGAACGACAGGTTTGTGGCTGGGGGGATTTTGATCAGTGACTAGGGGAAAGACAGGTTTGTGGCGATGGGGGGGATTTTGATCGTGACTAGGAACGACAGGTTTGAGCCCGGGGGGGATTTCTTCAGTGGGCTAGGAACGACAGGTTTGTTTGGCGATGGGGGGATTTTTTATCAGTGACTAGGAACGACAGGTTTGAGGGATGGGGGGATTTTGATCAGTGACTAGGAACGACAGGTTTGAGGCGATGGGGGATTTTGATCAGTGACTAGGAACGACAGGTTTGTGGTGATGGGGGGGATTTTGATCGTGACTAGGAACGACAGGTTTGTGGCGATGGGGGGATTTTGATCAGTGACTAGGAACGACAGGTTTGAGGCGATGGGGGGATTTTGATCAGTGACTAGATGACAGGGTTTGAGGCGATGGGGGGATTTTGATCAGTGACTAGGAAGGACAGGTTTTAGGCGATGGGGGGATTTTGATCAGTGACTAGGAACGGACAGGTTTGTGGCGATGCTTTTCACTTTTTCCTGTGGCAGTTGCTGGGTTTTGTAAACACAGAGCTGCCCGCCTTCTTTCGTGACTTGGTTGACCGTGTCTTCACTTGGACGGGCTCAAGTCCATACGTTTCCCTCTCATGTGAATGGAGTAACAGTGAACAGAGTGCAAAGTTGAATTGGATTTTTTTTTGGTGCATGCAGAGTGAAGGTGTGTTGATGTGAAGAAAGATGTGCATTCATTTCGTTTTGTTTTTTATACCGGAAGGAAAAAGTTCGAATCAGTAGCGCTGGGTAAATGCCGTGCTAGTGTCAGTTGTGGTTTAGCTCCTGAAGGGCAGTGTACATTTTAAAGGGAATGTATGGGGTTGATTAAAACCAAAAAAAATCTCTGAGTCGTTTTAGGGGGGGGTGGGGGAGGAACGGTCGAAGTTCCCGGCCCCACTGTAGCCGTAATATCCGCTTTGCTTCAGCTGTGGCAAAGAGGCCTCTGTTTTGTGGAGCGCTCGATTCATGCGGGGTTTGAGGGTTGAAACATAACAAGTGCCCGTGGGGTCCCCCCTCAAGGGGGTCCCCAACATCTCCCCCCTTCTTTTAGTTGATTCCTCCAAATTTCCTGCGGAGTGGGGGGCGGTTGCCCTTGGCAGTGTGGATGATTCAGAGGATGTTGTCTGGAAGGGTCGGGGTGTAAGGGCCACTGGGGCCCGTGCCTGTGGCGGCGGGGGTTTAGAGGTGATCAGGTGTGAGCCCACAGCCATGTTCCAGGGTGCCCGACCTGGTGCGGAGTGGCCTTGAGTTTTGTTCCGCTGTCCTCCCGCGCTGCAGTGGCGCTGGTTTGACGTGCGTTCTCGCTTTCCAAACGCGCCAACCCGGGGCCTCGCTGTTGCGTTCGGTGCAGCAACCCCAGGGAGCTTTTCGTATAGGCATTTGGAGGGAGGCAAAACCCCGCGCCGGGACCCGGCCTGTGCCCCGTGCCCCCAGTGGTGTTGATAGGTCGGTTAGCAGTGGTGCCCCCTGCGTGTTGTCAGGGGGGGTGGGCCCCTGTACGTCTCGGCAGGTGGGTGGGCTGCTGTCCTGTGACCCTTTTTTTTGAAGTGCACTGTTGGTGTTTGGGTTTGGCACGTCTGGTGTGGTTAGTGGGGGGAATAGGATTTGAGTGCACTGTTGGTGTGGTTAGTGATTGTCTGGTGTGGGTTGGCACTGTTGGTTTTGGGTTTTGTGCATTGTCTGGTGTGGTTAGGGTCCGTTGGTGTGGTTAGTGCCTGCTGGTGTGGGTTGTGGGGGACAGAGGGGTTTGTGCACGGGCTGGTGTGGTTGTGCGGGGGGGAAAGAGGATGTGCATGTCTGGGGTGGTTAGTGCGGGGAAAGAGGATAGGCCTGCCCGGTTGGGTTTTGGGGGAAAAAAGGATGGTGCATGTTGGGGTGGTTGGGGGGAACAGAGGTAGTGCACTGCCTGGGTGGTTAGTGCGGGGAACAGAGGTGGTGCACTGTTGGTGGGGTTGTGCGGGGGGGGGAAAAGGGGTGGGCACGTCTGGTGTGGTTAGTGGGGGAACGAGGTAGTCCTGTTGGTGTGGTTTAGTGGGGGGAACGGGTAGTGCACTGTTGGTTGGTCCCCCCATGTTTGCTCGGCAGGAGAGGGAAAGGGATTAAAAATGGAACGTGTTCTTGCTTCAGTTGGGGTGGGAAAAAAACCCCAAATTGAAATACTTCACCTTGATGTGTAAGATTTCCTGGGTTTTGGGGGAATGCTGCATCCAGTTGTGTCAGACGTGAGAGGTGGTGGACAGTGAAGGGGGAGGTTATTTTGCAAAGAATCATTTGTTCTTCATCAGCGCCCCACTTGTTGAAAACAAAACCAGGAGGGTGGAGAATGGGTACGAGACAATAGTTGATGTGGAAACTCTACCAGAAATGTGCAATTTTGGGATGTCACCCATACACAGGTCAAGCTGATGTAGCATGGTGTCACAGTCCAAACATTTTCGATGCGTCGGCGCTGTTTTTGCAGCGGACTTGTTTGTTGGTGTTTTGAAACGCCAGCCTGGGGAACCGACCCACGAACCATAGTGTGCAGCATGTTGGTGTTGGGGGCAGAGGCTGCGCTGTTGAAACCAAGCATGGGAACTGCCTGTTGTCATTTCGTAATGGATGTAGCGTACAGTGGGGCCTGTAAATAGGTTCCCACGCAAGGTCACTTGATGTGACGTGTTGTGTGTGTTGTGTGTGTGTGGGGCTGTGTGTGCGTGTATGCACTAGCCTGTGTTTATGTTTGAAAAACAGGGACTAACAGTGAATTTAGGGGAAAAGATGACCGAATATTATCATCCCCTTAATGAGAGATAAGAAACTGCAGTTAATCTTGAAGTATACTGCTTTTTTTTCTATATGAACCAAGTTTTAGCAAATTTGAGTGGGGTGAGAGAGGCTGAAAGGCCATTTTGGAAAAAAAGAGTGTGATCCCCACCTGGCTTCTAGGGGTGGAGTTCTTGAGTTTGCACCGTTTATGGTGTTTTCCCGAATGTATCCAAGGATGCATGTTCATGCGCTCACACGTGAATACTTTCATGTTTAGTTTTGCAGTTGTTCAGAGTTAGGATCTTCAACTGAAGCCGACCATTCCAACTGACAGCGGCTGAAGCAAGGAAATTCCACAGAAAGACTGGACATTTTCTACCTTCTGCTTCAGAGACTGCAGTTGATGGTGGAGGCTTTTTTTTTTATCCCTGATTTGAAACACACCTGGACCTCTCGTTGAGATTCCTGACATAGGTAGATTATGTTTTGAAGTGATGATAGGGACACAGATAGTTCAAGTGATGATAGGGACATAGGTATATTATATTTCAAGTGATGATGGGGGGAGGAGAGTGGGGGGTCAGGGTTGGAGGAAAGGGGGTTGGGGGGGGGGGGGGGGGGTCAAGGGCACAGGGGAGTGGAGAGTGTGGGAGAGCAGGTGGGCATGATCATGCACAGGTGTCAGCTTTGTGCCTTCCCTACAACAACCTACCCCAGTGCACCCTGCTGCGCACAGTGGCACTGTTAAATCCATCTGGAGCGTTCAGGTAAAGCAGCAGGCAGAGGAGATAGGCACCGCCCTTATGGTACTGACGTCAAGAGGCTTCATGTCTGGAACTGTCTCACTGCCCTACCACCCCTAAGGTCTAGGAACCACTTGTCTCCCCTCAACAGCTAGCATGATACAAGCCCTACCACCCCTAAGGTCTAGGAACCACGTGTCTTGTCTCCCCTCAACAGCTAGCATGGTACAAGCCCTACCACCCCTAAGGTCTAGGAACCACGTGTCTTGTCTCCCCTCAACAGCTAGCATGGTACAAGCAACATGAGTCTAAAAAAGTAATTTGATGTCCTAATGAAAAAAAAAAAAATGAAATCAAGGACTGTATAGGATAATAATTTCGAGGTGACTTTTGTTTTTTGGTCGTGTAATCATGCGGGTTAAGTCGTTTCAGGTCTGGTATTAAATGGGATGTGCTGGAGGAGGGAGGGAGGGAGGGTTGACTTGTGTGCGTCAAGAAGCAGCCGTGTTTTTGCATGGAGAACGCGTTTGGCTGGCCTGCACCTTGGTGTGCAGTGTCTGTACATAGCTGTACACATTGGAGAGTGAAGAGACTTATTGGATGTGTTGACGTCTCTCTGCATCGTTGTTATTAAGAAGCTATCTAATACAGCCTGGGTCGTTCCTTGTTAAGAGCCTATCATACTTTATGAAGCGTGTTGATATTTTTTATATCATGGTGTCTTTGTACATAGCTCCTTGAAGAGTCGGCATCAACCTATTTCATGCTCATGCTGGTCCATGGAAGTTGTCAGTCTTGTGTCTGTCTGTGTGTTTTTTCAGGGTCTGACTGTCTCAATGCAGTCGGCCTACAGTGCTGGTTTTCTGTTTATTTGTGTGTTGGTTTTTTTTTCATGAAATATTCTGAAATCATCGTTACAATGTTCATGGGGTGCAGATCTTTTTTGATACGAATTGAAGCTCAGACTCGCTGGGGATGATGATGAACAAAATGATTTGCTTTATATCTCTTGATTTTTTTTTCTTTTTCTTTAAAGTATGATGAATAACTTGAAACAAAGTAATCAAGCTTTGATGAAGATTCCATGTCATTAGTAGATTCTGTCGTACATCTTTATTTTTCTGATATATGTTTGACCTCGTTAAGTTCATAAAGGTCAAAATGTTTTTTTTTTAAGGTCGATAGTTTAAAGAAAAGATGTTTTTTTTTTCCAAAGACATGTGTGGTCTGCGCAACTCAGTGCTTTTGATTGTTTGAGTTACTCTGTGCGGGTGTGCATATGAAATGATAAGCTGTGTGTGCGTTGGAGAAAAAGTCTACTCTGTAAAGAGAGAATGCAGTATTCTCATTTTTTTCTCTTGATTTCTCCTGAAAATGTGTGTGTGTGTGTGTGTGTGTGTGTGTGTGTGTGTGTGTGTGTGTGTGAAAGAGAAAAATGAATGGAAGTGCCACCAAAGACATGTTAATCAAGGCAGTGTGGGAGAGATATCACTTTCGAATCAAGATGTGTGAATCGGTCCCCCCCCCCCAAAAAAAAAAGTTGACAACCTTTGACCTGACACGACCTCCGGACGGCAGTGACCCTAATGCATACATGTTGTGTCCTGCTCTTCTGTGCACAACGAAGATTTCAAGGCCAGTATGATGATCAATCAAGAAACCTCACAGTGGACAGGGCTGACCAGACGTTGTCCCGACACAACAGTCTGCACTGTATCCATGGCAACGCCGCCGCCACCACCACCCACCACCACCATCACCCCCTGCTCAGGCCTTGACCCACCTGCTGTACAAGGTCATTCCATGACTATGCATGTTTCGCTGTGCTTTGATTTGGCTCCACCTGTCGTCGGCTGACCCCTGAGCCAGTGCATGACGTGAGCGTGAAACGCTGTGCGCTTCATCCCCTTCATCTTCTCATAACGTCAGGTCACCAGTGTTGTTCATGCCACACGTTTCATGGACTTGTTGAAAACAACGTCGGAACATATCGTTGTGCTAATGTTCTCCAGACAACAACATCAGCAGTTTTTTTATTTAAAGTCTCATCAGCAGACGTGGCTCATTTTTTTGTTTTGTTTTTGTTTCCCTTCTTTTGAGTTTGGTGTGTGTGTCTGTGTAAGCTTGAGCTGATTTTGAGCTGTTGGCTGGTATGCAAAATCAAAGTCTCGTGGAAGACTGGGTGTGATTATCATGTTTGCGGATGAGTGCTCCATCAATTCAATTAATATCGGCTTTGAGACATGGATGTTAAGAGTTGTGTCCTAGCATGGCTTTACTCTCAGCTTCCTGGTGGCATGTGCCACTGGGAAAGATAAAGAAGTGAGTGAAGAACTGATTGTTGTGCAGAAGCAGAAAAATGCCCCCCCCCCCCCCACCACCCAGAGAACTAACATCCAGTCTTCTTCCCCCCTTGAAAGGTGGCTGTAGGATATTGACATTATTTGAGTGCTGTGTGTGTGTGTGTGTTCTTTTTCATTTCCTGCCCTGCCCCCCTCCCCTTTTTTTTTTTTTTTTTTTTTACTTTTTCTCTTTCTTCTTCTTTTACAGATTTATGTTTGAAGTTTGAAGGACGGCTGGGCTAGTGGTAAATTCTGCATCATGAAGTGGAGAGGGAATGACCGTGGATTGAATCCATGTTGTTTCTCTCTTATGATTGTCCCCCCTCCCCCCTCGAGGCCTGCTTCCTCCCTCACAATTGGAAACTCTTGTCTGAATCATGTCTCTTTTTTTGCTGTTTCGTTGTTGTTGTTTTGTTTGTTATTGATTTTGTTTTAATGGGTGTTTGTTATTGATTTTGTGTTAATGGGTGGTATTGATTGAGGGTGAGGAAGACCAGGGTGCCTGTGCTTGTCTGAAATGAAATGTAATGTACAGGGACTTTTTAAAAAGAAACTTTGTTTACTCCAGGTATATGTATATAATGCCTCAAAAAAAAAAAAAAAAGAAAAAAAAAGATTTTGGAGTCGACCTCAGTTGAACAGAATTCTATTCATTGTGGTGATGCCTGGTATGCTTGTGTATATTATCTCATTTTGGAATGGCTTCCTGTCGAAGGACGGCTAGGACACATCTGCTTGCTTGTTTCTGAGAGAAAAAGAAGGAAATGTGACATTTGTTTGGTTCGTTTTGGTAAGAAGATGAAATGTCCCATATAAACACACACACACACACACACACAACACACTTTTTTCTTTTTCTTGTCTTTTTTGTGTGCTTGAGTTGAAGAGATGAATTGCCACAGTTGTCCGCTTACATTTTAGGTAATCAGGGGGTTGCTTGTTGGGTTGTTTTTTTTTTCTCCAGCACATTCCCCCCCCCCCCCCCCCCCCCCAAGTTGTCTAAGTTGGACATATTCCTTTTGGATGGATGTTTGGGTGTATTTGTATTTTGTTATCATTGACATGCACGTCTCCAACCCCAATTTGTTGACGTTTGGATGTTTGCTGCAATCTTGGTCTTTGAATCTTAAAGCCCCAACCCAGTCTGTGTATTGTACCTGTTTAAAAAAAACAGCAACAAACAAACCAACCCAAACCCTGTTGTGGTTATGCTGTTCTGTTTGCATCGGCTATCAGAATGGTCATTTTGATTTGGTGTTGATGAATGTGTTAGGAATCCTACAGATTTGTTAGAGAGGTACACTTCAAAGATCTGAGTTGAAAAGGATGGAGATGTTCCTTCAAACCCCCCCCCCCCCCCCGGGTTTGTTTTTCTCACATTAGGATGCCATGTTTGTTTGTTTTTGTTTCGCTTAGTCGCTTCTTTCATTTTATTCCCACTCTTGTACCAGTCTCCATCCCCCACCCCTCCCCTCCCCTCCTGCATTCTCGCCCTGTACCAGTCTCCATCCCCCACCCCACCCCTCCCCTCCTGCATTCTCGCCCTGTACCAGTCTCCATCCCCCACCCCTCCCCTCCCCTCCTGCATTCTCGCCCTGTGTTTTGCTTTTAGAGTTTGCTTCTCTTTTTTTTCTTCTTTTTTTTTAAAAAAAGATTTTTGTTTTATTAATATTTCTTTTAATTTGTATCGGCATAGCAGTCAGTTGTCCAGAATAGTTCTTGTGAGATTGCCTAATACTATTATGAAATTATTGAATAAATGTGGTCTTTTTGTCTGTCTTATCTTTCTTTTTATTGAGCTGTCTTTTTTTTAGTCTTCTCTTTTGAATGCAGTTTTGTAAGATTTCTTCTTCGTTTAAAATTTTTTTTTTTTTTTTTTTAATCAACCTATTATCATTTTTTTTAGGGTCAAAATTTCCCTTTTTAGAATTTTTTTTCTCTCCTGTATTGATGATCATATCGATGGCAGTAGACGAGGACAGGAGTATTGAGTGTTTGTTAGGAGATTTCTTCTTTGTAGTTTCGTTTTCCCCCACAGTTGAGATCCCAGAAGGTGGCAGATGAGGTAGGACTGTGGAAGGTTTGAGATACTCCGTGTCTTCCTTGTAACATCTTTTTCTCCTCAAGAGTATTTGATTCATTGAAGGTCTGATTCCAACAGCTTTTTCCCTTCTGTCATCTTTTTTTTTTCTTCTGCTAAGAGACTTGAATGTCCTGAGGCCAAAACGCTGTGGCTGATTGTGCTTCAAACACCATTAGACTGTGTTGTCAGGGTGTCTTTCCCATTCAAGGTGCGGCACAGACTGTGACCTGCTTTCTGTGCGTGTGCTTCCAGATCTGTTGTGTTTGGATTCATGGGGAGAAGAAAGGGAGGGCTACCGGTCGGAAGGAACGAAGAAGGCAGATGTACCATTCCCGCAGAAAACTAGAGAAACGTTGAAAACTGTCAGGCTTAAAAATTTTGATATGCAGTCCTTTTGTTCTTGTTGTTGTTGTTGTTGTTGGAAGACTTGTTGTTGTTGTTGGACACTGTGTGTGTGAAAACAGGAAGGAAAGAAGTTTCTGTGTCATGAACTTGCCATTGTGTCAGCCATGTGTTGTGGTGTGTGCGTCCACTCACATTGGCAGTCAGTACTTGGTCCCAGCAGGTGTTTCTGTATTTTAAGATTCCCCATCTTTTGATATCAGTTTTCCTCTTCTTTTTGCTAGCTCTTTTTGGCCGTGTTTCCCTCCCTCCCTTCTCCCTCTTTTCATATTTCTTTGTGTATTTCTCCCCCCCCCCCCCCCCCCCCCCCTTTTTTTTTTTTTTTTTTGCATGAGAAAAAAAAAATGTATGCTTGGGGTTATGGGTAGGTTTGTTGAGTACTCTCCGCTACCTGATGAGCACATCAGTCGTAGAGATGCGCTGTACTCTGTTTTACTCTTGTTGTTGTGTACGATGTGATTGGTTTGGGCAGGTATGTTTGCCTTTTTTTTCCCCCCCCCAATCTTTTGTTCCAGTTAAGAGACTCATATGTCAGGCATTTCACCATGCGTGATCACTTCCCTCTGCAAGAACAAAGGAGTCGGGGGAACAGCGATGCTTTGGGAAGGAGGGAAAAGGATCATTTTAAGTCAAGCAAAACAACAACAAAAATTGCATGGAAATGAAATTGTGTTGATGGAATTTTGTACAGTGGTTATAACCATTATTGTTACCTTCAGCCTTTATTATTTTTGGATGCCTGTCAAACTATGGATCTTTTTTTAAAAATCTTTTATGTTTGTGCTAAGGTTTGTTTTGGTTGGTTGGTTCTGGTGTGTGTTTTTTATTCAGTTGTTCTCTTTTGTTGTAAATGCGCTGTAATTATTCTGGTTTTCTTGTACCACTGTCTACCTCTCTGCAGAAGACTGTCCATAAACTGCTAGTACCGCTTTGTACAAAACCAACGTGTTAATGTTAATTTAAAGTGAAGAACTGTCGGTACCCGAGGATAGTTTGCTGGGCAGGTCCGATGTGTAATCCATTGTCTGTCATCATTCCAGTTACTAGTAAGTGGGATCGACCCAGAAATCCTGATTTGACTGTTAAGGGAGTTTTAGGCCAGTCGCTGGGGGACGGTGTGTACGTGTGTAACAGGTAGGTTTTTCATGAAGTATTTATTGCTGTGACTTCAATGATTCAAACATAATAATTTGGTCATAATCAGAACTGATACAGCGGTGTATGAAAGCATGAGGTACTGGTTTTTTTTAAAGAGTGGAGCCCAGTCTTTTTTACAAGGCGCCACTAAGACCAGAGTAACAACAACAACAAAAGCAGGAAGAACCCACAAGCTGTTGTCTTGGTGTCGGTCTCCCCCCTCCAGTGGTATCTCTGTGTGTTTTTTAGCCGTCATATCACTTAGTTGCTGTTGTAGCTCTTCTTTGCAAGTTTTATCACCATTTTTTCCCCAGCCCAAGTTCTTTTTACCAGCTTAGTATTGTGATAATGATTTGATACCATGTGAGGATTTTATATCAGTTTATACTTGACTTGACTTTATAAGCTAGATGTAATTTCTTTGGCAATTTTGTTTCCGAGCTTTCTGTTCCTGAACGGAAGGTTGGCCAAAGCTGGATTGTTCTTATTGAATGACAAGGTGAATGTCGGGCAGGTAATATAATGTATCCCCCCCCCCCCCCCACCTCTATCAAGGGCCTGATGTGTGTGAGAGGAAGCAGTGATATTATCAGGAATGACAGCACGTCTGTCGGTGTGTTCTCAGTGCTTGTACAATCTAGTCTAATGGAATGCAGATCACTTTCACTTCAGTTTTTTGGTCACTTTGGCTTCTTTTTTTTTTTTTTTTTTAAATTAAGAAAACCCATATTACATTCATAATGCATATTAATCTTTGATATCCGTTTGTATCTCGACAGCTGTTTGAAACAACTGGTATTTTTTGACAACCAGTTGTTCAGTTTATTTCCTCTTTTGAAAAAAAGAAAAGTGTGTTGAATAATTGATAAAGAAATGTCTTTGCTATTTGATGCTATTGTTCAGTTGGCGTCCAGATTCTTTTGAATGATTGAAGTGATAAATGTCTCTATCTTAGTGTCCTGTGTATTCTCCACACTCCCCCTTCACCCCCCCCCCCCCCCCCCCCCCCAGCCCTCTCTTCCTTTTTTTTTTTTTTTTTAACCTTGGTAATACAGACGCAGGGAGAAATGCATCGATAAACGGAAAATATTTTTGTGGTGCAGTTGTCTTCTTTTTTTTTCGCAGTAAAACTCTCTTTTAATAGGAAGGACAAGTGTTTCAAAGATTCATAACAAAGTATGAACAAGAGCAGATCGGTTGTCTTTCTTTCACCAGAAAAGGATCAAATCTGCATCTTGAAGGCCTGCCATCATTACATGTGTTTGAGATCCAAAGTTGGAACTATTCAGTTTTGGGGTTACCAATAAATTCTGTGTTGGACAGAATTTCCCAAGTTAATTTCAGGATTACCAGTGAATTTTATTTCCTGTTTGGAAAGGTGTCGGAACAGGCATTCTTTTCGTCAGTTTGGCAGAGTGGTCAGGTTACGGTCTGTTTGTTTTCGCATTGTGGATGTGCTCATCTTGTCCTAATGGGTGGAGCTCAGCCTTCTGCTTTGTCACAGAAGAATCACAGGGAAGAAGAGCGCACACACGCTTGGTCCTGAAAATCCAGTGATGGTAGTGGATTGCAGTTACTATGAAGACACTGACTGCATTTACTGTGTGGGAAATTAATCCATGAAAGATTAATTCCACAACTGATGAATGGATTTTGGACTGAAATCCCAGGTTAGCGCCTTGTCGGATATTTTGGCAATTGGAAGAGAGAGAACACAGTATCTATCAACATTGCCCTATGCCTGCCACCCCCCCCCCCCCCTCCCCCTATCCCCTGACTGTTTCACAACAGATTTTCACAGGAAATATTGAGACATCATTACAGCAATCTTCCCTCCCCCCCCCCCCCCTCCCCCCTATCCCCTGACTTTTCACAACAGATTTTCACAGGAAATATTGAGACATCATTACAGCAATCTTCCCTCCCCCCCCCCCTCCCCCTATCCCCTGACTGTTTCACAACAGATTTTCACAGGAAATATTGAGACATCATTACAGCAATCTTCCCTCCCCCCCCCCCCCCTCCCCCTATCCCCTGACTGTTTCACAACAGATTTTCACAGGAAATATTGAGACATCATTACAGCAATCTTCCCTCCCCCCCCCCCCCCCCCCCCCTCCCCCTATCCCCTGACTGTTTCACAACAGATTTTCACAGGAAATATTGAGACATCATTACAGCAATCTTCCCTCCCCCCCCCCCCCTCCCCCTATCCCCTGACTGTTTCACAACAGATTTTCACAGGAAATATTGAGACATCATTACAGCAATCTTCCCTCCCTTCTACCTCCCCCGTCCTCCCAATATTATTTTTCTGTTGGGGAAAGAAGGCGTTGCTTTAAGATAGTAGGTTTAAAGGGCAAACAAGGAGTTTTAGTTGTTTTTGTGTGTGTGTGTTTTCCTTTCTTTCTTCCCCCTTTTTTTTTTCTATTTCTAAAATCTTTATATTCCCACCCGACTCTTCTGCTGAAAGTGTGGGCTTCATTTCTTTTTCTTTTTTGGTTTTGTTTTGATTTTAATACTTTATTAATATCGTTTAACATTACTGCATTCCCCTCCCCTCCTCAAACCATCTGTCATGTTGTTTTATGACTTTGCTAGGATACAGAATGAAACATCATCCAAACTTAAAGAGTGTGTGCGTCATCCCAAATTCGTACTCTGACATCGACTTATCAGCCACAGAAAAGGCTGTCTCACTCCTTCCATCATTTCCACAGGTGTGAACCAAGTGTGACTGAGATGGGGGAGGCATCACAACAATCGCTGAGTAAATGCAGTCAGTCTAACTGGAAAGTCATTCAAAATTCATCCAGCATCATGCTAACTGCTGTGTGTACTTCCAATGTGTGCGATTGAGGAATACCATTTCATCATGTGTTTGAGATCTACAGCAAGGATGTGACCGGTTGATCAGATCTGTCCGTCATTGTGATGACTACAAGAGCCAAAGGGATGTACATAACCTCTCATTTCATTTTTGTCATCGAGATAATCCGCTTCACCCCTTTTCATGCTGCAAAGGTGTGCACAACACCATGGGAACACAGAAAATGACACTCTGGACCAGCCTTGATAATTATGCTTCATCCCAGGTCATGATTTTTGTTGTTCTTTTTTCCTCTGAAACCTATGAAATGACATTGACCTTCATATGACATTGTCAAGTGGGTGGCCTTGATCTTTGCCGTGCGTCTAGCAAGGCATGGCATGCAGCGAAAGGCCAGTTTTCTTCTCAGGTACCAAGGTGGGTGGCGGTGGAGCTATTTATTTTCCATATACAATCTGCGTGTGCATGCGTTTTCTTCATCGCCATAGGATCTGTCTGTGTACATGAGTATTAGCCGTAGATCTCGTGTGTTGGTGTAAACTTGGACTCGTGTATCACGGTCGATGATTGTCACGGCTCAACGGTGGCATCTGTTCAGTGTGCTCAAACCAGCATGCTGTCACTGCCAATTTGCAATAAAAGCATTTGTAAGAAAACTGGACGTCGTTTCCACTGTGATGAGAACATTTTGAAAGTGTGTGCATGTGTGTGTGTTTATGTGTAAGTTGGTCTGGGTGTGAACTGCTGGTTTGTAGAATCCCTATCCCACCTACGCACATGCACACACACAAAACCAGCATCTTTCTGAAGGCAACATATCTTAAGAAATGATACAGAATGAGTGCTCACACAGTGAAAAGTATAAGGGGGAAAGAACCTCTGGCCTGTGTGAAGGGACATGTGGGAGGTTGACTTCAACCTTTGTTTGCTAGAATGGAATGACTGGTACAGCGATGATTCACCAGAAAAGCCATGCAAACTCCTTCAAATGTCAGTGTGAAGGTGATAGACGAACACTGTGAAGACCACTGTGATAGACGAACACTGTGAAGAGCACTGTGAAATACTCATCAGAACTAATAAAATTCTTGTAATCATAGTTAAATATGCTAAAAATCGACGCTGAATGTTGTCAATAAATGGAAAGAACATTTCTCTCATCTGTCATCATAATTCTTGTCTCCAAGACAGCAAACAAATGGAAATCATTTGTGTCACCCTGATTTTGTAAGCTCCCTGGGACTTGCTGGAGCAAAGATTTTACAGAATTGAGCCTGGATGCTGCTTTATGAGGGAGACTGGAGCTAATATGAGAGACATCAGAATTAGGCAACCCAGAAGGCACTCACAAAGCCTCGGGGAAAAAAAGATTCATTCAGGAAGAATTCTTCATGCTATAATGAGTAAAACTTTGACACAAAAAGCTGTTTTCTAAAACATAGCAACCAGAATTGGCAAGCCTGACCAGTCCTCGCAGAACAGACCTATCTACCTGTACTTCCATTTCCAGGTACCAAATCAAACCAACTTCTGTTCACTCCTTCACTACCTTGCTAAGGTTCGCACCTGGTGAGAACTATGTACAGGAGAATGCTGATGTCTTGCTGGAAGAGATTGCATCTGTTATCCCAACCACTCTGAAAACACACCAACCAAAGCACACACCAGGATTCCATCACACCACCGATGCAGACCGACACACCAGTCCACAGTTAATATTTCTTCCTTTTTTATTGATTTGACATAATGTAAATTACATTTGACATTCGAATGATTATCTTTTGAAGGTAAGTGCAGAACATAATGTGTACAACATGTTGCAGCTCACACAGATGCACGACAGCAGACAACGTACAGTCAGGCAGGAACAAACGGAGCTGTGGAGCTGTACACCACGTCGATCCGAGAGGCATTCCACAAAACGGGAACTGAACGCCATGGTTGAAACAATACAGGACCAAATAATGCATACATAATTATGACAAACTTTAGTAAACGGATTAATAGACCAACCCTGTAACAATGTTCTGCACCTAATCTAGAATCTGTCTTTGAACTAAACGCGGAAAAATTAAATGCAGATGTCCATGACTCTAATCTCAAACTGTTATATCAAAACACCAGGAAACTACCACGAAACGCAATATGGTTTTCACCATGGTAAACAGT
The DNA here is from genome assembly GCA_018398815.1 of Conus ventricosus. NCBI lineage: Eukaryota > Metazoa > Mollusca > Gastropoda > Neogastropoda > Conidae > Conus > Conus ventricosus. The sequence continues at coordinate 3,547,182 of CM031621.1, forward strand.
TTGTTGCTGACCCCCCCCCTCTGACATGCTGTATACTGCTCTGTACACTGGCAGCCTCATAATAACTGACAGCTGAAAAAAAAAAGGGGGGCGGAGGGCGGAGGCAGAGTAGATACTGAATCAGAACAGAAATGCCTGGTAACGGTTCGTTTGAGGTAAGAATTCTTGGTTTTGCTACCTGTGCTATCACATCTATCGGCCGATAACTACCAAGTGCATTTAGACCTAAACAACTGAACTCCTGGCATGGATTACCAGTTCCCTTTCTAGCAAACTATAAACCTGTGACATGTAACACAAGTAGGAGTGAGGAGATTTTAAAAAAAGAAAAAAAAGTGAGATGGTGGGTCTGAAGCTGGTGAGTGTATGCAGCTTGAAAACCCAACAAAAACTAGCCGTCAGAAAGTATTTCAGGCCAATAATTCACATTTGGTACCACTGTTAATGCTGTTTAAACAAATACACACTTGTTATGCTCGATGCTGATCCAGGCAACCTGACACTGTTTGAGTGAGGCCAACTCTAAAGGTTCACAGTACTTGGTGATGTTTTCACAGGACCCTCCAGGGTGATCAGTGTTTTAAACTGGAAAACATACATATAAACATTTACACATAAGGACAGTCCAACATTCATCTAAGTGGCATGCAGACGTGTGGCAGTCTACCTGAAACAGACTGGTCTGTTCACAATGTTGTTCAAAATGATCCATCACTTTTGCCTTTAGAATATTACACATCATTCACAGATTTCTTATACAGTAGTCTTCCCTTTATTTGCACTTGAAACTATACACATGTACACAAAAAAGTTTATGCACTCATGCCGGCCGAAATGCACACGCAGACAAATCTGCATTCACACAGACATCCTGGTTTTCATGAGTAACAGCAAGAGACTAATGTGCAACTTTTTTTTTCTTTTTGGATTATAGTCAATTTCTGGTCTTCCCTCCCAAACATCTCATTCATCCATAAACAATGTGTTTTGGAATATGAGTAACTGAAATGTATACAATACACAACTGCTGGTTGTCACGGGGACAACTTGACCAATCAGTTGATTTAACCATGTACAGTGCGCTTGAACAGAATTTCAGAATGCCCCTGTCAGACTTGAAAGAAAAATAGAAAAAAAAAGCATTTTTCTGACACTGATTCTAGAAAGTTAACAAGTTTCCTTGACATCGATAAGCATTATCATCAATTTAATATCATGATTTTGTTAGATATTCTAAGGACATCTGGACAGCAGATGGTGTTCAAAGCAGCAGCCCTCCTCGGCTTCAGCTGTGTACACTCTGCTGGGGCCCAGCCACAGCCAGGCTACGACTCGTGAATGCTCTTCTACTACTGCTTTTGATGGATACTGCCTGGATTCGACCCCTGCACTCTTGGTTCGTCAGGTGCCTCAGGGCCACTAATCTATCGGACACCTGACGTAAGTTGGGAAACTTGATGCTTATGAAGTTTACTTTCGTTTCTCATCCACTAGATCCAGCTGGAACTCTTCTCTGCTATTATCTATATTGTATTCGTCGTTGCCTTCTCCTCTATTATCTACATTGTATTTGTCGTTGCCTTCTTCTCTGCTATTATCTATATTTATTTGTCGTTGCCTTCTCCTCTATTATCTATATTTGTATTGTTCATTGTCTTCTTCTCTCTATTATCTATATTGTATTTGTCGTTGCCTTCTCCTCTATTATCTATCTTGTATTTGTCGTTGCCTTCTCCTCTATCATTTATATTGTATTTGTCGTTGCCTTCTCTCCTCTATTATCTATATTGTATTTGTCGTTGCCTTCTTCTCTGCTATATCTATATTGTATTTGTCGTTGCCTTCTCCTCTATTATCTATATTGTATTTGTCGTTGCCTTCTCCTCTATCATTTATTATTTTATTTGTCGTTGCCTTCTTCTCTGCATTATCTATTGTATTTGTCGTTGCCTTCTTCTCTATTATCTATATTGTATTTGTCGTTGCCTTCTCCTCTATTATCTATATTGTATTTGTCGTTGCCTTCTTCTCTATTATTTATTTTGTATTTGTATTGTCGTTGCCTTCTCTGCTATTATCTATATTGTATTTGTCGTTCTTCCCAGAACTTACGACCTGCTTTACCATACCATTAGGCAGATGTGCTTACACCCCCCTCCTCCCCCTCCCCCTTTGCTCCATCCTCCATGTCACGGATCATGCCATGAAAGGCAGGTTCCAAGCAGTTGGCAAATGCTGCATTCCTCTCGGGCTTACAGAAGTGGACCTTCCCCCGCCACACTTCCATACAGGCCCAGCGGGTTCAATCGGGGTCGTTCGTTTCAGCATCGCGAGTGGTGCAAGATCTTTGAACAGTCTCAAGCCACGCTTCTGATGATTCCTGGGCGTTCTCTGAATCGTGTTGATTGTGTTCAGGTCTGCTATGTGCCCTCAGTCTGGAAATAATGGTAATTTTGTGACATCTCTCCCCTCTCCACGGCTTCCTTTAAAAAAACACCACCAAACACCAGACTACAGTTCCTTGTCCTTGGTGGTTGTCTTTCCATGGCCGAGGCTCAGCGACATGCTGCAAGCTTCTGCAAAACACCTCCCCCCCAACACTCCCTTTTAATCCATATGCTTTCTAAGAACTGTAAACCTTGCTGCAATACCTCTCACTAAAGGGTACTGCTCGGAATATCGACTTTTCTCTCTTCAAAGTCTGCCATATCAACTGATGGGGCCTGCTTTGAATAAGGAGTAAGGTATCAATTGACTGTACACTGCAACATTTTCCGAAAACTGAAATGACACTGTCGGATACCCCCCTTTTTTTTGGTCAGCTGGTGAAGAAAAGAGACCTAACAAAGAATTAGGACAGTGACCAGCCGCCGTGGCGAAGTGGTTAGCGTCGCGGACTCCCGGCTGGGAGGTCGTGGGTTCGAATCCCATCAGAGTCATGTGGGTTTTTTCTGCCCCGACCGGCTCCTACCCAGAGTTAAGTTTGCTGCGGACTCAGATGGAAGACTGGGACCACACAGTCGAGTTTCATCCACTTAATGGATGCATTTCTGAGAGTGTTGCTCAAATTTCCTGACCAACACTGCAGGTGCCTGTATCTCTCGGCCTGGTTGACGCCAGGATATATTATGAAAGGAAGCGTAGAGTACAGCCCTGTCATGTAGTCTCAGACCGAAATGGAAATCCGTAGCATCATCTTAATCATCCTCATTCCCATTGATCAGCATTAAAAAAAAAAAGTCTCAATTCTGTGGCCCTTCATGCCCTGCTCTCATGGTGACCTCAATTTCGATGTCCTCTCCACGTCTGTGGCCTTGGTTTGCTTCCGTCGGGGTCACCGGTATCGGCGAGTCCATGGGGCTGTCGTTGGACGGACGTGGTGGCGCCCTCCCGAGGGAGAGCTCACTCGCGCCGACTCCGCGACTAAGCAATTATTGTCGTTAGTAGGGGCCTTAGTAGGTGGTGTCCTGCGTATGTTAGATCAGAACAGGCGCCACTGAACACCACCGAAGTGACTCGGCAGCAGTGCAGTGTCTCCTCCGGTGGGTTGCCTCTTGACGACTTGACATTGACTGCTCCCTGTGGATTGCTGGTGCCGGGGCTCCGGCGGGGCCAGCTGGGCTATGGCTGTGGACGGGGTGTCGGAATGAGCGGCGTGGGTGCACTGCCTCTGAGGTGGCGCAGAGGTTGGGACAGCAAAAAAAAATTATAAAAAAAAAGAAAAAAGAATTAGGACAGTGAATACTATTTTCACAACTTTCATGGCCCGATTACAGGATAAAAACTCGCTCATCATGAGCTGCAATTAGGTGTTCAAAACAGTGTATAAAAGTGTCCAGAATAATACACAGGAAGAGGACAAGTACAAGGTAAAGAAATCAACCTTTCTAAAACAGTTAAGAGAGTCACAGAAAAGAGCAAGGTCTTTGCACAGAACTTTCAGATGAAGAGGGAGCCATTTGTACTATAACAGCCCTCAGCATTTACTATGGGAGCAACGTATCATCCGCACACACGTGAGTAAAGCAGACTCCATTTCACAGTTGCTGCAGTCTTGAAATCTCTTGCCTTGCTCCCAACCACACACACATGCTTTATAAAAGAGAGAAAATTTTTTAAAAGGCAACCCATTTCAGATGAGAAAGTTGGTGATGAAAATGTAATGTTAAGCAGGCTATTTTGATCATTAGGTATGGCAACATGTTGACTGAAGCTGAAATCATGTCTTTCTATTTGTTCCGAGGCAACATTACATGAACACGCAACAACAAAGTCCAACCACAGCGATGGAATCCCACAAGTCCCTCCAGGTACAAAGTGGTGTTCCCTGCTATTTTCTGTGACAGAACAACAATAAAAAGTGTTACATAATATCTGTCCCCCCCCCCCCCCCCCCCCCCCCGTTTCTATAAAACATGCAACTGCGATCCAAACCCTTTTCATCATCAGGTTACTTTTCAAATACATGTGATTTCCACGCCAGAATAACTTGCTGATTATAGTATAAACCTATGTCACTATCGCTCATCATCTAAAAATGAAGTACCCGCTTGCAACACCCCCCCTCTCCCTCATTCCCCTTCCTGTCCACTTTCCTTCCTTCCATGACAAGAACCTAAGTTTCAATTTTAACATCACCCATACACACACCCGATCCACTGTCTCCCCCACCCCCTTCCTCATTTTCCCCATTTCTTTTTTTGTGTAAATAATCTTTTCTCTATGTCCACCAAACATTCAGTCATACACACAAAGTCTCTCCACACTAATACATGCATGCGCTATCGTGGCCATGGAACCTATAAATGCACCATTCAAATCAATGAACTACAGAGCTGCAAGCATGCCAGGTCATCACACACACACACATACACATGCTGTATACATACACACACATGCTGCACACACACACACACACATGCTGTATACATACACACACATGCTGTAACATACACCACATCTGCACACACACACACACACACACACACAACACACACGACTTCCAATACACAGACCTATGTGGCCTCCATATAGCTGACTGGACTTTATGATGATGAGCAACAGCAACACGACCTGACACCCAACATTCTGTTTCCAAGCTCATTGCACATGCTATTTAATGATTCAATAATTAACAAAACAAAAAATCTGAGGCAGTAGACAATTTTTATTTTATCGTCAACTATGTTTAAAAGGACAATGAACAACATTTTAAACAGCTTTTTTTCCCCCTTTCATTTCATGCTTAACTTTTCACAGATGTTTTCTATGCCCACCAAGCGTGTTCCTGTCATGCTGATCAGTTGACGTACATTAAAAAAAAAAAAAAAAAAAAAAAAGATTTCAAAAGTAAATGAATGGTATGGAGAGGGGAAGGGGACAGAGTTTCTCCTCTTGTCCTGCAGAGTTCTTCTTCCCTGGGCAACTTAAAGATGAAGTTTCTCCTCTCTTGTCCTACAGAGTTCTTCTTCCTGGGCAACTAAAGATGAGAAGTTCTCCTCATGTCCTACAGAGTTCTTCTTCCCTGGGCAACTTCTCCTCTTGTCCTACAGAGTTCTTCCCTGGGCAAATAAAGATGAGAAGCTTCTCCTCTCGTCCTGCAGAGTTCTTCTTCCCTGGGCAACTAAAGATGAGAAGTTTCTCCTTTCCTCCTACAGAATTCTTCTTCCCTGGGCAGCTGGAGATGAGAAATGGTGAAAGTCATTGTTCGTGGTATTGCTGCATATCAATATCACATTCCAATAAATAATGACATTACATGACGAAGCAAGACTGGACCATCATGACACACAGAACATGTACAGAACCACCACCACCTAAAATAACAGGATGCACTGACAGCCAACAGGCTGGTTTTCTGTTTCAATGCTATCACAGCTCTGCTACCTACTACACCCCATGTACACGCAAGCCACGCCATGTCACTGGGGGAACAACAGGCCCGGTGTCTCAGCAGCACTCTTCAGTGTCTGTCAGGTTCAACAGATCAGCCAGTTGGAGGAGGCTGTCCATCTGTCTCAGCAGCACTTTTCAGTGTCTGTCAGGTTCAACAGATCAGCCAGTTGGAGGAGGCTGTCCATCTGTCTCAGCAGCACTTTTCAGTGTCTGTCAGGTTCAACAGATCAGCCAGTTGGAGGAGGCTGTCCATCTGTCTCAGCAGCACTTTCCAGTGTCTGTCAGGTTCAACAGATCAGACAGTTGGAGAAGGCCGTAGATCTGTCTCAAGCTAAATGTTGACTATGACTGAACTTTACTTTTTGCCATTTCAATTAAAAGAAAAACAAACAAAAACAAAAAAAAAGAGTACCACTGCCTGAGCATGAAAACCCTCCCTAAATTATTCAAGATAAAAGGGAAAAAGAAATGGAAGGAGACAGGAGGGACCCTTTAATTTTACCGTATAGGGAAACCTAATACATTATACAAAATGCATTTCCATGCAAAGAGATCACAATGTTCCAATCACAAAGAGAACATACAAGGCCTTATGCTGATGTCTCCAATTTGTAAAATGAATGATCTTAACTCTGGGCTCCCACAATCAATATATGCCCAGGCACTAGAGAATTCACCCGATGCCTGAGTGTTCACACTGAGGTGACCAATTCAAGGATTGTCTTGCAACTGGCTCTTGGAATTTTCTAACTTCAACATCTCATTGTAATGAGACCCCTTGCTATAAAAGAACAAACAAAAACTGAATAAGGGTTTTACCAATAATTGAAAATGACAATTTCACCTTCTCCTGAGGTCCATCATTTCAATGCTTGCAGACGTTCCTTCCCTTCATCATTTCAGAGAACAATATGGGAAATTTGTCGTGCATAAAAGCTGCTTGTCACTACTTGGACAATCCTCTACTGTAACTCTATTAACTTACATAATACTGAAGCAAACTAAAACCCAGAAGTCATCAGTTTGGCAACATATCAACATCACATATAAGGGAAACATCCCACCATTTACTTACAGATCTATACAAAGCACAGTGACAATAACAAGGACAAAGCAACAATGTGGCCGAGTTCATTCTTTTTGTTACTGGATCATCTTGGTGGCAAAGTTGAAAACAATTCCACTGCAGTTGTTCATGTAAGTTTGCTCCACAGTTCTGCGACACACGTCACCAAGTCTACCATGAGACACAGACCTGAGAATCCAGCTCAGAGACAATGCATCTGTTGTACGCTGCACTGTCTTTTCATGGCTGAACGCAGTGTTGGCGAGAATAAACTGGCAAGAATTGTCTGTTCCCAAGTAATTTTTTTTTTTTTTTGGAGTTGGGAGAATTTTTCTGGCTAGCATATTCCTAATGGATGGTCACTCTGGGCCAGTGAACACACTGAATAAACTGAAGTGAACAAAGAAAAATGCACTGGCAGGGCTTTTGGGCGTTGTGCTTTCTCACTGGTACGTGGTAACGACGATGCAGACGACTGGCTGGTATCAGTGCGGTTTTAAAGCTATGGCAATTCGATGGTGCTGGTAAACTGTGCAAGTTGACAACGGCATACATTCACAAGTGCTCTGTTGCTGTAAAATGAGTTCAGTGATGATAAATCCCTTCAAAAGTAAATCAAATCAACCTGTAAGAGTTGCCACCTCTGCACTAGTCTTACTCCTGTCTCATGGTTAACAATGAATTACATCCCCAAAGTGCAAAGAATTGGCCCAAAGAAAGCATGCCACAAGACATCACGTCACTGGATTGACTTTGAAGTGGGTCTGCCAGAATCATCAAATGGTCAAAAAAGTCAGCAAACAGCCTTCCAATCCCCATCAAAATCCCCCAAATTTTGCATTCCCTGTGAACACTTATTTCTACACACTCAAAGCCAACACATGCACGAGTGAAGACGTTAACACATGAAAAAGCAATTCAGCTTGCAATCATGCATTTAAGATTATTCCGCTTGGAGACTTTGTGTTCACAAAATGTTTATCATCAGTCTTTTCAAACATTTACCTCGTCATTTGAATTACTAAGGTGGACTGACAATAATCATATCTAATTTGTATTTCTCACAAGCAGCAGCACTCTGCAAATTCTTATTGCGTTCATCAGTAAATATATTATTAATGCATACGGAAGACATTGTCCACTAGACTACAGAGATCTCACCCTGCAATTTAGTGTTCTTATAGCAAAAGTTTTACTACAAGTACTGAAAATTCACAGAAAAAGGTTAAAATTTCTGAAAACGTATATCATATGCATTTATACGAAACCCCCACACACACATACAGTAACACATGTACAGGGGTGCAAGTGGGGAGTGGCCCCAATCCTGAAACCATATTGGGGTCATCCCCCAATCCTGAAACCAACTGGGTCATCCCCAATCCTGAACCATATTGGGGTCATTCCCCCAATCCTGAAACCATACTGGGGTCATCCCCCCAATCCTGAAACCATACTGGGGTCATCCCCCCAATCCTGAAACCATACTGGGGTCATCCCCCCAATCCTGACACCATACTGGGGTCATCCCCCCAATCCTGAAACCATACTGGGGTCATCCCCCCAATCCTGACACCATACTGGGGTCATCCCCCCAATCCTGAAACCATATGGGGTCATCCCCCAATCCTGACACCATACTGGGGTCATCCCACAATCCTGAAACCATACTGGGGTCATCCCCCCAATCCTGAAACCATACTGGGGTCATCCCCCCAATCCTGAAACCATACTGGGGTCATCCCCCCAATCCTGAAACCATACTGGGGTCATCCCCCCAATCCTGAAACCATTTGGGGTCATCCCACCAATCCTGAAACCATACTGGGGTCATCCCCCCAATCCTGAAACCATACTGGGGTCATCCCCCCAATCCTGAAACCATTTTGGGGTCATCCCCCAATCCTGAAACCATACTGGGGTCATCCCCCCAATCCTGAACATTTTGGGGTCTCCACCAATCCTGAAATTTGGACTGTGACCATCCATTCACCTATCAATCCTGAAATTCGTGATGATGTGCAAAAGGATCCTAAACTCTTTAAAACAAAACAACAAAATATACATATACAAAACATACCTACAATAAAAGCGAGGAATTTATTTTTCAAATATCATTTTTATTAGTTCTGAAACAGAAATACAGAATGAATATTCAAAAAAAAAAGAATTTTTTTTTCTCCAGATCTACAAATGAACTAGTAATTAAGTCTGCTAAGCCAACCTTCTGTCCTTCAATTTGTTTGCAAATTTTCAAAGAAAGTGAAAATAGAAAATAACAATCGGCATAAAACTGTTAAGTGGGTGTACATGTATACTGTATGCGATTCATTCATACCCTGCAAAACTACGGTCCGTTATTTTTGTACAAGACTTTATTTTGTTCTTTTCATTACCATATATTCTCCATTACATGATTTTTTTTATCATGACTATTTGAGCTGGGGGGTGTGGAAAGATGTGGTAGGGGCATCGATTAAGGCTGGCTAAGACAACAAAAGAAAAGTTACTACTATCCTACACAAGATACTACATCCTTCCCCCCAAATTTGTAAGACATCCATGGGGAAAACATGTCATTGATCAATCTGGGGTGCAGAATCGGGGTGGAAACTGTAACCGGTTAGTTAGTTAGTTAGTGTTTATAGGGTCCAGCGGACTACTAGGAGCCAAATCAGGACCTCAGCTATCATATTTAAGTCTCTAGATACAAATACCCACACTAGACTGTAACCAGTTATGGACTAACAAGCCTGTCTCTTTAGAGTGGAAGATTTCTTTTCAGTTGGTTGGTTGGTTGTCAATTCCCTCCCCACCCACCCCCTCCCCCATAAGTTTCTTTATTCATCCTCCCCATTCCCAAGTTCTTTCAAACAAACAAAAACATGAATGTTGCTCTTTGTTTTCGTGATACACGTTATTTGTTGTGGTGGTGCCCCCCCCCCCCCCCCCCCCCTTCCATCCCCATCTCAACAGTTTTGCCAGTATTAAAGCATACACTGATGTGTAATGGATCGTTTACCGCGAGTGGCCAATGACTGCTCCCCACTGACTGCAGCCGTCTCACAAAGTTCGGCTGCATGGCACGCCCCGATGTTTTATGAATTTGATCTTCAGACACCGGGTACCACTCTTTCTTCCCGCCCGAGCTGGTATCCAGCCCCTTGCTTCTGGTTCCATGTGAACTGGTGTCCACTCCCTGGTGTTGGTCTGCCGACGGTGAGCATCAGAACTCTTGGCCTCTTCACCCCCAACAAAGCCTGTCTTCAGGTGCTGGGTGGCCTTCACCCCCAACAAGCCTGTCTTCAGGGTGACTGGTGGCCTTCACCCCCAACAAAGCCTGTCTTCAGGGTGACTGGGTGGCCTTCACACCCCAACAAAGCCTGTCTTCAGGGGGACTGGGTGGCCTTCACCCCCAACAAAGCCTGTCTTCAGGGTGACTGGGTGGCCTTCACCCCCCAACAAAGCCTGTCTTCAGCGTGACTGGGTGGCCTTCACCCCCAACAAAGCCTGTCTTCAGGGTGACTGGGTGCCTTCAACCCCCAACAAAGCCTGTCTTCAGGGTGACTGGTGGCCTTCACCCCCAACAAAGCCTGTCTTCAGGGTGACTGGGTGGCCTTCACCCCCAACAAAGCCTGTCTTCAGGTGACTGGGTGGCCTTCACCCCCAACAAAGCCTGTCTTCAGGGTGACTGGTGGCCTTCACCCCAACAAAGCCTGTCTTCAGGTGACTGGGTGCCTTCACCCCCAACAAAGCCTGTCTTCAGGGTGACTGGGTGGCCTCACCCCAAACAAAGCCTGTCTTCAGGGTGACTGGTGCCTTCACCCCCAACAAAGCCTGTCTTCAGGGTGACTGGGTGGCCTTCACCCCCAACAAAGCCTGTCTTCAGGTGACGGGTGCCTTCACCCCCAACAAAGCCTGTCTTCACGTGGACTGGGTGGCTTTCCACATGCTGGGGTGGTATGGTCCGGGCTTACATGAGGCCGCCTCAGAGGGAGCAAGACAATGTCGCTGAAATGCTGCACAACTCCCCTCTGTGTCCTCGCTGACCACAGCTGAGACAGCCATTTTTCCAGCCCGACCCTCAGAAGGGTGCCCACCCTGCCGACCCCAAAACACGGTTTGCTGGGCCAGGGTCATCACAGTCAGGCAGCGCTCCATCGCTGACAGCTCCACTTCTCTGGAAGACCTCATCTGGTAAGATAGACCAGACCTGCCATCACCCATAGCGGCTGGAAGGTTGGCTGCGCCGCCCAACACCGCCCTGTCACATCTATGCCCTTTGAGGCAGATCTGCTACCTCTCTCTCTGCAACCCCTGGCATGCCACCTTGCAGTGAGTGTGGCGAGTCGCCTTCACCATTTTGATACTCCTCTGTACCTTCCTGACTGAAGCATTAGCATTTCAGTAATCGCAACATTATTTTCAGATCATGCAACTAAAATCAAGAAGGTTATGGTTACTCTGACTAGTAATTTTCTTTTCAGAAGACTTGCACCCCTGTATACATCTACACCACACACACACACACACACACACACTGAGAGACAAAAGACCACACCCCAAGACACAGACAGACAAGCACAAAAGTCAACTCTGCAATTCTAAAGCAGCTTGATAAGGATCTCCAGCCTTACAGATGCTGTTCATTGCAAAAAATGGCTTTCCAGATGACATTGATACCAACATTTTTGGACTGCAAGAAAGTTTGGAATATATTCTGGGCATTATACCTGAATTCTTGTGTAAATTGAAATTCATCCACACACAAAGAGCTCTGGAATATGATGAAAACTGCAGTTTGCAGCTACATGTCAGACAAGCGCATGCTTACTAGAAATAGGAAATGTGATCACATTTGAGCAGTCCAGCCAAAACGGTGTGGTATGTTTGCTGGACTGATGTGCACCACTGTGGTCTTTCATTTGAGATCCTGACAAATGATTGGTCGTCATGTACGCAAAATTGCAAGTTGCCAACTCAACTGGGTGTCAACACTTAGCAAACCATGTCGACAGCACTTCGGCATATGTCACCCTGGTCAGAATTTATGGGAAATAAAGACACCTCATACTCCGAAATGACAGTAATCACATAACACCAAGTTAAACTTGTTATTACCAATCCATCCACAACTACTCATCAAATAATGCTATTTTCATGGAATTCAAATTGCCATCGAGGGTGACTGTGATTTGTTTCCATATGGGTTGTTTCATTTCCAGTTCAGTTGTGTGTGTGGAGTGTGGCCGATTAGTCACCAACACGCACAGCCACATCCATGATGACGACTCCAATGGCACAGTGGACTTTATATATGGATGCACAAATAAATTCAAAGTGAGGTGGCAATGATTCAGGTGATCAGGTAGTGAGCTGTTTTCAATGTTCCGTTCAGTGTTTGGATCTTCACAGTGCAAGTGAACGGCCACAATTAACACCACATTACAAATGCACATCTCACCACATTAGATTTTCATACAAAATTGAGTGCAGTCTGGACTTGCAGGAAGAGGTAAGTGGAGGGGTTTGTGTTGTTTTAATTTAGCGAGTACCCCAGATCAACAGAGGCTCTAGAAATTTTTAGTTTGGTGCACATTGTGTTCAGCTAAAAAAAAAAAAGAAAACCCCTTTGTAGTTCAAAGGTTAATGGGTACATTATAAGTAGGAGTGTTTTATTTGTTTGGCGTGGTAAAACATAACCCTCCCACATCTGAAAGGAACACCACCAACACACTTCCCCACACGGATACTGGCCAACAATCACCATGTCACTTCAGGGCAGGGGGAGGAGTGTGCGTCACCTCTGACCTCTCTCAGACACACAGCTCCAGTTCGTTCATTCAAGTTCTCCCACACACACACACACAGCCCCACGCTGCACCAGCGGCCTGCAGGCAGCAGTCAACGTCAGACTGTCGCTGCCACAGCCCCACGCTGCACCAGCGGCCTGCAGGCAGCAGTCAACGTCAGACTGTCGCTGCCACAGCCCCACGCTGCACCAGCGGCCTGCAGGCAGCAGTCAACGTCAGACTGTCGCTGCCAGGCCAACCAGCGGAGGAGACCCTGCGCAGCTGTCAAGTGTTCCACGCTGCGTGTTCTGATCTGACATGCCCAGACTCTACCCACTACCCCCCCCCCCCCCTCTGACGATGTCAGTAGTCGTTACGTTGCAGAGGCAGCAGAGCCAGCATTCCCCTTCAGGGAACACGCCGACACATCCATCCCATGACAGTCCTTGTCAATTTGCCACGCTGACGTTGTAGCACAAATCACCAGCGTTTTCACTCTATCATATGAAATCGTTCAATATATTCATTCCAACGCGAAGCCACACACATCAACTTTTATTTGCTCAAATGAGACGTCTTAAGTCAAGAATGCAGACAAAAACACGGTCCTTCACTTTAACACGCCTGTCCAAATTGCGTGTTCCAATGATCCTGAAAACTAAAGGAATGATTATATGGCCATAAACTGAGACCCCCCCCACCCACCTCCCCCAAGATTTCATGAATTTTATTCTCACACATACTGATGTAACTACACTTGGTTTAATAATCATTCAAACAGCCACATAATCATGCTCATTGCCTCTAAAACCCTATTGATGAACTACACTTGGTTTATAAGGCATTCAAACACCACATAATCATGCTCATTGCCTTATACCCTATTGATGTAACTACACTTGGTATATAATTCATTCAAACAGCCACATAATCTGCTCATTGTCTTATACCCTACTGATGTAACTACACTTGGTTATAATTCATTCAAACAGCCACATAACATCTCATTGTCTTATAAATACCCTACTGATGTAACTACACTTGGTTTATAATTCATTCAAACAGCCACAAATCATGCTCATTGCCTTATACCCTACTGATGTAATACACTTGGTATATAATTCATTCAAACAGCCACATAATCATGCCATTGTCTTATACCCTACTGATGTAACTACACTTGGTTTATAATTCATTCAAACAGCCACATAATCATGCTCATTGTCTTATACCCTACTGATGTAACTACACTTGGTTATATAATCATTCAAACAGCCACATAATCATGCTCATTGCTTATACCCTATTGATGCAACTACACTTGGTATATAATTCATTCAAACAGCCACATAATCATGCTCATTGCCTTATAAATACCCTATTGATGTAACTACACTTGGTTATAAGGCATTCAAACAGCCACATAATCATGCTCATTGCCTTATAAATACCCTATGATGTAACTACACTTGGTTTATAATTCATTCAAACAGCCACATAATCATGCTCATTGCCTTATAAATACCCTATTGATGTAACTACACTTGGTTTATAAGGCATTCAAACAGCCACATAATCATGCTCATTGCCTTATACCCTACTGATGTAACTACACTTGGTTTATAATTCATTCAAACAGCCACATAATCATGCTCATTGCCTTACACCTGAAACATGAAGCAGCAGCAGCAGACTTCTCTTTCCTACTGCTGTACATCTCTCCAGTCTACATGCTGCGTCATCTGTGTGAATTTGGGAAACATTCTGCGCCACCCCCCTCCGCATCTTGCCAAGGGTTTTTGTCCTCCTTTTCCCCAAGAATTAAGTTACATCATTTTTTCTCTCCAAAAGAATGATGTCCCGAAAAGTCAAACACTTACACATCAACATGTCTGAACTCGGCTTCTGTGGTCTATTGTCAGGGGCATGGCATGTTGAAGTGACGACGGCATCACTGAAGTTTCTTTCTCCACACTTTACGCAGCTGTATCTTTATCCCTCCACAACTTCTCACACACTCCATACACCCTCATGAGGACCCGAACAGTTTGACATTTTCTAACACTGATCTGAGAGTCATCAAAACTTCAAATCATGTCATCACTTTAGCTGAGGAGCTGACATACATAGGTCAGTACTACAGAGTCTAGACAGGCTTGAGCAACCCTGTTAAAACAAAAACAACCAACCCACAACAACAACAACAACAAAAACCTCCTTGCGATTCAATTCATTCAATAAAGTTATTTTCATTTTCCCCTTTCAGTTTCAATGGGAACAAATTCAATTCATTTGATAAACTGACTTTCACTTTCCCCTTTCAGTTTCAATGGGAACCAATTCAATTCATTTGGTAAACTTACTTTCGTTTTCCCCTTTCAATTTCAATGGGAACCAATTCAATTCATTTGGTAAACTGACTTTCATTTTCCCCTTTCAATTCCACTAAGAACCAGAAGTAAAGAAAATGAAACAAGATTGTGGAACATTCTAACAAGCAGATTATCTGATTTTAGCAATCATTTGGCAAAAACTAGAACATTTTGGTCCCCCCTCCGTCTTTCATTCTGTCCGGTATTCTGCATCCTTATGGATCTAAGCCTCAACTCTCCCCCTCCTTTTCTCCATTCTTTTTTTTTTTATGTTCACCAGTCAATATCACATGAATGTTGAAGCCAGCATTATCTGGTGTGCCCCCAGCAACATAACTTCTCTTTACTTCTACTGATTGGACACCCGTTGTTTTCAACAGTGCATGTAGAGAAACACACCCGACTCCCTCAGCCCTTCTGCCACTCACCCTATGTACTGCTAAGAACACAAACTTGTCTGCGTTATCCTGTTCAATCACTTGGTCTCCTCATCAACAACCTGACGTTTCACTCCATCTGTCCAGTTCAGACATCTCTGCAAGTGACCCCCCACCCCCACCCCCACCCCCACCCCAGTGAGGACTCTGACTACAGGGTGAGCTGAACTCTGGCAGCATGCTGGGGCCACCACGACCCCGAAGACTGCCCTCCCAGTGAGGACTCTGACCACAGGTGAGATGAACTCTGTCAGCATGCTGGGGCCACCACGACCCCGAAGACTGCCCTCCCAGTGAGGACTCTGACCACAGGGTGAGATGAACTCTGTCAGCATGCTGGGCCACCACGACCCCGAAGACTGCCCTCCCAGTGAGGACTCTGACCACAGGTGAGATGAACTCTGGCAGCATGCTGGGGCCACCCACGACCCGAAGACTGCCCTCCCAGTGAGGACTCTGACCACAGGGTGAGATGAACTCTGGCAGCATGCTGGGGCCACTTCGTCCCCGTCCAGAACAGGAGGGGTGGGAGCGGAGCTGTGGGGTGAAGGGTGGGTGGAACAAGGTCGAAGGAACGACGGGCAGTGTTCTGCAATCACGGACAGTGAAGTTCACTAGTTCACATGGATTCACTCACACATCACAGCTAGATGCTACATTCACATATTTAAAAAAAAAAAAAAAAAAGGTCACATATTACACATCCAAAAAAAAAATTTTTTAAAGGGAGAAGAAAAGGGCGTGTCCTTCCCTTCTGTCTGAAACAAGTCCAATGAGCAAGTCCCATCCTGACTGGGATGCACGTTGAGGAAGGAAGCGACAATGAAGACAACGAGGGGACACGCTTGTCACAGCAGTTCAGCGGGGCAGGACGATGCAAGGCTGGCTGATCACATGGACAGGAAGGGTTCACAGGCAGCAGGAAGATGCAGCGTGCCTAGCTGTGAACAGTGACGTCCCACTGCACTCACTTCTTCGTCAAGGGCAGCATGAAGATGCAGCATGCCTAGCTGTGAGCAATGACGTCCCACTGCACTCACTTCTTCGTCAAGGGGCAGCATGAAGATGCAGCGTGCCTAGCTGTGAGCAAATGACGTCCCACTGCACTCACTTCTTCGTCAAGGGCAGCATGAAGATGCAGCGTGCCTAGCTGTGAGCAATGACGTCCCACTGCACTCACTTCTTCATCAAGGGCAGCATGAAGATGCAGCGTGCCTAGCTGTGAGCAGTGACGTCCCACTGCACTCACTTCTTCGTCAAGGGGCAGCATGAAGATGCAGCGTGCCTAGCTGTGAGCAATGATGTCCCACCGCACTCATTCTTCGTCAAGGAAAGCTGCAAGAAAAACACTCCACGCACAGAGACGAAGTGAGGAAGGGGCACTCTACCGACTCCCAACAGAATCTTCTCACAGACAGGACTGAGGGGGTGAAACTTCTTCGTTGACACCATCATCATGTTGGAAGAACAGAACAAGGGGGAGGGGAAGGTTAGGAGGAGGGCTTGCCCTATGACAGCACATCATCGCTATCACTTCTGCACACAGGTTCGGGACGTGCACCCTCATCACTCACACATGAAAATGTCGCAGGACTCTCGGGCAGCTCGCATAAAACGGCGTCCACTCAAACCGCATTCTACGGCCACAGGCAGGCATCACACACACTCCGGGTTCTTCTCCATCCATCAACACAGCAAACTTGCACACATCACTATCCCTGACATTTAAAGGCAGTTTCTTCAAAATAAATGAATGACCAACAAAACAAAAACAAAAAAAAGAAAAGAAAAAAAAAGAAGAAAAAAAAGGGAAGAAAACAAAAGAAGAGGCAAAATGAGGGTTTGAGGGGTGAGGGAGAGCAGAACCTGGAACGGGGATTGACGACAAAAAGTCCAGTCTTTTCCCTATCATGCCAAGCTGTTCACACCACTTTACACATTCTGACTTAAACACGACCACTCAAGCTAAAAGGATCTGTTTCACAACTTGAAACATCCCAATAATCCGGAAGCCGATTCCGAAGGAACACAAGCCCAACATCCAGAATACCACATTTTTCAGCACACAGCACTCATCCACACACGTTTTAAATGTTAGGACACCAGGTATTGTTTTCAACAGGACAGGAGAGCTTTACCCGTCTCCTACACACAGACACCAGTTTACACTTAAGGGTTTATCAGTACAAAAGCTAAAAAAAAAAAAAAAAGTTCATTATGCAGACACCAGATTTCTGTCTAACACAAGCACACGTCCTCGCTAATCTCCGCTGTACAGACATCACCATTTTTTCGGACACAACACTGACGCACTTCTCCGAAGTAGCAGACTTGAGATTTTTCTCTCAGAAATATAACATGAGGGGAGGAGGGAGGGAGGAGGAGGGCCTGGGGAGGAGGTGGGATGGGGGAGAAGAGGACAGACCTGCACACGCCACACTTTGACTGAACCTGTGCGGCACATTCCAAGGTTGCCTGCCACGGTTGGACAGACGGTGTGAGAGAGGCGACAGCAGCGTCCCTAGGGCAGGGAAGGCGTGTGGTTATAACGGAGTCTGCGAGGTGAAGGAGTTGGTGCTGCTGCTGGCTGAGAGAGAGAGGCTAGAACCCGGACAGACAGCTGCTCGTCGATGGACTGAGGTTCCTGGGAGGCGGCGACAATTTCAGCACGTTCAGCCCCATTCCCTTTGGGTTTCTGTGTCGAACTTTTCCAGCTCCCTCTGGTGGCGTTCCCTAAAGCTTGCCACTTCTGGGTCTCTTCCTTTCGCAGGCTGTCTGCTCTTCCTCCATCTGAACGGGCCAGTCACAAAATGAATGTCCACAGGTTTTGCTTTTAACAGTCAGGTCAAAATGCTAAAAATAATTTTAACTATGCTATTATATGTATGTATGTTATGTGTTATGTACAGAAATGAAAAATTCAGATCTTAACATATTTTTCCCCCTAAGTCCTTTTTGAAATTTGCTAAATGCTAATGTGTACACTATTCAATCCTTGAAAATTATATGTGCATGTGCAAATGCTTACTTTAGTAATTCATGCTGATCCTAATGTCTATCTTGGAAGAAGTTGCATCAAATTCTTATTCCTTTATGACAACTGAGAAGTACAGGAAAAATATCAAAACAATGCAGAATGTATCCTGTCCAATAAAACCCCCAGTACATCCTCAAAAACCAAGTCACTGGAAAAAAACACCTAAAACTGAGAAAAAAAAACTTCTTCTGTGAAAAAACACACACACACAAACAAATGAGCATAAAGCCCGTTGATTGCTACCATCTACAAACAAGCAAAATGAAAATTCACAGCCACTAAGAAATCACAACCACAATACAATTTTCCCCTTCCTCCCCCCCCCACTACAAACACAGATCACCTCCCCCATGCATACACAGACATGGACCCCCCCTCTCCCCCCTCCACTCACTTCTGTTCAGCAGGGCGCCTGAGGGACACCCCCACCTCCCCCTGCATACCAGACATGGACCCCCCCTCTCCCCCTCCACTCACCTTTTGTTCCAGCAGGGCGCGCCTGAGGGACACCCTCTCTTCCAGCACCTTGCGCTCCCTCTTGTGCTGGGCGTCGGCATTCTCCTTCACCTTGCTCTGGTACACCATCAACAGTTCCATCTCCTGCTGCAGCCGCGTCCGCATCTCCCCGGCCTCGCCCACCTGCGTCTCATCCAGCCGCACCTGCTCACAGCACAACAGTTTGGCTCCAGTCCAAACTTTTTGTTTGTTGCAACAGTCGCATCCCACACACAATAGGCTGAAACCCTGAATATCGTTAGTTCTGGATGCACTGGCATTTAGTCAAAATACACTGTGAACAAAGGAGCAGTCCATATTTTCCCCAACAGTCACATCCCACACACAATAGGCTGAAACCCGGAAAATTGTTAGTTCTGGATGCACTGGCATTTTCATGAAAAGTAAACTGTGAACAAAGGCCTCGAGTGACGAAATGAAAATGAAATCATTTCAAAGACGGCTGTAAAAACAAGACAATCTTGATATACTGCAATCTGACAAGATCATCATCTGGGGATCTCGCTTACTCTCTCTCCCTCTACTTTTCTTGTCGGTTACCTCACAAACTCGCCAACATGAATGTATGCACATGGGTCTATAACTCTGACATGATCATACCGACTAGTATGCATTAGCTTTCAGAGATTCCGACATGATCACAAAGACTAGTATGCATTAGCTTTCAGAGATTCTGACATGATTACAAAAACAAGTATGCATTTAGTTTTCCCAGATTTTGACATGATCACAAAGACTAGTATGCATTTAGTTTTCTGAGATTCTGATACGATCACAAAGACCAGTATGCATTATGTTTCAAAGATTCTGACATGATCACAAAGGTATACATTTAGTTTTCAGGAATTCTGAAATGATCACAAAGACAGGTATGTATAATAACAAAGAGAGGTACGCACTTAATTTTTCCAGATGTGCGTGCAGAAATACATGTATGTAAGGTGACGGCATGTCCTTCAGTTTCTATGCAGTGGGGACTTAGTGCCTAGCGGGTTCACACACATCCCATTATAGTTCTGTGTGTGTGTGTGTGTGTGTGTGTGTGTGTGTGTGTGTGTGTGTGTAGTGTGTGTTGTGTGTGTGTTGTGTGTGTGTGTGTGTGTGTGCATGCCTTCCTCTGTGTGTGTGTACCCATGCCTGCCTGCATGTCTGTGTACAAATGTCATGCATGTATGTGTGTGTGTATGTGCATGCATGCATGCATGTGTGTGTGTGTGTGTGTGTGTGTGTGTGTGTGTGTGTGTGTGTGTGTGTGTGTGTGTGTGCGTATGTGCAACTATCTGTGATATCATGTAGGGGTGCCCTATCAAGTACCTAGTATTCCAGTCTACACATGTTCGTTCTTCAACACGTTCAGTCTGATAAACAACGTAGCAAATACTTCCAAATTTCATGCAACCAACAGCAAATTAAACATATATTGACATTTACTACAGGTATCATCAGTTCTATACCACTCCTTGACCAGCATATGTAATAATTTGTGTGGGTCTTTGGACGTGTGGGAGTGTATGCATGCATTTGTACACATATATACATGCATCTATACACACAGGGGCATAGAAAATGAGACAGGAAGGGAAAAAGTTATTATGGGTTCATTTCTACCCCCTCCTCCCCCACCCCTTTCCCTCCCTGGTTCATCTTGCGACGAAACAATAAATGGATGTGCTATTAAAAAAAAAAAGTGGGCATATAACTACCTCAACTTTCCCCATTGTGTGAATGTGTGTGTGTGTGTGTGTGGGTGAGAGAGAGAGAGAGAGAGGAGAGAGAGAGAGAGAGAGAGAGAGAGAGAGAGAGCGAGAGAGCGAGAGAGAGAGGCGAGACAGACAGAAAGAGAGAGAAATGGAAAATGAAAATGAAAAATTTAGGTTAGGCCACAGCCCCTACTGAAGGGGTAATCTATCAACAATGGCAAGAAGTAAAGATGCCAGAGAGAGAGAGAGAGAGAGAGAGAGAGAGTGAGAGAGAGAGAGAGAGAGAGAGAGAGAGAGAGAGAGAGAGCGAGCGACTGATTCTTTTCCATGAATGTTAAAAGAAGAGTATGCCTAACCACTCACAAATGCAAACCACTCATAACTTTACATAAATCAAGTAATTTAAACCACCACATGATATGTACATTCCAAGTTCCTTCCCCTTCACACACACTCCCCTCACTCTCTGCAAACACAACTGGGTTCAAAACACAAATTCACCTTCAAACTCACCCACCAAGACCTCATAATGTAAAAAGTCACCCACCAAGACCTTCTCATAATGTAAAAAGTCACCCACCAAGACCTCATAATGTTAAAAGTCACCCACCAAGACCTCATAATGTCAAAAGTCACCCACAAAGACCTTCTCATAATGTAAAAAGTCACCCATCAAGACCTTCTCATAATGCAAAAAGTCACCCACCAAGACCTTCTCATAATGTGAAAAGTAACTTGTGAAAGTCATGCACATCACGATAATCAGCAAAACTCATCAACCAACCCTAAAAAAGAGTTCTGCAGCGACAGCTGTCTTGGAGTCCACCACATCAGTTTCTTACTGCATTGGGTTGTCACAAAAGATTTCTCCCAGTAGAATTTGGACTGCTTTCTCTCAGAATTGTACTTCACCATATCACAGCAAGGATCTCATTACACACAATGTCCTGATAGCCCAATAAACCAACCCAGACTGACTTTTTCCAATTTTGAGTCTTTGAAGCCAATGCCCTTCCAAAGTTTGCAAGATATATGAACAAAAACAATAAAACTATTTTCATTTTCTCATACTTACACGAACAAACAGATGCCTTATCTCTTGACTTGTCATGGAACATTGCCATACTATCGGTGAATCCCAAGAACCAGAACTGAAGAGCAGGAACTAACCTCGCCTCCATACCCTAACAGGCAGTACATATGATCATACTGGGTGAGCTCCCTTGCCTCCATACCCTAACAGGCAGTACATATGATCATACTGGGTGAGCTCCCTTGCCTCCATACCCTAACAGGCAGTACATATGATCATACTGGGTGAGCTCCCTTGCCTCCATACCCTAACAGGCAGTACATATGATCATACTGAGTGAGCTCCCTTGCCTCCATACCCTAACAGGCAGTACATATGATCATACTGGTGAGCTCCCTTGCCTCCATACCCTAACAGGCAGTACATATGATCATACTGGGTGAGCTCCCTTGCCTCCATACCCTAACAGGCAGTACATATGATCATACTGGGTGAGCTCCCTTGCCTCCATACCCTAACAGGCAGTACATATGATCATACTGGGTGAGCTCCCTTGCCTCCATACCCTAACAGGCAGTACATATGATCATACTGGGTGAGCTCCCTTGCCTCCATACCCTAACAGGCAGTACATATGATCATACTGGGTGAGTTCATTGTGCCATATTTCAAACATAGTTCAGTGTTCTCCTTTTCCCTTGGAAAGGAACGCCTCCCCCTCCTCTTCTTTGAGAGTTCGGTCTTAAATTTTTTCAACACTTTTGCATCCTCTCAAGCGGCCTTTTAAGCTCCCCTTCGTTTCGGTTGGGGGGAAACCTCTTTCTCTCTTCCTTCTCAGAGCATAATTTAATCTGCTAATGTCTGTAAGTTGTGCTATTGTGCCATCTCTCTCCAGCATCTGGTTTGACCTCTGTCCACAATTGAGTCTCTTTCGTTGTCCTCCATTCCCTCTATTTGGGATGCAGACACACACGTCGGCCCTTCATTTTGCTATTAGCCCCTTCGAGCCTGCACTCACGAGACCTGCGTCTTTTGCTCTACATGTTCCCCTTGTACCTCACGATGTGTGTCGCGTAAGCTTTCAAGATGGACCGCCAGTTTTGGCTAGAGAGACACCGCTTCTCCAAGTGAAACTCACTCTTCCTGCTTCCTGCCTGAATGGACAGGGAGGCAAGGTCAGCTACCTGTTCTCCCCTGAATGGACATGGAGCAAGGTCTGCTACCTGTTCTCCCCTGAAGGACATGGAGTGCAAGGTCAGCTACCTGTTCTCCCATGGATATGGAGGCAAGGTCTGCTACCTGTTCTCCCAATGGATATGGAGGCAAGGTCAGCTACCTGTTCTCCCATGGATATGGAGGCAAGGTCAGCTACCTGTTCTCCCATGGATATGGAGGCAAGGTCTGCTACCTGTTCTCCCCTGAATGGATATGGAGGCAAGGTCAGCTACCTGTTCTCCCCTGAATGGACATGGAGGCAAGGTCTGCTACCTGTTCTCCCCTGAACTGATTCAAGGTGACCACTCTTGCTGCTTCCTGCCTGAATGGACATGAGGCAGGGTCAGCTACCTGTTCTCCCCTGAATGACATGGAGGCAAGGTCAGCTACCTGTTCTCCATGAACTGATTCAAGGTGACCACTCTTGCTGCTTCCTGCCTGAATGGACATGGAGGCAAGGTCTGCTACCTGTTCTCCCCCTGAATGGACATGGAGGCAAGGTCAGCTACCTGTTCTCCCCTTGAATGGACATGGAGGCAAGGTCAGCTACCTGTTCTCCCCTGAATGGACATGGAGGCAAGGTCAGCTACCTGTTCTCCCCTGAATGGACATGGAGGCAAGGTCTGCTACCTGTTCTCCCATGACCTGACTCAAGGTGACCACTCTTCCTGCCTGAATGGACATGCAGGCAAGGTCAGCTACCTGTTCTCCCCTGAATGGACATGGAGGCAAGGTCTGCCACCTGTTCTCCCCATGACCTGACTCAAGGTGACCACTCTTCCTGCCTGAATGGACACGGAGGCAAGGTCAGCTACCTGTTCTCCCATGAACTGATTCAAGGTGACCACTCTTCCTGCTTCCTCGCCTGAATGGACATGGAGGCAAGGTCAGCTACCTGTTCTCCCCTGAACTGATCAAGGTGACCACTCTTCCTGCCTGAATGGACATGGAGGCAAGGTCAGCTACCTGTTCTCCCATGAACTGATTCAAGGTGACCACTCTTCCTGCTTCCTGCCTGAATGGACATGGAGGCAAGGTCAGCTACCTGTTCTCCCCTGAACTGATTCAAGGCGACCACTCTTCCTGCCTGAATGGACATGGAGGCAAGGTCAGCTACCTGTTCTCCCCTGAACTGATCAAGGTGACCACTCTTCCTGCCTGAATGGACATGGAGGCAAGGTCAGCTACCTGTTCTCCCCTGAACTGATCAAGGTGACCACTCTTCCTGCTTCCTGCCTGAATGGACATGGAGGCAAGGTCAGCTACCTGTTCTCCCATGAACTGATCAAGGTGACCACTCTTCCTGCTTCCTGCCTGAATGGACATGGAGGCAAGGTCAGCTACCTGTTCTCCCCTGAACTGATCAAGGTGAGCCACTCTCCTGCTTCCTGCTTGAATGGACATAGAGGCAATGTCTGCTACCTGTTCTCCCTGAATGGACATGGAGGTAAGGTCAGCTACCTGTTCTCCCATGCACTGATCAAGGTGACCACTCTTCCTGCTTCCTGCCTGAATGGACATGGAGGCAAGTCTGCTACCTGTTCTCCCCTGAATGGACATGGAGTAAGGTCTGCTGCCTGTTCTCCCATGGACTGATTCAAGGTGACCACTCTTCCTGCCTGAATGGACATGGAGGTAAGGTTCAGCTACCTGTTCTCCCATGAACTGATTCAAGGTGACCACTCTTCCTGCCTGAATGGACATGGAGGCTAAGGTCAGCTACCTCTCTGTCCCATGGCATGTGACGGCAAGGTCAGCATACCGTTTCTCACATGAACTGATTCAAGTGTGACCACCTATCCTGCCTGAATGGACATGAGGCAAGTCACTACCTGTTCTCCCATGAACTGATTCAAGGATAGTACCACCTTCCTGCCTGAATTGACATGGAGGCAAGGTCAGCTACCTGCTCTCCCATGAACGATTCAAGGACAGGTGACCACTCTTCCTGCCTGAATGGACATGGAGGCAAGGTCACTACCTGTTCTCCCAATCTTGTTTTTTGGGGGATCCTGATGATATGGTGATGCTTCTCACCAAGTAAGATGAGCATTTGGGAAAAGTGTTAAGTAAAACAATTCTGATGGTAAAATTCTTTCATCCAAGGAGGGGGGTGATTTTCTCAGAATTTAAAAAGGTAACCCCTCACACACACCCACCACAAACAAAAAGCAATCACAGCACATGCTTATCTCACTCAATTTACCAAGGTTACCGAAACAGATATATAAATATGGTTTTAAACACATGAGTGCAATTATTCAATGCATTTATACATAACTGGGACATTATACCATGAAAATGCCAACCACACTCTCCCACGACCTTTCACATCACTGAGCGAACAATCAACGATTGATGATTTTACATACAACTGAAATTTGTCACTGAAACACTTTACCTTACAAGGCCATTACCTTTTTGTTATCTCTGAATAAGTCCCCTCCCTCATATCATGTGTATTGACCCATACCAAACAACAGTTACTCAAAATGAATTTTAATGTACTCCATGATCCAGTCATCACAACTGTCCTATATAATCACCACCTTGTTTTGGACGCTGACACAAGGAAATGGCATTCAAAGCACAGATCACACACAGACATACGTGGGCCAAATTGTTCTGACACATCAACACAACAAAATGGTTCTAATACACCAGCTGTCATGTGCAGTGATCAGTGTCGCTCGACTGAGGCGCAGACATGGGTTTCAATTCTCATCTCAGGAATTAATCATAAGACTTTCTGTCTTGGGTGGTTCCGAACCAAGCAAGGCTGGAGGAACCACAGATGTTGAGTTTTTATCCATTTCAGTGGATGGGTCTCCGAGACTCAGATTTCCTGACCAACACTGCAGTGTTTGCATCTCCCAGGCCTCGTTGAAGCCAGTGTAAATTCATGACATGAAGCACAGAGTTCAGCATTCATGCACTTTCATGACCAGAATCGTACTTCACAACATCTTTATCACCCTTGTTGATCACCTAACAAGTAACAACTCAAATTTTTTAAACCTTTCTGCCTGCTGCCTGTGCGACCTCCTGTTTCGATTTCCCCATCCACAGCTGTGTCATGCTGGTTCTTGTCAAGGTCGCCCATGTCAGTAAGATCATGGGACAGTTGTCTGGACTGCTGCTGGTCAGACATGGTAGTACCCTGATGGACATGGTGCACTTTCTGGAGGGGAGGGGAGGGAGGGGGGGGGGGGGTCACTCATGCTGCATTCATGATTAGTGCTAATTGTTGACAGTAGGGGCATAAACAGGTAGTCTCACTGGGTATGTTGGACCACAACAGGCATCACAGAAATGACACGGCAGCAGGGTAGTGCCCATCATGACTATCTGACACTGATGGCTCCCTAAGGATCGTTAATCCCCAGGCTGCAACTTGACAAAGTAGTACAGCTGTGTAATGAGGCTCCCGAAGGATTGTTAGTCCACAGGATTGTTAGTCCACAGGATTGTTAGTCCACAGATTGTTAATCCCCAGGCTGCAACTTGACAAAGTAGTACAGCTGTGTATGAAGGCTCCCGAAGGATTGTTAGTCCACAGGACTGTTAGTCCACAGGATTGTTAGTCCACAGGATTGTTAGTCCACAGATTGTTAATCCCCAGGCTGCAACTTGACAAAGTAGTACAGCGTGTATGAGCTCCCGAAGGATTGTTAGTCCACAGGATTGTTAGTCCACAGGATTGTTAATCCCCAGGCGCAACTTGACAAAGTAGTACAGCTGTGCATGAGGCTCCAAGGATTGTTAGTCCACAGATTGTTAGTCCCAGGATTGTTATCCCCAGGCTGCAACTTGACAAAGTAGTACAGTGTGTATGAGGCTCTGAAGGTTGTTAGCACAGATTGTTAGTCCACAGGATTGTTAGTCCACAGATTGTTAATCCCCAGCTGCAACTTGACAAAGTAGTACAGCTGTGTATGAGGCTCCAAAGATTGTTAGTCCACAGATTGTTAGTCCACAGGATTGTTAATCCCAGGCTCAACTTGACAAAGTAGTACAGCTGTGTATGAGGCTCCTCAAGGATTGTTCGTCCACAGGATTGTAGTCCCAGATTGTTAGTCCACAGGCTGCGACAGGACAAAGTAGTACAGCTGTGTATCAGGCTGCTGCAATGAGCAGTGTGGGGGCACCCTGCTGGTGTATTTCTCCAATAAAATGAGTATATTTTCCTAAAAATCAGTGTACACTTCTTCCAAATTTTCAAATTTTTTGTAAAAGCAGGGTGGTTCCTGCTATTGTTCAATCATCCAGATGCGAGTTCGCGCATACAATGTTGGGCAAGTTGTCACTCTTTGGCTGTAGCGCTCAAACACAATGGTTACACACTGCAAGTGCAACTACCGCTGAAGAACTTCGTCTCCAGATTTTTTTTTCAATGTACTTTTTCCGTTTCATCGTATTTTCGCCAAACATGTGTACAAAATACAGCGAAATCGTATGGGTAATCAGTTCTGGGAGACGCAGAAAATGAAGCAGACAAAGAAAGAAAACATTCTAAAGGATCCGTTTAAAACAAAGAAAAGTGCAGTCATACATCCTCTTTGTTTTTCATTATAACGATTTCATACATGTGCTCGTGTGTAGCTTTGTAAAGAAGAATAAATCAAATCCACTGAAGATATGTAACAAAAAAAGATATTTAAAAAAAAAGGGATAAAAACAGCGACCAACAACTGGGACACTCACATTCTGCTGCTGCAGCATTTCTGCGATGGACGCCTCGTACTGCTCCGCCAGCAGAGCCAGCTTCCTCATCTGCTCCTCCTTCAGCTTCTTCACCACCGACTTCTGCTCCGGCTTGGGCGTGGTCTGCAGTATGTGCTCCTTCAGCGCCTTGTACTGCCGCTGCTGGGTCTTCACCGCCTCGTTGAACTGCTTGCGGATCTGGATTTCTTTGGCCTGGCCACACATTTCAGCCACTCCATTTTCTCTATAACAGTGACTGACATGAACGTCTCTATAACAGTGACTCTCACATGAACTTCTCTATAACAGCGACTCTCACATGAACTTCTCTATAACAGTGACTCTGACATGAACGTCTCTATAACAGTGACTCTGACAGGAACTTCTCTATAACAGTGACTCTCACATGAACTTCTCTATAACAGTGACTCTGACATGAACTTCTCTATAACAGGACTCTGACAGAACTCTCTATAACACGACTCTGACATGAACTTCTCTATAACATGACTCTGACAGGAACTCTCTATAACAGTGACTTTTACATGAACTTCTCTATAACAGTGACTCTGACATGAATTCTCTATAACAGTGACTCTGACAGGAACTTCTCTATAACACTGACTCTCACATGAACGTCTCTATAAACACTGACTCTGACATGAACTTCTCTATAACACTGACTCTGACATGAACTCTCTATAACAGTGACTCTCACATGAACTTCTCTATAACAGTGACTCTGACATGAACGTCTCTATAACAGTGACTCTGACATGAACTTCTCTATAACAGTGACTCTCACATGAACTTCTCTATAACATGACACTCACATGAACTTCTCTATAACAGTAGACTCACATGAACTTCTCTATAACAGCGACTCTGACAGGCAACGTCTCTATAACAGTGACTCTACATGAACTTTTCTATAACAGTGACTCTCACATGAACTTCTCTATAACAGCGACTCTGACATGAACTTCTCTATAACAGCGACTCTGACAGGGAACGTCTCTATAACAGTGACACTCACATGAACTTCTCTATAACAGCGACTCTGACAGGCAACGTCTCTATAACAGTGACTCTCACATGAACTTCTCTATAACAGCGACTCTGACATGAACTTCTCTATAACAGTGACTCTCACATGAACTTCTCTATAACAGCGACTCTGACATGAACTTTTCTATAACACTGACTCTGACATGAACTTCTCTATAACGGCGACTCTGACATGAACTTCTCTATAACACTGACTCTGACATGAACTTCTCTATAACAGTGACTCTGACATGAACTTCTCTATAACAGTGACTCTCACATGAACTTCTCTATAACAGCGACTCTGACAGGAACGTCTCTATAACAGTGACTGACATGAACGTCTCTATAACAGTGACTCTCACATGAACTTCTCTATAACAGCGACTCTCACATGAACTTCTCTATAACAGTGACTCTGACATGAACGTCTCTATAACAGTGACTCTGACATGAACTCTCTATAACACGACTCTGACATGAACTTCTCTATAACAGTGACTCTGACAGGAACTTCTCTATAACAGTGACTCTGACATGAACTTCTCTATAACAGTGACTCTGACATGAACTTCTCTATAACAGTGACTCTGACAGAACTTCTCTATAACAGTGACTCTCACATGAACGTCTCTATAACACTGACTCTGACATGAACTTCTCTATAACAGGACTCTGACATGAACTTCTCTATAAACAGTGACTCTCACATGAACTTCTCTATAACAGTGACTCTGACAGAACTCTCTATAACAGTGACTCTGACATGAACTTCTCTATACCAGTGACTCTCACATGAACTTCTCTTAACAGTGACACTCACATGAACTTCTCTATAACAGTGACACTACACGAACTTCTCTATAACAGCGACTCTGACAGGCAACGTCTCTATAACAGGACTCTGACATGAACTTTTCTATAACAGTGACTCTGACATGAACTTCTCTATAACAGCGACTCTGACATGAACGTCTCTATAACAGTGACTGACATGAACTTCTCTTTAACAGTGACTCTGACAAGAACTTCTCTATAACAGTGACTCTGACAGAACGTCTCTATAACAGTGACTGACATGAACTTCTCTATAACAGTGACTGACATGAACTTCTCTATAACAGTGACTCTCACATGAACTCTCTATAACAGTGACTCTGACATGAACTTCTCTATAACAGTGACTGACATGAACTTCTCTATAACAGTGACTGACATGAACTTCTCTATAACAGTGACTCTGACATGAACGTCTCTATAACAGTGACTCTCACATGAACTTCTCTATAAACAGCGACTCTGACAGGAACTCTCTATAACAGTGACTCTGACAGGAACGTCTCTATAACAGCGACTCTGACAGGAACGTCTCTATAACAGTGACTCTGACATGAACTCTCTATAAGTGACTCTGACATGAACGTCTCTAAACAGTGACTGACATGAACTTCTCTATAACAGTGACTCTCACATGAACTTCTCTATAACAGCGACTCTGACATGAACTCTCTATAACAGTGACTCTACATGAACGTCTCTATAACAGTGACTCTCACATGAACGTCTCTATAACAGCGACTCTGACATGAACTTTTCTATAACAGTGACTCTGACATGAACTTCTCTATAACAGGACTCTGACAGGAACTTCTCTATAACACTGACTCTCACATGAACTTCTCTATAAAAAGTGACTCTGACATGAACTTCTCTATAACAGTGACTCTGACATGAACTTCTCTATAACAGCGACTCTGACATGAACTCTATAACAGCGACTCTGACATGAACTTTCTCTATAACAGTGACTCTCACATGAACTTCTCTATAACAGTGACTCTGACAGGAACGTCTCTATAACAGTGACTCTGACAGTGCACGTCTCTATAACAGTGACTGACATGAACTTCTCTATAACAGTGCCCTCTGACATGAACTTCTCTATAACAGTGACTGACATGAACTTCTCTATAACAGGTAAGCTGACATCTGGCTTGACATATTACGAGAACCGGTCAAGAAGGATCACAGAATTCGAGGGGGTATTTATTTATTCATTTTTTTTAACACCTTTTAATAATAAACTGATGACAATCCTCAGAGTTTCTTTACGATCCAAGACTACATCAAAGGCCCTAGTTTTAAAACTCTGCACGCCTATAATGTTAAACACTCCACTGGTACTCATTCTCTCATGGTATATCCAACCTCCCCCACCCCCCATTCTCCCCTCCTCCCCAATTCAATCTTCATATCAATCAGAGGACTCTCTCCCTCCACCACCTCCACCTCCTGCCTTGCATCACTGGAAAGGAAAATCACGTTCATACCTTCAGACTGCGTGGCTGCTGCTTGACCTCTAAGGCGTGTTTTTTCCGCATTTCCTGCTCGGCCCTGGTGTTGTAGTCCCGCTGGTTCTCTTTCTCCGTCTCGTGCTGACGTTTCAGCTGCTCGTCTTTGCACTTCTGCAGGGCGGCCAGGTGCTTGTACTCCAGGTCCTGGGTGGACTCGTGGTGTCGAACCAAAAATGGCGTGTTCATACTCCAACTGCGCTTTCCTCTGCACCATTTCCTGCAGGGGTCAAACAGCCAATGACGCGATAACTGTATGTGCACTGCTGATGAGCAAAATGGGTTAGACAGGTAGGACAGACAAGAGAGAGAGAGAGAGAGAGAGAGAGAGAGAGAGAGAGAAGAGAGAAAGAAAGGAAGAGATCTGCTGTCTTGTTTTCTTGCCATGACATGAATAAATACAAAACCAGACTGTTATGGTCTTGTATGATTTGTTTTCCACAGTTTCCTGCCATGATCTGAATAAATAAAAAACCAGACTGTTATGCCCACAACTTAATGCAACAATGGCATCATAACTGAAGTAATGTCATGCCATATTCTGCCTAGTCCAGCAAACTTGAAGGACAAAACCAAAGTAGTGATACTGAACTCAGATCTGTCTTTTGCACACACAGAGGCACAAACATAATGCACATGCCAACACCACCTTCGGATTTCAGGGATGGCACATTCATACAGAAATACCCACCGCCCCCCACCGTGTGTGTATGTGTGTGTGTGTGTGTGTGTGTGTGTGTGTGTGTGTGTTTAACTGTACCTTAATTCAGATCAAAATGAAAATTATGTCACCAAAACTGAATATCTGTGTCTACTGATCTGGTTCTCAACAGCATAAAACAATGCAACAATAAAATGAAGGTACAGATGACAGAGTACAACCACAACAACATACAGTCACAAAAAGAAATTAGGCTCACCTTGGCAAATGAGACTGACATTTATTTCAGGCAAAAGAACCAAAAAGTTTTCTTTTTCATTCAAATGCAGATGCCTTCAGAAAACAAGACACCAACAAACTATGGATGTGTGCACGCTCAGAAAAATGCACCAAGCACACGCCTAACACAGTTGTTTGTTTCCGTCTTCCTTCTCTCTCACACACACACATCTATATGTATGCCCAAAGACACACATTCATTCGAGTACCCCGCCCCACTCTGCACTCCGACCTGCGTTTACCTCCTTCAGCAGCTTCTGCTCCAAGTTGTGGAAGGACAGGATGGCACGGCGTTTGAACTTCCTGACAGACAGCTCCAGGACGTCCTTCTGCTGCTTCTCCAGCCTCTGCTCCGCCTCCCTCTGTTTCTGAGCCAGCGTCTCTTTGTACACACGCATCATGTCTTCCCGCTCACGCCTGGACGTGCTGGTGTCCAGCCCCTGCCACACATGCCAAGACAGACTGGTGAGTTGTGCAGTACAGTGTGAATGACAGCACGTATACAAGTCATGAATGCCACGTCTGAAAAACAGCACAAAGGGCAACAAAAATCAACTCTTAATGAAAAAAAAGCCCCATGAAAATTACCCCATAAAGGCAGTAAAAGTGTCAAATCAAAGACTTGAGGGGGGGGGGGGGGGGGACTGAAACTGCCGTCATATAAATCGAAGGGTAAAAAACCAAACAAACAAGCAAACCAATGGATGAAAAATACCACTCTGGGGGGGTAGGGTAGAGTGTAAGGTTGAGAAGAAAATTGAAGTTCTCCTTCAAGTGGACAGATGGCACCTGCGACAATCGTATGAATCTGGTAGTGTCAGTACCGACATGTACATTGTCACTGGACTTCCATAGGTCAGAAAGAGGTGGTGCAAAGCACGCCAAGAGGCCTCGTAGTCATGTGACCCGTTCTGTGTCCTTAAAATTACACCACCAATAATTACGTTGTCGTAATTGCTCTACACTTTTCGCTGAAGTATACTGGGCATCTTCAAGGGTGTCGTCCACACTGTACCCTTCATCTGAATGAAATTTTCTAGCAAGTCTGTGGGCAGCATCTGAGCCATTACAATGTTCAGAATTTGGGGCAAAAAACATAAGCCACACACACACAGAGAAAGTTCTATGTTTTCCCCAGGTACTGATACTAAAGAGTTCTGAAACACAGGATGATAGATACAGAATAAATTAAAAAATTATTTTCATAACAAATTAACGTGCAACAGTCTGGGTACCCATCCTTCTTGTCTATCCCCATGATTGTAAATTGAAAAAAAAAAAAAATAGAATGAAAGAAAATACAAGAAATCAAACAGCCATTATCTGAAATGAAAGAAAAACAAATCCCTTTGTGTATGTATGTGTGATTCATCCATACCCTGTTTTATACTGACTTTGTCTTTTTGTGTCTTATAAAAAAATAAAAAGTAAATATGGGGAGTTTGTATTATACTCCCTGTTTGGCTAGTTGGTGGACAGGTGAAATGTTCAAACTACTGCTGCTTGAGGACCTGTCCAATTCACCTGTTTATGATGGTGCAGCCACAGGTGAAATGTTCAAACTACTGCTGCTTGAGGACCTGTCCAATTCACCTGTTTATGATGGTGCAGCCACAGGTGAAATGTTCAAACTACTGCTGCTTGAGGACCTGTCCAATTCACCTGTTTATGATGGTGCAGCCACAGGTGAAATGTTCAAACTACTGCTGCTTGAGGACCTGTCCAATTCACCTGTTTATGATGGTGCAGCCACAGGTGAAATGTTCAAACTACTGCTGCTTGAGGACCTGTCCAATTCACCTGTTTATGATGGTGCAGCCACAGGTGAAATGTTCAAACTACTGCTGCTTGAGGACCTGTCCAATTCACCTGTTTATGATGGTGCAGCCACAGGTGAAATGTTCAAACTACTGCTGCTTGAGGACCTGTCCAATTCACCTGTTTATGATGGTGCAGCCACAGGTGAAATGTTCAAACTACTGCTGCTTGAGGACCTGTCCAATTCACCTGTTTATGATGGTGCAGCCACAGGTGAAATGTTCAAACTACTGCTGCTTGAGGACCTGTCCAATTCACCTGTTTATGATGGTGCAGCCACAGGTGAAATGTTCAAACTACTGCTGCTTGAGGACCTGTCCAATTCACCTGTTTATGATGGTGCAGCCACAGGTGAAATGTTCAAACTACTGCTGCTTGAGGACCTGTCCAATTCACCTGTTTATGATGGTGCAGCCACAGGTGAAATGTTCAAACTACTGCTGCTTGAGGACCTGTCCAATTCACCTGTTTATGATGGTGCAGCCACAGGTGAAATGTTCAAACTACTGCTGCTTGAGGACCTGTCCAATTCACCTGTTTATGATGGTGCAGCCACAGGTGAAATGTTCAAACTACTGCTGCTTGAGGACCTGTCCAATTCACCTGTTTATGATGGTGCAGCCACAGGTGAAATGTTCAAACTACTGCTGCTTGAGGACCTGTCCAATTCACCTGTTTATGATGGTGCAGCCACAGGTGAAATGTTCAAACTACTGCTGCTTGAGGACCTGTCCAATTCACCTGTTTATGATGGTGCAGCCACAGGTGAAATGTTCAAACTACTGCTGCTTGAGGACCTGTCCAATTCACCTGTTTATGATGGTGCAGCCACAGGTGAAATGTTCAAACTACTGCTGCTTGAGGACCTGTCCAATTCACCTGTTTATGATGGTGCAGCCACAGGTGAAATGTTCAAACTACTGCTGCTTGAGGACCTGTCCAATTCACCTGTTTATGATGGTGCAGCCACAGGTGAAATGTTCAAACTACTGCTGCTTGAGGACCTGTCCAATTCACCTGTTTATGATGGTGCAGCCACAGGTGAAATGTTCAAACTACTGCTGCTTGAGGACCTGTCCAATTCACCTGTTTATGATGGTGCAGCCACAGGTGAAATGTTCAAACTACTGCTGCTTGAGGACCTGTCCAATTCACCTGTTTATGATGGTGCAGCCACAGGTGAAATGTTCAAACTACTGCTGCTTGAGGACCTGTCCAATTCACCTGTTTATGATGGTGCAGCCACAGGTGAAATGTTCAAACTACTGCTGCTTGAGGACCTGTCCAATTCACCTGTTTATGATGGTGCAGCCACAGGTGAAATGTTCAAACTACTGCTGCTTGAGGACCTGTCCAATTCACCTGTTTATGATGGTGCAGCCACAGGTGAAATGTTCAAACTACTGCTGCTTGAGGACCTGTCCAATTCACCTGTTTATGATGGTGCAGCCACAGGTGAAATGTTCAAACTACTGCTGCTTGAGGACCTGTCCAATTCACCTGTTTATGATGGTGCAGCCACAGGTGAAATGTTCAAACTACTGCTGCTTGAGGACCTGTCCAATTCACCTGTTTATGATGGTGCAGCCACAGGTGAAATGTTCAAACTACTGCTGCTTGAGGACCTGTCCAATTCACCTGTTTATGATGGTGCAGCCACAGGTGAAATGTTCAAACTACTGCTGCTTGAGGACCTGTCCAATTCACCTGTTTATGATGGTGCAGCCACAGGTGAAATGTTCAAACTACTGCTGCTTGAGGACCTGTCCAATTCACCTGTTTATGATGGTGCAGCCACAGGTGAAATGTTCAAACTACTGCTGCTTGAGGACCTGTCCAATTCACCTGTTTATGATGGTGCAGCCACAGGTGAAATGTTCAAACTACTGCTGCTTGAGGACCTGTCCAATTCACCTGTTTATGATGGTGCAGCCACAGGTGAAATGTTCAAACTACTGCTGCTTGAGGACCTGTCCAATTCACCTGTTTATGATGGTGCAGCCACAGGTGAAATGTTCAAACTACTGCTGCTTGAGGACCTGTCCAATTCACCTGTTTATGATGGTGCAGCCACAGGTGAAATGTTCAAACTACTGCTGCTTGAGGACCTGTCCAATTCACCTGTTTATGATGGTGCAGCCACAGGTGAAATGTTCAAACTACTGCTGCTTGAGGACCTGTCCAATTCACCTGTTTATGATGGTGCAGCCACAGGTGAAATGTTCAAACTACTGCTGCTTGAGGACCTGTCCAATTCACCTGTTTATGATGGTGCAGCCACAGGTGAAATGTTCAAACTACTGCTGCTTGAGGACCTGTCCAATTCACCTGTTTATGATGGTGCAGCCACAGGTGAAATGTTCAAACTACTGCTGCTTGAGGACCTGTCCAATTCACCTGTTTATGATGGTGCAGCCACAGGTGAAATGTTCAAACTACTGCTGCTTGAGGACCTGTCCAATTCACCTGTTTATGATGGTGCAGCCACAGGTGAAATGTTCAAACTACTGCTGCTTGAGGACCTGTCCAATTCACCTGTTTATGATGGTGCAGCCACCCTCAATGGTCTCTTAAGGATGTTACTCTTTTCCCCCGTGTCATGTGTCTGCCATTTCTTTGGTCTCTTCAGAGTGTTACTCTGTGTCCTGTTTCACCTCACTGCCATTTCTTTGGTCTCTTCAGAGAGTTACTCTGTGTCCTGTTTCACCTCACTGCCATTTCTTTGGTCTCTTCAGAGTGTTACTCTGTGTCCTGTTTCACCTCACTGCCATTTCTTTGGTCTCTTCAGAGTGTTACTCTCTGTCCTGTTTCACCTAACTGCCATTTCTTTGGTCTCTTCAGAGTGTTACTCTGTGTCCTGTTTCACCTCACTGCCATTTCTTTGGTCTCTTCAGAGTGTTACTCTGTGTCCTGTTTCACCTAACTGCCATTTCTTTGGTCTCTTCAGAGTGTTACTCTGTGTCCTGTTTCACCTAACTGCCATTTTTTTGGTCTCTTCAGAGAGTTACTCTGTGTCCTGTTTCACCTCACTGCCATTTCTTTGGTCTCTTCAGAGAGTTACTCTGTGTCCTGTTTCACCTATCTGCCATTTCTTTGGTCTCTTCAGAGTGTTACTCTGTGTCCTGTTTCACCTCACTGCCATTTCTTTGGTCTCTTCAGAGTGTTACTCTGTGTCCTGTTTCACCTAACTGCCATTTCTTTGGTCTCTTCAGAGAGTTACTCTGTGTCCTGTTTCACCTAACTGCCATTTCTTTGGTCTCTTCAGAGAGTTACTCTGTGTCCTGTTTCACCTAATTGCCATTTCTTTGGTCTCTTCAGAGTGTTACTCTTTGTCCTGCTTCACCTAACTGCCATTCCTGTTTCGCCTATTTGACATAAAAACCTGTAACATTCTCAGTTGGTCTACAGACAGGATAAAAAAAAATCTTAGAATGCACTCACTGCTGTGATTCTCCAATGAATGTAATACAATTCAGCTCTCTCTTTCTCACACGCACAAAAGCATGCACCCATGTAGACACACACCCTCCCAGCAAGTCCACTGAAATTCAAAGAAACAAACCTACCAAAAAAACAGACTTCACAACACACACTTTTCATCCTCCTACACACGCAGAAAGCCCCTGATCAGTCACAGAGCCAGTGTGAAGGGATCTTCATCCTCATCCTAAAGGCACCCCATGTATCCATCTACCAGCAATCCGCATAGACTGGCCACTACAAACAGCTTTATCATAGACTGGCCACTACAAACAGCTTTATCATAGACTGGCCACTACAAACAGCTTTATCACAACCCCATCAAGGCAATGGACATAAAGTGACAAGAAGACAATGGGGTCACCACACCATCTAACCTTCTTCATCTTGTCCATTTCCTCCTTGTTGTTCCTCTTGGTCTGGTCATTCAGGTTCCTCTTTGCATTTTCATGGCTTTGCGACGTATCTTTCATCAGCTTCTTCTCTTGGGCCGCCATGTTTTTGCTCTGTGAGAGAAGCCAAGACAAAAAAGTGCTGTTACAACATTACGCAACATCTGTGATCTTTCGCTCTAGTGCAGGAGACTTTGATTAAAGGTCTGCGTGTGTGCCTACATGGTGTGTGTGTGTGTGTGTGTGTGTGTGTGTGTGTGTGTGGTGTGTGCTCATTTCCCTGTCTTAGTGAGGACTTCTTTCCGATGAATGTGTGGTGTCCTTGGAAGGTCTCCGGTTCTGTGAAGGTTTGGAAATAAAAACCCAAGTCCTGCGGAGACCAATTACACACTTAACTGTCCCGGAAGCAGCACTTCGAGAATCTCTTTTTTTTCTTAAGGGAAAAGAGCACATTTCCAGAAACTGACATCTCTCTCATACACAGCAAAAAAACGAGGACAGTTTATACAATGTTCATGTACACTTTCATATCGTATTCACTTTCACATTGTACATATCGTATTCACTTTCACATTGTACATATCGTATTCACTTTCACAATCTACATATCGTATTCACTTTCACAATCTACATATCGTATTCACTTTCACAATCTACATATCATATTCACTTTCACATTCTAATGGGGATTGCACAATGAGACGGTGTGTAATCGTGTCCTCACAGGGTGTGTCATACAGGAAGGTGACAGAGAGAGACAGACAGACAGAAGAGAGGTGTGTGTGTGTGTGTGTGTGTGTGTGTGTGCGCGCGCGTGTGTGTGTGCACGTGTGCATTTGTGTGCGTGTGCATGTGTGCGCGCGCACATGTACACATGTCGTCCCAAGTTGGTAAACAAACAAAGCGTTGGCCAGCACAACACAGCAAAAGAAACAAGACTGCGGAGAGGGAAGAATGGGGATGCTGTGGGGAGGGTGCAGGGAGGAGTCATGGAGACACAGATTGACAGCAACACATCAAGAGATTAAAAGGCCATTCATTTAGAAGAAAAAAAAGTTTAAAAAAAAAAAAAAAAGAAAATCAACAAGAAAGCTTACAAGTTTCTCGAGTTCTGCCATGTGAACGGCTTTCAGGCGGTCAAGTTCCTTGCTACATTTGGCACGCAAGTTTTCATACTCCCTGTCCAGTTTCTGCTTGTGTTCTTCCATCTCCCCTTTGAACCGCGTCTCCATCTGAACAACACCGTACACATCACTGGGTGATCACACTGTCAGCTACGTAGACATGATTCAATCATACATTTGCCAGTTTTCTAGAAACTGTCTTTTTGTTCTGCATGGTATTCTTTAAGAGTAATGTACCAACAAATTCAAATGAAAACAATTTCACAGAGAGAGCGGAGGGAAAACCTGAGTAATCAAACAAAAACACTTTCCATAAATCAACTAAAAGAATAAAATTGTAACAAATAATATTAGTGAACTACAAAAGATGCATAAACCCGGGGCATTTGGCTCTCAATCTTTTAAGCCTTGTTCTACCCTATACCATCTGCCATCACCAGTGTTTTCATTGCACTGGCTTCCGTCATTCATCTTTTGTGCGTGTGTACCTTTGCCTGAAGGCCCTCCCTGGGCCAAACCTACAACCACAACTGTGAAACCATGTAACAACCATTCTGCATTATGCTGCCCATAGAGGATGACTACCCCATGCAGTTTATCTGTCAAAGCTTTGAGAATCAAAATAATACTATCCCATGCATTTTACAGGGGTGGTGGCAGAAAACCATAGCTATACCGAAAAGGCTGGGTGTCCAGGGGCCGCTCAGACCCCGATGTGGAGCAGGGGCAATGCCCTGATGGGGGGTCTGGGGGGCGTTGCCCCCCAGACGCCAAAGAAAATTTATCTTACCAAGACACTTTTGTGGCCTCTCCTTGAAAACAAAGTTAATAATTAACTTCTATAGAAAAAAAAACTCCAAATATGACAAAATATGACTTACAGCTTAAATATCAAACTGAAAATGTTATGCCAAGTACTTAGAATACATCTTAAATTCAGTAAACCATCAAAACAAAACAGGATGGAATGTATTTACTCAGATTTCTCTGATGTGCTTTTATTTATTTCAAAACAGTAA
The DNA here is from genome assembly GCA_018398815.1 of Conus ventricosus. Lineage (NCBI taxonomy): Eukaryota > Metazoa > Mollusca > Gastropoda > Neogastropoda > Conidae > Conus > Conus ventricosus. The sequence goes on from CM031621.1 coordinate 3,587,120, forward strand.
CAATATTTCAAAAGTCCATCCCATTTATGTGTCTGTCTGATTACGGTAAGGAAAATAATTAGGTTTTTTTTTCTTTTTTCTTTTCTTTCTCTCAGGCTGACAGATTTCTTCTGTTCACTGGCTCACTTACAGACTGCAGCTTGTCTGTTTCATTATGAGAAGGAAATTTTGTGTTTTTTTCATTTTTTTCTTTTCTTTCTCTTAGGCCCGATTGATTTGTTCCGTTCATTGTCTCACTTACCGACTGCAGCTCTTTCTGGTGCTGTTTGCGGAGCCGCTTGTAGATGGTGAAGTTGCGGTACTCGTTGGAGTGGGCGTGCTGCTTGATCTCCTGGCGGACGATGGACGTGGTGCGGATGGTGGCGAAGTTGTTGGCTGGCACCTCCGAGCTGCGTCCACTGCCGCCCGAAGCCTGTCGACACATACAGGGGAGCGTTTCAGCTGTGCCTTGACTTGATATACATTTAGACACTGCAGACTGTGAGTCCCACAGTGGTGCCATGACTGTATACAATGTACCGAGCAGAAAACTGGGGGGGACATGACCTGTGTACAGGATCTTCATTGGCACAGCTACACGTGCAACAGTTATTCCATCAAAAATGTTCTATGGATGAACTGACCATATAAGAACAGAATCACTTTCCCTCAAAAACAAAACTTCAAAAACAAAACATTCTAAACAAGACTGACAGACTTCTAGAAAGGAAACCAGTAGGAAGATTATCACTAATGACAGATGCAGATGGCATAGTCAGTAAATTGAAATCAGTCAATAAATGCACTTATCTGAGCCCCAAAATTTGCTATTGGGCACAGCTGGCTATTTGTTTGCATCTAGCTGATGTGATTCCAGCATGACTGGAATGAACCACTTATGAATGACAATGTAGGAAAGTGCTGGGGCAAATCCAGTTCATCCAGGTGACCTGATTCCACCATGACTGCAATGAACCACTTGTCAATGACAATATAGGAAAGTGCAGCCCGGACAAATCCAGTTCATCCAGGTGACCTGATTCCACCATGACTGCAATGAACCACTTGTCAATGACAATATAGGAAAGTGCAGCCCGGACAAATCCAGTTCATCCAGGTGACCTGATTCCACCATGACTGCAATGAACCACTTGTCAATGACAATATAGGAAAGTGCAGGGTCAAATCCAGTTCATCCAGGTGACCTGATTCCACCATGACTGCAATGAACCACATGTCAATGACAATGCAGGAAAGTGCAGGGACAAATCCAGTTCATCTCCTCTTGTCTTGGTGAGAGGAAGGCCAGTCACGATACCAAAACCACCACCTTGCAGCAAGAACACAGGGCAAGAAGCTGGACGCCACCTTCATCGTGGACACCCTGAACACCATTTCCATCAGTATGTATTTTGCAAGTGTGGAGCACCAAGCACAATTCTGGGCATCAACAAAGTGCAGAAGTTGCACCTCAAGTGGACAGGTCCATGAGTTTCTCATCACATTCTGCTCTGATGATGACCAGACCACTTACCAGCCACTAAGTAAACTGTAAACATGGCGTTAACAGCATCAGCATCTCTTTGAAAAACATCTGTTTCAACCCTTCCCCATCGCTGTTTCAATTATCAATAGCATGCGCACATGTGTTCAGAGAATCTTGGTTTCTGGTTGTATACAAACTCATGAACAATTTTCTTCAAATGATTAAAACAAAATTTTCCATGAACACCATCATTCTTTCCATGAAACATAATGACCTATTGATTAAACTTGGCACTGGCATAGAATGATCAATTTCAGTTAGTATACACATTTCACCTTAGGCAGACTGATGAAACAGGAGATAACACACATGATTATTCAAGCTAGATCAAAAGCCAAAAATACAGATGTATGTGTATATTAAAATAATATATATATACATACATATGTACGTGTGTGTGTGTGTGTGTGTGTGTGTGTGTGTGTGTGTGTTGTGTGTGTGTGTGTGTGTGTGTGTATGTGTGTGTGTGTGTGCGTGCGTGCACGCATGCATGTGTATTTCTAGCTTTTTGTCATGCTGAGAATAACTCAATGGTCAGAAAGTGCCACATGCTCTTCTCCAATGGCTGAAGGCAGTGAAACAATAACTTTTTTACAATTCAGGCGCCCGGTACTGATTGTGATACACTGTCACTGACCGACACTTCTCGAGTCAAGATTACAAACTTCATATGTATATGCATATAATTTCTATGAAAATGAGCCACGAACGGAAACGATTCATTGCATGGAAGCAAACAAGTCACAGTGGGCTGGCCTATGCTGCGTGTGCTGCTCTGAACATCTGGTTGTCAAAGAGCAAACTGTCACATTAACAAAGATTTATATGCAACCTGTCTCAGCTGAGCTCAGTATACTTACAACAACAATGACAACAACAACAAAAAGAAAACGAGAACATTAAAACATCCACTCAATGTAACTCCCATAGCACGCCAGTATACATACACTAACATATTAACGTTCCCCTCCCCTACCAGCTTCATCTGTATCCAAACACACATGCTTGTGTATGTTCAAGTGCACACACACACACGCACGCACGAATGCACGCACGCACGCACGCACACATCAGGGTGACACTTCAACCTTACACTTCATTTGCGCAAGCTTGCTAAACTCTGTGCAAATACAACTTTACAAGTGTATGCAAACATGCATGTGACTGTGTGTGCTTGTGTGTAAACACACACGTACAGATGTGAGTGCATGGATGCACTTAATAACATATGTGTGCATTTTTACACATTTGTGTGCCTGTGGATGTGTGTGTACACATCCATTTGCATGCATGCCAGCCAATACATTCTGAACGATCTGATCCATGATCCAACTGCAAAGATATAAGATGAGGACCACATTCCTATCGAAAGTTCATCGGCCAACAATGGGTTCAAGTCTCCCCCCCCCCCCCCCACCCCCCCTCTCTCTTCTGTGTTACACCACACTAGTGATCTGATAAACATCATGTACAATCTGCCACAATTCATAGGAATCACATAATTCCAAAGAACTCTACACAGAATATCTCTCTACATATAACCACACGTTCCTCTTCAGGAAGAAACAGTTAAAGACCTCTTCATAAACTACTACAGTCATTCATTTAAAAAAAAAGTTACAAATGGGTTAAATAACCAGAGAAAAAAACGACGAGCCAAGCATTCCCATGACAAGCTTATCTTTGTCGACATACTGGGGCTTGGGTCAGACCATGCAACATTTCACTCTGACGTCGCCCACTGTAAGTTCTGATCACAGCATGAGCAACTGCTCTCCACTCACTGCCATGCATACAACACATGCCTGACTTCTTCCTTCTCCATACATCGCTATGCTCAGTTTAAAAAAAACTGACATACACTCACGCATACTGACAAAGGGGAAGTAACTACCATCACATTGTGAGCAAGTCAAAAGAGGAATACATTAGCTTCACTCCCTTCCCACGATTACCTATACAAAAATCTATCACGTATGTATCGGTGTTGGTATCATATCACCTGAGTATCCTAGTGCTATGCTTTTGGCGCAGCATGGTACAATTTGGTTGACAATGCTGTGCGGCTACATTTTGTGATGAAAGACTATGCCTAACAAAACCCCAAAAGCAAAAGGGGGGGGGGGGGGGGGGGAGGTGAGGTGGGGGGGAGGATGCTTCACAGACTTAGCGGCAGCTGACATGAAGCAAGCCAGCAGAGATCTTTAGACTTTTTAGTCTTGCTTCATCAAAAACTGGCCAGGTTCAGGAATATGATGATGAAAAAGCAGAGAAAAAATCACTAAAGACAATGATTTTGCTGCTTTACCAATTGGTTTCGTTGTCAGCCATTCAGATTTCTTTTGTAGATGAAGCATAAAACACATGAAAGCAGACCTGTCTACCTCAAAATTAAACCATTAGCATTCCATGGAATAAATTTCAGCATTCCATGACAAAACAAGAGCATTTTTTTTTTATGTGGCTTTGTATAATAATCTTGTTCAGGATCTTTGAAAAAAATTAATTTGTCTCAAACAGCTTTTGACCAAAATTCTTTTAGTTTATTTCAAATCTTCAACAATCCATAAGTATGTGATTACCCATCCACTTTTCTTACTGGTCTTTGTTTCTGTAACAGGCATTGGAGCCCACTAAGGTGATGGCGGCATGCCATTATGAAAGTTGCACCTGACGACCAATCTTGACTGAACATCTTCCAATTCTATGTTAATGAAAACATCTGAAGACTCACTTTACAGCAATTCCTTTCCTTCTTTCTTTGCATGCATGTGGCACAATGCTTTGCATGCATGTGGCACAATGCTTTGCATGCATGTGGCACAATGCTTTGCATGCATGTGGCACAATGCTTTGCATGCATGTGGTACAATGCTTTGCATGCATGTGGCACAATGCTTTGCATGCATACATGCACACGTTCTGCGTCACCTGAACCTGCTATTATTATCCAATCACACTCTTTTTCCAAATCCCACCACAGAATGACATCATCACATTATCCAATCACACTCTTTTTCCAAATCCCACCACAGAATGACATCATCACACCACAAACACACACAAAAAGAAAGATGATTCAAAGAAATCGCAACAATACAGAAAAAAAAAAAAGACCCATGAAGTAGCACTCCATTTCAGAAAACAGGCAAGGTAGGTGAACACTGAAGGAAAGAGGACGATTCTTACATACAACAGATACACTTTCAAACATGCCACAATGACCCAAATGAAATATTTTGGAAGTACCTTTAAGGAAATAAAATGAATGGAAAAACGACAAGAAAAGGCTGTTCCCTTGTATGTTTGATTTAGAGTCATACACAAGCGCACCAGAATTCTTCAGCACAAAATTCCTGTCTGTGGCAAACTCACCTGTTGCCTTCCATGTTTAAAAAACAAATCACAAAAACAAAAGAAATATATTTAAGAACAACTCTTGTTTGCCTACCCAGTGCTACTTGCACTGGGTGTAAGTGTCACTTAAAGCTTAAGGTTTCTTGGTGTGACTGTGCTAACCAAACAGGTTAATCCTGTATAGCATCCACTTGCTTTGGGTGTACCTTTAAATCCAAGAATTTGATACATTTGATTTGAATTGCTGAAACATGGATTTATGTATGACACAACAATCAAGAGAGAGATGGGATGAGAGAGAGAAAGAGAGCGAGAAAGGCAGAGAGAGAGAGAGAGAGAAAGAGAGAGACAGACAAACAGAAAGAGACCCATTTTTTCCCCTCACTTTTCCCCTATCCCCTTTCTCTATTTTGTTTTACATCTCTGCCATGTCATTGTTTTAATGACACAGGAACTGTTAAACTGCATTTGTTTTTCGCTCCACTATATGTTTCATGTATCATCGTTTGGTCCAAAAGTGGAAGATCATATCTTTTTTAAAGATTTGTTTTTTCCCTCCACTATATGTTTCACGTATCACCGTTTGGTCCACAAGTGGAAGATCATATCTGTTCAGAGACCTAAGTAAAGGCTGCTCACCACAGTTGTTCGGTGCTGTCAGCAGTGATGTGACCAACACTGCACGGGTTACTAGAAGAGCTGATGACTAAGACTGCCGATACCTTTCGACCCTCCCATGTAAAGACTAAAAGTCTTCCTTTGTTTTTGAACTCTTTACTTACCGACACTGCACGGGTTACCAGAAGAGCTGATGACTAAGACTGCCGACACCTTTCGACCCTCCCATGTAAAGACTAAAAGTCTTCCTTTGTTTTTTTAACTCTTTACTTACTGATTATCTTTTCATGCAACTCATTTCCTTACAGTATATCATTGTCATGTTATTTACCCTTCACTGGCTGCTTTGGGGATGCTGCTGAATTGTGTTTTGGAGCCCTTGGTTGTGGGAATAGTGCAGAATGACTGGTGGTGTATCTCATAATACTGTTTCTGAGCCCTTGGTTGTGGGAACAGTGCAGAATGACTGGTGGTGTATCTCATAATACTGTTTCTGAGCCCTTGGTTGTGGGAACAGTGCAGAATGACAGGTGGTGTATCTCATAATACTGTTTTGGATGGAGCCCTTGGTTGTGGGAACAGTGCAGAATCACAGGTGGTGTATCTCATAATACTGTTTTGGATGGAGCCCTTGGTTATGGGAACAGTGCAGAATCACTGGTGGTGTATCTCATAATACTGTTTTGGATGGAGCCCTTGGTTGTGGGAACAGTGCAGAATCACAGGTGGTGTATCTCAATCTGCTGCCAAGGGAGGACACACACAACCAGCTGGGCTCCATGGAGAAGTGCAATCAGCCATTCAAAGTTCACTCTGAACAGGCTATATAAATGGCTCTGTTTTCAAGACAGACTTTGTCGGTACCCATGTGCACCCAGTGTATGGTTTAATGTTCACATTCTAAAAATCTCTTTCCCCCCATTTCTTTGTCCCACCCCAACTCCCCTTCCCATTCAAAAAAAAAAAAAAAAAAAAAAATCATTGCTTAGTTTGTTCTAATGATGGAGGAAGTATTAGCCTGCACTTTTTCCTCATCCCTTTTCCCCTTCTTTTTAAAATCTATGGTAGACCACTGTTGTTATGTTGAAGGAATAAACCTATGGTAAACCACTGTTGTCATGATGAAGGAATAGTTTGTGTTTGTTTCCCCCATTCAGCAGACAAAATCTGGAACTGCAATGAGTGGGGGAAAAAAAAAAGAGACAATGTTGATGACATGGTGCAAGCCATATGTGAACACATGGAAAAACAAACAGCTGCACAAACTCGATAATCCTGACAGGAAGTTAGACCTTTGAACTATGGGACAATCTGTCTTTTTGACTGGACTATTTTTGAAAACTTTAGTGGCAAATATCGACGTCTTGTCTCGCGATTTGTAAATATGATCCAAAACTCGATGCATGTCACACATTATTTCAATGCTCACCCTTCCAGTGAAATTAACTTTGTAAAGACTTTTGCACCAAATGAAAGAAAACCCATTCTCTGCTACTGTGGTTGAATAACGTAACAACGCTTCAATAACCATTACAGACTGGGTGATCAGCAAACTGTGCATTCACGACAATTCATTCATCGGACCAAAAAAAGTGTACAACAGGTGTGATCATTTTAAGGCAAACCGTTAAATTATACACACACTTGACCAGGAGACAAAACCATACCCTTAATATCAATTCTCTTCTGCCACAGAGTAATGCTTATTTCTATCCAGACTTAAAAAAAACAACTAAAACAAGAAACAAAATCTAAAGAAGAAAAAAGCAGCAAAGGTCCTTGCTCAAGACATGCACATCCAAAATTTACACTCAACAGCATTTCTGATCTATCAGGGTGCTTCTCACAAAGATGACAGTATTTTTCATCAAACAATTCTACTCTAGTAACTTCTTACTTTTTTTTGACAATTTCTTCATTGTGAGAATATCTCCCATACAAGGATTTGCATTTTACAACGATTAGAATGAAGTGCTGACACATGACAATTCTTGACACTGTCAATGGAAAATCCAAGTCTTGTCGGACTCACTTTGTACTGCTGAAAAGAAGCTATGCTAATGATAGTAGTCGATGGACATTCAATTCTTATTATTGTTACTTTGTAATACTGTGAGGTAAGTCTCTTGCAGCAACAACAAAAAGAAGAAGAGGAAGAAGAAGAAGGAGAGAGAGAGAGAGAGAGAGAGAGAGAGAGAGAGAGAGACAGAGAGAGACAGAGATACAGAGAGAGACAGAGTGAGACCATTCCACATTCCTTGTACCTGAACTTCATTATTTTGCTTAAAAAGCAAAACACAACATAAAACATAGTACAAAACATATAAAAGCCAAACATCTGACAAAACACAGATTCACAAACACAAGAACTCACAACATAAGACACAGTACAAAACATATGAAAGCCAAACATCTGACAAAACACAGATTCACAAACACAAGAACTCACAACATAAGACATAGTACAAAACATATGAAAGCCAAACATCTGACAAAACACAGATTCACAAACACAAGAACTTGACTCAAGATGTTGCACAGCACACTCTATCTACACTCGGGTCAACACAGCTGGTAGATCTGACTGTCAAATAGGAATTTTTTTAAAGTGTCTTAAGACAGCCACTTACAAAAATCTTACTTAAAAGTTTATAAAAAAAAAACTTACAAAAAATCAAATATAGCAAAAAAGTATTTCAACAAATATAGTAAAAATAAAACCCTCTCTGCATGACAGCCATGTATTGCTTAATTAACTGCCAAGTACACTTCTTAAAAAGAGGCAAATGTAATAAAAATCCTCTCTATCGCCACAAACATTTGTTGTTCTTGTTCATGCACACATACAAACACAGCACATGCACGTGCACACATTGCTTTTGATACACCAACACAAGCTTACAAATATCATGCACAGACAATAATAAACACAGCTTAATCTGAATAAATCCCACGCATCCATCCCCAATGCCACCCTAAATACTGAGCGGACTCTCTCCCTGATAAACTGATACTAGATAAAAAAAACAACAACCCCCATCTCCCCTTAAAAAAAAAATCAATTCGCATTTTAACAAAAAGTACAAAAATGACACAAACGCAGAAAAAGAAACACACAAGAAGAAACATCTTCACTGACACCAAGACGGAAGAGGAGGAAACCCAAACTACACTCCACGTGGCACGAAATGCCATACACAGGGCACGGGCAGTTAACACGTGTGCAAAACAAAGCAGGCAGGAAGAATACCTGAACCTTCCACGACTGGGGGCTGTAGGAACCGCTGCGCGACGACAGCGAGGGCCAGTCCTTTATACCACACGACCGAGGAGGGAGGAAAGGGGAGAAGGAAAACAAACACGTCAACAACATGGAGCGCACACATACATGGAAACGTGGACCAACAACACAGCCACTGCTAAGACAGGACCGTTGAACGCCCCGTCGACATATCGCCCATTCTACACAATGGACTAGGGTCAACAACACATTTCATGGTGGGCAAATCAATACTTGGGGATGAAGCTGGTCTGCCTTTAGTCACCAAATCTGTGATTCCAAAATGTGCAGTTGGGGTATTTGTCATCAAGGATTGGGGCTGGGGGTATTTGTCATCAAGGACTGGAGCTGGGGGTATTTGTCATCAAGGATTGGAGCTGGGGTATTTGTCATCAAGGATTGGAGCTGGGGGTATTTGTCATCAAGGATTGGAGCTGGGGGTATTTGTCATCAAGGCCTGGAGCTGGGGGTATCTGTCATCAAAGATTGAAGCACTGTCTAGAAAACTGCTGCACTTTGGACACTTCTTTGTTTTCACAGCTTTTTTCCTCCTGAAAGTCTCCCATCAGAACACTGATTTGAGCATGATTAGATTAAATGCTATAGGACAATAGTGTTCAACTTTCAGTGGCAACTTATTCTTGTTATATGACCTGGCAAAAAATGGGTTATGATGATACTATCAAACTAAAAAATGAAAACACAAAGTTAGAAAGAATAAAAAAAAAAGTACAAATAAGCCTTTTCACATTCCCTGTGAATGCAAGGAACATTTTATACACACTTTTTTTTTCTTGCATTTTTTTTTCTCTGAAGGGTTAAAAAAAGGTGTACAAAACGCACCAAACGTGTAAGGGTGTACAGGGCTAAGTGATATATACAACAAACAAGGAGGGGAACATCAGTCTTGGCACAAAACTACCTAACAAACTGTGCAGGAACAAAACCAAACCCAAACTTACTGCAACATGTGCTACCTCTTTCTGCACCTCCTTGTTATCCTTCTCCTCCTTTTTGTTTCATTTCATGGAAAAAAAAGGAAAAAACATGAATTTTTAAAAATATATGTGGATATCAAATCAGTAAAAAAAAATTTTCTTTTTCATCAGTAAACATAAATAATTTTTGTTAAAAACCATATAGGGATATCAAATCAGTTAAAAAAATTTTTTGTTGTTTATTAGTAAACATACTTACCTGTAAAATCCATTCATTAGAAAAAATAAAAGCGGAATTTTAAGACGAAACACATTTTTTAGGTGCATGTACATATCAAGTAATAAAGAAAATGGGTTTCTTTTTCATTTTTTTCAGCAAGCATGTGGTTATCGTGTGTGCATAGTTACATGTGCCTTCGAACAGGTATACTAGCCTTCATGAAGAAATATCAAGGCACAGAATCCCATCTATTTACATGTTGTTGTTTCTTATAAGGTAAACTGTATCAGTTTTCCAGCGGGTGAACGTTCCAATGTGAAGTTGTAAATGTGTACATCCGAGTTAGCCCCTGTAGTGATGTATGTGGATAGGACAGCGCACACGGAAGGCATGATAACATTCAGACTGATATCCCCGTGGAGAACATTGCTCTGTGCAATGCAGCAGCAGTGATTGTTGGTGCAATGTTTTCTGTGGAATCATCGACCTGAACAAACAACACTGATGTCAGTGTCACATGAGGCCAGTCTCTCGCTCAAAGGTGCCATCTTTTTGATACTCAGAAAGTAAGCGAGCACAAAAACAAAACTCGCCCAAATTTGAGAACTTAACATGCTCAACTTTTGATGCCAGACTCTCCCACAGCAAAGGTAATCAGCTAATCAGAGCAAAGGTGAAGGTCATGTGCTCTGAAAGCCTCCATTCTTCAATTTTGTTGCTCTTCTTTGCCAAGACGGATAAATTTGTCCTAGCTTTCAGATTCGTTGTCAACTATGATTCTTCTTGCAATGCTGAATCTCCACATTCATAATGAAGTGAGAACGCACTGAACAAACACCATGGAGTGAAGCACCAAAGACAAGTATCGATCCGAGTCACATGACCAGCCGACTGACACAACTGCTTTCCCCTAAACTTGCCTGTGTAACCACAAACAGGCCAGGCAAGGGAAAGAACTCAAGAATAAAAAATATGTTTCTTGCCCTTGAGCGAGAGACTTCCAGGCTTTTAGGTTTCGAGGCAGATCTCGTTCTGAGACTCTTCTAGTGTGATGCTGGCTGTCCAGTTTCAAAGCAGATCTGTTTTGTTCCCATCTAGCTCTGCCCCCTTCCGCAGCAGATGTGCCTCTTGTCTTCACCATCCTTCCTACATCTTCACCAACCTTCCTACATCTTCACCAACCTTCCTACATCTTCACCAACCTTCCTACAACCTTCTCTGTCCACTCCCCTTCACCCCTCTATCATACTGAACGGTTCAGGTAACGAAAACTCAACTTCAGTATCATACATCCACAACAAAAATAACAAACACCATGCAAACAAAAACAGTTCTTCAAGAACACCAACAACAGAGTATCTAACCACTCTCTGAACGTATCAAACATAAAGTACGCCATCCACAATATGGAGTTACTGTAACCGAGTAAAATCACTATGAAAGTTGAAAAAATAAAAGTGGGGGAAATACAGGGCAGGGAGATACACAAGAAGTACACCAAGTCTGCAGGTGGAAAGGAGACAGGTGAGATGGGGGTAAGTGTCAGACATATCTCACTGGTTGGCTGAGGAAAAAAAAAAAAATACAGAAAAACCAGGAACATATATTCACTGAAATCTGCTCTTCCTTGAGAGTTTTGAAGAGCATGGTTTCCCTGGTTACTTTTGTACACAATGAATTACATGACATGCATTGCACATCTGCACTTGTATTGGTTTTTTAAAAAAATAAATAAGGAAAAAAAGGAAAATGTAAAGGTAACACATGTCTAACCTCTTAGAAAGCTCATAAAAGTAAATTGAAATAACATTACACTATGCTCTGAACAGTCAATGGGATACACTTCAAACATCAAAGACACTGAAAGAACTCTACAAGAGGCTCCTTGTCATGTTTATGTTGGTGTGTGTGTGTTTGAGAGAGAGAGAGAGAGAGAGAGAGAGAGAGAGAGAGAGAGAGAGAGAGGAGAGAGAGGAGAGAGAGAGAAGGGAAGGGAGGAACAGATGGACAGACAGAGCTGATGAAAAGATTTGCATTTCTTTCCACCAGAACCATCTGCTGGGGAAAAAGTTTATTCCTATTCATGACTATTCATGTTTCATTCATAAGATTCTTGATGACCAACAAACAACTCCAAAGCCAAACATCCCTCTATCGATTAAAAAAAAAAAAAAAAAAAAAAAAAACAATGAAAAGTCAAGACTGTAAATGTTGGTTAGAAATACATGGGCTGATGCACAGGAAGATGGAAAACAGGTGGGGCGGGAATGGGTGGGCAATGACACAGACGACGGGGGAGGCGGGGCCACAGTGGGAGGGGGGGGGGGGGGGGCAGGACATCAGCTGCAGCATGCCATGGTTACTGAATCATATTGGCAGCTGGGTCGAAGAGGGGGTGCGGGAGGATAACAGAAGTCATTGCCATTGCTGGATATTCGGGCACCAGTAGCGTTATTTTTACCTATTTCAGTTCTTCACATGTGGAAGCTCATGGAATGATCAGATGGGAAAATACACAGGCGTGAACACCCGATTATTTACACTATTTACACTTTATTACACTCATATACTGTTGGTCAGTACACACCTGAGTTAATCTGACACATAAATTGGTTTCATTTCATCAATATACTTGTAATCTTCCTATTCCTCCTCAAGTTCCCCATGTGGCAACATATCATCGACAAAACATCGGAAATGACACTCCTTCAGTTTTTTTTTAAAAAATCAAAACAGAATTTTACTTTCAAGGTATACAATTGGAATGAACAAAAAAATCAAGAAGATTACAACATACTGTTGTTGCTCTTTCCACTTCTCACAACTATGCTCTGCAGATGACAGTGTGAAAAGCCTAATCATCCTCTGCTACAAAATCTGGTACGTACGTTAACAGTGGGTGGCTGCCCAAGAACTGTCAAGTTAAAGTATGACGTATGTTATCACATACACAAATGTCTTAGAATATGAAAATGACAAGAAACAAATATTCAGGAGGAGAGATGGCTTACCATGAGAAAATGACCATGAAGTGGTACCATTATGGAAATAAAAATCAATGTCAAACATCAACTACTAATGACATGGGAGTGAAAAAGAACATTTGCAAAACACTTCCTCTATGAAAGCCTTCAGCACTGTGCATATACACGGACAGATCACTGTACAAAATCATCATAACAACATGAATATCTACTGGAATGAATCACTTGCTCTCCCCCCACCCTTGCTCAACTCAAAACGTGAAAATACAACTATCAACACACAAAAAATGAAAGACTTGAAACAAATTTCTAAACTCTATGTTATCCCTTTTACAGCTGCACGGACGATTATACATTTCTGTACGGGGGGGGGGGGGGGGGGGGGGGGGGGGGGAGAAGAGGACAAGCTTTTGCGACAAATGACTAAATTCTCCCTCTTCTCCCACTTCAGTTGCGCTCCAGATGCCGCCACAAGGAACACAAGACCAGGCCATACAGACAAACTTACGCTGCGGTCGCGCTGCAGGACAGCGGGGGCAGAAGGTCGTCGGGATGATTGGCAGTGAGGCTGGTGAGACTGGACTGGCTGCTGGCATAGTTGGCGGAGTGCTGACTGGCCAGGCTGCCGGACTTGCTGTCCAGCTGGTCCTCGTCCTGGGAGGAGGTGTCGTCTCCCACAGAGATGTCCTCGTCTGCTATGCTTGCTTCACAGAGATGCAGGTATTGTGAGATGTGGGGGGAAAGCAAATGTTTGGTTAGAAACACATCTTTCTGTTCATCAGGCAAAGCCTCTATTCAATCAGCATCTTACTAGTAAAACTTTAGACACTGAAACGGCAAAATATGACCAGGATTACTTCAGAATGCCCTGGAATCCTGCAGTCCAAACCACTGTTTAGCCTGTGCTCTTGCACTTGTAGCTCTGTTGTGAGTGCTGCAGTTCAGGTTTACTCCAGACATGTGCCAACCTTAGTTTGCCGTACATGGTGCAGCGGTTAAGGGTAGGCTGAAACGCAGCGTTTTTTCTTTGAGGACTGCTACTGTAAAACTTTACAACCACCCTACCCCACCCCCTCCCAAAAACCATCTTGAAGGATAAAAAAACGTCCTGAACACATACGCTACCTTACAGAAACCTGAATATCATTTCCTAAACTCCACAAAGATCTGCAGCAGCACCCCCAACAAACCAGAACAAAGATAACACTTCTTAAAGACAAAGTAACACAAAAACAGGTGACAAAGACGCTAACCATTAGATATCTTTTTTTTTAATTTTTTAAAATCCATTACCTTCAGCAGTCTGTAAATGTGCGTGAGGCTGTGGACACGGGGTACACCTTCTGCAGGCTCGTCTGTTGCAGAACTGCCGTTCATGATGAGCTTCTTCATGCGCCTGTACTGGAGGTTGTCCAGTTTGCGCACTGCCTCCTTGGTGCGGAGGATGAGCTCCGACAGCACGTCGGGCCGCCTCGTCTTGCGCACAAGGGATGCTGTCCAGACAGAAGAGCGCAAGCTTCCCCTGACACTGGCCCCAGACAGACATTTCAAACAGCCGGGGTGAGACACAACAAACATACTGTGGCACGGGCAGCAGCTGCGGCTAACAGCCCCCACGTTTTTCCTCCTGTTTTTCACACATACAAGCAGAACATACAAACATCTGCCGAATCAAAAATGAACATAATAGCCACAGAGGATTCCTTGTTTGTAGTACTTCATCACTTTTGGTCACTTTTGACAAAATAATATAATCATACTTTTGAAATTGTGTGGGTTGGCTACTGGTAAACATATTTCTGAAAACAGTCCCGACTTCAGCACTGCACCTATGCCGCTCATTCCCACCCCTGGTCACAGCCACAGTCCAGACTTTTGCATTGCACCTATGCCGCTCATTCCCACCCCTGGTCACAGCCACAGTCCAGACTTTAGCACTGCACCTATGCCGCTCATTCCCACCCCTGGTCACAGCCACAGTCCAGACTTTAGCACTGCAACCTATGCCCCTAATTCCCACCCCTGGTCACAGCCACAGTCCAGACTTTAGCACTGCACCTATGTCGCTCATTCCCACCCCTGGTCACAGCCACAGTCCTGACTTTAGCACTGCACCTATGTCGCTCATTCCCACCCCTGGTCACAGCCACAGTCCAGACTTTAGCACTGCACCTATGTCGCTCATTCCCACCCCTGGTCACAGCCACAGTCCAGACTTTAGCACTGCACCTATGCCCCTAATTCCCACCCCTGGTCACAGCCACAGTCCAGAATTTAGCACTGCACCTATGCCGCACATTCCCACCCCTGGTCACAGCCACAGTCCCGACTTTAGCACTGCACCTATGCCGCTTCTTCTTTTCTTTCTGCGTACGCAGGCTGATAATCCTGCGGACACTCCCTGTATAGCCAGGCAGTGGAGTTTTGTGTGTATGACCCTTTTTTATCCCGCCATTAAGGCAGCCATACTCCATCTTCGGGGAAGGTGCATGCTATGTGTAACGTGTCGTCCATACCAACGGCCAAACTGGCCTTCTCTTCCGAAAGTTGGTGATGGGATTTGACGTGTGTGCAAGATGTTATGCGTGCGTTCACACACGGAACCTCGGTTTATAGTCTCATTCGAAGGACTGTATGGGGAATGGAGTCAGAACCAATGTTAACTCCGAGGGAAAAATCCCCCTATTACCGAAATTTCGAACCCGCAACCCCAGGATCACGAGTCCGGCGCTCTACCAACTGAGCTATCCGGACCCTACCTATGCCGCTCATTCCCACCCCTGGTCACAGCCACAGTCCAGACTTCAGCACTGCACCTATGCCCCTCATTCCCACCCCTGGTCACAGCCACAGTCCAGACTTTAGCACTGCACCTATGTCGCTCATTCCCACCCCTGGTCACAGCCACAGTCCAGACTTTAGCACTGCACCTATGTCGCTCATTCCCACCCCTGGTCACAGCCACAGCCTGACTCGGCCTGCAGCAGCCCTCAATGTCAAGTCATCATGAGGCAACCCACAAAAGACACTGCACTGCTGCCCAATCACTTGGTGGTGTTCAGTGGTGTCTCTTCTGATCCAACACACACTGGACACCACTTACTTAGCCCCTTGCGACCGACATTAGCTGCCTAGTTGGGAAGCCAGCAGGAGAGACCTCTCTCTCAAAAAGGCATCATCCTGTTCATCCAACAGCAGTTCCCACGAATTTCTGACGCTGGTAATTCTGACAGAATCAAACCAAGACCATCAACATGGAGAAGCAATGGGAACTGAGGGCAGCATGAGAGCAGGGTATGAAAGGCCACTGAATTTGAGACTTCTTTTTAAATGTTGATCGATGAGGATCAGGATGAGGATGACGAAGATGACGCTACAGATTTCCATTCTGGTCTGAGACAACATGTCAGGGCTATATACTATGCCTACTTTCACAACATATCCTGACATAACAAACCCTGCCCAAATTCATAAACTTTTAACCTTTACCAGCCGAGTCGTGACAAAAGTGGACGACAGGATTTCTCTCCCTTGAGGCGCGTCGTCCAATGTCTGGATGACGGACAGACAGCATTACATTCTGCCGTGTCGTCCACAATCAGACGACGGGAACATAAAAAATTCCTACACTTTCCATGAAATGGTCCAAGGGAAATAACTTCTGTAACTAGTCTTGGGGATGTTGGAACGAGTTGTCGACCATACTTTCAGTGGCCTATTGTGAACTTGGCTGACCCCACGAGCTTTGAAACAAAGAACTGGCGGCACCACGCGGCGCGCGCCACGTATTTCCTGTGCCAGAAAAAATGTCGGTCAGGCAAAGGGGTGGTAGCAATTTCTAGCTCAATGAAGCGCTTGAAATCGTATTACAAAGTGGATCTGGTGATGAGGGGAGTTGAGTGTTTGTTCTTTCCTGTGACACCTAACACAAGACCGTCAGTTGCTGTAGAGCTACCGTAAAAATAAATTAAAAAGTGGCCAAATCTGTGCGTCAGCAGGGAATGAGCGCTGTGCGCCAGCGTTGGGCAGCAGGAATCGTGCCATCGTGCCGCTGTAGGCTGCAAAGAATTAACACCTTGAAGGTGCCACTGAAATGCTGCTTCCACATTTCAAGTTTAGCCTACGGCTTTTATTTGTATTAATATAATGAGGTCGTAAAATGCGTAATGTTGATGGACCACGCTACAGAATAACATTAAATTCTCCAAAACCTTCCCACACTTTCCTTTACTACACATGCCCTGTAATATGTAAAAAAAAGGGAAGAAAAAAGTACAGCCATGTCACAGAGTCAAAATGTATCTCCAGCACATCACCAATGCTATCTCGCTGATCTTCATAAACTTGGATCTCAGATCTTGCGGCTCTTTTCTCAATGCTCTCAAGGTAGACCTGAGAGTGATTTCCCCTCCATGCCTGAATGTGACAAGGGCTTCCCTGCCTACACATTCAAGGAGACTGCCATCCAGGCTGCTCTGCAGTGCTGTGACAGTCCTCATGCCCCAGGATCAGACCTGCCAACCCCCTAAGAGACCAATGAGTAAGAATTGAAGCTCAGTGAGGCAGAAATGTGTAATTTCTGAGAGCTAAGAGTAATCAAGCGCGACATTTACCTTTTTCAAACAAACACGATGCGATGAAATTGTTTGCACAATTTTTGTGAACTTTAAATTACTTTTCTTCAAAAACAAGCTTTTCTTTTAAGTGTCACAAGAAATCTTACAAAGTATGAAAATGTAGAATACACTGGAAACACACACAAATCCCCTAAACCATCATGGCATGGCACACCAAGGCTTACCTAAAAAATTGGAAATGAAATGAGGCAGGGAACAGTAAACCGTAAACCAGTGGGGTAACATTTGCTCCCATAAGGAAACCTAACACAAAGTAACTTTTATTCAAGACTGGCACAGCCTTTTAAACTTGAATAAGGTCAGACAAATACATAGACGAACAATCTAATAGTGGGGGGAAAAAAACAAGCGCAGGCCAACTCAACTGTCTTGATAGCAATGACTTGGCAAAGATTTGGACTTAAGAAGGGGGGGGGGGGGGGGGGGGGGGGGGGTGGGGGGTAAGGTGGAGAAACTGGGAACATGAAATTAAGAAAATATATAACCTAAAAAATGTTCTCCCTTGTTGCTGATTCTGTGCATGTGGGGTTGGCTATCAACTCTGTGGCGATTGTGTCATTTTTAAGTATCGCATCAACCCAGGAAAGAATTTGTCGTCCCCCCCCCCCCCCCCTTCCTGACTTTCATCAGTCCCAAACACAAACGGTCCATTCTGCAGTCGAGATGCAGCAAGAGTCCTTACAATGTGTGTTGTCTTTGTTCGACTGCTCTTGAACTGTTTGGTGATCTCCGAATCTGAGAACGCTTCTTTAAAAAGCTGGGATGCATGGTCGGCTGCACTAAGAGCGATGTGCTCGACGAAAAATCCGGCCACCAATGCTTCAGCCCGAATTACCCTTTTCCTGCTTTCATCCTCTTTTGTGGTGTCTACAGTCTGAAAAGACTGTGTGATGCTGGAAAAATTCGGCGCGTTTGAGGAATCGATGTGCTTGCGTGACTCAAGGCGACGCTTCACATCCACCATCCCGCCATGGGAAATTGTGAAGTCCGACTCGCAAGTGGTACACCGTGCACAATTTACACCTTTAGCCGAAGGTCGTATGCAGGGGAACTTTTCCGAGTATTCTTTTCGGAACTTTTGACCTAGTTTTTTCTTTTTTGCATCTTGTCCAAAACTTTCTACTCCATGTTTCGACATTTTCGTAGCTAAAACTTCAAAAGGACGCCAACTTCACCGAATGGTAAAGATGGTGAAACGAACTGCGCATGCCCGGAAACGCTTCTTGAAGATTACTGGTTATACGCACGGCGCCGTGCGTGTCTGTACATAAGTCGATTTTTTCGTCCGTTTTTTTTTTTATTTATTTTTTTTAAAAAACTTTCAATGCGTAATTTTTTGGCAAAATGCGTAAGGGCGTAAGAATTATCACTTGGGCGTAATAAATTACGCGAAATGCGTAATGGTTGGCAGGTCTGCAGGATGTTTTTCATTCAACCCATCGTTTTAGATACGCAGCTATAATCATCGGTCTGGCGTTATGTGAGGGGATCCATCTTCAACGGAATCAGAAAAAAAATCTCAACAGACCCACCGTGAATCTCAACTTTCAGGCAACAGAGATTTCTTTTGGCTGTGACTGATGAGCTGTAGGAATCAGTCAAATGGTGAGCGAATAACACCCCTGAGGAGAAACAAACCACAGGGTAGTAAACAACACTGAGAATATATCATGCTCACTCATTAGAGAAAACCTTGGCATGACAACTTACAGAGAGACAGTCACTCCCAGAGGGTCTGTCTGCGGGAGCCTTTTGCAGACACACACTGACGAAATTGTGGAACTCATCGGACCATTCCCCGGGCGAGAGAGTCGGAGAGTCATTTTGCGCTATATGGTAGAGGGCGCTCATGGCATTCATGTTGAACAATGGTGGTTTCCTCTCCGCTGGAACAATGACATAATTGTTGCAAAACATTGACAACATTTTTCACACTAGTCAAATCCATAAGAAAATCATATCCAGTCTCAAGATTAAACATGATAAACAATCAGAAACTGGTAATACTGACCAACAGGGGAGTAATAAAATCTTAACAAAATTCTGTACAATTAGAGATAGAAACATAGAGAAGTTTGATGGGGAAAGAAAAAAATATTCTCTCGTTAAAAACTGATAATTCTGAGAAGAGGAGTATTTAAATTTGTTGATAAAACAATATTTTGTTGCAATCAGAGACAGCGACACATAGGACCAGGAAAAAAAAAGATCACTCTGGTACTACAAATGTTGTACTACAGTTGTTATATACAATTCACTATTGTACTTGTTTGATTGTTAGTTTCGAAGGTCAAAATCACATAGGTCTATGGCACTATGGGGCCGCACAGTTGGACGTTCACAGTGGCAACGGCACAGCATTACTGAAGGCAGAGCCAAACTCTCCTTCCGCGGCCCTTGACCTTCCTCAGAATGAATCAGGTACCTTTTCAAATCTTCAGGTTGGTAAGGGGGCAGGGGGAGGAAGAGGTGGAAACAGGGGGAGTGTATACGGGTGAGGGGGGGGGGGGAGGGAAGAAGGTTTTCCAGCTATAAAAATCCATCTCTCCCCACAAGTACCACGCATTCACAACAGTCTGCTAAGAAGCCAAGCACTGTAATCATTTGACTGTGGGCTCCTCAGTCAAGTGTTCCGAAAATTACAGTCAGTATCTCGTTTGTGTGCGTCGGCTTTCAAAGACCAATGCAAGAAATGTGGAATAAGAATATACTTGTATAATACAATTAAAAATGGAAAGAGACATGCTTTTTATACATGTACTTCTTGGTTCCTTTAATGAACCGATTACTGTGATGCTTTCTACCGAAAACCTAGTCACCTGATGCAACACTGAAAACACTAGCCCTCACAGTTTCATATCAACTGAAATTCATAATAAAACAAACAACAAAGCTGTTTGCTAGGTACAAACTCAAGAGAACCCAAAAAGTTTCACCACAAAAATTGCTTTAATTACTCTCTTAGTTTATTTATGATAAAAAGTAAAAAATCTTGTCCTAGAACTAATCTTTGACACCTTTTTTGACACAAACATGATGTTAGATTTAAACAACAAAAAATCCCTTGCATACTTATAGTGTGAAAACAATCTGCTAAAAAGACGACCTCTCCTTACTCTTGCATGAAGCATTACTACAGGTTGAATTATCGATCAAATGCAAGTTGTCAATTGGAACTGAAAGTTTTCATTGTACATGGCCTCACGTCTGGTTGTTTTGATTAAAATTAGTCCCAAATTTCCACTTCACTATCTATCAGACGTCCTTCCATGCCGAAAGAAGATTAACAGTTTGGGTCACAGAGGTCATTACTACCTTCCACTGTCGGAGATTCAGGTCTCACTCTGTCCTACAACCTTATCAAAACAACTGTGAAGACAGGATCCGTCATTCACCAAACAGAAACCATGAGTCAAGGCTTCAGCAAGCTGAAATATCACTGATAACAAACCACTCTGCCTTCACATTCAATGACTTTGCACAATGCTTTTAGATAAAACACACACACACACAACAAAACCCAGAATGACATCCTGTGGAATTCCACCAACAGCTGTACACATCTCTTGCAGACGGCATTAAGGCTCATGTGGGATCGTTTGTTTTTTCTTTTCCCATTGGCAAGAGACCATCTAATTCAGCAATTACACTTTTAATTATGCTCCTTGCCATATGAGAAACGCTGCCCTGATTCTGTCAGTGGATGTCTACATTAGCTGCATGACCAGCCACTCCCCCAGGATAACCATGACATCCCTCAGACTTTCTACTACTGAACCTCCCAGGCCCCAGCGTAATGTATGTGCAGGGCTGCCTACCCCCTTCCGCCTCTTTCAGGGACATACTTTTTCAAAACCAGGGACACTGGCTGATTTCCAGGGACACATGCAGCGGTAGCACATATCACAACCACATCAACATTAAAGTGAAAGCTTACCTTTATTTACACTGTGTACAACTTCTACAATGCTACTTGCTTCTAGCGCACTGAAACTTCTTTGCGATGTCCGAGTCAGGAAACATCAATTTAACGCATCTGTTTAGCTTGTCCAGCACAGCCATCGGCAAATTCAGTTCAGCTGCAAGGTCAACCATCATCGTTTCAGCTCTTATGACGTCAAAAGTTTCCTGACTGGTTGACGTCTGAGCGCGCTGAAAGAATCCGCTAATGTTACAAGATTTCTCGCTCTCACGGATTTTTGTGTTCTTCTTGTGCTTTTCTGTGGCGACATGACGGGTTATTTCATCCCTACCTCCAGATCCGATGGAGAACTCACACGCACAAATTTCACAAGACGCGTAAAGTCTCGATCTTGCCACGCTTGATGAACGGCCAGGTTTCCGTATATTTTGACAGGAATGTCTGCCGACGTTTCTTCTTCTTGAGAGAAGCCCCATAGTCGAGATCGCCGTCGGCATTTTTACGCTTTCCGTGTTTCGCGTCCATTTTTCTCGCTTTCAAAACTCGGGAAGACGGTTGTATGCGCATGCGCACTGGTCAGTTCGGCAATGTTCGGGTCTTTCCGACGGATTTGGTCAGGATGGCCACGACCGAAGTCGGTCAGTCGGTGATCAGCTGACGAACTCGACTTCGTTTTTTTGTTGTTGTTGTTGTTTTTCTCCCGAATTTTTTTTTCGCGGGACATAGAATAAAAAGTGGATTCCAGGGACAGGCTGCATGATTTCATTATTTCGGGGGACAAATACGGATACTCCGGGACGGTAGGCAGCCATGTATGTGTAACTGGTATTATCATCAAACACATACATTTCTTCAGCCTCATGACATAAAGAGACCTGTCCCTAGAATTTCACACCACACCATGTTGAAGCCTCCATGTCCTAGTTTAGGATATGCTCGGCAGGAAAGAAATGTGAATGGTTTGCGTCCGATGGTCAGCTTGTTTCGGGAATGTCACAGAGCAGATTCTGCCCCAGTTCACCTACCCAGCTCTATGCAGGTGATGCCCCAGTCCACCTACCCAGCTCTATGCAGGTGATGCCCCAGTCCACCTACCCAGCTCTATGCAGGTGATGCCCCAGTCCACCTACCCAGCTCTATGCAGGTGATGCCCCAGTCCACCTACCAGCTCTATGCAGGTGATGCCCCAGTCCACCTACCCAGCTCTATGCAGGTGATGCCCCAGTCCACCTACCAGCTCTATGCAGGTGATGCCCCAGTCCACCTACCCAGCTCTATGCAGGTGATGCCCCAGTCCACCTACCCAGCTCTATGCAGGTGATGCCCAAGGACCAGATGTCTGCTTTGCCTTCATACTGCCCTTCGTCCATGGCCAGGATGACTTCGGGGGCCATCCAGTAGGGGGTGCCCACAAAGGAGTTGGCAGGACAGATCAAGGAAGCTGAACCAAAATCCGCTGAAATGGAAAGGTGTGGAATTAAACAAATGGAAAGGTGCTGAATCAAACAAATGGAAAGGTGCTGAATCAAACAAATGGAAAGGTGCTGAATCAAACAATTGGAAAGGTGCTGAATTAAACAAATGGAAAGGTGTTGAATTAAACAAATGGAAAGGTGTTGAATCAAACAAATGGAAAGGTGTTGAATTAAACAAATGGAAGGTGTTGAATTAAACAAATGGAAAGGTGTTGAATTAAACAAATGGAAAGGTGTTGAATTAAACACTGCACTGTCCAGTCAACACCTTTTCTATGCAGGGTTTTCATTTTCTTTTAATAAAAAGGAAAAAAGAAAAAAGTCCTTCTCTGCCTGTTCAAAAAAAAAAAAAAAAAAAAAAAAAAAAAGAACACTTATTTCTTGTCAAGGTATGGTACATGAAGGCATCATATGTTTTAGAAACTGGTGTGCACATGTCAGTAACTGACGGTGTTAACCTAGGCATTTCAGCATGAACAAGTTGCACATCAGGTGACTTCAAAGGGATTTTTTGTACTGTTGATCTACTGAACTCAGTATCTATACAAAACGATTCCCACACCAGTGATTTGCAATTCAGAGCAAATGGAATCAACTGACACTGTACAGTTCCGACACATGCATAATCTTGTTCACTCCATCTTGCAACCTCTCTGATAAAAGAAAAAGGAGAAACTGAAGGGTTCCTGCACTCATGTAAGTCCCGTCTTCTATTAACATAATATCCTTTGTTTCGTTAATATGAATTAACTCACTAAAGTGGTTTCTCAGTCAGTGTCTAATTTGCTGAAACAGTTCTGTTCTTATACCACACAAAATCTTTCAAGATGGTCCCAGCCAGAGAGAGGTTTAATGCTCTATGTCTGAGAACAGTGTCTCTCCCATAAATAAAAATCAAGACTCTTCTTAAAAACACTGCTTAAAGCTTTCTATTTTTCTGCATCTGTTCACAGCCTTGTGGCAAACTTTGGCCTTGCAAGTTATGCATCACTGTTCACCAAAGATTATATAGTATCGCCAAGTAATGGATGTCTGGTGAATCGGACGAGCGCAGCCTTACACAAAACATAAAAACACTAACTAAAGAGTAATAATACCTTTCTTTTAACAGCTAACTTACTTCCCCGAAGATGGAGTATGGCTGCCTTAATGGCGGGATAAAAAAGGGTCATACACACAAAACTCCACTGCCTGGCTATACAGGGAGTGTCCGCAGGAGTATCAGCCTGCGTACGCAGAAAGAAAGAAAAAAAAACAGCTAACTTATGTCCACTTACGCTACCCATGTGTGCATGAGAAATGTGGTATAAAATAACTGCAAAATTGTTTCAGTCCCTCCCTCTCTTGAGGTTGAAACATATGGCTCTGAGAAGCTTTGTTTTGTGTGTGACTGCTGCAAAGTGTCAAAAGCTATGATTAAACTAAAATTGGCAAGACCAATCTCATTCAGCCAAGAATCTTGCAGGCATAACAATAGGCAAATCTGCATGTCAGAACTTTTCACCTTGAGGCAACTTTTAGCCAATCAAGTCTTCACAAGCATCCAGAAGACACAGGCACCAGACAGACGTTCACCCACCTAGCTTTACTGTGCCAGCCTGTCAGCAGACACAGGCACCAGACAGACGTTCACCCACCTAGCTTTACTGTGCCAGCCTGTCAGCAGACACAGGCACATGACAGACATGTCACCCACCTAGCTTTACTGTGCCAGCCTCTGTCAGCAGACACAGGCACCAGACAGACGTTCACCCACCTAGCTTTACTGTGCCAGCCTGTCAGCAGACACAGGCACCAGACAGACATTTCACCCACCTAGCTTTACTGTGCCAGCCTCTGTCAGCAGACACAGGCACATGACAGACGTTTCACCCACCTAGCTTTACTGTGCCAGCCTGTCAGCAGACACAGGCACATGACAGACATTTCACCCACCTAGCTTTACTGTGCCATCCTCTGTCAGCAGACACAGGCACATGACAGACGTTTCACCCACCTAGCTTTACTGTGCCAGCCTCTGTCAGCAGACACAGGCACATGACAGACATTTCACCCACCTAGCTTTACTGTGCCAGCCTGTCAGCAGACACAGGCACATGACAGACGTTTCACCCACCTAGCGTTACTGTGCCATCCTGTCAGCAGACACAGGCACATGACAGACGTTTCACCCACCTAGCTTTACTGTGCCATCCTGTCAGCAGACACAGGCACCAGACAGACATTTCTTTGTCAGCAGACACAGGCACCAGACAGACATTTCACCGACCTAGCTTTACTGTGCCATCCTCTGTCAGCAGACACAGGCACATGACAGACATTTCACCCACCTAGCTTTACTGTGCCAGCCTGTCAGCAGACACAGGCACCAGACAGACATTTCACCCACCTAGCTTTACTGTGCCAGCCTGTCAGCAGACACAGGCACATGACAGACGTTTCACCCACCTAGCTTTACTGTGCCATCCTCTGTCAGCAGACACAGGCACCAGACAGACATTCCTCTGTCAGCAGACACAGGCACCAGACATTCCTCTGTCGGCAGACACAGGCACCAGACATTTCTCTGTCAGCAGACACAGGCACCAGACAGACATTCCTCTGTCAGCAGACACAGGCACCAGACAGACATTCCTCTGTCAGCAGACACAGGCACCAGACAGACATTCCTCTGTCAGCAGACACAGGCACCAGATAGGCATTCCTCTGTCAGCAGACACAGGCACCAACAGACATTTCTTTGTCAACAGACACAGGCACCAGACAGACGTTTCACCCACCTAGCTTTACTGTGCCGTCCTCTGTCAGCAGAATGTTGCCTGCCTTGATGTCACGGTGGATCTTCTCCTTGCTGTGCAAATACACCAGTCCTTGCAGCGCCCCCTGGCATATGGCCGAGATCTCCACTTCCTTCAGCGGCTTCTTGTGAACTGAACGGAGAGAAAATACGAGCATGGATTTTTGGTGATGATAATAAGAATGTGACAAACCAGAGTGGCTTTGTTGTTGCTTTCTCCTTTGTGCACACTTCTTCTCACTTCTTAATACTTTTACTACTCTGAATGTGTGCGTTCGTGTGTGTGTGTGTGTGTGTGTGGTGTGTGTGTGTGTGTGTGTGTGTGTGTGTGTGTGTGTGTGTGAGTGCGTGTGTGTGTGCGTGTGTGTGTGTGTATGCGCGTGCATGCATGTGTGTGTGTATGTGCGTGTGAATGTAGGCATGTGAGTGTGTGTGTGTGTGGCACAGTCTCCAAGCTGTCAAAGAGTTGGAATAAACTAACAATTCAACGGAAATTGTTCCGTTACATTTTCTTTAGGAGCACTGTGTACAGAAACAATCTCTCAACCTTCATGCACGCTTATATACCTGCATGTATTTGTGTGTGAGTGAGCTTGTGTGTGCGAGTATGCACACATGAGTGTGCACATGCGAGCATACGAGCGTGCAGAATTAAGCTGTGAAGGAGTGAAGATAACCTGACCTTCAGGACGAATGTCAGCATGAACACTGTTCTCCGTCTGTCACTGATTCCCTGAATAAACTGTCTTTTTTTCAGACTGAATAAACTGTCTTTTTTTCAAATTGAATAAACTGTCTTTTTTTTCAGATTTAGTAAAGCCGATCACCCATTTCCTTTTTTTAAAACTCTTGTATGTGGGACCTTCTGAAATCTCACGAGGACTACCTACAATTCTCAAGTAAGTGTTCCTGGCATTCTCTCTGTAAAACAGCAACAGGAGGCCCTGTTTTTAGTTACCCAGGTTGGAAGAATCCAGAGACCATTGTTTTACCTTCCACAATATCGGAGGCGGAGCCCAAGCAGTACTCCATCACCAGCTGAAAAGCAATGAACCAAACAGTTCAGACTGATCATCTTGTCGCATCACTGCATGTTTAAGTTAATGGCAAGAAAGTCATGTGTGCAAATATGCAAACTTAATTCTGAATTACCATCCCATAAATCACACACACATACACACACACACAAACATACACACTCATTCACACTGTCCTCCTCATACATATATGTATTTACATATGTAGGACTAAGCTTTAACCTATTACATCATCTGCACTGAATAATCTAAAGCCCATATGTAATATAAGAAAAAGAAAAGAAATGTCAGAAATGCTGTCAGAATCTTTTTCCAGGACGAACAAAAATGACATCCATTTTTTTTTAAAGAAGTTCTGCTAGATTAGTAAAACTATCAGCACACAGCACCAGAAATAAAAGCACACTTTCCAAAATTAACATTTAGCAGTCAATACAATCAAATGTTCAGAGAGCCACCTGAAGTGCAGGATCTGTACATTTTCCTTGATACTGAAGCTTTCATTGCCTACAATGCAAAATTTACAGGTAAAAGCTGGAATACGCTGGTCTGATGAAAGCTCTATTTTCTTAGAACTCACGTTCAGTATGATCACGAAAAAGTTAATCAGACCGAGGCCAACAAACAGATGAAGAAACGATGCCAAGAAAGAAGGATGCCTCTCACCCATGCTGTGTGGTCCTTGAGGTAGCAGCCTTTGTACTCAATCATGTTCTCGTGCTTCAGGTCGCCCAGGAAACGTACTTCTTTGATGATGTCTTGCCATTTCTGTCCATGAACAGTCTTAATAAAAACAATGTGAATGAGGGGGAACAAAAAAAAAGAGGAAATGATTTCCAATACTAAATTGATTAGGACACAGGAGCGACTGATGAAGTGAGGGAACCCAGTTGACGAAAAAAAAAAAAAAAACCCCAAAAAAAAACCAGCAAAGCATGACCATACATGGAGGAGCCACTTTTCATTTGATTACTCTAGTCTCACCTATCAGACAGGACCTTTGGAGGGCTCTCAACACATAGGAAGAAAAAGGTCCTAGGAAGAAAAAGGTCCTTTACTAAAAGGGAAAGTTAGAATGAATGACATGGGGAAGTCAACCAGGCATGGCACCGAAGACAAACAGCAGTGACAGAAAAAAAAAAAAGAAAAAAGAAAGATAAAAAGTGAGAGAACACAAGAGCAACACTGGCACTTACATCTTGAGATCCTTTGCCACTGTAGGACATCTTCTTGATGGCCACCACCTCCTTGGTCTGAACATGTCGTGCCTGGCGGGAAAGAAACAAAACAGAAATGTCAATCCTACCACAGAAAAGAAACCATCTTTGGAATCTATCCAAGCCACAGAACCCGAGTCTAGTTCCAGATCGACTACTACACCCCAGCCAACCCTACAATACTACACCCCAGCCAACCCTACAATACTACACCCCAGCCAACCCTACAATACTACACCCCAGCCAACCCTACAATACTGCACCCCAGCCAACCCTACAATACTACACCCCAGCCAACCCTACAATACTACACCCCAGCCAACCCTACAATACTACACCCCAGCCAACCCTACAATACTACACCCCAGCCAACCCTACAATACTGCACCCCAGCCAACCCTACAATACTACACCCCAGCCAACCCTACAATACTACACCCCAGCCAACCCTACAATACTACACCCCAGCCAACCATAAAATACTACACCCCAGCCAACCAGACAATACTACACCCCAGCCAACCCTACAATACTACACCCCAGCCAACCATACGAGGCCTTCTTGGGGCCGTTGCCCAAGTATGGGTAAAATCCTATCCTGGACAACCATGACATACAATGACAATCTTCACCTATTTATTTACATAAGACAAATGATGTGGCAGCTCTACACTACACACAGCCTCACTGCTGATGACACTGGGCTGTGGAGAAGGGCTCCTAACAGGAGTCTCCTGCTCTGATCTTCCGTCCTGACTAACAGTGTCTTTTTACCACAACACTGTTGTCTTCAAATCCGTCTCCAGCCGCTTCAGGTTCCACTTGTTTTTTTCCCAAAGCAATCCGATCTCTGTGGCTTGAACGTTTTTCACTTTCAGTAATTTGACGACCATTTTGATAGTTTTGGACTGAAAGCAACAATAATGGTGCCACAGTCTGCAAAATGCATATTTTGCTATGATAATCATTACCTTCCCTTATTGTCAAATCTGTCGGATTCACTTCATAGTCAACGTAATCTCTCTCTGATATCTAAGCGAACTGAAAGTAATCCATTTGAGAACAAACTGATCGACACTAAAATTGCTATCCAAGTTGTTGCTTGAAACACACACACACACACACACACACACATACACACACACACAAAACCCCACTAACATTGCAAAACCCTACACTCATACATACTCCCAACCTCCCTTTCCCACCCCTCCTCACAATCTTCCCAGTAGATGAACACTAAAAAATAAACCCCGAAACAACTTAATCACTTGAAATCCACTAAAAAGCCAGACATTCCCCCTGCCATGCAATGAAACATAATCATAAAATACATAATAGATGCAGGCATACACCCCTACTGAAATACATACTCTTGCACAAACTCTTACACCCACACACAAACATGCATGCACAGCATATTCATTGAACAGCAACATGCAAGTGCCAACTCTCTCTCTCTCAATCGCTCACTCACTCACACACACACACACACACACACACACACACACACACACACACACACACACACACACACACACTCCTAAACTATCATCAATCTTACTGCTTGGTCTAAGTTTGGAACAAGCTCACTGATCTCATCTCTTGGTTTACAAATCCTCCTTCAGCAGCTTCAAGATCCAGTTTTTACCATCTAGAAGAAATGCCTTTTGCTGTACTGCTTCATTGTCACAACTGATGTATGTACCCAGGATTCTCTTGTTCTGCAGGTGAATGTACCATACTCTATCCCCTTTGCTTTAAAACACTGTTCTCCTCAAAGTAGCACCTTGAGATTTCAGAAAGTACAGATATCCATCCCTACATTAATAAAAATGGTGAAAATACTGTGAAATATGATCAATTCAGGCAGAGAAGAGATGGACTGATGGTACACGAGTACTGATTTGGAATGCGCTCTCCTTGCCAGCTGCATTACTAGCAAGCACTGACCAGAGGTCACTGTAACAGCACATTTAAAAGGGGACAAGTGTAACTCAGGGATGAAAACAGTTTTTAAAAAAAAAGAGGAGATTGGCGGGGATCTGGGGTTCACCATGGGCCCCCAGTGGGGTCCATGGGCAACAGCCCGGCGGGGGTCAGGGGCAACGCCCCCTGAAGCTGAAGCATATTTTGTATTAAATAAGGCATAAAAATCTTTAGAAATCACTTTCTTGCTTCTAAACAACTCATTCTATAGAACAGCTTTCAACACCATGAAGACTGAGACTGATGTGGAAAGAAACTATGTCAATTGAGACAAAGCAAACATTTAGTATGATGAATCCTCAGAACTGTAGCTAAAGAAAATTTGACAAACAGTGCTTTCAGGACATAAAGAATAAGGCCTGTAGATAAGTAAATCAGAGTGGGAAATCAAACTAAGTAAATCAGATGTATGAAAACGACTGCTGGACTTCAATAAACACAATATGAAAAATGATTACTTTGAAGTCCTTAAAAAAATTTTTTAAAAAAACCTCAAGCTTTTGGGCCTTAGACCCTTCCTCAGAAACACTAAACGCAAAAAAGAACAAATGACATCAAAACAAACTGATGTCACAACAGTACACCCCCCCCCCCCCACTTCCCCCTTACAACTAATCATATCCCCCCGGCCCCCTTGACAAGTTTGTGTGTGTGTGTGTGTGTGTGTGTGTGTGTGGGGGGGGGTGTTTGTGTGTGTGTGTGAGGTGGGGACGGGGGTGGGGGAGGGGGCGAAGTGTGTGGGGTATGTGTGTTTTGGGGTGAGGGTGGGGGTTGGGGGAGAAGGAGGAGGAGTAGAGGAAGTTATATGTAGTGGGGGGAGTGGGCTAGTGGAAAAGAATTTCATAGGGGGGCTGTTAGCAGACACCTAACACATGTAGCAAACGCTTGCATTATACCAGGGGAAAAGTGTTACACAATACTGTTGCGACATGTTTATTTTGATGTCATTTGTTCTTTTGTATTGTTTTTGTCACTTTGACGTTTTTTCCCCTTGCTTTGAAGACTCTACGAGTAGAAGTACTCAATTCCTTATCTCTCCAGTGGGTTCGAAGTTTTTTTTTCTCCTCCGTTGTTTTGTTATCCTGTTTTTCCCTTGTGTTTACCGTTTCCTGATGAAGGGTCTAAGACCCGAAAGCTTGAGTGTTTATCATTTTTTTTGTAAAAAAGGACTTCAAAGTACTATTAAGTAAGAGTTAGAATCAAACTATCATGGAAATGTAACTTGTAGAAAAATCAGAGTAGGAGTCAAACTATCTTTGGATATTAAATGTAGATTGTTGCATGCCCAATGATCTGAAAACATGCTGTAATGGTGTGGGAAACACACACATTTTCTGTTGGTGACTGGGACGCTCGATGTGATTTATTGCCACAAAGCCATGACTACCAAAGTAGACACGTTGTTGGCAAGGCTCGCAAAACACTTCAAATTCGCCGTCTTTGTCATGTTTTCTTATTACATCCGCGACTCTGCGGTCACACACGTCGTTCTGCTGCCACTCGGTCTTCTAGCGGTTCACATACTTCTTTCTTTTTTCTTTTTCGTTTTGTTTGCACTCACTGGCGGCAAACTCTCGCTGTTAATCGACGCCATGGTGAGAAATGTTACTGGAAGGAAGCAGAATGAGAACTACGCCGTTTGAGAACATTACCGACAGAGAAGAAATTCGCTGTGCAGACTAGTTGAGATCGTTTCTGAGCTTCACTCTTCGAATAATTTTTCGGCGGAGATGCGAAAAAATAACAGCGGAGACGGCGGAAACGGCGGAGGAGTTTTCATCCCTGGTAACTCTGTGTGTGTGTGGTGTGTGTGTGTGTGTGTGTGTGTGTGTGTGTGTGTGTGTGTGTGTGCGCGCGCGCGTGTGTATACGTGTGTGTGTGTGCGCGTGTGTATACATGTGTGTGTGTGTATAGACGTGTGTCTGAGTGTGTGTGT
This sequence comes from Conus ventricosus, assembly GCA_018398815.1. Classification (NCBI taxonomy): domain Eukaryota; kingdom Metazoa; phylum Mollusca; class Gastropoda; order Neogastropoda; family Conidae; genus Conus; species Conus ventricosus. The sequence goes on from CM031621.1 coordinate 3,619,052, forward strand.
ATGTGCGTGTGTGCGTGCGTGCGTGCGAGTGCGCATATGTGCTTGCATGCATGTCTATGTCTGTCGTTTTAAGAACAGACAAGCTGTTACTTTCCTTGAAAAAAACCTTTAATGTGATTTGTTGTGAATTACACGATTTACCCAAACTGTTGTGTAAGACATTCAAAATTCCCATCATGGATACAAATGGGATGACTACATTTTGACAATAATGTGGAATATATTTAGCAACTTATCCCTGTAAGCAGGTCCCAAGTGCTTTACAAAAACACATCCGTACAGACAGTGACACAGTAGAACTGGTATGACTTGTTACACAATCACCCTTGCCCCTAACCATCACCACGCCCTGTCACGACCACCACTGTTCCTCCTACCTAATCATACAGCCAGGCATGACCCATCATGGAAATGACATCAGACTGCCTGTGAATCTGATCAGGGCACTAAGCTGTGACATAACACCTTCAAATGCACAGTGAGATCAGTCACTGGGCTGAACAACTGAAAATGGAAGAAAAAAAAACCAGCATTAAGTGCAAGGGGTAGTGATGAAAAGAAACAATGAAAGCACAAACGAGCGAGCGAGCGAGCGAGCGAGCGAGCGAGCGAGAGAGAGAGGAGAGAGAGAGAGAGGAGAGAGAGAGAGAGAGAGAGAGAGAGGAGAACAGTTACCACAGAATCCAAACCAGATGGTGGATTTACTTTCAGTTCTATAGTTAAGCATAAGCAGGCGTGTAGTATATTGTGGTGTGATGGGACCATTCTGTTGCATCAGCCAATAAGTAGAGATGTTTTAGCATTTGATATTCATTTCAAATTAAGCTCATAAAACACTGAAACTATGTGTAAATCAGACAGACATTACAAGGATCTTAAATTCTGCTCTCTCTCTCTCTCACACACACACACACACACACACACCACACACACACACACATACAGAAACAACAATTTTCTGAGAAATGAATTTGTAAGTCGTCATGTTTCGAAAGACAACACATAATAAACATAATAAAATAGGTTTTTTCCTTCCCCCCCCCCCCCCCCCCCCCCCCCTTTCAAATACAGCGACATGCCAAAGAAAATTAACGTCAATACAGTCAAACACCATGCCTCAAAGATGAATAGGCCCCTCGCAAAGAAATTCTTCCTCAAGCGTTCTCCAGGAAAATAAACCGCCTTACGTCTTACCACTTAGGAAGAAGAAGACACATCAAACTACATTAACCCTTTGCCCCTTGGACCCGTCCGAGTGCTTACTAGTATCAAAATCTTAAGGGAAGGTAAGTAACTCCGTAAATTGGATGTACTGATGTTAAATAAAAAATCAGAAAAAATACAAACCTTGTCATAAATATGTTTATTTGCTCCAAAATTAAGTTAAACATTTTGAAGTAAAATTCCACATGCATCAAGCTTATATCTTGTTGATAAAATGGTGTCAAAATATTATGCTAAGTTCAACACTACTGACCAAACTGCATGAAACGCCATCGTAATCGGCATAGTCAATGTTAAGATTTTCGCCGAGATCGCCTCCATCAGCCACCAAAATCGACATCGGACTCCTCTCCTTTCACTATTTCTTCTAATCTAAAGCCAGTAAATAGCTCCTCATCATGTCACTGCCACCAAAAATGTTCGCCAACATCTCCACAGTTTCATCGTCCATCTTGCCGAAGCGAAAATCTCGATCACAACTTGCTCTCAACTTCAAAAAATCATTGCGACCGAAGTCCTCCATGAAAAAACGCACTGTTTGGACTGGAAGGAAGTTGGAAACCGGAACTACGTCACTGTATAACGCCGCAAAGCATTGTGGGAAAAATTCGTCCTGCTAGGGGCAGCCAAATGGTATCGGTGTATTTCGGGCCACAGCGGGCGTTACAAGGATACGAAAGGCATCGCGTTTCGGGCCACAGTGGGCGATCCAAGGGGCAGAGGGTTAACGGTCTACTCATAGCAAGCCCACATTACTCCCGTCAGTTTTCCCAAAGCCAGCACACTTGCATAGCCTTGGTATAAGTGTAACCCACTGGCATGACCAGGTCTGCGGCACCTTCATTGCTATTCGCTGAATGCCAGCCTGATTCTGTTCTCAGAAACCTCAGCACCGGGGTTGTCATTCCCTCTGTCATTAAGAACTGGAGACATGCTCCTTGTTATAAACAAGCCTTATCACCCTGTGAATAAAAACCAACAACTCTGGGGTACTCACAAAGTAAACGGCGCCAAAAGCTGCCATGCCCAATCTCGCGCAGGTCGGTGTAGACTTCTCTGGGTCGTCTCCATTGAAGAGGCCTGCCACCTGGGATCCTTGAGGTTGCCAGGTCTGGGGAGAGTGGCATGACAGCACCCTTCTTTCTCTCACTGCCACCGTCACTGCCTGGAACGACAGCACGCAGAGTGTCAACTAACCCTGCATAGTTTAAAACCACACTGCAAGTGATGATTATCACGGCGGGCTGCTGAACAAAAAACTGGGCTGACAGGACTCGTTTCCCAACGTCAAAATGAATACAAACAAACCTCAAATAAATGTTAGTGAACTGCCAAGAGAAATGTGGACAAACCAGTCACAAGACAAAAACACGACGCTTTCGACCTCTTAGGTCTTCTTCAGGCAAGACACAAACAAACAGGACAATGAAAATGAATGAGTTTGTCACTTAGCTTGATCTCTTCAGCGCAAGGTAGGCGTTGAATGAAAAGGAGGCTGTTAGAAGGGAGATAATGTGTGAGTCAAAGTAGTAATGATGATAACTATATTACTGACAGGAATACGAATAAATGTCAAAATATTGAAATAATAAATTAAGACTGGATTACTATTACTTTTGGTGAAAATAAGGCAATAGCAGTAATCCTGTCTTAATTCATTATTTCAATATTTTGACCTTTATTAGTATTCCTATCAGTAATATAATCATCATCATTACTACCTTGACTCACACATTATCTCCCTTCTAACAGCCTCCTTTTCATTCAACGCCTACCTTGCGCTAATAGATCAAGCTAAGTGACAAACTCATTCATTTTCATTGTCCTATTTGTTTGTGTCTTGCCTGAAGAAGACCTAAGAGGTCGAAACGCGTCGTGTTTTGTCTTGTGACTCGTTTGTCCACGTTTCTCTTGGCGGTTCGCTAACATTTATTTAAGATTTGTTTAGATTTCCACGTGTAGTCGTCTCACTTTGCAAGTAGAAATGAATATAAATAAAATGACAAAAAAAGAAAAATGCCTTGTCAATAATTACATTCTTCTGTTACCTTGCCTACAAAGTGATCAACCACATTAACAAATCTGACAACAGTTTCTTTTTAAATAGATATAACTTAAAGAAACAAAGTTCACACATTATTTGTTTTAAACTGTAAAGAAGGAAAATAACTAATTCATCAATGAATTAGAAACAATGATCACAATGAATAACTCTTAAATTAAAACAATATTCATAATGAGCAACTTTCAAAAAATAATGAGCGGCAAAAAAGAAAAATGAACTACTCTGAACACTGAAGACAGAAAAACATGTCCAGAGTTCTACGCAAACAGCAAACCTTCTTGCCAGTAGTATCTGTACCTTTTGAGGAAACAGAGATGGGACGTGGTAGGCGGCACCACCTCAGCAGAGGGGCAGGGGCAGAACAGGTGCCACCAAGAGACAAGGAGGACGTTGATTTGGGTCATTGAGCACTGCCAGGGTGAAGGAGAACCGCTAAACAAATAGTGGGGCTCACAGCACAGCAGGTGCAACCAAGGCTCAGTTCTCTCCCTTTAAAGGAACCACTGAAACAAGCAAAGAGTGAGCACAATGAGAACAGATTTACTGACCCTGCTGAAGTTGAAAATTTACTATCTACTTACAGGCTTTGCAGACTACCTGCTGAAGGTTGAAAATTCACTATATACTTACAGACTTTGCAGTCAACTCAAAATTAAATAAACTGACCCTGCTGAAGGTTGAAAATTCACTATCTACTTACAGACTTTGCAGTCAACTCAAAATTAAACAAACTGACCCTGCTAAGGTTGAAAATTCACTATCTATTTACAGACTTTGCAGTCAACTCAAAATTAAAAAAACCGACCCTGCTGAAGTTTGAAAATTCACTATCTACTTACAGACTTTGTAGCCACCTCAAAATTAAGTACGGAAAATTTTGTTGTTGTTGTCTTTGACAGGTTTCCCACCATATGCAACAAAAGAATTTCATATCTCCAGTTACAATTTGGAAGGGACAGAGGAAGGAGAAAGCCATTCAAAAGAGAAAAAAAAATGTTTTCTATTTTCTTATCTATGTTCAGTTTTTAAGAGTGCTTCAGTGTGTCAACAATCAATATTACCATTTTGGCTTTATTTGTTAAAAAAAAAAAAAAAAAAAAAAAAAAAAAAAAAAAAAAAGCAATGCAGCTGTGCAAGATCCCTTGCCGACTGGCTGAAAGAATGACTGAAAGCTTTTTGCGAAGTATGGCTCAAAGCCAAAATAAACCCGAAACCTGGTGGTAATTCTGCTAACTCCTATGACATACCGTCCTACCATAAGTTCAACTTACACCATTCTATGAAGCAAGACAACTTGAGGTAAATTTAGTCACTGTTCTAATCATTTGTGCATCTTCAGGATTTTTCACTGTGAGTTTTCATACAACCTCATTATATCATACGACTCAATTTGTATGTGATCTAAAACCCGGACTATAGCCTGGAGATAATAAAAGTAAGATCCTGCGTGCAGCATAGACTAAGTACAAGTACAAGAAACTACAGCAACAAAGGGAGTTCAAGCGAAAAGCGTTTTGGAGTGCTTCTCTATTTTTTCCCCCTCCCAGAGGTACAAAATCAAGGCATTTTCATTTCTCACTTACTTTCATTTTCTCTCCGTAATATTCTTATTCAACACTCATATATATTTTACCAGTCAAAAGGACCAAGCTCATGAGATGACATAATGGTTTAATTACACAATCCTCACATCAACCTTCTATTAGAAAAAAGGATTTAGAGACTTTATCAGTAGTTGAAAAAGAAAGCCTCGAGGATGACTGAGCTTACATCTATTAAAAATTCAATACAGACTCCGAGACAAAAACCATACATTTCCTCTCCAAAATAGAAGTGTTCCAGAAATTGGCAAGATGGAGACACACACATATTCACACATTCCAACTCAAATTTAAAAAAAATAAATCTGGGAGTCGTTTGAGAATTTCTGGAGTCAAATTGCAACAATGAATACTCATTACATACCATAAACACTTCATACCTTTTTCATGATTTGTTAAGATTGCATGCGTGCCTGCATGCATGTGTGCATATGTGTGTGTGTGTGTGTGTGTGTGTGTGTTGTGTGTGTGTGTGTGTGTGTGTGGGTGTTCTGCTTATACATTTTTTGTGGATGTTGAATTGTTAACCGTTCAGTGCCTAAAAATAGTACAAACAAAGGTGTTCCTCAGGTGCCAGGGAGATCTCATGATTTGGGGGTCATAATTAACAAAAAATTCTAGCTCAGAAACTACAAAAGATAGAAAAATGAAATCAATATCATTTTTGAAGGAAATTGAATGAAGATTTTGAATCTGTGCTTTTTTTGTTTTAATTTTGATAATAAAAGTATTTAGGCATTTAGATTTGGATAGATTTTTTGCACGATCAAAAACATATGTATTTACCACGACATCTTCACATCCAAACAAGAACACACAGCAAAAAAGTTGAAAATAAAGTTTGTATTGTCACACTACACCTGTAAATGAAAGTAAAACAGTTTGGAAGTCTATCAAGACGCTCACACTCGATGCAGACTGACCAGTCTACGACCACGCCCCCCCCCCCCTCTCCCCACCACACCCCCTTGCTGGACTTCAACCCTCTCTTTCACCCCTCATCTTCCCCTACCTTTACGTCTGCACCGTGTCACGCCGCGAGCAAGCCACGCTCCCCTCTCATGCCGACTTTCACATCACTGGACACCAGCACGCGGTGCAGAGTACACACTTGGCTGGCTCGTTCGACCGACGCTGTCAGCTGAACACACACTGAGGTCACAGAGCCCTACTCAATAACTGACGAATATGGTCGGCAATTCCACCACTATCATCATCTTACCTTCATGCTCGAGTGAGTCGTTGAATAAAAGATTGTCTTTGTCAAAAATCATCAGCAGAGCCTGCTCAGCTGTGTAAATACGTTGATTTGGTCGCTGGGCTTGTCGAAGGTTGCGCTGCCATCTTTGCAAGCGAGACGAAGTGTGCTGGGTGGTCATCCAGTCAGTGATGAGAATAAATGGGCTTTCCCCTCACGTGTGGTCATTTACATATTATTTTAAGACTACAGACATATAAGGCTTTCTACACAAACTCTATTTGAGTCCGTTGATAGAAATAGTAACGAATGAAAATTCAAGAAAAATGCATGACGTCAGGGGAATGCCCATAGGCACTGGAAAAGCACTTTTATTACAGCGTCAGCTGACTGACTAAAGGCGCTCCAACGGGTTAAAACTTGTAAAGTGCCCTGTAGCCTACCTTGTTAGGATGGGCGCTACAGAAATTGTCCTCATTAGTATTATTACTAGCTATATGTTTGCAAGGATTACGGGAACAAAAGTCAACTACATAACATCCAGTAGTACGGAAATTTTGTTCAGCAATTAGACATGTTGTAACATTTACATAGTACTTACTGGTCCTGGAAAACATGTGTTACAACAATGAATAACTAAAAATGCACCATTTTTATATTTTCATGTATTTCACGTACTAAGGAAATACTGGTAACACAAATAAACTCAGACGAAACTAAATGGCCTCTTGAATGAAGTTCACAAATAAACAGGTGCTTCAGTCAAAGCAAGTAGTCATAAACTCATTAATATATGACACCTTGTGAATCCTTTTGAGAGAGAGAGAGAGAGAGAGAGAGAGAGAGAGAGAGAGAGAGAGAGAGAGAGAGAGACAGAGAGAGAGAGAGAAAGAGAGACAGACAGACAGAGAGAGAGAGAAGAGAGAGAGAGAAAGAGAGAGAAGACAGACAGACAGAGAGAGACGGAGAGAGAGACTGAGAGAGAGAGAATTTTGAAGCACCAAAGGACCTGAATCAAGCATTGAATCAACCAGTTTCTTGTATGCAGGAGTCACAATTTTATGCTTTACAACCAGAACAAGAAAAAAGAAAACAGTACGATTTAAAAACCAGAATTCAATGCTCAAACTCTTGTGTGCAGCTTCTTCTGTTCCACCATGACAGGGATTCCACAGGCTCCATTCACAGTCTAGCAGGAAGTACACTGATTCACATCATGTACGCATTACGCCTACCACTGGGAAAAGCCCTAACGTGGTGACAGCCCTGATGTGGCCCTTTGCGGTCGGCTGGGCTATAAGCAACATTATCTGGGAAAAGCCCCCCCAAACTCCAACAGAGCATACAATTTGACAGGAAACACCGAAGACACAAACTGCACAGGAAATGCATTGTTATGTAAATAACACAACCGCATGCAAACCAAACATCTCAGTGACATCTTACTGAGCGACTGCTCACAAAAACAAAGTATCATTCATCCCGTGCTGAGTTTGTGTCATAATTCTCTTGAGGTGGAAGGTGGAAGGCATTTTACTGAGTGGATGACAATGGGGCCCTCTAATGGAAATGGGATGAGGTGGGGGGGGGGGGGGGGGGGGGGGGGGGGGGGGGGGGGGGGGGGGGGGAGGCTTTGGAGGAGATACTTGCTGATGCTGGCTTTGTATCACTAAGCAATAACTGTCTGCTGTCATAAACAACTAGAGCTACATTGATGTGACCATCAAAAGTCCAAAAACCACAAGTTCAGAGCAACCCTGTCTCAGCAGCCTAAATACCTAGGAATACTCTCTGTCCATGAGTGAGAAACCAGCCCTGACCGATAAACCCAAAATGAACTTTGTTATGAATGCAACCCTCACTACCTGGTCCACTCACTCTGGGTTAACATAAATCCTTTCTGG
>CM031621.1:3628043-3653043 GCA_018398815.1 Conus ventricosus
TCAACCAAAATTAAAAAACTGACCCTGCTGAAGTTGAAATTCACTACTACTTTACAGACTTTGCAGTCAACTCAAAATTAAACAAACGACCCTGCTAAGGTTGAAAATCACTATCTATTACAGACTTGCAGTCACTCAATAAATAAACCGACCCTGCTGAAGTTTGAAATTCACATCTACTAGACTTTACACCTCAAAATTAAGTATGGAAAATTTTTTTTTTGTTGTCTTTGACAGGTTTCCCACCATATGCAACAAAAGAATTTCATATCTCCAGTTACAATTTGGAAGGGACAGAGGAAGGAGAAAGCCATTCAAAAGAGAAAAAAAATTGTTTTCTATTTTCTTATCTATGTTCAGTTTTTAAGAGTGCTTCAGTGTGTCAACAATCAATATTACCATTTTGGCTTTATTTGTAAAAAAAAAAAAAAAAAAAAAGCAATGCAGCTGTACAAGATCCCTTGCCGACTGGCTGAAAGAATGACTGAAAGCTTTTTGCGAAGTATGGCTCAAAGCCAAAATAAACCTGAAACACTGGTGGTAATTCTGCTAACTCCTATGACATACCGTCCTACCATAAGTTCAACTTACACCATTCTATGAAGCAAGACAACTTGAGGTAAATTAGTCACTGTTCTAATCATTTGTGCATCTTCAGGATTTTTCACTGTGAGTTTTCATACAACCTCATTATATCATACGACTCAATTTGTATGTGATATAAAACCCGGACTATAGCCTGGAGATAATAAAAGTAAGATCCTGCGTGCAGCATAGACTAAGTACAAGAACTACAGGCAACAAAGGGAGTTCAAGCGAAAAGCGTTTTGGAGTGCTTCCTCTATTTTTCCCCCTCCCAGAGGTACAAAATCAAGGCATTTTCATTTCTCACTTACTTTCATTTTCTCTCCGTAATATTCTTATTCAACACTCATATTATTTTACCAGTCAAGAGCATTCTTAGGCTAGCCCACACTTTTAAACAAAATTTTTCACTCTACATTCGAGATTGCGAGAATTCTTTGTACATATGGCAATAAAAGGACCAAGCTCATGAGATGACATAATGGTTTAATTACACAATCCTCACATCAACCTTCTATTAGAAAAAAGAATTTAGAGACTTTATCAGTAGTTGAAAAAGAAAGCCTCGAGGATGACTGAGCTTACATCTATTAAAAATTCAATACAGACTCCGAGACAAAAACCATACATTTCCTCTCCAAAATAGAAGTGTTCCAGAAATTGGCAAGATGGAGACACACACACACATGTTCACACATTCCAACTCAAATTCTAAAAAAAATAAATCTGGGAGTCGTTTGAGAATTTCTGGGAGTCAAATTGCAACAATGAATACTCATTACATACCATAAACACTTCATACCTTTTTCATGATTTGTTAAGATTGCATGCGTGCCTGCATGCATGTGTGCATATGTGTGTGTGTGTGTGTGTGTGTGTGTGTGTGTGTGTGTGTGTGTGTGTGTGTGTGTGTGTGTGTTCTGCTTATACATTTTTTTTGGATGTTGAATTGTTAAAACTTGTAAAGTGCCCTGTAGCCTACCTTGTTAGGATGGGCGCTACAGAAATTGTCCTCATTAGTATTATTACTAGCTATATGTTTGCAAGGATTACGGGAACAAAAGTCAACTACATAACATCCAGTAGTACGGAAATTTTGTTCAGCAATTACACATGTTGTATCATTTACATAGTACTTACTGGTCCTGGCAAACATGTGTTACAACAATGAATAAACTAAAAATGCACCATTTTTATATTTTCATGTATTTCACGTATTAAGGAAATACTGGTAACACAAATAAACTCAGACGAAACTAAATGGCCTCTTGAATGAAGTTCACAAATAAACAGGTGCTTCAGTCAAAGCAAGTAGTCATAAACTTCATTAATACATGACACCTTGTGAACCCTTTTGACAGGCAGAGAAGAGAGAGAGAGAGAGAGAGAGAGAGAGAGAGAGAGAGAGAGAGAGAGAGAGAGAGAGAGAGAGAATATTGAAGCACCAAAGGACCTGAATCAAGCATTGAATCAACCAGTTTCTTATATGCAGGAGTCGCAATTTTATGCTTTACAACCAGAACAAGAAAAAAGAAAACAGCACGATTTAAAAACCAGAATTCAATGCTCAAGACTCTTGTGTGTGCAGCTTCTTCTGTTCCATCATGACAGGCATTCGATAGGCTCCATTCACAGTCTAGCAGGAAGTACACCGATTCACATCATGTACGCATTACGCCTACGACTGGGAAAAGCCCCCCCAAACTCCAACAGAGCATACAATTTGACGGAAACACCGAAGACACAAACTGCACAGGAAATGCATGTTATGTAAATAACACACCGCATGCAAACCAAACATCTCAGTGACATCTTACTGAGCAACTGCTCACAAAAACAAAGTATCATTCATCCCGTGCTGAGTTTGTGTCAAAATTCTCTTGAGGTGGAAGGTGGGAAGGCATTTTACTGGATGACAGTGGGGCCCTCTAATGGAGATGGGAATGGAGGGGGGGGGGGGGGGGGGAGGCTTTGGAGGGAGATACTTGCTGATGCTGGCTTTGTATCACTAAGCAATAACTGTCTGTTGTCATAAACAACTAGAGTTACATTGATGTGACCATCAAAAGTCCTAATACCACAAGTTCAGGCACCCTATCTCAGCAGCCTAAATACCTTACGGAATACTCTCTGTCCATGAGTGAGAAACCAGCCCTGACCAATAAACAACATGAACTGTATTGTGTATGAATGCAACCCTCACATACCTGGTCCACTCACTGCTGGCTTAACATAAATCCTCTTCTGCTGCCTGCTCACCTCAACAATGCAAAGTCCCCTTCAAAACGCTGCCGGCAATGAGGTCAAGTGACAGTGGGATATGAAATAGAACACACATAGGTTGTCCACCCAGGAATGATTGATTGCTGGTACACCACTAAAATACCTGACAGCGGCGACACCCTTCACAGTCTCCTGCCTTCCTCAGTGTGGTGACATCAATACGTGTAGGTCTGTCCATCGTGACCAGTGACCGAGATTCTGGAGATAAAGTCTTTATGTCTCTCCTGCTGTCAAAACCATGTCCCTCTGACCTACAGTGCAAATGCACGGTTGACACTCGCATTCTAAGCCTTTTTCATAATCTGGATTATACTGTCCAAAAAATTTTTATTTTATAATACAAGCACGTTTCCTGTGACAAAATACCAGTACAGTTTAGCCCCAAAAGGGCTTATAGTTAACCTGAATTTTGGTTAGTATGATTTTATGAATGAATTCAATCATCCAAACAGCAGGATTTTGACTAAAACATATTCAGCTGAAACAATGACGGGGGAGACGGGGAGAAGTTGGGGGCATTTTCTTTTTGTGTTTGTAACACCACAACTGAACATGACTGGTTGTTGCCAGGTGCGGTGTCTTCAAACACACCACAACAGGACAGGGAAGCTGGCCCTTCTCACTGGCCTGCATCTCCCTGTCAGATCATACTTTGCCAAAGTCATCTACCAATTCTGTTCTCTTTGAAGCAAGTGACCCCCACCCCTCCTCCCTGAATCCACGCTCTTTACAACTCACAGAAAACATTATTAGGAATTTGGAGGAAATGTTCTCCACTACAATGGAACACTAAATGGCCTATGTAGGATAAGATAATATAAATGTTGCTTATAGCCCAGCCGACCGCAAAGGGCCACATCAGGGCAAATGGCCTATGTGCACAATGATTCCCTCCTCATTCACGATGAACAAGCACATGACTTTGACCATTTGTTTTACACTGTGGTATCACTTCTCACCTCTGTAAAATGACCCATCCATATAAATGGCATATAACTACTTCTTTCTTTCGCAATATCCCATCATTTTCAGCCTCTGTGTAAAACGACCCATTCCTATTCTGATTTGTGAGTGACCTACTCATGGACTACACCCTGGACTCTTGTTGAACCACCAGGATCAGCCTTCAGACATCTCCAGGCTTTACCCCCCGACATTCAGCTCACAGGCACTTCACCCCTCTTCACTGTCCTGCAGCATGACGCGATCCCTGAAGAATACAGTTTTCTTTTCTCTTTCCTTTTTTTTTCTTTCACACAACACGACATTCCGATTCGACCTTTCTGAAGCAAAGTCTGAACACAAATTCAAATTGTTCTTCCAACAAAGCTGGTACATTTCCACAAGGTCTAAACACTTCCACACTGAAAATAAATAAATAAATTGGTTCTTGATCACAACAGCATGTGAGTGACAGAGCCCAAGCAAGCTCTGTTGCATAGCACACATCTGTGATCTTTTCACTGGGAAATCACTGCGGCAATATTTTCTCCGAGTGTCTTAAGAAAGAAAAAAGTTTTTTTAAACACTGGAACTTCCAGTGGAAGAAATGAACTGAAATGAAAAGGGGATAACGGCAACTGTAAGTGGAAAGTTCTAGCAACTGTAGGTGGGAAGTTCTAGACAGCAAAGAAAAAAAGAAGGGGGGGGGGGGGGAATCTGTGTGTGCGCAAGATAAGATAATGTTGCTGTGTGTGCGTGCGTGCGTGCGTGTGTGTCGTGTGTGTGTGTCTGTGTGCATGTGTATGTAAGAGTGTTGTGTGTGTGTGTGTGTGTGTGTGCGCGCGTGTGCATGTATATGTGTGTAGCACACGTGCCTGCACGTGTACATGCATGCACCCATATGTGTACCTTATACCGACCTTTACTGATCCCTTTCTGTAAACTGTACAATGACCTATTTTCCATGATATAGTTAAGATCATGACAGCAATGTTTTAATGTATTAAGGACCCCTTGGGAGAGAGGAGTATGTTCTTTATTAAACTATTTTACTTAATTTCACGAGGAAATGTTTTCAGTGACATCGTGCTACCCTACTCTACCCCCCCCCCCCCCCAAAAAAAAAAAACAAAAAAACCATACACACACCAACAACAAACAAAATGTAACAAAAAACCCCAAACACTTTCAAACTTGCACTATGTTTCTTTTTTTCTGTGTGTTCTTACAGGTGTGTGCGTGCATGTGCATGTGTGTGTGTGTCTGTGTTCACAAAGGGAGTTTATGTGATCACCCAGTTTCATTCTTCATGCGTGCGTGCATGCGTGCGTGCTTGCATGAGTGCATGCGTGCGTGCCTTTGTGTGTGTGTGTGTGTGGTGTGTGTGTGCGTGAGTGCATGAGAGAGTGAGCGAGTGTGTGTGTGCATGTGTTTGTGTATGTGTATGCCCGTGTGTACGTGTGTGTTCTGTGCATGGGTGCATTTGTGGTAAACATTTTCAACACTTGCAGTTTTCCAGCAATTAAAAGAGCAAGCATAACCAAACTTGACAGAATAACTGATATGGTCAAGAGTACCAAGACCTGTCTACATATTCCAAATGAGATGACACTAAATGGGAATGGCCATACATAGGTGATTTATTTATATATGTTCAGCAGTATCTTCATATATCACAAAACTTATATTTTCTTCAAACCGTTGATGACTTGGAAACCTTGCTTTATACACTAATAAAATGACTGGTTAAATAATATGCAAACATTGTCAGAAACATGAACTTACATTCCATCAAGATCAGACCATTTGGCTGAATTTCTGCCAAGCACAGGTGCACATAATTTACATAAATAAATGTCTTGCACTGTTGATATATTTTTTTTGCCAAACAATAGCTCAGCCAAACAATAGCTCATTAAGACTAACAGACTTTGTCATATAAAGAACTCAGCAGGTCAAGCAGAATGAAAGCCGCAAATTCAAGTCTTTCGTTAAAACAATAACAGATCTTTACACACACAAAAATTACGAACGTGTACTCATTTCTACATTGTTCACAAAATGATTGAAAGCAGAATTACGCTTTTCATGGGAAAACCTGAAACGGATGCAGCAAGCGCAGTAAAACATCACATATGTTACATCAAAGCATCACATTACATGTACATATATCAGCTTGCTGCTGATGCACAGTTGGAATGTGAAGGCAAAGGGAACCCAGACCAAAGTGTCTGATTTTAAAATAGATCTCTGGGATCATTTTTTTTTTTTTTTTTTTACCTACAGGAGGTGTGTTCTCTTGGATAATTGGTCAAGACAGCATAGGCTAATGGTCAGGACACTTCAGGATGCTGCTGTTAATAGCAAAAGAGATTGGGCAAAAAAGAAAAAAAAAAAAAAAAGAGGAAGGGGAGTGGGGTGGAATGGACAGCGAGTGATTAAGTGGAGACAGAGAGGAGAGAAGGACTGGGAAGGAAAGGGCAAGAGTGGGTGGGAACACCGTAGATGGTCTAGATGGTCGCACAGCACAGTGAGAAATATCCAATCATCAAGATATATAATATTTTCAGCTGCCAGGGACAGGGCAATGTTGTCTATGACTGCAAGTGCCGGCTGCCGTGTGTATGTTCTCTGCTGGTCGTGACAAGGATCCACCACCATAAAGAGAATGGTCTGAGTGAACTGTCAACAAGACCAGTGGGACACTTGAAACTCCCTTATTCTGATTTTATTGGTCCTTTTTTTCCCCCTCTTTCTTTTTGTGATCAATGGTCTGAGTGAACTGTCAACAAGACCAGTGGGACACTTGAAACTCCCTTAAATTCTGTTTTTTATTGGTCCTTTCTTTTTCTCTGTCTTTGGTGATCACCCCTAAAAATGTTGCGTACTGTGCAGCTTGACTCTGACGGCCCTACGGTAGGACACGTAGCTTTTGGAACTGAATATGCCCCTCCCCTTCACTGCTGCTGCATGTATTCTTCACATGTCAAGAAGACAAAACAGCCTCTTCTGTTTTCTTCACCAGTCGGATCATGTTCTCATCTCAAATCAGCTGCACAGTACTCATGCACTGACAATCCAACACTCACACATGTACACACACACACACACACACACACACAGTATGACATGCACACACACACACACACACACACACACAACACACACACACACCACAGCACAACTGGAGCAAAACTGTGCTGAGCTTTTTGAGATTACACATCATAGGTTAGTCAGCTGTGAAGAAAGCTTGGGAGACAAGCCTTTAACTACACTAAGTCTCTCCTATATGGGTGCAGGGGAAATGGGGATGGGGTGGGACTAAACACCATCATATTTCCACAGCCCAGGTTTAGAAGCCCCCACCTGAAAATGGGTGATATTTGATCTGGGCCCATCATTTCCAAAACCTACCCACTTCATTTCTAACAGCAACAGATCATTTTTAATCCATACTTCAAAACAATCCCAAACCATAGAATACTATTGTACTAACTTAAACATTAGATCATGGTAACTTCAGCTTGGTTGAATGTGATAATAAATAAATCATCATAGTAAAGGGCACACAGGAAGTGGTAACCTCTACGCTACATTTCATCTTTCCACTAATCTTCACAAAAACAGACCCGTTCCCCCACCAAAAAAAATCAGGGGAAGATAACTCCTGTCCTTCCATTACATTTACAGAGTTACCTTTTCTCAGTTTAGGGGTCAAGATCATTCACGCAACTTGTGCATGTGTCAGTTGATAAACAAACACCACATCAAACCCCAAGACATGTTGGTCTGAATCAACTGACTATAGTATAACAAATGAAGTCAAACTGTGACACAGTGTCTGCACCGCATGGACACTATTTCCCACCCACCCTTTGGAATGGTTTTTGTTTTTGTTTTTTTTAAAGTCAAAATGTAAGTAGTTTTTAATAAAATTCGACACCACAAACACAATTTTCATGTAATACAACAACTATCTTTAAAGGAGCACACGCACGCAAAAATGTTGACATTAAGATTATTCCTCAACACTCAAAATAAGAAACTGTTGGAAGCCTTTGTTTGAACACACAAGAAAATTTTCAGTTTATCATAATATACCCGTTTCCTTGAATGGAAATAAAGACCGAACTGACTGCATGAAAGTCGTATATACATGTTATAAACTGAGAAAAAAATATCCAATAATTCAGGTAGTGTGTCCAAAAATAATCTGAACCCCCCCCCCCCCCCCCCCCCCCCCCCCCCCACTCCAAAAGAGACAGGACTCCAGCAGTCTTCTCTGCGGTCGAAGTCAACATTAGTAACCCACATCAGACGACTCCCCCCCCCCCCCCCCCCCTCCCCCAAGTCCTGCCGGCTCCTAAATAACTAGCGGTCAGTGGAATCACACTCACTCCCCTCACCCCACCTCCTCTCCCACCCCTCTCCTGTCGCTTCTTCTGAAGAGAGCGGGCAGTGGCTGACTCTCTCTTTTTTTTTTTTTTTTTCTTTTTCAATTATATTTTTCTTTATTCTGTCCAGACTTTAGATATGTTTTCATTATCCATTCATTTCGTTCATTTGTGAAATGTTGAGATTATATGTACACAAGCTTGAATTGATAATAAAAGTGTACCTTAGAAAACAGACAGACAAAAACCTCTCTCTCTCTCTCTCTCTCTCTCTCTCTCTTCTTCCTTTTTTTCCTTCCCTCTCGACTCACGCTCACCATGCAAAATCTGTGTGTACATTACCGATGGACAATTGTTTGATAGTTTTAGTGTGTAGGAGAATGATACAAAATGTCTGGGTTTGTTTATGTACTGATGTGTGGTGTACTGACA
The DNA here is from genome assembly GCA_018398815.1 of Conus ventricosus. Classification (NCBI taxonomy): domain Eukaryota; kingdom Metazoa; phylum Mollusca; class Gastropoda; order Neogastropoda; family Conidae; genus Conus; species Conus ventricosus. The sequence goes on from CM031621.1 coordinate 3,636,680, forward strand.
CTTTCATTCTGCTGTAATAACTTCATTCTAACAAATGGATACAATTAAATCAACATAAGGGTAATAAAGTATTCATAGAAATAAAAGCAAAAACAAAACAAAACAAAACAAAAAAAAGTGTGCATGTGCGCACTCGCGCGGGTGCGTATGTGTGTGTGTGCGCGCGCGTGTGTGTGCGCGCGCGCGCGCATGTGTGTGTGTGTGTGTGTGTGTGTGAGAGAGAGAGAGAGAAGAGAGAGAGAGAGAGAGAGAGAGAGAGAGAGAGAGAGAGAGAGAGAGAGAAAGAGTGTGTGTGCGTGCGTGCGTGCGTGCGTGCATGCGTGCCGGTGTGTGTTCAAGTTTGGATTTCTCTTACTACCCTCCCGCACGTCGAGCACCTCTCCCTGAGCTGTCCTTGACGAAAGATCGAAAATTACTCAAAGACAGCGCGAGAAGTGAATGGGGAAAAAAAGGTGAGAAAGGAGCATCATATATTATTTCATCATTTCACCTGTCGGCAATTTCCCGAAAGCTATCCTTGCAACGAAATGTGGTAAAAAAATATTTTCTTTCTGTCCAGTCCATTCTTGTCTTATCTTTCCCTTTTCTTTCCCTTCCTTTTTTCCTTTTCCTTTTTTTTTTTCTTTGTTAACATGGCGGAGCTTTAATTTATGGTGAAATGTCAATAAACACATGCGAAAGAAAAATTGCTGTATCTGTGTTCGTCTGTGAGGGCGTGTGTATGAGTGTGTGCGTGTGTGTGTGTGCGCGCGTGCGCGTGCGAGCGCGCGTGTGTGTGTGTGAGTGTGAGTGCCCGCGCGTGTGCGCGTGCGTGTGTGTGGAGCGCGCGTGTGTGCGTAAGTGTGTGCGCGTGCGCGCGCGCGTGTGTATGTGCGCATTTGCGCTCTGCGTGTGTGTGTGTTTAGAACATTTTTCTAAGTCTTGCCTCTTGTTCAAATATGATTTCCAAGGGGGTAATTGATTTCGTTTTTTTCAGTTTACTGATGCACATTTTCCCCACTAACAATACCCAATTTATAAGGTCACACTCTTCCTTTGCGGTCTGAACATCATAACAACCAAGAAGAGCAATATCCCTAGATAACGTGACAGATTTGTGTATAAAATCACTAACTCTCAATTCCACATACTTCCAAAATGTATTTACGAGGGGGCAATCATGGAATGTTCTCCCTCAAACTGAACGGCCAAGCCGACTGATGGGGCAAAATAGACCTACTCAAGGAAAGACATCTGGGGAAAACGACAAATGCTTTTCCCTCTGCAAACAAACTTGGCTTTCCTTGGTTCATGGGCTGAGCATCGAAACACTCAGGGAGTGAAGTATTTTTCATCACAAGCACAGACCAGGATGATAACTGGGAAATCAACCATCGGCTCTACAGGCACACCGTTTCACACGGTCCATGTTTTGAACTAAATGTTCGCTCTCCTAGTGAACTGATGACTGAGGAGACTGCCTTGGGCCTGCCCACCAGCAACATCTGTGGAAGGACTACCGCCAATGAAAGACATGTCCCTAAAAGCTTTCGCTATGAGGACATAAAAAATTAAAAACTCAACCATTCACGCAGCATCTGTCCCGTGAAGACAGTGGGATCACTTTCCTGAGTGTGACCTCTAACACAGAACTGTCCCTTGCTGTCTTCTGAACATCATCTATTGGTCCTTTTTCTCTTTTTTTTTTCCTTTTCTTTTTCTCTTTTTTATAATAATAAATCTTGCTGATGGATCCTGGATATGCCCTCTGATTGCAATGCAACTTTGATGCTCATAAAAATGTGTGTAATATGCAACTTTGATGCTCATAAAAATGTGTGTAATATGCAACTTTGATGCTCATAAAAATGTGTGTAATATGCAACTTTGATGCTCATAAAAATATGATGGGGTTGTCCTTGGGCATGTTCCATTTTTCAAGCAAATTTGTTAAAATTAGTTCCTTAGTTTCTGCATCGATGACATACAAACCAACCAACTCATGTGACTGAATACATAAGAGAAGGAACAATACAGATAATGGATAGCATGATACACATTAACTATTCCCTAGGTTATGTAAAAACCATCCTTTTGGGAATATAATGTCAATTAATTACCGTTCAGTTTTCGTTTATGAATTTCACTGACATTACTGAAGTGACAATATGTAAGACATGAGTTGCAAATTATTCATCATCCTGTTTGCCAATCTGCACAAGGAAAAGAAACAAGTTACAACAGACTCAACAAGCCGGATGTGGATCAGCTCACTTGTGCTTCATACAAGTCAGGAAACTGACAAAGTGATCAAGTTCTTCCTTCTTTCTCTTTCCTCTTCTAATCAAATCAGGAATTTCTGGTATGACTGTGAACATAAAACAGACAAACAAACAAACAAACAAACAAAAAGCACAGAAAGACCTCTCTTAAGTAATTCTTTTATTTCTAGATTACAAACTACTTTTTACATATATTGTTTTATAAGTAAATCATATACTGTAAAATAACTCAGCTGCCAGAGAGAGTGTATTGTTCATCTTCATTCTCTTCAACAGCTTCCTGCTCAGAACAAACAGGGGTATGATTACTGTCTTCATTCCCCTTCAAAGTCTCTCAATGGTCAAGCTCCTTTCAGTATACATGTCTTTCTGATCTTCTCCAGCTGTGCTCTCCTGCCACCCTAGCATTCCTTGGCTGATGCACATCTCCTTCAAAATCAAATCCCTCATTTTGACACCAAGTCTTCAGACAGCGTTCTTCCTCTTTTCAGGGGCCTTCGCATGGAAGAAACTTCTATGCTCTTCGTGCAGCTCTAAATTTCTCTTTCTTCCTTCCAGTCCTCTCTCAAGACGACAACGGCCACTGACTTCTATGCTCTTCGTGCAGCTCTAAATTTCTCTTTCTTCCTTCCACTCCTCTCTCAAGATGACAACGGCCACTGACTTAAGCCTTATTCCTCATCTCTTCTGTCTTATTAATTGTATGTGTGTCTGTGTGCGTGCATGCACACATGCATGCGTGTGCACATATACCCTCTGTGCGTGCGTGTGTGTGTGTGCCTGCCTGCGTGCATGTGTGCGTGCGCGCACACGCTCGTGTGTGTGTGCATGCGCATGCATGATAGTGTGGTACACGCATGCATGTGTCTGTGTGTGTGTGCGAGCGTGCACGTGTGTTTGTGCGTGTGTGTGTTAAGAACTTCAGAAGTGCTCTGGGCTATGATTATGTAGATTAAGTGACATAATAATAATTACACTTATCATCATCACTGTATTTTCATTAATCAGAGTCTGATTTGCGTGCACGCGCTGCAAATTCAAATTTTATAGACGATTAGAACTTTATAAACTCTGAATTCTCTCTTCTCTGTGAAGCAGAAGTATAGCAGTTTCCTCTGTTCACATTACCTTACTGTAAGTAAGTGTAATGTAACTTTCAGCATTTCACTTAGCCTGGAGCAATTGAATTAGAGGGTTTCCTCCTGTGTTCCTTATGTAACAGCACTTAGAACCTGTAGGTTCTTGGGACCTTCTGCTGAAAAATGTGAGGGTCCTGTGGTCAAATCTTAGGGTCCCTACTATTCAATATGCAGTAATACTAAACTAACACACTTGTCCATTCTGCAACACAACACCAAGGAACACAGCACACACAGACAGGTATCAACATAAACATTCTCTGAGCTGCTATCAAACCAAAAGCATCAGAAGCAAACAAAGATTGGTTAAATCATATCTTACAGCCCCTGCCTCCCTTCCAGCTTTCTTTTTTTCCCAAGAAGAAAACTCAATTTCATGCAGACTCTTCTCCAAGAAAAGAATGAAAGGTAAGGAGATGGGAAGGGGGGCTCTACAATGGGATTTTCTCCTCAAATCTTGCTGCTTATCTTGAACTGACAAAATCTTTCCGATGTTTAATTACAACAAGACTCTTACACCGGCCACACGCCACACTTGAAATCCTCACTTTCACTGTAAATTATATTATATTTATAATGGTTCACCGTCACTGGCATCCTCCTTCTACTTGTTTATGGCAGCCAATTTAAAAACTTTGAAGAAAAACAGCCACACTTGTGAGCATGTGTTAATGTTTGTGGCAACCATATCCACCAGCACACAAGGGCCTTCTCATTAAAAATTTAAAAAAGATGGAATAGGATTTAACATGCACCTAACGTAGTATGACCACTGCTGCTACTCGATCTCTTCAACAAAATTGAAAATAAGACTGGCAATCATAGTGGCAGAACCTATGTCAATCTTTTCATGCTGGAGGATTAAGTCGATAGCTTCAACAAATCAGTGGACGCCTCTTGCCTGGGCAAGTTTTCAGTGGGCAAGAGCCACTGAACCAACACCTTGTTTGTTTCTTTCCTGCAATCTGTGTGAAGATCTGGATAGTCAGAGCCGGCAGCTCTCAAACAGATGCTTTGGACCACTGTCCTCAATGGAAACTTGAGTCATTGCATCTCTTGGAGAGTTCACAACTTTCCACTTTGTGAACAAAGCTGGGGGAAAATAGAAAAAGATGATACTCGCAAATGAAAAAAAAAAAAGTTCTGCGAGTACAACTACAAGGAAGCCTCTGTGCATCAAACTGCAAAATCTGTGCTTAACGTACCCCCAGTGGAACACTCAGTTTCCTTTCAACAGTGCAGAGAAACACAACTTCACTGGGTTTGTTTTTTTTTCTGAAGAGAAAAGCGATAGCCAGTATATCTAAATGTTCCATCAAAACACAGACTATCACATACTTGCAGCTGAAGTGGAGGAGGCTGGAGTGGCGAAACGGAGACTATCAGAAAACGATATTTTGCTGGTTACCTTCTCAAACACTTGCTACTTGTGGGTAAATTATGGCTGACAAGACTAGCATGAACATATTTCATGCAAATGACTTGTCCTCTGTTGTGTACCCACACATGCACACACACCGACAGTGACTCAAATCAAATACACCTATGGTAAATCCTGTAATCCAGTATCTATATAAATTTTTTTGCATATTAATGAGCAATCAGTCTGCTGTACAAAAAAGAAATAGCAACTCATGCACCAGTCAAAATCATATCAGTCACCACTGCTTCAAAATGTTTTGAAGTATTATGGGCCGAATGATTAATTGCTGCTACAAACAAAAACAAACAAAAAAAAAAAAAAAAGGGGGGGAGGTAAATTTCCCTAAACTCAACCTTTGCTTGAACTGTGAGTCGCACTGACCAGAACAGAACTTGCCTAGCTTTGCAAATCTGCAGAACAAGACTGGGGGACCCAACAATCAACCTTTAGCAACCCATATATAACTACAGCTGTGTTCATTCACAACATGGGCTGTATTCATTTATCAGTACTGTATCATTCTCAGAGAGGTGTTCTGGTAGTTTTCAGTTTAATCTGGCAACAAAATGGAAAACGTTTCAAAATTTTCAGTCACAGCACATTTTTACTTGAAGCTTTTTTTTAAGTACTGTGTGATTTTGGTTGAATGATCTTGACTTTTTTCTACTATCCTTTTGCTACAAGTCACAGACTTACACATGTGTCACAGGAAGTAAGAAAAATGAACTGATTCAGTGAAGTACAGCATAAGCCCCCACAACCTATCTAGATGCAGCTGTCTGCCCCAAAGTTTTTACCTTGACATGTCATCACAGTGCTTTGCATCTGACCTGAACCTCCCACCTCCTCTCTCTCTCTTTCTCTCTCTCTCTCAGAGTAAGAAATTTAATCAGTCACCAAAATGGACAGCCTTCGTAATTTTCTGTCTAAAATATCTTTAATCTGTAAAACCTGTATAATTTTTCTTTTTGGAATCACAGATCTGGTATCACAGAATATGCATCAGAGTACTCATACAGTATTCACTACTGAATAACTACAAGTATTGAAACCAAAATGCACTTAATTCCTGGTTGAAAAGGCAGTTTTACTAACAACTTTGCTAATCCCTTATTGACAGCATGCAGAAATGATAAAGTTACATCATCATTCTTCAGTAAGTCAATCCTGATTGCCAATTAGAACTAAAAGCAGCTAATCAAAATAAAAACACCACCTTTTTTGGAGGCATGTGGAAATGATAAATTTTCAACACTCTCTGTCAACCAGCAAACATGATTAGCTATTAGAATCTAAAGCAGCCAGTCACAATAGTCTGACACCTGTTGATCCGATGTGTGCACATTTTGTTATGCACAATGCTTCATTTCCATGTTTTAATTTTTCTTTTGATTTTGTGCTAATGGCATGGGCATACCAACATCCTGAAGCTCTGCTAAGTATTGTTAAAGCTGCCTGCTGTAACGCTGTGACAGGCATTAAGTAAGCATGTCATTTACTAATTAAACTGGTTCATGCAATGAAGACCTTGTTAATTATTTCATTATGTACTGACTTTCTAAATTGACAACCATATATTCAAAAGCCGGTGGATAAAGCAGATCAGGTGCTGAGCATGAAAACATTTAATTAAACAGAGATAGGTTTATTTAGGAAGGGAAATCATGTTATAAAAGCTAAAGGTTCACCACCATTTGTAATCTGGCACTGATACACATAATCTGTCAATCTTAATCTGCGGAACAACCAAATGGTCAATGAATGTGATGGTATTAACTATCAAGATAGATTAAGAACACTTAATAAGTTAATTTACATTCATGACCAGGTATACGTGAATGGATGCAATTTAGACCTTCAAAATAAGTAACTTAATTTGATATCTTTATCAGCGTTGAGTCATTCTTTTCATTAAATTAGAAATCAAGAAGGTAAAGTACATTCAATAATATGAAGAATAAACATCGTTTTGGCAACAGTTGCTAATCTCCAGAACTCGCTGTCACCTGAACTTATGCGGCACCAACTAACAATTTTATAAAATTTTTATATTACCAAAAGTCTCTAGGACATAATCCATAAATTCTTAGCAATTTTTGATGATTAGTGATAGCAGTCAACTAACCTTCTAAAAGTTCTATTGCTAGCGCGATCAGTGTTAGAGCTTTGAATGATGGGATGTGTATTACTATATTATTAATGAGGTTTCGGCTTAAGCCAGTACCTACACCACTACTTTAACTATTACTAAAACTGTAAAAGCCTTTTTGTTGTTATTTATGCATAACAGCTATATGATTGAGGCTAAGGACAGTCTGTTATAGTGTCCATTAGATCTCCTGACAAAATCATGAATTGTTAAGTCAATTATGATTTTACTTTACATAAAAGCAATGAGACACAAATGATAATTTTTTCCATAGATATGCTAATCTTAAAAAGAAAGGTTATTAGTTTCGCAAGACAATCCAGACATACAGTTTACAGGACAAAACAAAGACACGCAAGTTTTCACATGTTAACTATATGGTCATAAATTTACTTGCATCTCTACAATTCTTTTCTTTAACAACATTGTTAAAATGTGTGATCCTTGCTTTAAGTTTTCATAAATAATTAGCCTTCCTTATTCAGTAACCACTTAGACAGCAGACGATTGAAACTAGAAGTGTCATTAGAGGTGTTCTGTGGTGGAGTACTTCCTGAACTGGGGGATCATGCTAACTCAACTTGGCTCTGTGACAAGAAAAATTATAGGTAGGTGTCCTCATGGCTGCTTCATATAGAGATTTCCCTTAAGACTGCTGCTGCTGCTGCTCTAGGATTGTGACAGGATGCACCTTGGTCACAGTAGGTGTGACTGTGAAAGACTGAGCTGGAATTATGATAAGACCAATCTTTTTCTAATATCTGATGAAAGAAATTATTCATCAGTGGACATCAAGTCAAAATGTTAAGTTCTGTCTTTTTAACGGTCTAAAGTTGTGGTCTTAAACTCCGTTTGCTGAGAATTCCCAGCTTTTATTACTGAGTACACATTTAGGAATGATAAACAGGACAAAGAAGGTTGACAACGAGGATGATTAATCATGAGATGACGAAGTTAAAACTTAAGAGCTGATACACCTTTTTCAAGTGGAAGCACAACAGAAAAAGAGTCATTTTGAATAGTTCTGCCTGTGACAAATCATTCACATACTTCTGGCCAGGTACAGAGGTTATATTCCTGAGGATTCAATTGCTCATCATTCATCGATTTCATGATCATACGGCGAGAACGCGTATTTGATGCTGCAGCACACGTGCCTAACCGACCTGAATTGCCTTGGTGAATTGACTTGGTGTTAATCTGTTAAAACTTAAATTCGACCATGACACTAACGCAGTACACTAGAGCAACAGCATGCCAAGCCACGGCATCTGCACAGCTAGTAGCGGGCAATTTCCATTTTTCATGAGCTCTGTAAGTCTGAATCTTATCGTCTGCAAACTTGTGACACTGACGGTGACCGTCTTCTGCAGGGAAACTTGATGGGCAAGTTCTAATAAATGCAACAAGCAGGAGCGAGAAAATGTGATTCCATTTCAAGAATCTTGAAATGCCAAAACACAGGCAGAGAAAGGATGTACGTACCGCTCCTGACAGCATGTACTTGTTGGAAACAACCAAGCCGTTCGCACTAATGTTTACAACACTGAACCTTGCACAAATTCCTCACAGTTCTAATATGGCGTATATGTGAGCATGCGCATTGGCCTGCAGGTGTCTGAAACTATTTCCTGGTTTGGATTTATAAGCAACAAAGATCGCAATATTACTTCGGATGTGAAATTACTTGCGGCAACACGATAAAAGTTTACTACCCTTCGTTTTAGACTCCAAGAGTATTGTTACGATGCTAAACTTTATGGAATCCCTCGAAATTACGTCACCGGAAGCCCGTTTCGGCAGCATAAGACCTGTGATGTCAGAGGTCATGTTTAGCCTGGCTGCTGCAAAGAAATCGTGTCGGTTTTTCACTTTTTTCCCCTCGTTCCCCATCCTCCCTGCTCTCGTGACAGACCAGACGGCGTATCTGCCTCACAAAAAATAACTAACTAGCTTGACATGCCTGACCTAATGGCACATGAAATTTGCTTTTTAACAGTGAACAAAGTGCCGTGAAATCGTCGAGAACGTAAGCAGACACGTGAAAACGATTTTGTGATCAAACGAAACGAAGAAAAATTACAAGGCAGAAACGCGCCAGTATGATCTTAGACACTCGAACTGTCAATTACTGAAAATGCTGAATTTCTTCCTCCTCTCCCTTTCTTGTTTTCTTTGTATCATTTTCCATAGACCCCCCCCCCCCCCCCCCCCCCCCCCCCCTCTCTCTCTCTCCTAACCATTCCAGTGTCTCAATCGAAGCTGTTCTCTAGCTAGATGGTCCCACGGCATTGAACTGGGCGAACAACCCACACTGATGTGCGAGGTCAGTGAAGGAGCTGCCATCCTTTCAAGGTCGTCCTTAGTGGGGACAGTCTTGGCAAGCCCGTGTTGCATGCCCCCCTCTCCCCCCCCCCAACCCCCCCCCCCCCCCCCCCCCCACCCCCCCCCCCCCTTTAAATACAACAACAACAACAACAAACTCCAGGCTGCTACTCCACCAACCGGACAGGCTGCATTTCCACTATCACTAAACACAGGCACGCACCACACACACACACACACACACACACACACACACACACACACACACACACCACACACACACAGTTTTAAACACACACACACACACACACACACACACACACACACACACACATACACACACACACAGAGTTTTAAACATACACACAAAACACACACACACACACACACACACACACAACACACACACACAGAGTTTTAAACACATACAAACGCGTGCGCGCGCGCGCCGCACGAACGCACGCACGCACGCACGCACACACACACACACACACACACACACACACACACACACAGCGGCAGAGTAGTATGTGTGTACACACACACACACACACACACACACACACACACACCACACACACCACACCACACCACAGCACGCACGCACGCACGCCGCACGCACGCACCACACACACCACGCGCGCGCACACACACACACACACACACACACACACACACTACACACACACAACACACACCACACCACACACACTGTGTGTGTGTGTGTGTGTGTGTGTGTGTGTGTGTGTGTGTGTGTGTGTGTGTGTGTGTGTGTGTGTGTGTTTAAGCTCTGTGTGTGTCTGTGTGTGTTGTCTTGTGTGTGTCAGTGTGTGTTAGTGTTAGTGTGTGTGTGTGTGTGTGTGTGTGTGTGTGTGTGTGTGTTGTGTGTGTGTGGTGTGTTATCTGTGTGTGTGTGTGTGTGTGTGTGTGTGTGTGTGTGTGTATGTGGTGTGTGTGTGTGTGTTGTGTGTGTGGTGTGTGAGTGTGTTGTGTGTGTGTGTGTGTGTGTGTGTGTGTGTGTGTGTGTGTGTGTGTGTGTGTTGTTGTGTGTGTGTGTGTGTGGTGTGTGTGTGTGTGTGTGTGTGTGTGTGGTGTGTTGTTGTGTGTTGTGTGTGTGTGTGTGTGTGTGTGTTGTGTGTGTGGTGTGTGTTGTGGTGTGGTGTGTGTAGTGTTAGTATGTTTGTGTGTGTGTGTGTGTGTGTGTGTGTGTGTGTGTGTGTGTGTGTGTGTGTGTGTGTGTTTGTTTGTGTGGGTGGTAGGGGGTGGTGTGTGGGGTATGTGAGGGTGGGTGAGGGTGGGGGTGGTGGTTGAGATGAGAGAGAGAGAAGGAGAGGAGAGAGAGGGAGAGGAGAGAGATGCAGAGAGAAACAACTGGACATGCATGGCCTGAGCACGTGTCTGTCCCCTCTGCCCCTGCGTTCATGATCAGCATGTGTCCCCCTGTCCACCATCTTCCCCCCCCCTCCCCCCCCCCCCTCCCCCCTGATAGTTCGGGCTGCGCCGGTGACATGCACAAACTGGCCTCTCTCCAGCCCCCACCCCACCCTATCCCCAGGTTACAAATTCCCCCCTCCCCTCCCCGCCCTCCTGAAGCCAGCTTCTCCTTCCACGCGAGAAAAGGTTACTCGCAAACCTGCTAATGTTCCACTTCAAATACTGTGTGTGTGTGTGTGTGTGTGTGTGTGTGTGTGTGTGTGTGTGTGTGTGTGTGTGTGTTGTGTGTGTGTGTTGTGTGTGCATACGTGCACGCGCGCGTACGTGCGTGCGTGCGTGCGTGCGTGCGTGCGTGGTGTGTGTGTTGTGTGTGTGTGTGTGTGTGTGGCGCGCGTGCGTCCAAATATATGTTTCTGTACATTCAGGCGCAGAAAGAGGCTAATTGTGTTTTAATGACAACACATCTGTTTTGCTGAACAATTAAGTAGTGGGTGAAAACAAGTGCAGGCTGACAATTCTTCCGTCATGATAGTAATGACTTGACAAAGATTTGAACTTTAAAAAAAGAAAAGAAAAAAGGGGGGGGGGGGGGGGGGGAGGTTGGGGGTTGAAGATGACGAAAACATCTGTTTTGGTCATGAGTTCTCTTTCCAAGTTTCATAAAGGAAGTGTCACTGCGTGCGGACTAGTTCATTACACCACATCTGCTAAGCTATCAGTTCAGAGCGTGCAGCATACAGGGCCACCTACGACTGGATGGATAAATGAATCAATAACTATAAGACGGATTGGAAGGTTTTAAGACGAGAGGTCTCATGGACACGACTCAGTAGACGCCTGACCAACGTATGTGTTAGTGCAGTGCGCTGGTCATACCCTGGGTACCCGTCCTATCTTTATAGTTGTGTGTGTGTGTGTGTGTGTGTGTGTGTGTGTGTGTGTGTGTGTGTGTTTGTGTTGTGTGTGTAAGCGTGTGTGTGTGTATGTGTGTGTGTGTGTGTGTGTGTGTGTGTGTGTGTGTGTGTGGTGTGTGCATGCATGCGTACGGCCGGCGTGCATTCCTGAGCTTGCACTCGCGCGCGCATATGATTTATCTGAGTGCGTGTATGCTCTGATAGGGATGAAATTGCAAATCATCATCCATAATAATAATAATAATAATCATAATGATAATAATTGTAATGATGATAATGGTTATAATAATAATAGTTATTATTATGTTGTTGTTTTTTTTAAGTGAATACATAAGTATGAAACGCAATTTGCAGAAGAATGATCGTGCGATGAAACAAACAAGCAAAGCAAAACAAAACAAAACGAAACGAAACGAAAAGACACACAAACAGTTCAGTCAATCAGCGGACATACAGACATACTGCCACTCTTCACACGTTCTCTTTCCCCTCTCCACCCCAGCATTGTGGAACATGCAACCCCCACCCCCACCCCCCCCCCCCGCATTTCCCTTACCACTACTACAACCCACACCCCACATGAACACACGTGGCTGTGAATGAAGTAGGAAAGCACCACCACACTCTCTCCATCCGTCCATCATCAGTAGGCCTACGCCTACGGCATCAAATGGCTTTAGTTACCAAGCTGGGAGGCTGACGAATCTTTGACACACCCCTATGTGCGCAAAGCCTGTCAAACGTTAATAAATGAATATATAAACCAAGAACTATGCTTACACACACACACCACCACCACAACCACAACACACCACCACCACCACCTTACCGCCATCTCTCTCTCCTCTCTCTCTCTCTCTCTCTCTCTCTTCTCTACACACACACACACACACATCTATAGACAGTCAGCACATTTACATTCACTAACAGAATAACCAAATTTTAGAATGAATTAACAACTAACATCATACGTGCACCTAGTATTAATGTATTTAAGAACCTCATAGACAAACATGAAGTAATAACTAAAATAAAATATGAATTTGATGGATAAATTAGACCGAGCTAGTCTACGACTGGACCAACAGACATTAAAAAAAAAAATACACAGAAGGGGCGTAAAAAGCCTACATGGGCTAAGTTGTTTTGATACAACGCCCCAAATCCTGATCCTGATCCTGATCCTGAACACTACACGCTTCAGCTTGATTCCTTTTCACATTTGCATACTCACCAGTACACATGTGTTTGCCAATATATATTATATATATATATATATATATATATATATATATATATATTATATATATATATTATATTTATATATATATATATATGCAATACCGGAGTATGTTTGTTGAGTTTTCAAAGAACCAACCAAAGGTGCCACCTAAGAAGCAAAGAAAATCATCAAACATACTACGGTATTGCACACCAGCCTTTTCTGGGATAGCATTCTTCTTGAGACCAAAAAGGCAGAGGAGTCAAATTACCACTTTCCGCGGTCACTGAGGGAGAGAAACAACCAGGTTTCGAAATATCGGTATATGACCAGGAGTTCTGTGTTAGTGAGTTTCCTCCCTATTGGAGTTATAAGCTTGCTGAAGGCTCATTTTGAGAAGCATTTATTTTATTTTTTCTCCATCCACCCACTTGAGCAACATACTGTTAGTAGGCAGTATTAACTGCCATTGTAGATATGAATGCTTATCTCCCCTATTTCTTCAATCTAAGACATAAGAGCTAGCTTTGTTTATAATTGAATATTGTATATATTATATATATATATATATATATTATATATTATAATATAATATTATATATTATATATATATATATATAAAGCGGAAGATCCTGGGGGATCCAAACTCTGTTATTTTAATTGTCATTTGTGTAGGTCGTTACAAAGGCCCATGTATCGCTTGCCCACCCCCCCCCCCCCCCCTCCCCATTGTGTAAGTCTTCGCAGATTGCCCCCTCCCCATTGTGTAAGTCTTCGCAGATTGATCTTGAGATGATTCCAATAATTATTTGTTGGGTTGGTGATGGGTTTTTTTTTTTTTTTGGCTCTTCCTTTTTGTCTGGATGTGCGGCCACTTCCTCTCTTGATGTCGAGTTCTGCCAGGTTATCTATTGTATGATGGCTTCTGCCTTTTATTGATGTGTGCTCAGATTTTTTTTTTTTCAAACCACATCTTCTCGGCTGAGCCGTTAATCCAGTTGTTATTGTGACCCTACTGCCAGTGGGTTTGCTCTCACGGTTTGGTTTGACACCTGCATGTCCTGGGCAGTTCATCCTTATAGGGGGGTTTTCCATCGGAAAAAGCTGCACGTCAGCTACTGCCGGTGAGGGCTCCCCATTCTACGCTCAGTTTCCAGTGAAGCGGGCTTACGAAGTCCCTTAGTATCATCGTTTGATGACAACAGTCCGCCAGAGTCCTCGGTCCTGGGCTGCTCTCTCTAGTTGTTTCCAGGTGTGTGTCCCATCTTCTTGCTGTCTGTCTCAAGGTCCCGTCGCCAGGTGTTCCTTGGCCGTCCTCTTTTCCGTGTTCCCTGGGGGTTCATGATAACGCCTGTTGGTGATGTTACTGGCTGGCTTCCTCAGGGTGTGCCCAATCCATTCCCATCTTCTGCGCCGGATCTCATCTTCGGTTGGCGGTTGGTTGGTACGCTGCCACAGGTCTGAGTTGCTGATGGTGTGTTGGGCAGTGGATCTGGAGGATTCTTCTCAGGCAGCTGTTGATGAAAGTCTTGCACTTTCCTGGTGGTGGTCTCTGTTGTCCTCCATGTCTCGGCAGTGGAACAAAAGAGTCAACAACAAATAGAATGGTCATTTTTCGCAGCATACCGAAACAGTCAAAGGTACATCATTCTACACCTCTGCCACTTGCGGTACCCATTCACCTGGCGGACAGGCAGACAAAGGGCGCACAGTCCAAACAATGGAAATGTCCCTCGGAGGAAGGTCAGGTGTCCTACACGATGGAGGGTATTTCAGAGTGAATGTGTAGTTTATAGCATAAAGAAATGGTTGTCATTCTAGTCTCTTCAGAAGAGTGACATGATCGAGTAACGTTTAAATACGCCCAGTGTAGTGTAGTGTAGTGTAGTGTAGTGTAGCGTAGTGTAGCGTAGTGTAAGCGTAGCGTAGCGTAGCGTAGTGTAGTGTAGTGTAGTGTAGTGCCTTATAGTACAATGCAGTACCGTGCAGTACACTGTACCGTGGATAACACTGTAGTTTACAGAACAATGCAGTGTAGTACAGTGTAGTACAGTAGCACTTTGCTATGGAACATGAACAACAGTCCACTTACCATCATCACAACTCTTCTACCACATCCGCAGCCTGACCGACCCCCCCCCCCCCCCCCCCCCCCCTCCTCCTTCCCTTCTTTTTTTTTTTTCTTCTCTTCTCTCTTTCTGCCCCTCTTTCTTTCTTTTGTTCTTCTGGGTTTTTCCCCTTTACTTTCCTTATCTCATTTGCACTTCCTTCCCACCGTCCTTCCTTTTTTTCCCTACCCTCCTGTCTCACTTCTCCTTTCCTTTCGTCCCCCCCCCCCCCCCACCCACCCCCCTCCTTTCTGTTTCACCCTTCGTCCTTTCTTCCCCCTTTTTCTTTCTTTCTTTCTTCCTCTTTCTCCCTTCCCTTCTTCCTGTCTGCCCATTCTCCTTTCTTATTACCCTTTCTTTCTTCCCCCCCTCCCTCCCCGTCCCTGGTTTCCTTCTCCCCTCCTTCCTCACGCCTACCTACCTCCTCTTCCCCATCCCATTTCCCCCCCCCCCCCCCCCCCCCCCATTTCTCTTTCCGCCCTCTTTCTTTCTTTCCCCTTTCTCTCTTTCTTTCTTTCCCTTTTTCCCTTCCCTTCTTTCTTTCTCCCCATTCCTCTTTTTCTTATAGCCTTTTCTTTCTTTCTCCGTCCCTGGCTTCCTTCTCCCCCCCCCCCCACCCTCTCCTCCTCCCTCCTCACGCCCACCTACCTCCTCTTTCTTTCCCTGGTCCCATTGTGTTTTAAAGCTACAGTGAACTACATACAGCTTGATACCCCGGCCTTTTAACGCTGAGTGACAAATGCAGTTCACACCTTCACAGGCTAGTCCATTGACCCAGCGTGCTGAAATCACCGTCATCCACAATAAATACAGAAGGAAGGAAACTTTCTCCCGATATTACCGCTGTCCGGGATATCGTCCAGAAGGTGAACACAACAGAGCTGTCCACACAGGAAAAGGTCACGTGCAAAAAGATCCGGGCTGGAGAGATGTGTTCAAAGTGCTGCTACTCTGTTCACACCAGTAGGCCTAACCGTTGTTGTTCGATGGGGTTTTTTTTTGCGTGTTTTATTTTGTTTGTTGGTTGGTTGGTTTAATGTTAGTTTGTTTTTTTTCTTTCGTCACTGATGAGAGCAAGTTTTGGAGAGAGAGAGAAGAGAGAGAGAGAGAGAGAGAGAGAGAGAGAGAGAGAGAGACAGACAGACAGACAGACAGAGACAGAGAGAGAGAGAGAGAGAGAGAGAGAGAGACACTTTGACACTTTGATATGTTATTGTCATTACCAAAGAAGTCTTTTGACAAGAGGGGAGGGGTAACAGAACAATAACATTTCCCTCTTCCTTTCCTGCAAACAAATAGTACACATTCATTCCTAGTGTGTATCAAAATCAAAGGTTAACAAAAACAAATCAATTCGTAACATTTCCTTACGTCCTCACGCATAGGAGT
>CM031621.1:3655543-3658043 GCA_018398815.1 Conus ventricosus
TATCTTTAGAGGAAGAGAGTGGGGGAGGGATGGAGGGAGGGAGGAAGGGATGTAGAGCAATTGAGGAGAGAGAGAGAGAGAGAGAGAGAGAGAGAGAGAGAGGAGAGAGAGAGAGAGAGGAGGGGGGGGGGGGGGGATATGGAAGTACAGTGGTAGAAGCTTTTTTTTTTTTTTTTTTTTTGCGTTCTCTACCACCGTGGTACGAACATACAGAAACTGTAAGACACAAACGCTACGTACATTCAGTGCAGGATCAAAGCCTCTATACCATGCGTAAAATAGCCCAGGCTTGGCATATATAAATAATAATAATAATGAATACTTATATAGCGCCTATTCTCGGCTAGAGAGCAAGCTCCAAGCGCTTTACAATCCACACTCGTTTACACAACGAGCTGCCTACCTGGGTAGTGCGACTGAAGAGCTGCCAGCTGGCGCTTCATTCAGTCGTTTCCCGTGTCATCCAGTCAATATCGTTCACTCAATTTCCTTACTTCCTCCATTCTTTCAATTTCTCACACAGGGTGCATGCTATGTGTAACGTGTCATCCATACCAACGGCCAAACTGGCCTTCTCTTCCGAAAGTTGGTGATGGGATTTTACGTGTGTGCAAGATGTCATGCGTGCGTTCACACACGGAACCTCGGTTTATAGTCTCATTCGAAGGACTGTATGGGGAATGGAGTCAGAACCAATGTTAACTCCGAGGGAAAAATCCCCTGTACCGAAATTCGAACCCGTATATACCGTAAAACACTTATTTTTACTCAGAGCCGTTTCCTGTTTTTTTATCATCACAGGAGGCGTATATGTAGGGTGAAGAACAAACAAACAAACAATGTAGGGTGAAGAACAAACAAACAAACACACACACACAAAATGAAAAAGAGAAAGAAACTGAGACATTGTTCGTCTGTCTATCCCGGAAGGATGCGTTGGAAATCGTATCATTCGAATCTGTCTGAACTTTTTTTTTTTTTTTTTAGCAGCCCGTGAAATCACAGTTCGTGACTCATATTTTCCGTGTTGCGGTCCAACTGGATTACAAGATGCCTTGTCGCCGGATATTATTGTGAAGTTGTGAGTTTTTGAGTGCTTCGGGAAGATCGACTCTGATTCATTTTCCCCAAGGCTACAGGGAAGTGTGCGTGTGTGTGTGTGTACACGACAAAGTCTCTTTATCGAAGCAGGAAAAACCTCAACAACGCTCTTGACAAACGAAGCGAGCAATAAAACAAAAAGGAATTAAAACACACACACAAAAAGAAGCGATGCATTGGTCAAAGTCCACGTGTACATACAACCTTGTGTCGGAAACGCAGAAGCAGTGCTGACAGGGGCAGCAGCAGTAGTAGTTGTTGTTGTTACGTAGTAGCAGCCACAGTAATGGTTGGAGGAGGAGAAACAACAGCAGTTACAGCAGCAGCAGCCGCCGTTCAAACAACAGCGGTTTTACCACCACATCATCATCAACAACAACAGCACCATCATCAGCACCATCATCATCAGCACCAGCAGCAACAGGGGTAGCACCAGCAGGAACAGCGACAGCAGCAGTGGTAATAGTAGTTGTAGTAGTCGGAGTGGGAGGAGAGGGAAGTGGAGGAGAAGAAGGAAGAACAAGATTAGTAATAGTAGTAGCGATTCTCATACAAACAACAGAAGCAATAGCACCAGTAGCAGCAGAAGCAGTGGCAACAGTAGCAGCAACAGTTGCCAAGCAACAGGAGCAGAAACAACGGCCGCAGCGGCAGTAGCCGTCATAACTACAGACACAGCAGAAGAAGCATCGGCACCAGCGGTAGCAGTATCTCCCGCGCCAAGAAATTGACAGCCAGATTTTCTATAAGGTGGCGAAGGACACAAATCGGAAGATTCAAACAGCGGAATCAACTCGTCACACCTTGCGAAGCGAAGCGAGACGGTCTCCCTCACTGCACACAGCTGAGAGCTTCAGTCTTCCACGGTCAGTTGTTTGCTGCTGTCTCTCGGGTGTAGCGTCTCCGAACAAATGGGAGGTGGACGTTTGTAAGAACTCGAAGCTGAGAGTAAGCAGACTTTTGTCCTCTTCTCTCTCTCTCTCTCTTTAAATTCATCTACGCCTCAGAATGTTAATGGAGGAACAACTCATCAAATTGTGAATGTATTTGTGAAGATATGTGTGTTTGTTACAAGTTTTAGTCGCTAGTCATGCTTAGTTGGTCCCTTAACGGGGCAAGGGCCGGATGAAAGAAAAAAAAGCATGTGTTTGCTTATCTGTTACCCTTGGAAATAAAGATCATCATCATTTCTCTCTCTGGTTGCTGTGTGTTTACAAGTTATGATCATAATGACTGAGGATTTTTTTTTTATTTTTTATTTTTTACCAGTGCTATTTTTCTCCAGCCATTTCTTCGTTCTGTATCATTCATTTCACGGCATCTCTGAGGAGATCCAAATCAATTCTAAGTCGCACAATATTTAGCGCTTGGGTAACTAACCAACTGATTGACAATGCCT
>CM031621.1:3665543-3673043 GCA_018398815.1 Conus ventricosus
GTTGTTGTTGTTGTTGTTGTTGCTGTTGTTGCTGTTGACATCGTTGTTATCGTCGTTCGTTTCATTGTCATCGTCCTGACGGTCGTTTTGCTGGGCAGACGGTGAAGACGTGAGGGTACGAGGTCAAGTACGAGGGTCAGGCCGGCTTCAGCAAGATGGTGGACACACTGTATCCTTCACTGAGTCTACTGTGTGTGACTCGGGCTCTGGGGCTTGGTACACAGAGAGAGAGAGAGAGAGAGAGAGAGAGAGAGAGAGAGAGAGAGAGAGAGAGAGAGAGAGAGAGAGAGAGAGAGGAGGAAGGCAGAGAGAGGGGGAGAGGGGGGAGAGGTAGAGAGACAGAGAGAGAGAGAGGAGAGAAGGGGGGAGAGAGAAGGGGGAGAGAGAGAGAAGGGGGAGAGAGAGAGAAGGGGGAGAGAGAGAAAAGAAGGGGAGAGAGAGAGAAAAGAGAGAGGGGAAAGAGAGAGAGAGAGAGAGAGAGAGAAGGGGAGACAGAGAAGGGAGAGAGAGAGGGAGAGAGAGAGAAGCAGGGGAGAGAGATTGAGAGAGAGAGAGAGGAGGAGGAGGAGGAGAGAGAGAGAGAGAGAAGAGAGAGAGAGAGAGAGAGAGAGAGAGAGAGAGTAGTGTTTATGTGAACAAAAATCAAGTAGGGTAACTCTTGCTCCCATGAGGTAATAAATACACGGCCCATAACTCCAAACAAACGATGCTAACGACACCGATTCGCCAAGTAGAAATGACAACACAGACCACACAGAACAAACAAGGAGACCCCCCCCCCCCCCCCCCCCCAAAGGACGTTTCAAGCTTGCCTATGTACCTTGTACCTGGCACATCCACACGGTAACAGCAACTGGTGAAATGAACAAACACAAATGAACATTTGGTTCAAGACTAGCTCAGCCTTCGCTCTCTTGAGTATAGTCAAACACACGCACGGATGAACAGTAACGAATGCAGGTAATCTCGGTGTGTGTATGTACGTGTTACTCTGTGTGTGTGTGTGTGTGTGTGTGTGTGTGTGTGTGTGTGTGTGTGTGTGTGTGTGTGTGTGTGTGTGTTGTATCTATCTATCTACCTATACATGTGTCTTCTATCTACCTATCTATCCTTCTGTCTATCTGTCTGTCTATCTGTCTGTCTATCTGTCTGTCTATCTGTCTGTCCGCCTGCCTGTCTGGATGCCTACCTAGGGATGTGTCTTCTATCTATCTATCCCTCTATCTACCTACCTACCTACCTACCTACCTAATGATCTGTCCGTCCGTCCGTCTGTCTATCTGTCTGTCTGTCTGGCTGGCTGGCTCTCTGTGTGTCTGTGTGTGTCTTGTCCTTAACCTAGCGGCCACTGTCAGTGTGTGTCTTGTCCTTAACCTAGCGGCCACTGTCTGTGTGTGTCTTGTCCTTAACCTAGCGGCCACTGTCTGTGTGTGTCTTGTCCTTAACCTAGCGGCCACTGTCTGTGTGTGTCTTGTCCTTAACCTAGCGGCCACTGTCTGTGTGTGTCTTGTTCTTAACCCAGCGGCCACTGTCTGTGTGTGTCTTGTCCTTAACCTAGCGGCCACTGTCTGTGTGTGTCTTGTCCTTAACCTAGTGGCCACTGTCTGTATGTGTCGTGTCCTTAACCTAGCGGCCACTGTCTGTGTGTGTCGTGTCCTTAGCCTAGCGGCCACTGTCTGTGTGTGTCTTGTCCTTAACCTAGCGGCCACTGTCTGTGTGCGTCTTGTCCTTAACCTAGCCGCCACTGTCTGTGTGCGTCTTGTCCTTAACCTAGCGGCCACTGTCTGTGTGTGTCTTGTCCTTAACCTAGCGGCCACTGTCTGTGTGTGTCTTGTCCTTAACCTAGCGGCCACTGTCTGTGTGTGTCTTGTCCTTAACCTAGCGGCCACTGTCTGTGTGTGTCTTGTCCTTAACCTAGCGGCCACTGTCTGTGTGTCTTGTCCTTAACCTAGCGGCCACTGTCTGTGTGTGTCTTGTCCTTAACCTAGCGGCCACTGTCTGTGTGTGTCTTGTCCTTAACCTAGCGGCCACTGTCTGTGTGTGTCTTGTCCTTAACCTAGCGGCCACTGTCTGTGTGTGTCTTGTCCTTAACCTAGCGGCCACTGTCTGTGTGTGTCTTGTCCTTAACCTAGCGCCGTGTGCCTGCAGTCTTCCACTGTCTGTGTGTGTCTTGCCCTTAACCTAGCGGCCACTGTCTGTGTGTGTCTTGTCCTTAACCTAGCGGCCACTGTCTGTGTGTGTCTTGTCCTTAACCTAGCGGCCACTGTCTGTGTGTGTCTTGTCCTTAACCTAGCGGCCACTGTCTGTGTGTGTCTTGTCCTTAACCGAGCGGCCACTGTCTGTGTGTGTCTGGTCCTTAACCTAGCGGCCACTGTCTGTGTGTGTCTTGTCCTTAACCAAGCGGCCACTGTCTGTGTGTGTCTTGTCCTTAACCTAGCGGCCACTGTCTGTGTGTGTCTTGTCCTTAACCTAGCGGCCACTGTCTGTGTGTGTCTTGTCCTTAACCTAGCGCCACTGTCTGTGTGTGTCTTGTCCTTAACCTAGCGGCCACTGTCTGTGTGTGTCTTGTCCTTAACCTAGCGGCCACTGTCTGTGTGTGTCTTGTCCTTAACCTAGCGGCCACTGTCTGTGTGTGTCTTGTCCTTAACCTAGCGGCTACTGTCTGTGTGTGTCTTGTCCTTAGCCTAGCGGCCACTGTCTGTGTGTGTCTTGTCCTTAACCTAGCGGCCACTGTCTGTGTGTGTCTTGTCCTTAACCTAGCGGCCACTTTCTGTGTGTCTGGTCCTTAACCTAGCGGCCACTGTCTGTGTGTGTCCTGTCCTTAACCTAGCGGCCACTGTCTGTGTGTGTCTTGTCCTTAACCTAGCGGCCACTGTCTGTGTGTGTCTTGTCCTTAACCTAGCGGCCACTGTCTGTGTGTGTCTTGTCCTTAACCTAGCGGCCACTGTCTGTGTGTGTCTTGTCCTTAACCTAGTGGCCACTGTCTGTGTGTGTCCTGTCCTTAACCTAGCGGCCACTGTCTGTGTGTGTCTGGTCCTTAACCTAGCGCCGTGTGCCTGCAGTCTTCTCTGTCCAGATGAAGCGGCCACAGGACGGAGAGCCTGAACCCCCGTACTTAGCTCTCGTCACCGAGCAAGGACTCGTTTCACACGTCAGTTTCCATGTCTTTTCTTCTGTCTTTCCTTCCTTCCTTTCATTCTTTCTTCTTTTTTTTCTTTTTCTTTTTTTTTTCTTTCCTTCTTTCTTTCTTTCTTTCTTTCTTTCTTTCTTTCCTTTCTCCTTCTTTCCTTCCTTCCTTATTATTATTATTATTATTATTATTATTATTATTATTATTATTATTATTATTATTATTATTATTATCATTGTTATTATTATTATTACTATTATTATTATTATTATTATTATTATTATTATTATTATTATCATTATGAATATTTGTTTAGCGCCAATCCTCAGCTAGAGACCAAGCTCTAAGTGCTTTACGATCCACACTCGTTTACACAACGGGCTGCCTACCTGGGTAGTGCCGACTGAAGAGCTGCCAGCTGGCGCTTCATTCAGTCGTTTCCCGTGTCATCCAGTCAGAATCGTTCAATATCGTTCACTCAGTTTCCTTACTTTCTTCAGTCTTTCCATTTCTCACGCAGGGTGCATGCTATGTGTAACGTGTCATCCATACCAACGGCCAAACTGGCCTTCTCTTCCGAAAGTTGGTGATGGGATTTTACGGGTGTGCAAGATGTTATGCGTGCGTTCACACACGGAACCTCGGTTAAAAGTCTCATTCGAAGGACTGTATGGGAAATGGAGTCAGAACCAATGTTAACTTCGAAGGAAAAATCCCTCTATACCGAAACCGCTTGGCGGAGATTCGAACCCGCAATCCCAGGACCACCAAGATTACAAGTCCGGCGCTCTACCACTGAGTTATTCCTTCCTAAGTGGTGATGATGGCGTTGTTGGTGGTGGTAGGGGTGATGATGGTCATGGTGGTGGTAGTGGTGGTGATGATGGCGATGTAGGTGATTGTAGTGGTGATGATGGCGATGTAGGTGATTGTAGTGGTCATGATGGCGATGTAGGTGATTGTAGTGGTGATGATGGTGATGTAGGTGATTGTAGTGGTGATGATGACGATGTAGGTGATTGTAGTGGTGATGATGGCGATGTAGGTGATTGTAGTGGTGATGATGGCGATGTAGGTGATTGTAGTGGTGATGATGGCGATGTAGGTGATTGTAGTGGTGATGATGGCGATGTAGGTGATTGTAGTGGTGATGATGACGATGTAGGTGATTGTAGTGGTGATGATGGTGATGTAGGTGATTGTAGTGGTGATGATGGCGATGTAGGTGATTATAGTGGTGATGATGACGATGTAGGTGATTGTAGTGGTGATGATGGTGATGTAGGTGATTGTATTGGTGATGATGGCGATGTAGATGATTATAGTGGTGATGATGACGATGTAGGTGATTGTAGTGGTGATGATGGTGATGTAGGTGATTATAGTGGTGATGATGACGATGTAGGTGATTGTAGTGGTGATGATGGCGATGTAGGTGATTATAGTGGTGATGATGACGATGTAGGTGACTGTAGTGGTGATGATGGCGATGTAGGTGATTATAGTGGTGATGATGACGATGTAGGTGATTGTAGGGGTGATGATGGCGATGTAGGTGATTGTAGTGGTGATGATGGCGATGTAGGTGATTATAGTGGTGATGATGACGATGTAGGTGATTGTAGTGGTGATGATGGCGATGTAGGTGATTGTAGTGGTGATGATGACGATGTAGGTGATTATAGTGGTGATGATGACGATGTAGGTGATTGTAGTGGTGATGATGAAGCGCGAAGGTAGTGGTAGAAATAATGAGAATGCTAATTATGGTGGTGGTGGTGTGGTGGTGGTAGTGGTAGTAGTGGTGGTAGTGAGTGATAGAAACGTTCTATTGTTGTTGTTGCTGTCGTTGTTGTTGTAGGTGGTGGTGATGGTGGTGGCATCGGTAGTGGTGACCAGGGTGAAGGTAGTGTTGGAACAGAATGGCACCAATTGTTCTGTCGGTGTCTGTGGAGAGCATGATGGCAATAGTGGGTGATGGTAGTGTTTGATGAATGATAGTGACGGCTCTGTTGTTGTTGTTGTTGTTTTGTTGTTGTTCTTGTTGTCGGAAATGATGGTGATAGTTGTGGTAGTAGAGGGTGGGGGTTGGGTGGGTGAGGATGGTGGTGAAACAGAGTTGTAGTAATGATTCTGCTGTTATTCTTGTTGGTGATAATGGTGCTGGTATTGATGATGATGATGATGATGATGATGATGATGATGATGATGATGATGATGATGATGATGATGATGATGGCGATGGTGATTGCGATGATGATGATGATGATGATGTGATGATGATGATGATGAGATGATG
The DNA here is from genome assembly GCA_018398815.1 of Conus ventricosus. Taxonomy (NCBI): domain Eukaryota; kingdom Metazoa; phylum Mollusca; class Gastropoda; order Neogastropoda; family Conidae; genus Conus; species Conus ventricosus. The sequence goes on from CM031621.1 coordinate 3,670,973, forward strand.
ATGATGATGATGATGATGGCGATGATGATGATGATAATGATGATGATGATGATGATGATGATTGATGATGATGATGATGAGATGATGATGATATAATGATGATATGGTGAAGATGATGATGATGACGGTGATGATGCTGACGGTGATGATGATGATGATGATGATGATGATGATGACGACGACGACGGTGATGATGATGAAAATGATGATGATGTTGATGATAACGATGATGGTCATGATGACAATGATGATGACGGGTGACGGCAGTGTGGAGTGGAATGGTAGAGGTGGTTCTGTTGTTTCTACTGTTATAAGTGATGTTGCCGATAACCATAGTGATGATGATGTTGTTGATGACAGCGAAGCCAACGGCCATGACGTTTGCACGTGTCATCTGCTGACGATGACGACGATGACGAAGACGATGACAATAATGAGGCCGATAATAACGTCGGTGACATGCTGATATGGTTTACTTTTTTTTTTTCCTTTTCAATCACCGACTCTTGACTTTTGCGTTCATCTCTTTTTTATGTTGCCCTTTCACGACTGAGTACATCATCATCATTTAACCGACGTCTTGTCATCGTCGTCGTCGTCATCTTCATCGTCATCATTCCTCTTCCCTTAATTCTTCCTCCTACTGTTTGTTCTCCTCTATTTTTTTTTCTTCCCCCCCCCCTCCCCCCTTCCTCATTCCTTCTTCTTATTGTTTTGTTAGTTCTTCTTATTCTTTCTCTTTCTGCCTCTTCTCTTCTCGCCATCTTTTTCATTCCTTCACTTCGAGTTGTATCAGATTGAATGACGACCCGCTAGAAGAGGTGGAAAAGTTCACGTACCTGGGGAGCACAATTGACAGGCAAGGTGGAACAGATGCGGACGTCAAAGCAAGAACTGGCAAGGCCAGGATAGCTTTTCGTCAATTAAAGAACATCTGGACCTCCAGGCTTGACGACAGACGAACCAAGATACGACTTTTCAACTCTAATGTCAAGTCAGTACTCATGTATGGCGCCGAGACGTGGAGAACAACAAAGACCATCTCCAAGAAAATACAGACATTCATAAACGGCTGCCTCCGACAGATACTTCAGATCCACTGGCCAGACACCATCAGGAATGTGGAACTGTGGGAGCGGACACATCAACTCCCTGCGGAGAAAGAGGTGAAAAAGAGGAAATGACGTTGGATAGACCACACACTGAGGAAGCCCATCGACGACATGACGCGACATGCTCTGCGCTGGAACCCACAGGGACAGAGGAGAAGGGGAAGACCTAGGAATTCACGGAGGAGAGACTTGGATGCAAGAGAGGAAGAGCGGGATACACCTGGAGAGAATTGGGAAGGGCAGCCCAGGACAGGGCGCGACTGGCGGATTGTTGTTGATGGCCTTTGCTCCAGTGGGAGCTGATGGCTTCAACTGAACTGAACACTTCGAGTTGTACTCCCTAGTCCTTAGTTCCCTTCTTCCTCATGCTTAATGTTTTCCGTGTTGACCTTCCCTTTCGCCATCTCCTTGGTCTTCTTTTCGTCTTCACGGTTTCCTCTTTCCCTCTCCTCACCCAGCAAGGACTCATTTCACTCGTCAAGTTTTCATGTCTTTTCTTCTGTCTCTCCTTTCTTTCTTTCTTTCTTTTCTTTCTTTCTTTCTTTCGTTCTTTCTTTCTTTTTTTTCCTTTCCTTTCTTCCTTTCTTTCTTCCTTTTTTTTTACTTTCTTCATGTCCTTTCTTTCTTTTTTTCTTTTTTTTCTTTCCTTTCTTTCTTTCTTTCTTCCTTCCTTTCTTGCTTTACTTTCTCCTTTCTTTCTTTTTTTTTTTTACTTTCTTCATGTCCTTTCTTTCTTTTTTTCTTTTCTTTCTTTCCTTTTCTTTCTTTCTTTCTTCTTTCTTTCTTTCTTTCTTTCTTGCTTTACTTTCTCCTTTCTTTCTTTCTTTTTCTTTCTTTTTTTTGTTTTCTTTCCTTTCTCCTTCTTTCCTTCCTTTATTAATTTTATTATTATTATTATTATTTATATTATTATTATTATTATTATTATTATTATTATTATTAGAGACATTTGAAACCAG
>CM031621.1:3678043-3685543 GCA_018398815.1 Conus ventricosus
GGTGAGTTGTCTCAGGGCGACTTGACGTTTTCATAGTTTCCTGTGGATTGCTGGCACCGGGACTGCAACGGCGCAAACCAGGCTCTGAAATGAGAATTCGGAATGGGCGGCGAGAAAATAGTCCTTTGAACACTGAAGCACTAGGGAGAGAGAGAGAGAGAGAGAGAGAGAGAGAGAGAAGGAAAAGAGAGAGAGAGAGAGAGAGAGAGGAGAGAGAGAGAGAGAAGAACTCACCGCTCCTGCCTCGATCCCTCCTCATCCGGGCTCTCGAGCAGCTTGCGCGCCAACAGACCAATCAACGTCGCTTCATTCTTCGTGGCGTCCTTGCCTTCTCTTTGATGATCTGGCTTTTTGCTGAGCAGGGCTCCCCACCATCCGTCCAACGCTGCTCCTCCCACTCGTATCTCCTGGGGTCGGGAGGATCGCTTGAAGTAGCCTGTATCCACCTGTCTGACACACTCGGCGTACGTCCTCCATTCGTCTTCCACCTGGAGGTAGAGGGACGGGTTGGAGTCCCGTAGGACCTCCAGAAGAGTGCTGATGTCTTTGCCTGTTGAAAGAGGGGAGAAAACAGGAATGAAAAAACAAAATGTCTGGTTTTTTAGAGACTCTTTTAGCCTGTTCGTGAAGGGAAGCGAGAGCGGGGAATGTTATGGACAGAATACAAGTGAGCTATGGATAAAAACAACACTCAGCATGGTAAATGATCCTCTGAGCGCCGACTCGTGATCCTGGGTTGCGGGTTCGAATTTCGGTACAGGGGGATTTTTCCCTCGTAGTTAACATTGGTTCGGACTCCATTCCCCATACAGTCCTTCGAAGGATCCGGGGTTGTGTGTGAACGCACCAAAACACGCACAAATCCCATCACCAACTTTCGGAAGAGAAGGCCAGTTTGGCCGTTGGATGGATGACACGTTACACATAGCATACGCCTTCCCCGAAGATGGTGTAGGGCCCTGCCTTAATGGCGGGATAAAAAAAAAACGGTCATACACACAAAACCCCACTGCCTGTCTATACAGGCAGTGTTCGCAGGAGTAATCAGCCTGCGTTGCAGAAAAAAGAAGGAAAGAAAGACAGAGACACCAAACCAAGGAATGAATTACGTCATATCTTACAGAAGTAGAGACAGTGGATTTTTTGGCTGCAGGGTCACACTGTTTTCTTTCGGTAACCTGAAATGCTAGATCACGATGTAGACGAGGAAGATTTCCTGTCGCAACAGTTGTGCAAGTCGTTGAAGTGGCTTGCCTCTCTTCGCTCCATGTTTACGGACATTTCCTTCCATTGTGACGGTTCTCCTACAAACGTCATTTGCCTGCTCGGTGGATGTGTTCGGACCGCACACTTGTTACTGCATTTAAATTTGTCATTCGTGCTCATGTTTCAAACACTGGATCTGTCTATGTGTTTTGGAAGAACAACTGCCGTACCAGTTTAAAGCGAGAATTCCGGAGAGTATACACACAGTGAATGAGGGATATAGTCATTTAAACTGATCAGCAACCGTGGCGAATTGGTTAGCGTCACGGATCCTGTTGGGGCGGTCGTGGGTTCGTTTCCATCAGAGCCATATATATTTTGTGGGATTTCTCAGCCCTGACCGCCTCCTTCCCAAGGTTCCGTCTGCTGCGGGCTCAGTGGGAAGACTGGGACCACACGGTCGAGTTTCATTCACGACATGGAGGCGTGTCTGGCAGTATTGCTCTACATTCCTGGTCGACACACTGCAGGTGTCTGTCTGTATCTCTCAGGCCTGGTTTGACGCTGGGGTGTGTTTTGAAAGTAAGCGTGGAGTACAGTCCTGTCATGCAGTGGGAATGGAACTCCATGATACATCTTCCTCCTCCCCCTCCTCTCCTCCTCGAATAGCTAAAAAAAAAAAAAAAAAAAAAAAAAATCTGTCGGACTGCGTGATTCGCGGAATTGTGTACACGTCTCTGCAATTGGTCAGAAACTGTTGGAATGGGGCACGATTGTGTCACACTGTTTTCTACAGGTACAGGTTGACCCAGCCCATTCATTTCAGATTACCGCCCTTGTTTGTTTCGTCCTGTTGTTTACAAATGTTTACCCAGCATTCTTCTATAGCTTTGTCTCAGGAATGTGCTATTTGATTTCTGTCACTTTCAACAACAACAACAACAAAAGATATCAGGCGATAATTATGATGAAGGCCATGGGATGTGATATTGAATTTGTTTGAACGATCACGTGCTTTGCCAGTGTCTTGCATGGACAACTATTTAATTACAAACATATGAGATGAACGTCGATTTACATTGCCAAATGTCTTTAACGATGCTTAGAAAGATTTCCAAAAAACCAAAAAACAAAACAAAAAAACAAAAGCAACAAAAAACAAACAAAAAAAAAACGAGAACAAAAATCAACAACGTTTCTGTCATGGACCGTCTTCAGGCCTTGTGACATGAAAAGAAAAACAGATATAATACGTTTTAGGCAATGACGTATGAAAACACATACGTGAACGGACGATTACTTGTTCAAAGGGGGGGTGTGTGTGTGTGTGTGTGGGGCTGTGTGTGTGTGTGTGTTGTGTGTGTGTGTTAATGGGGAAAAAGGAAAACGAGAGGCAGATAAGGGAAAGGGCAAACAGAACTAGAGATAGAGAAAAAAGAGAGAGTGGTAGAGGAGGAGTCTTATGCTTGGAAGGGGGCTTGTTAGGGTGTGCATTGCGGAAAAACACCAACCAACAAACAAAAAACACGGGAGTGGGGGGTGGGTGTGGAGGGGGGGGAGGGGGTGAAACTCCTTTTAAAAAAAAGAAGTATAGGTGCATGTGGATTGTTCACATGTGTATGTGTCTACGAGTGTTCATACCTGGATGTGAAGATGGTGTTTGGGTGTTTTTATGTTAGCTCTGCCTGATATGCTCTAAATATGCTATATATGTACATTGGGTGTGAGTGTTAAATATGTTGTCGATTTACATATTTACGTAAGTGTGTCTATGTAAATAGAAACTATCTCTGATGATGTTCTGTTTTGCAAAGGAAAAAAAAAAAACAGAACAGAACAAAACAAAACAAATCAACAAACAAACAAACAAAAAAAAAGGAAAAGAAAAGAAAACGGAATAGAAATCATCGACGTTTCAGTCGTAGACAGTTTTTGGAGCTGATGACATCAAATGAAAGACAAATACTTACGTATAGATTATGACGTATGGAAATGTATACGTGAACGGACACATATGTGTGTGTGTGTGTGTGTGTGTGTGTGTGTGTGTGTGTGTGTGTTTGCCTTTTCTCTCTGCCTCTCTTTTTTTTTCCCAATCACACACACACACACACCACACACACACACACACACACACACAGGGGGCCGGGATAGCTCAGTTGGTAGAGCGCCAGACTCGTAATCCAAGGGTTGCGGGTTCGAATCTCTCCCGGGGGCCGTTTCGGTTTACAGGAGGATTTTTCCCTCGGAGTTTACATTGGTTCTGACTCCATTTTCCATACAGTCCTTCGAATGAGACTATAAACAGAGGTTCCGTGTGTGAACGCACGCACAACATCTTGCACACACGTCAAATCCCATCACCAACTTTCGGAAGAGAAGGCCAGTTTGGCCGTTGGTATGGATGACACGTTACACATAGCATGCACCTTCCCCGAAGATGGAGTATGGCTGCCTTAATGGAGGGATAAAAAACGGTCATACACACAAAACTCCACTGCCTGTCTATACAGGCAGTGTCCGCAGGAGTATCAGCCTGCGTACGCAGAAAGAAAGAAAAAGAAATACACACACACACACACACACACACACGCTCGCACAAATGCAGGCAGCCACGCATGCACACTCAGACACCTTTTAAACACGTATTTATCCGTTCACGTATATGTATTTATACGTCTTTATCTGTACGTATTTATTTGTCTTTCATTTAATATCTTCAGTCCCGAAGCGTTCTACGACCCACATAATTATAGGCCTATGTGATTAAAATGATTTTTTGTTCTCTTTTTTTCTTCTCAAGAAGCTTTTTAGCGAACTCTTCTCCTTTGCTTCGTAGACATTCTCTTAGTTTGATGTTTGTTTTTCCCCTTTTTCCCACGTCTCATTCCACCAAACATTACCTGCGTGCTTCCCCCCCCCCCCCCCCCTTCTTTCTTTCTTAATTTGATTTGACAGGTTTTATCATAGGTATTGACTGATTCGCAGCAGAAAGCATAGCATTCTGAAACTGATCGTATAAGTCGTCAATACTTCAAGTGTCAAGTTCTTTTTTGTGTCGACGTAGAATCTTTTAAGTAATTCCGTGAATTTATCCGAGTTAGTTAATTTATGATTATATTTTGGGACTTATTCTGTTGGTTCAGGCCTTGAAGTTTCAAAGGTAGTAATGATAGGAATATGATGTTTTGAGTGTGTCATCGAGGGTTTGCCGATCACAAAGTAGCCCTAGATCTGGAGATACTAAAGTTAGATTCATTGCACTTGGCTTGTGCTTAGGGTTGTCAGGAATACGTGTTATTCTCCCGTCATTTAAAAGATGTAAGGACAAGTCGACTAGTTTTTTATAAAACAAAACGGTTACTAATAATCAACTGGCAATCCTTTCTAAAAACTAAGGGAATGAGCATTAAAATCTCCAGTTACAAGATATTTATAGTTTTCACCTGGTCTTAAATGTCATGATCGTAACCATTCAGAGTTAAACTCGTTAGGTCCCCGTGGTAGATAGACTGACACAACATCAATGATGTTAGTATTGACCTGAACCCTGACTGCGCAGGAATAGGAATCAGGTGTGTCTGGTTGAAAGGAACTTGCCCAGGGGGTGCAGTTCTCTCCTTCCTGGATGTAAATGGCTGCGTTGATTTTATTATTAGTGTTCCCCAGTTGAACGACTGAGGGAAAATAGCAGCCAGCGAGTTTAGTTAACTTATTTCTTTGTGTGTTTGGGGATTGTACGGCCAACATATTGTAGGTTTCACCCGCAAGTTTTTGGTGTTACCTGGTCAGATCGACAGTTCCACTGAAATGCCTTAAAAGAACTGTCTTTTTATTTAACATTAGAGTTTTAAATTATCGACAAAATTTTAACTTAGTTGTAAGTTAGTGCAAACAATATTTATATAAAGTAAATAAAAAATACACATTAAATGAATGCTTCTGCTGATGGCAAATGGATGATGATTTCGATGCTGCAATTCAAATATTGACGTGTGGTATGCTGTAGTCACAAGTGGTGCTGGTATTTGGCAAAGTTCCACCTTCACCAGTCGCCCAGCACGCTGAGCCTGTTGCTCCAGGGCCCAGGCTGTAGAGCACAGGATCTGGATAGGGTGGTAGTACCAGGATGGCTGGTACCGCGATCGACGGGTCTTCACGGCAGGTGTCTCACGTGACGCCAATGTTCCTGCCAGGACGCTGGCTGGCACCACTGTGGGTGGGGTGGAGGCCGTCACGGAGATGCCAGGAGCTCGCGCGCAGGTTGCTATGGCTGATCAGGCTGATGTTCCTTGTCTTCACTCAGCTCTGATGTCAGGAGGCGTTGAACAGATCTCTCTTGTGTTCAGTTGAAGTATCTGTGACTGTGCTACTTTACTGACGATTATTTTGAGACCAGGGTTTTCTTTCTAACGTGTCTGACACACTGCACCAGATCTTTACTGCAGTCCATGGGAATCGAACCACCACTATCACAATCATCATTATCATCATCATCGTCGTCATCGTTGTCGTCATCTTCGTCGTCATCATCATCATAATCGCTGTCATTTTCGTCGTCTTCGAAGTCATCATGATGATGATGGTAATGATGATGGTGATGATGATGATGATGATGATGATGATGATGATGATGACGATCATCATCATCATCATCATCATCATCATCATCATCATCATCATCATCATCACCAACATCATCATCATCATCATCATCATCATCATCATCGTCATCGTCGTCGTCGTCGTCGTCATCATCATTATCATCATCGTCGTCGTCGTCGTCGTCGTCATCATCATCATCATGAACATCCTCATCCTCATCCTCATGATGGTCATCCTGGCCGTGGCGGACTGACCCAGCGCTCTGGACAGCGGTCTGAAGCGACGCAGAGGGTTGTTGCCACAGGAGAGAGCCGACCCCACCTGCCACAGGCACAGGTACAGCACCGTCAGCCTGCCCATCACCCCACCACCGCCCCGCGCCTCCTCGCCTGCAGCCTCCACGGCTCGGCGCCTGCCACAGAACAAGAAAGGCCACAGCCCATTTGAAGGGGGTATTGACATATAACTGATGTAACAACACATAATATACAAGCACATATAAACAAAAATTCAAGTCAGATAGCTCCTCCTCTTGAAGGATTTATACAATATGAAGCTAGATCACCAACAACTTTCTCATTTCTTGACGACAAAAGCAAGATTAAGCCTAAAAATGATGGACGTCGACAATATTTCAAAGGAATATATTTTTGTTCTTAAATCTGTAAGCAAAGGACAAACAAATAGAAAATGAAGTTCGTTTCCAGGGGCAGACTTGCACAATGGACATAAAGATCTAATTCTGTATGAACATTGTAACGTTGCCTGTGTACATGCATATCAGATACACCGAGTCTAAACTTAGTTAGTGCAGATCTGACAAAACTATTAATATTCATCGACAAATAAGGTTCCGCTTCCATTACTGATTTGTCTTTAGAAATCGAAACAAAGAAATCTCTCACTGTTTTTAATATGACTATTCCAGTCTTGCAAGTTACAATCAATTATTCTCTGCTTAAAGCAAACCAAAATTGCTTTAACACAACCAACACTCTGTTCCAACCAAACAAACGAAAACCCATAACTACAAAGACATTTACGAACAGAAGTTGCCCAAGTTGATTTACCTCTAGAATCTAAATCAAACAATACTTTGTATGCTTTTGCATGGTATCTGTGTTCTCCCATACGTACGAGCTTAAGCCAATAACTAATACATTTCACATATGAATTTACATAAATGGGATATCTGCCAAGCTCACCATAAACCAAATCATTAGGGGTTCGTCTATCCACATGCAAAAGCGTTTCATAGCAAATAAATGTAATTTTTCGATTTCATGTCCTTTATCCAATCCCCAAATCTCGTCGCCATACTGCACAATAGGCTGCACTTGGACATCAAACAATTTAAAAAATAATTTAACCGAAACACTTTCAAATTTATAAAGCAAACTTAAAATAGCTATGACAGCACGCTTTCCTCTGTTAACAAGATCATGACAGGCAAACGTAAAGCTAAGTTTTGTTGAAATATATATGCCAAGTACTTGTAAGCATTTACCACCAACATTTGCGAACTTCCATACAACCACCTTTCACGTGCTGCTAAGAAACCACCCTTTCGAAAACTATAATGTTTGATTTACCTATGTTTACTTTCAAATCCAGTCTAGATGCTGCAGAATGCAAATTATTCAATTGATTTTGTAATCCTACGACAGTTTCAGAGAGCAAGACGATATC
>CM031621.1:3693043-3708043 GCA_018398815.1 Conus ventricosus
CTGAACTCATGCAGCCATTAAAAAACTAAAGCCAAAGAAAGCCCAGGGAAAGATGGTGTTACCAATGACATGATCAGGAGACTTGGAACCACAGCAAAACAGAAGCTTCTTCTGATCATCAACCAGTCATGGAGTCAGGGAAATTCCCAGACCGATGGAGAGAAGCAGTCATCATCCCCATCAGAAAGAAACAGAAAGACAAAACCAAGAAATCCAGCTACCGACCAATCAGCTCCTCAGTTGTCTGGGCAAGGTGATGGAAAGAATGGTGAACACAAGACTGCTGAAACACCTGGAAGAAAATCACCTGCTCAGCAACACACAGTCGGCTTACAGGAAAAACCACAGTACGGAAGACCAGCTTGTGTACCTCGCCCAACAGATCGAAAACGCCTTTCAGGAGAAGAAAAGGTACTCGCTGTCTTTGTGGACCTGACCAAAGCCTTCGACAAGGTATGGAAGGAAGGACTGCTCCTGAAGCTGCTAAACAAGAAAGTGGAAGGGAATATGTACCGCTGGATACGCAACTTTCCAGTACCGCACAGCAAGAGTTCAACTTGATGGGAAAATTAGCCATCGAATCACTCTACAACAAGGTGTACCACAAGGAGGAGTCATTTCCCCTACACTCTTTCTCATCTTCATTGACGACATCGCTGAGAAACTCACCAAGCACATCTCCAGAGTCTCCACGCCGACGACTTTGCTGCCTGGAGTGCTGCAGAACACTTAACCACAGCCAGCTACAGGATGCAGGAAGCATGGAACACGTCGGAAGATGGGCCTCTGACTGGGGCGTAGAAATCAACGCCACCAAAACAGTGGCCACAGTCTTCTCGCTGTCGCCACTGCCAGAAACCATCAGCCTGAAAATAAATGGAAGAGAGCTGAAACAAGAAGACAACCCAACATACCTAGGCATCAAGCTGGACAAGCGGCTTACTTGGAATCCGCACCTCAAGAACATTGAAAACGAAGCAGTCAGGAAGCTCGCCATCATGAAGAAGCTGGACGGTACATCCTGGGGCGCAAACAGCAGTATCCTGCAGAAGGTGTACGTGGGTACCGTCAGACCAACCCTGGAGTATGGCAGTTCTGCATGGGCCACTGCATCCAAGACCAACACCAGTCGCCTGAACAAAGTGCAGAATGCAGGATTGCGACTGATCACGGGTGGGATGAAGACTACCCCAATCCAAGCCATGGAGAAGTTTACTAGCCTACATTTCCCTCGAAGACAGACGCGAGGAGAAGGTTTTCATCCACAGTGAAAAGTTACTGCGTATGCCTACCCACCCCATGCACACCGAGATGCAGAACCCCACCAAAAACAGGCTAAAGAGAACAAGTTTCAACCACCTGTCTAAGAGCCTGCATCACAGAAATGAAGACCTGCTGCCTGCTTCACCAGCCGAAATGGAGATGCTTCCAGATTTTGAGGAACTAGACAATCACCTAGAGGATGTCGCAATCATCACTGAAGTTCCTGGCATTAAAAGAATGGACCGTCAAGCCCCTCAAGTAATGAAAGCTCTGGCACAGGAGATGATTGCCAACCAATACAACCCCAGTGAGTGGACCCATGTCTTCACAGATGGATCCTCAGAAGGAGCAGTCAAGAATGGAGGAGCAGGGTTCTTCATCAGACACACCAATGGAAGATTGACACACAAGGCCTTCCCCACCGGAAAGATCTCCTCCAACTACAGAGCGGAGACAATCGCACTGCTCCACGCAGTGAGGATCTTTCTGGGACCAGGCATCCCATCACAGAAGGTTGTCTTCTTCACAGACTGCCGATCTCTGCTGCAGGGACTTCAGAACACAAGAAATGAACAACATACGCAAGACATCAAGGCTGCCCTCCATGAACTCTCAAAACAGTCTGTCATTACACTTCAGTGGATTCCGTCTCACTGTGGGATCATGGGCAACGAAAAGCTGATGCTCTCTCCAAGGCAGGCAGCAAAATGGAGCAGTTCAGCCACCCCGTGACCTACAGGGAGGCCAAGACCATCATCCACAACCAGTTTCAGTCCCAGTGGAAGAGAAGGCTGGGTGCAGAGAATGGTGCTGACCCGATCCACCAGCTCCAAAGGCACCAGCAGACAATCCTCTCAGACTGAGGACCGGCCACTGCAGACTGCTGAGCCACCTTAACCGCCTGAAGATCACCTACACTGACCAGTGTCCATGCGGCACTGGACCCCAGACCCCTGAACATGTCCTACTGCGCTGTCCTAGTCACGCAGCTCTACGACACAAAACCTGGCCGGGGGGAGCGGAGTTACAGGCGCAGCTTTGGGGAGCCCGTTCTGACCTGGAGAAGACCGCGGGCTTCATCATGGCGGCCGGGTTACAAGTCTGACGCATCCAGCTTAAATCGAACGCAGAAGAAGAAGAAGAACGTCGTGTCGGGTTTCCAAGTGAAGTGCGGGCTCTTGAATGACAAATCATCCTAGCGACTTAATAAGAAGCAGCATAGTAATCTATGTCAGTGAGGATTTAGCGATATTATTTGGAAAGTACGTGCCTCTGCGCATTTTGTCTTGTTTGTAATGTTCACAATTAATAAGTATATTCCAATATCAAACTTCTTTTGTTGTAACCTTTATGAAACGGATTAGGCAACCAGGATTATGTTGATTTTTTGGTTTGAACAATGAATTTATTTTAGCTCATAGGTTTCAGTTCAATGAAAGTTTGGTACAATTTTTTCCTTTTTTTTTCCGAAGGCAGGGCATTCAAAGAAACCGTCACTGACATTAGTTAAGGCGATCACATTTTAAACAAAATCTTTCCTCAGAGAAATATTAACAATTCTCACGATATATATGGGAAATATTGCGAGTTAGTGTCCTGAACATATTGTATATGCAGGCGAATGTTCCTGGGGGGGAAAAACCCCTCTAAAATAGTCAACGCCATCGTGCGCCGAAGTGAATGAAGATATAATGATGTCGTTCATTTTCGTTGTCCCGAGTGTTTTGTATCCTGCCTGAAGAAGACCTAAAATGTCGAAACGCGCCGTGTTTTGTCTTGTGATTCGTTTGTTTTACGTTGTCTTGGGGTTGGTTATTAATCACCCTTTAAAATTTGTTTCGATTTCTGCCTGCAGTCGTTTTTCGGGGCGGACATGGGCAACGCCCTGAGGTCGCCGGCTCAGGGGGGTTTTATTTGGGGGGATTTCCCCTTGTCGGGACGGCTGATGGCGCCCTTCAGAGGGAACGCTTTTAAAGCTGGGTGGGAATGCGACTAGGGTAGCTATCCGTTTTGGAAAAGGGGAAATTGATTAATCTTTGCTTGGGAATTTGGTTTAAAACCCCTTTTGGGGGTTGGGGGGGTTAATTTATGATTTCTCCCCCTTTTTTTTTAAAAAAAAAAGGGGGTTTTTTCCGCTGTAGTAACCTGGTTTGAAACTGGTTAAATGACGGTTTGCTTGAGTGGGGCCGTGTCCTGTGTATGGGGGATCAACGAGGCGGGCCCCCGGGAAAACCCCCCCAAGTGACTCAGCAAACGTGCATGTCTTCGCCGGTTTAATTTTTCTCCGGGGGGGGGGGGGGGCTTGACGTTTTCATAGTTTCCTTTGGTTTTTCTGGCAACCCGGGGGGGGTGCAACGGGCAAACCCGGCCCGTGGGCTTTTGGGGGAAATTAAAATTCCCCCGGGGGGGGGGGCGGGAGAAAATAGGATTTGAATTCCTGGGAAAATACGAGAGGGGGGGGGAGAGAGAAAAGAGAGGATTGGGTTTAGGGGGGAGACCGGAAAGAGGGGGAGAAAGGGAAGGGGGAGAAGGGCCCCCCCCCCCCCCCCCCCCCCCCAAAAAGAACTCAACCCCTCCCCGTCGATCCCTCCTCTTCCCGGGGTTCGGCAGCTTGCCCCGCCAAAAAGACCCAAACAACGTCGCTTTTATTTCGTGGCGTCCTTGCCTTTCTTTGGGTGATTGGCTTTTTGTGAGCAGGCTCCCCCCCCAACCGTCCAAAGCTGCCCCCCCCACTTTCTACTGGGGTCGGGAGGAACGCTTGAAGGGACCGTAATTTCCCCCTGTCTGACACCCCTCGGCCCTACGTCCTCCTTGTCCCTTTCCCCCTGGTGGGAGAGGGGGGGTTGGGGCACCCCAAGGACCTTTCCCGAAAGGGGGCTGATGGGCTTTTCCTGTTTTTGAAAGAAGGGGGGAAACAGGGTTTTAAAACAAAAAAAGTCTGGTTTTTTGGGGAAATCTTTTAGCCTTTTTTCTGAAGGGAAAACGAGAGCGGGGAAAATTTTTTGGAAGAATTCCCAAATGGTTTGGATAAAAAAAAAACACTTTAGCGGGAAATGATCCTCCCGAGCGCCGGATCGTGTTCCCCGGGGTTTCGGGTTTCGAATTTCGGTAAGGGGGGTTTTTCCCCCCTTATTTTTCCCTTTGGGTTTGGACTCCCCCCCCCCCATTCCCTTAAGGTCCTTGGTTTTGGTGATCAAAAATTCTTTGGGACACCCCGTTTAAATTTTCCCTCCCCAACTTTTGGGAAAAGGGAAAGGGGTTTGGGGGCCCCTTGGGGATGGTGGGCTCGTTACTATTTTGCATTTTGCCTTCCCCGTTGATGGTGTATGGCTGCCTTAATGGGGGGGGATAAAAAAAAAAAGGCATACACACCCAAAAATCCCCTGGCCCGTCTATTCGGCCCGTGTTCGCGGGTATTAGCCCGCGTTTTTCAGAAAAAAAGAAAGGGAAAAAAAGCGAAACACAAACCAAGGAAAGAATTTTTGCATATCTTTTAAAAAAAGTAAAGCAGTGGATGTTTTTGGGTTTAGGGGACAAATGTTTTTTTTCGGTAACCTGGGTTTTTTAAACACGATGTAGGGCGAGGAAAAGATTTACTTTGGGAACAGTTGTGCAAGTCGTTGAAGTGGTTGGTTTTCTTCGCTCCTTTTTTTAGGTCTTTTTCCTTCCCTTTTTGCGGTTCTCCCACAAAAAGTCCCGTGCCTGCTCCGGGGATTTTGGACCGCACCCCTTTTTTACTGCAGGGTTTGTCCTTTCGGTTTATGTTTCAAAAAGGATTGTCTTTGTGTTTTGGGGATTTCAACTGCCGTAAACCCGTTTTTAAAAGGGATTTCCCGGGAAAATAACCCCCAAAACAGTTTGGGGATGAGGGAAAATAATTTTTTGATCAGCATCCGTGGGATTTGGTTTGGGGTACCGGATTCCCCGGTTTGGGGGGGTCTGGGTTTCGTTTCCCTCAGAGCCCTTTTATTTTGGCCCTTTTCAGGCCCCCCGGGCCCCTCCTTCCCCGGTTCCGTTGCTGCGGGCTCGTTTTTGGGGGGGAAAAATGGGGCCCCCACGGTCCCAGTTTTTATTCACACATGGAGGGGTGTCTGGCAGATTGCTCTACATTTTCCGGTTGGGCACACTGCGGGGTTTGCTTAAACTCTCGGCCGGTTGGGCGTGGGTGTGTTTTAAAATTTAAAGGGGGAGACAATCCTTCTTTATAACTCCATATTTTCTATCTTCTTTCCCCCCCCTCCTCCCATCCCCCGGAAAAGCCAAAATAAAAAAAAAAAAAAAAAAAACTTTTCGGGAACCTTTCGTGTTTCGGAAATTTTTTTTGGGTTTTAAAACTTGCAAATTTTGGGCAGAAACTGTGGAAGGGGGGGGGGCTAAAGGAATGTTTCTTTTAAACCCTTTTTTGGTTGCTTAAATTTTAAAAAGGGTAAAAGGTTGAACCCCGCACCATTTCATTTGTGATTAACCCCCCTTGGTTTTTTCGTCTGTGGACAATGTTTCTAGTTTTTGCCCTTTTAGTATTCTTTGTTTCACGTCTTTCAACCAAAAAACAAAAAAATGTTTTCAGGGGGGATAATTTGGGTGAAGGCCCTTGGGTTTTGGTTTTGAATTTTTTTGAACGATCCCCGTGCTTTTTCAGTTTCTTGCATTTGGGCCTATTTTTTTCCCAAAAATATTTGAACGAGATTTACATTGCCCAAAAAGTCTTTTAAAGAATTTCTTAAAAAGATTTCCAAAAAAAAACCCCCCCCCCCAAAAAAAAAACAAAAAAAAAAAAGCAAAAAAAAAACCCAAAAAAACCCAAAAAAAAAAGAGAACAAAAAAACAAAAAACGTTTCTGTCAAGGGGCCGTCTTCAGGCCTTGTGCATGGAAAAAAAAAACCCAAAAAAAATACGTTTAGGCAATGAGTTTTTTGAAAAACCTTTCGGGGGAACGGACGATTCTTGGGTTTAAATTTGGGTGTGTGGGTGTGTTATGTGTGTGTTGGGGGTGGGGGGGGTTTTTTTTTGGGTGTGTGTGTGTGTGTAATTGGGGGGGAAAAGGGAAAACGGGGGGGGCAGATAGAGGGAAAAAGGGGAAACAGAATAGGGATTGAGGAAAAAAAAAAGGGGGTTTGGTAGGGAGGAGTTTATTTTTGGAAGGGGCGGGTTGGGGGGGGGGGGGGGGCCATTGCTGAAAAAAACACCAAAAACAAACAAAAAACACGGGAGGGGGGGGTTTTGGGGTGGGAGGGGGGGGGGGGGGGGTTTTAAAAAAATCCCTTTAAAATAAAAAAAATTTAGGTGCAGTGGTTTTTTTCACATGTGTATGTGTCTACGAGTGTTCATACCCCCGGGTGGTGAAGATGGTGTTTGGGGTGTATTTTTTTTTTTGCTTGCCCCGATAGGGTTTAAATTTGTTTTTTTGTTCAAATTTGGGTGGGGAAAATTTTTTAAAAATGTTGTTTGTTGAAAATTTCGTAAGTGTGTCCCATGTTTAAAAAGAAAAATATCTTGTTTATTTTTTGTTTTTCAAAGGAAAAAACCCAAAAAAAGAAACAGAACAAAACAAAACAAAAAACAAAAAACCCCAAAAAAAAAAAAAAATGGAAAAGAAAAGGTAAACGGAATAGAAAAACATCGACGTTTTTAGGGTTTGACAGTTTTTTGGAGGGTGAAGACATCAAATTTAAAGACAAATACCTTTCGAAAAGGGTTTTTGGGCGTATGGAAAAATATTTCGTGAAGGGAACATTTGTGGTTGGTGTGTGGGGGTGTGTGTGTGGGGGTGGGGGTGTGTGTGTGTGTTTGCCTTTTTTTCTCTGCCTTTTTTTTCTTCTCCCAAAAAAATTTTAAACACACACAAAAAACCACCCCAAATCCCCACACCCACACAAAACCCACAGGGGGGGCCCGGGTTGTCAGTTTGGTTTTGACCCAAACCCCTTTTAAACCCCCAAGGGGTTCTTTTCAATCTCTGCCGGGCCCTTTTTGGTTTAAAAGGGGGATTTTTCCCTCGGGTTGGGTTTTTCATTGGGTTTGTTCCCCCATTTTCCTCAAAAGTCCTTTTGAATGAGACTATAAACAGGGGGTTCGTGTGGGGTAAAGCCCAAAGCCCCAAAAAATTTTTGCAAAACACTCAAATCCCCTTTACCAACTTTCGGAAAAGGGAAAGGGCCCGTTTGGGGCCCTTTGGATGGTTTACACCCTTACCCAAGCATTTTCCCCTTCCCCGAAGGGTGGGTATGGTGCCTTTTAAGGAGGGATAAAAAAACGGGTTACACCCCAAATTTTTCCCCGGGGCCTGTTTTTCAGGGGGAGTTTTTCCGCAGGGTTTCAGCCCGCGTACGCAGAAAAAAAAAAAGAAATTTCCACACAAAAACCTCACTTCCCGCTCGCCCCAAAAAGCAGGCGCCACGTTTCCAAATCAGGAAAAACCTTTTAAAAAACCCTTTTTTCCGTTCACGTTTTTTGTTTTTTATTCGTCTTTTTTGTTTGTATTTTTTGTCTTTCTTTTATTCTTCAGTCCCCTGCGTTCTACAGTCCCAAAATTTAAATTTTTGGCCTTGGGGATTAATTGTTTTTTTTTTCTCTTTTTTTCTTTTCAAAAAGGGTTTTTAGCGAAAATCTTCTCCTTTGCTTTTTGGGAGGGCTTCTTTAGGTTTTTGGGTTTGGGGTTTTTCCCCTTTTTTATTTACACCAAAAAATTTTTTGCGGCTTCCCCCCCCCCCCCCCTTTTTTGCTTTAAATTTTATTTAGGTTTTTCATAATTTGATGATTCGAAAAAGAAAGCATAGCAAATTTTGAACTGTTCCCTATATTGTCTATTTCTTCAAATGTCAAGTTTTTTTTTTGTGTCGACCTGAATCTTTTAAGTAATTTCCGTGTTTTATCCCAGTTAGTTAATTTTTGATTATATTTTTTGGGAAATTTTTCCTGTTGGGTTTAGGCCTTGAAGTTTAAAGGGGTAATTTATAGGGTATTGTGGGGTTTTTAGTGGGTCACCGGGGGTTTTTCGATCACAAAGTGCCCCGATCTGGGATTTTAAAGGTTTGATTCATTTCACTTGGGGTTGTGCTTTGGGTTGTCGGAAAAACGTGTTTTCTCCGTCATTTAAAAAAAAGTAAAGGACAATTCGACTAGTTTTTTTTAAAAAAAAAAAAAGGTTACTAATAAACAATTGGGAATTTCCTTCTAAAAAAATAAGGGGTTTTTGGATTAAAATCTCCGTTAAAATATTTTTATAGTTTTCCATGGTTTTAAATGTCCTGATCGTTTTCCTTTCCCGAAATTAAAAATCGTTAGGTTCCCCCTGGTAGATTGAAGGGAACAACATCAATTTATGTTAGTATTGGGCCCGAAACCCCGACTGCGTGGAATTTGGGAAAAGGGGTTTTTGTTGGGGTTTTTTAAAAAAAATTGCCCCGGGGGGCAGTTTAACCTTCCCGGATGTTTTTGGCCCGCGTTGATTTTTTTTTAGTGTTCCCCCAAAAAGGGCTGGGGGGTAAAAAAAAGCGCCGCGGGGTTTTTGTTTTCTTATTTCTTTTTTGTTTTTGGGGATTGGGACGGCCAAAATTTTTGGAGGTTTACCCGAAAATTTTTGGTGTTACCTGGTCAGATCGACGTTCCAATGAAATGCCTTAAAAAAAAAGGGCCCTTTTTTTTTAAACCCTTAAGTTTTTTTAAAATTTTCCCAAAAATTTTAAATTAGTTTTTTAAGTTGTGGAAAAAAATTTTTTAAAAAGTTTTAAATAAAAATAAAAACATTAAAAGAATGTTCCCGGGTGGCAAATGGATGTTTATTTCCCATTCCCCCCCCCCCCAAATTTTTATTTTGGGAAAACCTTTAGGGCACGTGGGTTTCTGGGAAATTTTCCCAAAATTCCCCCTTCACCAGTCGCCCAGCACGTGAGGGGCCCGTTTTCTCCCGGGGCCCTGGTGTAGAGCACGGGTCCCGGTTAAAGGGCTGGTTTGCCCCGGGGGCTGGGGACCGGGTCGACGGGTCTTCCCCGGCAGGTGTCTCAAAGTGAAAGCCCCAAAGTTCCTGGCCAGGACGCTGGGTTTGGAAACCCCCTGTGGGGGTGGGGTGGAGGCGTAAAGGAGATGCCCGGGGGCTCGCGCGGCCCGGTTTTCTATGGTTTATTTTGGTGTTTCCCCTTTTCTTCACTCGCTTTTGATGTCAGGAGGGCGTTGACGAAACTCTCTTGTTTTTAAATTGAGTATCTGTGACTTGTGCACTTACTGGGCATTATTTTTTCATTTTTTCTTTTAACCCCCAGACACCAACCCCCCCCACCAGATTTTTTCTGCAGTCCTTGGGAAAACGAACCACCAAATATTCCCCAATCATCAAATTTTCTCATCAACGTGTCATTTGTTGTTTTGTCATCTTCGTCTTTCCCCCTCATCCCCCAAACCCCCCCCTTTTATTTTCGTCTTCTTCGAAGTCTTTGATGATGTTTGGGAAGTGATGGTGTTTTATTGATGATGTGATGTTTATGATGTGATGGGCGTCATCAAACATCATCATTTTAAATCAACAACACCCAACCCAACCCCCTCCCCCAAAACCCCCCACCCACACCCCATACCCCCCAACTCTTCTTCCCTACTTTCAAAATTTTCCCCTCTCTTTTGCGTTTGTCGTCATCATATCATCAAAGAACATCCCCATCCTCATTTTCCCATGATTTTGGGCATCCTGGGGCCCTTTTGGGGGAAATGACCCAGCCTTGGGGGCGGGTTTAAGCGTCGCAGGGTTGTTGCCCAGGAGAGAGCCGGGGCCCCCCCTGCCCAGCACAGGTAAGACACCGAAGCCTGGGCCCCTCACCCCCAACCCACGCCCGCCCCCCCCTCCCCGCCTGCAGCCTCCACGGCCCCGGCGGCCCCGGCCCCAGGAACAAGAAAGGCCCCAGCCCTTTGAAGGGGGGGTTTTTGGAAAATTTTTAAATGTTTTTAAAAACCAAAAATTTAATTTTACAAGACTTTTAAAAAAATTTTAAAAATACTCCTTTCCCCAAAATTTTAACCCCCCCCCAAAATTTTTAAAATCCCCCACCCCCCAACCCCTTTTTTTTCTTGACAACCCCAAAAGGGGAAAGGGTTTTTTTAACCCCTAAAAATGATTAAGTCAAAAAAATTTTAAAAATTTTTTTGTTCTTTCCCCCTTGGAAAAAAGGGCAAAAAATTGAAAATGAATTCTTTCCCCCCCCGGGGGGGGAAACCTTTACACAATTTGGGAAAAAAATCTTTCCTTTAAACATTTTATCTTTCCCCGGGTTTACTTGCTTTCTTTAAAAAGTCCTTAAATTTGTTTTTCCAAAAACGGGCCAAAAAAAAAACCCCAATTTAATAATTCCTTTTAAAATAAAAAATTCCCGCTTTCCTTCCTTTTTGTCTTTTGAGAAATTCGCCCCGAAAACCTTTTTTTAATGACTATTCTCTTGGTGACTTTTTTTCTCCTTTTCAAAAGGGGGAAAACCCCCCCAAAAAATTTCGTTAAAACCAACCCCAAAAAATTCTTTCCAACCAAAAAAAACCCTTTTTAAAAGGGGGGCTGGCCCAAAGAAAGGGGTTGGGG
This sequence comes from Conus ventricosus, assembly GCA_018398815.1. NCBI lineage: Eukaryota > Metazoa > Mollusca > Gastropoda > Neogastropoda > Conidae > Conus > Conus ventricosus. The sequence continues at coordinate 3,703,866 of CM031621.1, forward strand.
CCCGGGTTGGGTTTTTAACCTTAAATTAAATCTATCAATTTTCTTTTTTGTTTTTGGGGGGGTTTCTTTTTTTCTTCCCCTTGTAAATTCTTAACCCCAAACCCAAAAATTTTTCCTTAATTTTAATAAATGGGTTTTTGCAAAAGGACCAAAACCCCCTCCTTTTTGGGGGTTTGGATTCCCAGGGGAAAAACGGGGGAAAAATAAAAGTTTTTTTCATTTTTGTTTTCCCTTTTAATTTCCCCCCAACCAGCAAACCCTTTCCCCACCAAACGCCTTGGAAAAACAAATTTAAAATTAATTTAAACCCAAAAACCCTTTCCCCCCAAAAAAATTAAGGATAACTTAAAATAATTTTGGGGGGCCCGCTTTCCCCTGTTAACCCAAATAATTTTTACGGCAACGTAAAAGTTTAAAAAAATTTTTAAAATTTTTTATCCCCAAGTTATTTTTAAGGGGTATTTTAAAACCCCCTTAAATTTTTTTAGAAATAATTTTTCCCTACAACCAATTTCACGTGGGGCTTTAAAGGAAACCTCCCTTTGTTAAAATTTTAAATTTTAAATTTTTTAAGGTTTTTTCAAAACCCTCTGATACCCAAAAATTGCAAAAATTTTCAATTTTTTTTTAAAAAAACCTAACCAACCCTTTCCCCGAAAACCAAAAACATATTAAAACAAATTTTAAAAATTTAAAGATAATTTTCAATTTCCAAAAATGGGGAAAAAGTGACAGTTGTCGGTTTCCCTTTTTCAATTTTAATTTTTTGTTAAATTTTTATTTTCCAATGTTAAAATGGGGCTGGTCATCCCCAAGTTTATTAAAATTGTTAACTATAAAAGTTTTTTTTTCCCACAATTTAAACCTTAAAGCCCCCTTTTCCCTTTTGACAGTTTTTAAATTAACAAATTTTTTCCTTTGAAAAAAAACCAAAATTTTTTTAAAAATTTTTTGGCCACAAAAAATTTTCTTAAATTTACAAATTTTTAAATTAAAAGGAATTTTTAGGTTTCCGGTTTATTAGAAAATGTTTTAAAACTTCAAAAAGGGGGTGAAAACATATGGATTTAAAAAGTTAACAAAATTTTTTTTAACCCCCCCTGGTTAAAACACCGTTAAAAGTGAAAAGAACATTTTGACTATTTACAATTTTAGTTTTTCCCCTTGGGAAACCCCGCTTTTTCCCTGTTTTATTGACTTCAACCAAATTTTGCCCTACTTTTTGTTAAATTAAAAGGAAAAAATTCCCTTTTTTCAAACTTTTAAAAAAAAATTTTCCCTTGAAGTTTTTTCCCCATTCCTTTTCGGGGGTGGAGGAAAATGATTTTTTTTCTTTTGGTAAATTTATTGTCCCCGAAAATATTTTTAAATATTTTACCAGGGAAAATGGGTTCCTTTCAAAAATTTTTAAAAAACCCCACAAAATTCCCTTTATTTTTTACCCCCCCCTTTTTTTTTGGTTTGTACTGGAGAAAATTTAATTTTTTGCTTATTGGGGGATTTTAATTTTTTTTACCGGGGTTTAGGTTTCAATCCAAAATTTTCCAGGAAATTTAGTTTCTGGACGAGAAACACGAAGAAATTAAAAGGCAAACCTTTTTAAAAAGAAAGGCAGGGTACAAACAGAAGGTTAAAAGAAACGAAGAAAACCGGGCCGTCCCGGACGACGGGGTACCAAACACAACCCACCAAACCACCCCAAAAACACCAAACCCCCCCCACCCGATGGGGGGGAAATTTAACCCCAACACACTTCTCAAAAACATTTAAACCCACCCAACACCCCCCACCAAACACCAACCATACCACAAACACCAAAAAACTTTTTACTTTTTACCAAAAACCAAACCCCTCAAACCCCCCCAACAAACATCTTTTTTTTCAACCTTTTTTAAATAAATTAAAACCCTTTTAACGAAGGCGCAAACGTCCTGGGGGGAAAGTTTTACCACCCACCCACACAAAACCCAAAACCAAACAAATAAACAACCCCAAGGTGGGAGGGGGGGGAACCCACGCGCGGGAACCCAATCAAAAACCAACCCACACCCCCACACAAACCACCAAAAACCCAACGCCCAAAACTTTTTAAAACCCCTTTTATTTTTACTTTACTAAAAAACACATACAAAAACCCCCCCCTCCCAAACACACACACACACACACACACACCACACACCATATTTCAGGTATTAAATCTTCAACGATCCCAGCACTGAAGAAATGTTTCGGTCGTGCAGATTCAGTATAACGCGTTTAATGGTCCATTTCTCGTTACATGAGTAACTGATTTATCACAATGATTTGTAATTGAGAGAGTCCATGAAAAAATACAAAGCTTTCAATTCGAATTCTCGACGAGTAAAACTCCTTATGTTGGAAACTTTGTCCACGATATGAGTTTACTAACATCCAAAGGCCACTTTCTGCGGGTAAACCGTCACTTTCTTCAAGAAAACATGGAAACAGTAAATCTAGTTGGGAAGTGAGACGACTGCAGGCGAAAATCTAAACAAATCTTAAATAAATGTTAGCGAACCGCCAAGAGAAACGTGGACAAGCGAGTCACAAGACAAAACACGACGCGTTTCGACCTTTTAGCTCTCTTTCAGGCAAGACACAAACGAGTGACTCACTTATCTTTGATCTCTTCAGCGCAAGGATTCCGCGCCTACCTTGCGCTGAAGAGATCAATGCTAAGTGACAAACTCGTTCATTTTCACTGTCCTGTTTGTTTGTGTCTTGCCTGAAGAAGACCTAAGAGGTCGAAACGCGTCGTGTTTTGTCTTGTGACACGTTTGTCCACGTTTCTCTTGGCGGTTCGCTAACATTTTATTTAAGATATGGAAACAGTAGTTAGCAGTGATGCTATTCCTTCTAAAGTACTCGTTTACTGGTTTTTGGACTGAAATTTCAGTCCAAGGTAGCCACCTTGAAAACAGATAATCACGACTTATAACAAAAGATAATTATAACTCACAAAACAGTTCGTTTTGACGCATAAAAATGTCTCCTGACAAATTTCAGTCCAAGATAGCCACCTTGAAAACAGATAATCACGACTTATAACATAAGATAATCATAACTCACAAAACAGTTCGTTTTGACGCATAAAAATGTCTCTGAAATCTCTTTCTCATAGGTAATTTTGACTCAGGAAAACAAATAATTGTGACGAATCAAATCAGATATTCACGACGCAAGGCCTTTCTGACTCATGAAAACAATCATTTTTGCTTCAGGAAATCAGAGTATTACAACTCCCATAGCAGGTGATTTTGACGCATGAAGTCAGACAATTATGACTCACAGAACAGGTCACTTTGGCTCAAGAAAGGAAATACTTATGACCCATAAAATCGGTAGTCATGATTCACGAAACAGGTATTTTGACTCGCAAAAGGAGATAATTAAACCTCAAGAAAACTGATTGTAACGATTCATAAAACGGGTCCTTTGACTTCTAAACTTAGATCACACACACACACATCACACTGACTGACTGACTGAAACAATTTATTGTCAGATTACATCAAGGTTGTACTGACATTAAGAAAACAAGAACAGAATATGAACGTTTTTCATTCAAAGCAAAGAAAGCATAATTAACACACAAAAATACGTGCGCACACATACACGTACACACACACACACACACACACACACACACACACACACACACACACACACACACGCGCGCGCACGACGCCCCACGCACGCCCCCCCCCCCAAAAAAAAAAAAACAACAACAACAAAAACAAAAACACAAAAACACAAAAAAGCAAAAGAAAGCAACAACAAAAAACAACAACACAAAAAACACAGCAAAATCAACAACAACACACAACAACAAAAACCGAACCCAGAAGAGAAAAAAAAAGCTGCTAGCTTTGGTGTCACGTGTCCAGGTAACACACCTCGCTTGCCGATACAGAACGGTGGCGCAGTCGGATGTGCATACACTTGGGCGTATCATGTCTGAGAGTGCTGGCTCTCCATGGCTGTTCAGGCAGAAGGGGAGGGTAAAAAAAAATGAGGAGAAAAATGGCCCCCAGTAATCCGTGTGGACACGTCCAATGTTCGTCTTGATCTGATGTCTGAATTCATTCCAAGATCTAGTCGTTAAAACACTGGTAAGATAAAAAAAGAAAAAAAAAAGAGCTTCCCGAAATCCTCTC
>CM031621.1:3710543-3715543 GCA_018398815.1 Conus ventricosus
TTGTCATGGCGTCGTCCCTATCAGCGACAACCGGGAGGGACGGAGCCGGGCCTTTAGCCTCAAAGGGGCCCACCAAAGCGACCGGTGCCTCTGTTAACCTGACGGTCGGGGGAAGGCAGAGTAGAGCGACTGCCAGACACCCAGCCTCCTACCACCCTTACAGTAGCTCAGTGGAATGCAGAAGGACTATGGAACAAGAAGCCAGAACTGCAAAAGTTTCTAAGAAAAAACAACATCGACGTCATCTGCATCCAAGAAACGCACTTGAAAGATCATCGACGTTTCTTTGTAAGAGGCTTCGAGACATTTCGCCAAGACCGCGAAGACAGACACAAGGGAGGAATCATTACCCTTGTCAGAAACTCCATCCTGCACGGGAGACAAACAGCTCAAGAAGACAAGAACTAGAACACCTGACTGTCAAGCTCTTGCTGCCCAGTGGAGACCTATGGATCACCAACTGCTACAGCCCACCAACCTCATCTCTTACGCTACACAACGTGAAGCTAGAAGCTTACAGACACCTGGTGGTTGGAGACTTCAACAGCCACTCGCAAAGCTGGGGATATGAAGAAATGGATGCCCGTGGTGAGGAAGTGGAGGATTGGATGATGGAAAACAATCTAGTACTCATCAACCAGGCGGACGACAAACCAACGTGCTTCTCCAGAGCTTGGAAAACCACCTCCACACCAGACCTGGCAGTAGCTACTGAGGACATTCACAAGCTCACGTCCAAGAGAAGTCGGCACCCAGCTTGGAGGGAGCGACCACCTGCCAGTCATTCTCAACATCTCCAGCCTAGGATGTACTGGGGCGCAACATGCAACCAAGTTGGAACTTCAAACGAGCCAACTGGACCCTCTTTGCAAAAAGGCTGACCACCACACCAGAAACATTTGCTGTGAAAATGACCTGAACAAGAACGTCCAGAATTTCACTGATGCAATTCTTCAGACAGCAAAGCAGGCAATCCCAAGGGCAAAAGAAGCCCATTACCTGCCATACTGGAGTGACACACTGAACAGCTTAAACCCTGAAATGGACAATGCCAGAGAAACTATGGAGCAAACCCCCACTCCAGGGAACCTAGTGAGGCACAACAACGCCAAAGAAGCTTTAAACCCAGCAAAAGAAAGCTGAACTCCAAAAGAGCTGGAACGAGAAGACCAGCAGCCTCACATGGAGAAGGACACCAGCAAGCTGTGGAATCTGACAAAGCCCTGAATGAAGACACCAGAGCGGGACACAGCAAAACCGTCATCGGGGGAAAACGGTACGCACCACGCGGGAAGGAAAGCAGCAAACATCCTGGCAGACTTTTACAAAGAGGAAAGCAAAGCAACAATACCCAATGCCCGATGCAGGAAGTCAGCAAGGAAATCAAGGAGAAGCTGAAACACCAGAACCCCACACCGTCCATGATGTCAGCCTTCTCTATGACTGAACTCAATGCAGCATTAAAAAACTAAAGCCAAAGAAAGCCCCAGGGAAAGATGGTGTTACCAATGACATGATCAGGAGACTTGGAACCACAGCAAAACAGAAGCTTCTTCTGATCATCAACCAGTCATGGAGCTCAGGGAAATTCCCAGACCGATGGAGAGAAGCAGTCATCATCCCCATCAAAAGAAACAGAAAGACAAAACCAAGAAATCCAGCTACCGACCAATCAGCCTCCTCAGTTGTCTGGGCAAGGTGATGGAAAGAATGGTGAAACACAAGACTGCTGAAACACCTGGAAGAAAATCACCTGCTCAGCAACACACAGTCGGCTTACAGGAAAAACCACAGTACGGAAGACCAGCTTGTGTACCCTCGCCCCAACAGATCGAAAACGCCTTTCAGGAGAAGAAAAAGGTACTCGCTGTCTTTGTGGACCTGACCAAAGCCTTCGACAAGGTATGGAAGGAAGGACTGCTCCTGAAGCTGCTAAACAAGAAAGTGGAAGGGGAAAATGTACCGCTGGATACGCAACTTCCTCCAGTACCGCACAGCAAGAGTTCAACTTGATGGGAAATTAGCCATCGAATCACTCTACAACAAGGTGTACCACAAGGAGGAGTCATTTCCCCTACACTTCTTCTCATCTTCATTGACGACATCGCTGAGAAACTCACCAACACATCTCCAGAGCTCTCCACGCCGACGACTTTGCTGCCTGGAGTGCTGCAGAACACTTAACCACAGCCAGCTACAGGATGCAGGAAGCACTGGAACACGTCGGAAGATGGGCCTCTGACTGGGGCGTAGAAATCAACGCCACCAAAACAGTGGCCACAGTCTTCTCGCTGTCGCCACTGCCAGAAACCATCAGCCTGAAAATAAATGGAAGAGAGCTGAAACAAGAAGACAACCCAACATACCCAGCATCAAGCTGGACAAGCGGCTTACTTGGAATCCGCACCTCAAGAACATTGAAAACGAAGCAGTCAGGAAGCTCGCCATCATGAAGAAGCTGGACGGTACATCCTGGGGCGCAAACAGCAGTATCCTGCAGAAGGTGTACGTGGGTACCGTCAGACCAACCCTGGAGTATGGCAGTTCTGCATGGGCCACTGCAAACCAAGACCAACACCAGTCGCCTGAACAAAGTGCAGAATGCAGGATTGCGACTGATCACGGTGGGATGAAGACTACCCCAATCCAAGCCATGGAGAAGTTTACTAGCCTACATTTCCCTCGAAGACAGACGCGAGGAGAAGGTTTTCATCCACAGTGAAAAGTTACTGCGTATGCCTACCCACCCCATGCACACCGAGATGCAGAACCCCACCAAAAACAGGCTAAAGAGAACAAGTTTCAACCACCTCTAAGAGCCTGCATCACAGAAATGAAGACCTGCTGCATGCATTCACCAGCCGAAATGGAGATGCTTCCAGATTTTGAGGAACTAGACAATCACCTAGAGGATGTCGCAATCATCACTGAAGTTCCTGGCATTAAAAGAATGGACCGTCAAGCCCCTCAAGTAATGAAAGCTCTGGCACAGGAGATGATTGCCACCAATACAACCCCAGTGAGTGGACCCATGTCTTCACAGATGGATCCTCAGAAGGAGCAGTCAAGAATGGAGGAGCAGGGTTCTTCATCAGACACACCAATGGAAGATTGACACACAAGGCCTTCCCCACCGGAAAGATCTCCTCCAACTACAGAGCGGAGACAATCGCACTGCTCCACGCAGTGAGGATCTTTCTGGGACCAGGCATCCCATCACAGAAGTTGTCTTCTTCACAGACTGCCGATCTCTGCTGCAGGGACTTCAGAACACAAGAAATGAACAACATACGCAAGACATCAAGGCTGCCCTCCATGAACTCTCAAAACAGTCTGTCATTACACTTCAGTGGATTTTCCCTCTCACTGTGGGATCATGGGCAACGAAAAAGCTGATGCTCTCTCCAAGGCAGGCAGCAAAATGGAGCAGTTCAGCCACCCCGTGACCTACAGGAGGCCAAGACCATCATCCACAACCAGTTTCAGTCCAGTGGAGAGAAGGCTGGTGCAGAGAATGGTGCTGACCCGATCCACCAGCTCCAAAGGCCACAGCAGACAATCCTCTTCAGACTGAGGACCGGCCACTGCAGACTGCTGAGCCACCTTAACCGCCTGAAGATCACCTACACTGACCAGTGTCCATGCGGCACTGGACCCCAGACCCCTGAACATGTCCTACTGCGCTGTCCTAGTCACGCAGCTCTACGACACAAACCTGGCCGGGGGAGCGGAGTTACAGGCGCAGCTTTGGGGAGCCCGTTCTGACCTGGAGAAGACCGCGGGCTTCATCATGGCGGCCGGGTTTTCAAGTCTGACGCATCCAGCTTAAATCGAACGCAGAAGAAGAAGAAGAACGTCGTGTCGGGTTTTCCAAGTGAAGTGCGGGCTCTTGAATGACAAATCATCCTAGCGACTTAATAAGAAGCAGCATAGTAATCTATGTCAGTGAGGATTTAGCGATAAATTTTTTGGAAAGTACGTGCCTCTGCGCATTTTGTCTTGTTTGTAATGTTCACAATTAATAAGTATATTCCAATATCAAACTTCTTTTGTTGTAACCTTTATGAAACGGAATTAGGCAACCAGGATTATGTTGATTTTTTGGTTTGAACAATGAATTTATTTTAGCTCATAGGTTTCAGTTCAATGAAAGTTTGGTACAATTTTTGTCTCCTTTTTTTTTCCGAAGGCAGGGCATTCAAAGAAACCGTCACTGACATTAGTTAAGGCGATCACATTTTAAACAAAATCTTTCCTCAAGAGAAATATTAACAATTCTCACGATATATATGGGAAATATTGCGAGTTAGTGTCCTGAACATATTGTATATGCAGGCGAATGTTCCTGGGGGGAAAAAACCCCTCTAAAATAGTCAACGCCCATCGTGCGCCGAAGTGAATGAAGATAAATGATTGCTCGTTCATTTTCGTTGTCCCGAGTGTTTTGTATCCTGCCTGAAGAAGACCTAAAATGTCGAAACGCGCCGTGTTTTGTCTTGTGATTCGTTTGTCTACGTTGTCTTGGCGGTTGGTTATTAATCACATTAAAATTTGTTTCGATTTCTGCCTGCAGTGGCCTCCCTTTTGCAACTAGATCTAAAATATTGTTCAGAGAGAGGTATCTTTTTATACTCTAAAAAAGTTCATATACTTTAACTTTGTTGGTTATTTGTTGGCTGATTATTGCTTTGAAAACCATTGTCACGACGACCCCTGGAGTCTGCCCTGACGGATCGGTCTAGGTGGGAGTGAAGGGGTGACTGACCTCACACGCTCCGCAAGAGCCCACACAATAAAGATTTACGATACAACACCCCATTTATTCACACCAGCAAAATAAACATTCCAACACACGCACCATGCACGATCACAATAAAGCACTCCAACGCACACAACATGCACAATCCATCAAGCACTCCAACGCAACAACATGCACAATCACGATCAAGCACTCCAACGCACACAACATGCACAATCGCAATCAAGCACTCCCACACCCA
>CM031621.1:3723043-3725543 GCA_018398815.1 Conus ventricosus
CCATGAAGGCCATTATTGATAACCTCAATGGCAAGCTCATTAATGAATACAGAAAACAGCGCAGGACTACAAACATCACCTTGCCTAACCCCAGCAGAACAATTAATATAATCTGTCAGATTGGAGCCACTTCTTACCCTAGTCTTAACAACTTTGTGCATGGCTCTAATGCAGCCAAATAATTTCCCTCTGACACCATTTTTTAATAATATAGACCACAAGAGCTTCCTATTGAAGGCCTTTTCAAAGTCAATAAATGCAAATAAAATTTACGATTTAATGGAAATTGTTTCTGAACAAACGCAAGAAGAGTAAACATATGGTCGACAGTTGAGTAACCCTTTTTGAACCCAGCCTGATGCTCTCCCGTGATGTTATTATGTTCAATCCATTCCTGCAATCTGTTGTTAATAAACAGTACTATACACTTTGCTACTAACGTCAACCAAAGAGATACCTCTTTAATTATTAGGGTTATCTACGTCGCCCTTCTTGAATAAGGGCAAAGTTACAGACTCTGTCCAGTCTTCTGGAAGATACCATCATCAAAAATTCGATTAAAAGAGCTAGTAAAAAATCAACGACTTGAGGTCCAGCATACTTCAACAATTCACTAGTAATAGAATCGGGTCCTGCCGATTTGTTAGTTTTAATTTTCCGCATAGCAAATATAATTTCTTCTTTAGAAATGGGGCGATTGAAATACTCGTCTTCTCCCTCATCGATAACTTCAGAAAGCTCTTCATCACTTAAAATATCTTTATCTAGCAAATGTTTAAAGTGCTCATACCATGTATCCAGGGAGATATTATTCTTAGTATATTTTCTTTTAAATGAAGCTCTTTTTAATGTTTTCCAAAACTCCTGTTGTGAAGGAAGAGATCTGATCATGTGATCTAACAAGTTTTTATTGAACATCTTTTTCTTCTGCTTTTGAAGATTTTTATATTCTCTTCTTGCAATGACACACTCACTTCTATCGCTATCGTCCAAAGTACGAAGCCATATTCTCAATAATTTTAGCGTTTTTCTTTTCATTACCAAACAGTCACTGTCAAACCAATCTTCCTTTTTAGCGCCGTTTCTTATTACCACACGTTTTTTTCATACATTCAGCACTGTTTTTAATACATTCATTAAACAAATCTAAAGCTTTATTTACATCAACATTGATCAGTTCTACAGCCTCATTTAATTTTGAGCACATTTCTGGATTACACAAATTGGCTCTGTAAGTCGAAACATAATCATCACTCCATACAAACTTTTCAATTACAGTCGCCTCAACATTCTCCGTTGATTTATCACTATGTTTCGTTGTTAGTCAATATGAAATTCAACAGGTAAATGATCGGATTCAATACGTTCCGAAACAAACAAATAACATGAATCACAAAAAGTGGAGAAAAAATCTTTAGATACGAGGAAATAATCATTAACGCTGCTCCCACTGTCTGAAATGTATGTATAGCAACCATGGCGGTCGCCCTGACATACACCATTCATAATGTACAAATCACAAAGCAACGCAAAGATTTAACAATAACTTACCGTAGTTATTCAGAACATTATCATGAGAACATCGATCTGTGCAAGGTGGCTGGCTTTTTGTTTGCATACAGGAATCAAAAACATCAGTAGAAAAGTCAGGAGAAAAATTTGCCGTCCTGCTGTTCAGATCGCCACACACTACTATATCAATGTCACCAAGTGAACACAAGCAGTCAGCCAAACCTTCCTCCAACATGGAAATACCATTATCAACATTAAAAGAATTATAGAAAGGAGAACCTTCAGGCTGAATATACGTACAAACCAAAGCAATATTTTTCAGTGTACCAAAAAGCGATTTTTCGATTAAAAAGACACATACGTTAGAGTAATCAACTTCTACATATGATACGAAGGGAACAAATTCTTGTTTTATCAAACAAACGAGTCCTCCAGATCGTCTCCCCTGACGACAGAGTTTTACAGCAGGTTTAATAAAGGCTTTATACCCAACAAAGATGTTCATGTCAAATATTTCAAGGAAAGTCTCTCCAAAACATATAAAATCAAAACCACAGGCATAGGAAATAAATGCATAGTCAAAAACCTTTGAGAGTAAACCATTTACATTCCAAGAAAGAAGCGTGAACACTTTATTATTACATACAGGCGCGCCAGACCCCGGTTGTCAATGTACGTGTCACCATTATCAAGTGCACCGTTTTCCATACATACATTAATATTGCTACCTACATCATCATCAGATTTAGAAAAATCATCATTCAAACGGCTCTCTTGATGAGGAGTGAGTTAACGTCTAATGTCACGGACCCTGTTCGTAAAATCTTCACCGACGAAGATGTTGGTTCCTTTTAACTTGGTCTTTGCTTTTAGAATGTGTACCTTGTCCTTATACGAGGAACATCTGGCAATGATGGGGGGGGGGGGGGGGGGGTCATGCTTTGCATTCAAACGATGCGCTCTATCAAACTCGACCCCATTCACGCCC
>CM031621.1:3730543-3738043 GCA_018398815.1 Conus ventricosus
ACACATTCTTATCTAACTATCTATCTATCTATCCAGCCCTGATATGGCCCTTTGCGGTCGGCTGGGCTATAAGCAACATTATCTTATCTATCTATCTGTCTGGCTGTTTGTCTATCTATCTATCTATCTGTCTGTCTATCTATCTATCTATCTATCTATCTATCTATCTGTCTGTCTTCCTATCCATCTAATTCTGTCTAACTATCTATCTGCCTGTCTGTCTATCTATCTATATGTCTGTCTGTCTATCTCTCTAACTATCTATCTGTCTGCCTGTTTATCTATCTATCTCTCTGTCTGTCTGTCTATCCATCTACCTACCTACCTACCTATCTATTTGTCTATCTATCTAGCTAGCTAGCTACCTTTTACTCTATCTGTCTATCTACCTACCTACCTACCTATCTGTCTATCTTTTATTTCTGCATCGCATGTGTGAGACTCCTTGCTATCGAGGAGCCGTTAGCTTTTTTTCTGACTGCAATGGATGACCGTGCATCCAGCCGTGCATTCCAGCCATCCGAAATTGCATGTTTATCGTTCTTTCTCGCAGACATTTCATGACTTTTTATCACCATCAATGTGCCATGGCCGCATACCGCTTGTAAACTGAAAGTTAAAGCTTTCCTGTATAGTGTAAGTGTAAGCACACCCATACTTTAAAGAAAAAGAAGCATATCCACACACAAGAAGTACGGGTGCGTGTGCACACACCCAAACTGTAAAAAGAAGAAGTTAGTTTTGAAAACGAGGCGACTGTAGGCGGAAGTTGAAACCCATTCTAAATTTTAGAATTTCCTTTAGATTTCTTTCTTTAAAAAAAAAATTATTTATAAAGAAAAGGTTTGTCATCAACTTTTCTATCTGAGAAATATGGATCCGCACACAGCCACGTTTCAGAAAGGAAGGATCACTTTGTGGCTCACATGACAAGACATGGGAGTATACATACCCAGACGGAAAAGAACGCGACTTCTTTCGCCACAAGAGTGAAAAACATTACTGCGCCGCCAAAACGAAAGAGTGCACACATTACAAAATAATTTGTCCGTCTCGGTTAAGACACAATTGTGTCCCCTGATCTACGTTTGTGAACTTTGCGTATTGAAGACACAGTTGTTTCCCCTGATCTACGTTTGTGAACTTTGCGTATTGAAGACCACAGTTGTTTCCCCTGATCTACGTTTGTGAACTTTGCGTATTGAGACACAGTTGTTTCCCCTGATCTACGTTGTGAACTTTGCATATTGAGACACAGTTGTTTCTCCCTTCAAAACAGCCTCGTTTTCATCAACGCCTACCTTGCGCTGAAGAGATCAAAGCTAAGTGACAAACTCGTTCATTTTCATTGTCCTCTTTGTTTGTGTCGTGCCTGAAGAAGACCTAAGAGGTCGAAACGCGTTGTTTTGTCTTATGACTCGTTTGTCCACGTTTCTCTTGGCGGTTCGCTAACATTTATTCAAGGCTTTTTTTATATTTTTAATCATAATATACAATTAATACCAATCACTTGGACTTCAAGAATTCTAGGAGAGGGGGCGGGGAGATATGAGAGAGAGAGAGAGAGAGAGGAGAGAGAGAGAGAGGAGAGAGAGAGAGAGAGAGGGGAGAGAGAGAAGAGGGGGGGGGGGGTAGGATGGGGTGGGGGAAGATAAGCATGCGTGGTGGGTGGGTGGAGATGGAGGTAGTGGGGGGGGGGGGGGTAGGGTAGGATAACTGGCCAGTTCATGATGAACCATTTGCTTTTGAAAATCAAATGTCAAACAAAATGGCTGGACATTCACAATCATAAATGCCAACAGAAAGGTAACAAGCAGTTCATCCACAATAGGAATCACTCCTTTTTTTTTTAATTTTGAGAGGATTTTGGGTTTTTTTTGCTTGCTTGCTTGTTTATGTTAATCTGATGCTTTCCAAAGCTTGGGGGCGACAGAAGTGAGTTTGAATTCCCTGTCTGTCTGTCTGCCCTCCTCCCCCCCTCTCTCTCTGTCTCTGTCTCTGTCTCTCTCTCTGTCTCTCTCTCTGTCTCTCTGTCTCTCTCTGTCTCTGTCTCTCTCTCTCTCTCTCTCTCTCTCTCTCTCTCTCTCTCTCTCTCTCTAAATGTGCGTGTTTGCATAGGCGCACACGGTATGTGTATCTCTGTGTGTTTAAACGTGTGTATGTGGATGAGCGTGTGTGTGTGTGTGTGCATGTGTGTGTGTGTGTGTGTGTGTGTGTGTGTGTGTGTGTGTGTGTGTGTGTGGTGGTACGTGCGTGGTGCGTGCGTGCGTGCGTGGTGGTGCGTGTGTTGTGTGTGTGTGTGTGGTGTGTATGTGGTGTGTGTGCTGTGGTGTGTGGTTGTGTGCCGTGCGTGCGTGCGTGCGTGCGTGCGTGTGTGTGTGTGTGTGTGTGTGTGTGTGTGTGTGTGTGTGTGTGTGTGTGTGTGTGTGTGTGTGTCCACTCCAGGCATAATCTAATTATCCATCAGTCTATCTATCTGTCTATCCATCCATCCATCCACTCTCTCTCTCTCTCTCTTCTCTCTCTCTCTCTCTCTCTCTCTCTCTCTCTCTCTCTCTCTCTCTATCTCTCTCTCTCTCTCTCTCTCTCAATACATCTATGAATGGGTTTCTTTCAGCTTATTGTCTATTCACGTCACAATAAAAGAAAATAATGAACGAAGCAACAATTTAAAACACCAAATACAAAGACACAACATCTTCCCCTCATCACAAGTTAAGTCGCCTTGCTTTTAAAGGGTGTGTCAGACCAGTTGACATAGGCTAGAACACCAAGGCTACATCAAAATGTTGTTACGCTCTGCATAGTTATGCGGGGATTGTCTTCAGTCGTGACACGCTCCTAGCATAACATTACCAGTCTCCAAAATCCCCGAAGTCGGAGTGTGGCTGCCCACGTGGCGGGGTAATCAAAAACGGCACACAAGTAATGCTCTCATCCCCAGCTGATGCATTTGTACCATAGTGTTCAAGTGCTTCGGCTGTTCGGATGATCCTGGAGTCTTTTAGCCAGGGTACGACAACAACAACAACAACATCACAGGTTAAGCAAACATGAGTTAATGGTAAGTGAATGTCACATATTAGTGAGGAATTATGTAAAATATCATTTGGGGAAGAGTCATAGAAAGAAAGAAGACTTTTTTTTTTAACTACCTGTCTTTGAAAAATAATGCACTTTACCAATGCATTTCACATCTTAAGTTCAAACAAGCATTAAGTCTGTAATCAAAGAGGTCACAGACCTTACAAGATATAAGCCATTACGAGTGCTTAAATAGCATCACCTATGGTGGCTTTTTTGTTTGAATGGTCAAAGAGTATCCAAACCTTTTAGCTTCTTTCTGAAGCGCTTCCAACACGCATCTTGTCATGATCTATATCCTCCCGGAGAGACAGGAATATTTCTTTTTTTTTTCTTTTTCTGAACGTGTTGTTCCATTTTTTGCCAGTCTGTCAGCTCTCTCGTTCCAGTGGATTCCACATTGTATGGGCGCCCAGCAGAATGTAATGCCAATGTCTCTCAGAAGAAGGAAATGTATTAAAGACAGGATTTCAACAATAAGATGTTTCTTAACTATAGAATGTGGATTCTTTAGGGCATGTGACACTGACCTAGAATTTGAAATACATATTCAGGAAAATCGAGTGAGTAATACAGGAGGTATAGGAATGGCAGTGAACTCTGCCGTGGAAATGTATCTTTTTAAAATCTTTTTTTAACAGTATGAAATGATCTTTCTACTTTTAAAAAAGAATGATGAAAGCTGCTCTAAGAATGTGTGTGTGTGTGTGTGTGTGTGTGTGTGTGTGTGTGTGTGTGTGTGTGTGTGTGTGTGTGTTGTGTGTGTGTGTGTGTGTGTGTGTGTGTGCACGCGTACGATTTTAGAAGATAAGACTATAGTTTTAACTTACCAGATAAATTCTATAATATTAGAAATACAAGTTCAGAGGTAGCAGTCACAATTCCTAACGACAATGAAATATTCGGCGAGAATTACGTACTTCTCGTAATTATAGTGGATTTAATTGGAGACGAATTTCAGTTTATGATAAACTATCTAAATCTTATCTTCAAGAATTCTTTCTCTGAAATACATAATACGGAAGTCTGGGTTTTTTTATTTCTGCAATTTGTTTGTAGAGAGCACGGTAAATGTTTTAACTAATGCAAATGAATTAATGAAGGTGGTAGAGTAGTGTAATAGTCAATCCTACGCTTCATGAAGTCGCCGAATGTTTGCAATATGTGAATACATTCACTTATAGTATGTTCTTTTGTTTGTTACATCGACAACTAACAATGACAGAACGTCGTTCTGAGTTTCAGTCTTGTTGTTCAATGATCGAAGTTTGTTGTTGATTATCCTCCAGAGCCTGGAAGTTGTTAAACTTGTTGTTGCTGTTGTCATCGCTAAATGGCGTGTGCGTAAATGTTGTGTGTGTGTGTGTGTGTGTGTGTGTGTGTGTGGTGTGTGTTGTGTGTGTGGTGCGTGTGCGTGGTGTGTATGTGTGTGTGTGTGTGTCGCGGTGTGGTGTGTGTTGTGTGTGGTGTGTGTGTGTGTGTGTGTGTGGTGTGTGTGGTGTGTGTGTGTGTGTTTTGGTGTGTGTGTGTTTTGTGTGTGTGTGTGTGTGTGTGTGTGTGTGTGTGTGTGGTCGTGCGCTGCGTGTGCAGTGATAGGATGTACATATCAGTTAAATTACGTTTTCTTTGTTGTGGTTATCAGTACTGACACATTTGTCCAAACCGTTGTCTGTTTCTGCTGTTGTATTTAAGTAAGCGTTACTTACACTCTGTTTGTTAATTGTTTCTATTGTTGCATTGAGATGTTTGAGCAACACCCTTTGCGAAAGTTTGGCAACATTATTTAGAATGTTGAGCAATCCATTTGAGAATGTTTGAGCAACATCTATTTGAGAATGTTTGAGAACATCCATCTGAGAATGTTTGAGCAACATCTAGCTGAGAATATCTGAGCAACATCATCTGAGAATGTTTGAGCAATATCCATTTGAGAATGTTTGAACATAATCCATCTCAGAATGTTTGAGCAACATCCATTTGAGAGTATTTAAGCAACATTCTCTGAGAATATTTGAGCAACATCCATTTGAGAATGTTTGAACAACATCCATCTCAGAATGTTTGAGCAACATCCATCTGAGAATAGTTGACCGATATCTATTTGAGAATATTTAAGCAACATCCATTTGAGAATGTTTGAGTTACATTATTTAAGAATGTTCAAGCTGCTCTTCCTTCAAATAAGTCATACCCCAGACCTCTAGGCTGACAACAGCTGTTTGAATCTTATGGATGTCTGCTACACAAACACCACCCACATGTCACACCCATCTCTTGTCTTGCATGCTGGTTTTATTCATTCGTGAGGTGTGTCTTCATTCCAACGTTAGTTGAAACTACTTCTTTTGCTTCAGTCACTTCTTTATGCTTATGTTTCTAAAGTTGACGTTTCTACAGAAGAGGCTTAATAGGCCTTGTCTATAAAAGCTGAAAAAAGCGCAGGTATCTGTATTTGTCGTTTGTTGTGCCGTTCAGAGAATAACACAAATAAAAGAACTTCCATACAAAAAAACAACAACAGACAAACAAACAGTTATATAAACAAACAACAACAAAAAAAACAATCAAGAAAATGAAAAAAGATCACCTGCCCACGTACTCTATGCGTGTTCACGATGCGTGCATCACAGACTGCATGCAACAAGAGAGGCAATTTGCCTATACGACTCACATGTGATGAGTACATGCGACTTCAGGATGAAGGGCACCAGATGGGTGGGTATGAAGGGCAATTGAAATAATGACCGTTGATTCTACTGTATGATAGATATCAAGCTGCAGATGAAACTGATCACATTGTAGGGTGATTGCAGTAGAAGAAGAAAGAAAGAAGAAGAAGAAGAAGAAGAAGAAGAAAGAAGAAGAAGAAGAAGAAGAAGAAGAAGAGAGAAGAAGAAGAAGAAGAAGACGAAGAAGAAGAAGAAGAAGAAGAAGAAGAAAGAAGAAGAAGAAGAAGAAGACGAAGAAGAAGAAGAGAAGAAGAAGAAGAAGAAGAGAAGAAGAAGAAAGCGACTGAAAAAGAGAAAGAAAGCAGCAAGCGTCCCTGAGCATGCTTACATCTTCATGAAGACAAATGTCTTTATACAGAAGAATCAACATGCAATACACCTGACAATCAAAATGGTACATAGAAGACAGTGCTGGTAGACGACATAGCAAGTTCTCACTTCTGAAACCTTCTGGCCAGTTATTTCTTTGGTGTCCTTCAACAACTCTCTACAGCTACCCCCCATCCTCTGCTCTCCCCCCCCCCCTCCCCCTCCCCTTCCTCCCATCACTCCACGTTCCCGACTCCCCCCCCCCCTCCCCCATCCCCCCCCTTCCCCGGCCTCTTCTCCTCTCTCTCTCCCCCTTTGCCCCATCTCCCTGCCAGCAACTGCAGCAGTTTGAAGTATCCTGACATTGATGAGCTCTGCTTTGTCTGGCTATTGTGCAAGGGGCACCTGCGCTTTTCCTGCTCTTGGTAAAATGTTCATCCAGAGATCTAGTTTAATCGGATACTTTGGTTTCGGTACCACTTTCCTTTGAGTGACAGGTTAGCGTTGCCCAGATGTGCATCTTCAGCAAACCGATGTATAACAGACACGTATATTGTATCATCGTGCAACATCTCTGATATTTTACTACATTTTGATCCATCCGTTTGGGATTTGCCCATGGGAAAAGAAAATAATTTGGTAACAGTGTTTTTTTACAATGCATTCCTACATTTTTTGTTTTTGTTGTTGTAAAGGTCTGTAATTGTCTCGAATTGCTTTTATCGTTTATTTCTTCTTCTTTTTTTTTATATCATGATCTTTTGTTTGTTTGTTGATGATCTGACTTAAATGACATCGTTTTTTTTGGTTGTTGTTGTTGTTTTTATTTTCCTTTGTGAGTTTGACAACCTTGAAAAGGCTTTTGTGGTGGGATGGACTATGATTAATTAAAACATGAAACGTGAAATTGTTAAAACAAGAAAGACGTGTTGTTTGTGTTCCTTCAGTGCTACTTCATTCGTTTGATTCACCGTTTTGATGAACTTACACAATCTAACGTACCTACGTTTGTCAATATAAATCTGTATTAGGTTGTCTTAATTCTACATTCAGTAACAGATTTATTCATATCGACACTTCTGCTTGGTACAAATAGCATTGGATGGTTTGATCTTAAGAGAAGGTATCCTAGTATTTGTTACAACATTTACGTAAAATATCACTTAAAATGCCTCTTATTTCTAAGGAAATTTGAATTTTGTGATATTGAAATGTTGCAAACAATGTAACGCACCAGAACTTGTAACTGCTGAGAAAATGCCGATTGTTAAGATTCACACACACAACACACACACACACACACACACACACACACACACACACACACACACACACACACACACCACCACGCACGCACGCACGCACGCACGCACGCACG
>CM031621.1:3743043-3750543 GCA_018398815.1 Conus ventricosus
AAGTGTGTGGTGTGTGTGTGTGGTGTGTGTGTGTGTGTGTGTGTGTGTGTGTGTGTGTGTGTGTGTGTGTGTGTGTGTGTGTGTGTATGTGTGTGTGTGCTTTCCTGAGTACGTGCGTGCGTGGCGTGCGTGTGGTGTGTGTGTGTGTGCGTGCATGCGTGCGTGCGTGCGTGCGTGCGTGCGTGGCGTGCGTGCGTGTGTGTGTGTGTGCGCGCGCGCGCGCGCGAGTGCGTAAGTACGTACGGAAGTGCAGTGCGTATGTGTCGCGTGCGCAAGCATTTAAGTGCGTGCTTGTGTGCATGTGTGTGTGTGTGTGTGTGTGTGTGTGGTGTGTGTGTGTGTGTGTGTGTGTGTGTGTGTGTGTGTGTGTGACAAGGAGCATAATAAGCTTACATCTTACAGGATTTGTTTTAAAATTAAGAAAATTATTCACACACACCCTCTCTCCCTGCTCCCCCCCCATCTCTCTCTCTCTCTCTCTCTCTCTCTCTCTCTCTCTCTCTCTCTCTCTCTCTCTCTCTCTCTCTCTCTCATATAAAATCGCCGAAGCATGTTATTTATGGAGAAACAAGCAGGTATCCTTTGTATATATTAACGTTTGTCAAATGTGTAAAGTTTTGGTTACGCCTTGTATAGATAGACAATGATCGATACCCCAAAAAGGCCTATGAAATGCTTTTAAATTTGCAACGCCAAAATTATGAAACATGGGTATGTTAAGTTATATACTGTATAAGTTTGGTTTTGGGGAAGTTTGGGAATCTCAAGGGGTTGGTAACCTGAACATCTTCCTAGCATGTTTTCAAGGAAAGACTTATAGACTGTTTAAGCAGGACTAGCATGCGTCTTTGGAGTCGCATACATTTTATAACGTGTATGCTTCTTTCAAGCAATCCTTCTCAATAAGTCCACATTTATGTGAGATCAGTTACATCAAGAAGCGTAATGTATATTCGAGATTTAGAATTGGAATGTCTCCATTGAAATGTCATTTTTTGATGTATAGACCCTACCTGAACAGTGATGTGAATTGTCCATTTTGTCCCAATGTTCCAGAAACTGAACTCTATTTTTTGTTTGTTTGTCACCAGTGTGAAAACCTTAGACAAGAATTGTTGCCTAGAAAGTTTTATAGACAGCCCTCCATGTTTACATTTTCGTTGTTGCTTGCGAATACGAACAAACGCATATGGAAAGGCTGTCCCTCTTCATATTCAAAGCTTTAAGGTTAAGACATGAGAGTATGAATGTGATTTGATTTGATTATCGATTTTGAATATTCACTCCATTGTATGGGCAAATGGCCTGATCAATTAAAACATTCCGACTCCGACTCCGACCCCGACTCTTCTCTCTCTCTCTCTCTCTCTCTCCTCTCTCTCTCTCTCTCTCCTCTCTCTCTCTCTCTCTCTCGTGGAAAAATTAAAATTATTTCATTGTACAAGAAATCGGAGTGTACAAACAACTTGCTGATGGCTTTTCTTTTGTTTAGTTGTACGGTGGAGTGAATTACGAGAAACTGTTTTTACGTAAACTAAAACAACGCATGATTGACTGTTACAGACAAAATTTGGGTAGTAAAATACTTAACAGTGACAGCTATTCAACATGTCGTTCCTTCAAATCCTTATGGCAGCCTAAAAAAAAAAATCTGATATTACAATTTCTAAATTTTGCAAAGTGTTCGTGAGATTCCGACTTGGTATTAGTGACTTGAATGTCCGTCAAAGATCTACACAAAACTCCAAAAACTGTCCATTCTGTAATCAGATCGAGGACGAAATACACTTTGTGATTGTCTGTCCATCCTATAAAGATTTAAGAGATCAATACATTTTGCCTCATACTAGAAATGTTGATCAAGTATCATTGCTCCTTTTACTGCAAAATGAAAAGAGAACTGCAACTCGCTCTGTAGCTATGTTCATTTTTAAAGCACTAAAACGAAGAGAAGAACTGCTAACAGTTAAAACACACAAATGCCAGAGTAATTTCAGGAAGAACATAATTTTTTGTTGTGCAAATATTTTCTTTCATAATTTCCAGCATATGCGCCGAGCGCGTGTGTGTTTGACTTTCGTTGTTGACCTTATTGCAGATAGGTCGGTGACCTTTGCAATTAAACTATTTGAGTTTGAGTTCTCTCTCTCTCTCTCTCTCTCTCTCTCTCTTCTCTCTCTCTCTCCCTCTCTCTCTCTCTCTCTCTCTCTCTCTCTCTTATGCACTTCTTATTATGTTGTCCATTTTACAATAGCATAAGAGAAAAGTTCATTGATCAAAAGTTCTCTCATTATCCAAATGGTTTTCGTTTATCTCTCTTGTTGGCCTCAACAAACAGAAACAAGATGCGAAGCATATAAACGTACTCCCAGTTTTCCAAACCGCTTATAAATCGGCCAAGTGCTTTGTGAGATAAGAAATAAAGGCAAAATAACGGGTTTAACGGTTATTTAACCGATGTACACTTTTGAAACTGGTATTTTAGTCCTCACTGGGCTAAAGCCTGTGTACATACCAAATTTCATCCAAATCGGACAATATGTCAAGAATAACGGTTTTTAACGGTCAGATTTTGAAACACAACATGGAAGTGCCATTTGTGTGTGATGACCTTTCTATATACAAAATTGCATTAAAATCCACCAATATATAAAAAAATAACGGCAAAATAACGGTTTATCGGTTATATAACCGATATACACTTTTCAAACCGGTATTTTAGTCCTCACTGGGCTAAAGCCTGTGTACATACCAAATTTCATCCAAATCGGACAATATGTCAAGAATAACGGTTTTTAACGGCCAGATTTTGAAACACTACATGGAAGTGCCATTTGTGTGTGATAACCTTTCTATATAGCAAATTTCATTAAAAATCCACCTATATATAAGAAATAACGGCAGAATAACGGTTTTTAAACGGTTGTTTAATCCATTTTCAGCATTACATCACATACATATGGACAGAGGATCAGATTTGTCACAAGATCATCCAAACCGCTTATAAATTGGCCAAGTACTTTCTGAGATATTCCATAAAGAAGAAAAACCGTTACAGGCCGTTACAACCGTTAGTAACGGCTTTAACGGGGCAAACTAAAACATCAGGCATCATCCGTGACCCATAATGAACGGCCGAGTACTTTCTGAGATATTCCATAAGAAGAAAAACCGTTACAGGCCCGTTACAGCCGTTAGTAACGGTCATAACGGTAAACTAAAACATCGGGCATTATTCGTGACCCATAATGAACATACCTACAAATTTTCAGAAAGATCGGTCAAGTAGTTTCTGAGATATTCCATAAAGAAGAAAAAGCGTTACAGGCCGTTACAGCCGTTAGTAACGGCTGTAACGGTAAACTAAAACGTCGGGCATCATCCTTGACCCATAATGAACATACCTACAAATTTTCAGAAAGATCGACCCAGTGGTTTTGTCTGGAGCGAGTGGATCACATTTTGACCACGGACAGACACACACACACACACACACACACACACACACACACACACACACACACACACACACACACACACGCACACAGCATTTTTTCGTTCCCATTCTAAAGTCTCCCTGTTCTTTAAGAACTGGAAGTACAAAAAGGGTAAGAAAATTAGTACTTTATATTTATCAAGCGTTTAAAGTGCGGCGGATTGCTATAACATGAAGTGTATTTATGTATGTGTATGTAATGATGTTTATATGTATTTGTTTTTGTTCCCCTCTTCCAAAGAGGGCCGTTACTAACGGCTGTAACAGCCTGTAACGGTTTTTCTTCTTTATGGAATATCTCAAAAAGTACTTGGCCGATCATTCTGAAAATTTGTAGGTATGTTCATTATGGGTCACGGATGATGCCTGATGTTTTAGTTTACCGTTACAGACGTTACCAACGGCTGTAACGGACTGTAACGTCTTTTCTTCTTTATGGAATATCCCAGAAAGTACTCGGCCGATCTTTGTGAAAATTAGCAGGTATGTTCATTATGGGTCATTGATGATGTCCGATGTTTTAGTTTACCCCGTTATAGCGTTACTAACGGCTGTAACAGCATGTAACGGTTTTTCTTCTTTATAGAATATCTCAAAAAGTACTTGGCCGATCTTTCTGAAAATGTGTAGGTATGTTCATTATGGGTCACGGATGATGCACGATGTTTTAGTTTACCGTTACACACACAAGCAGACTGACACACACACGCACGCACGCACGCACGCACGCACGCACGCACGCACACATGCACGCACGCACGCACGCACGCACGCACGCACGCACGCACACACGCACGCACACACCACACACACACACACACACACACACACACACACACACACACACACACACACAAATATCAAATCGGACACTGACTTTCCCAAAAGGGCTAAAAACATATAATCTCAAATGACTCTAAGAACATATACTTCCTCGATTTTAGAATCCTCAGATATCAAACTAACATCTGTTGCAAAAAGATCTACTGTGTCTCCTATCCCTCCTTGGAAACTAGTACGAGCACAGTTTGATATTGAGCATACAGATTTAACAAAGGCTGAAAATTCTAATTTGTTATTATCCAATATGAAAATGCATTTGCATGATCACTACTCCAACCATTTTAAGATATACACTGATGGATCATTAATCAATGAACATGCAGGTGCAGCATACATTATCCCAGGCCTTAACAAAGAAAAGTCATATTATCTGGGAAAAAAACAAATCTATTTTCACTGCCGAGTTAACAGCTATAACTATGGCCTTAAAGTTTGTTGTTGATTACCCGCAAAATTTATTTAAAGTTGTTTTATGTGTAGATTCTAAGTCAGTTCTTACTGCAATGAAGAATTTTAAATTAAAAGTTCGACCTGAGATGATTACTGAAATAAATAATTTAGTCCATTTCCTCTCAGCTAGAGACACTGAAGTAACATTTCTTTGGGTGCCTTCCCACTGTGGGTTATATTATAATGAAAAGGTTGATGTTCTAGCAAAGAGAGGAGCAAAACGATCTTCAGAGTCACATTTTTTTAACTTCTCTATGTCAGTGCAAGAGTGCTATACTTTGGCGGAAAAAGTACAATTTTCTTATTTTAATTTGACAGAAAGAGAAACTGGATGCTTTGGTTTACACGATGAAATGAAAAATATTCATGAAAAGTTAAGTAATGTTGATCAAAACATTTATCGTAGACGACAGATAAGTTCCTTGATCTGTAGATGGAAACTGGATTGTTTTAAAACAAAGTATGTCAAAAATATACATTGCATATGTGGTCATAGCATATCAGCCGATCACATTCGTTTGTGTAACTTAATGAAAAAATTCATTCCAAATACGTCTGTACAGCCTATTCAAAATGTTTTCCTGTCAGCAAGTGAAACATATCTTTTCTTTTTACACTTAGCTAAAAGTCCAATTGGCAAATACTTATAATAGATAGCAGTCAGTAGTGAGATGAGACAGAAGAGTTATATATTGTTTTTTTTTTTCTTTTCTTTATCTTTGATGAAGTGGATTTTCTATTTTTGTGTTATAGTTGTAGATAAGTTAATTTTTTTTTGTTGATTCGTTGTGTTAACCTTCCCCCCCCCCCCCCCCCCCCCCCCACCCCGCCCCGATTTTTTTTTTCGTCTAATGTCACGTAATGTGGAAAGACGTAAAGCAAAACAACACAACAACAAACAACCAACAACAACACAACAACACACACACACACACACACACACACACACACACACACACACACACACACACACACACACACACACAAACGCGCGCGCGCGCGTTTTCAATGCTTTCTTTTTATTTTTTTAAAAAAAAGGAGTCAGAGGAGAGAGAAAGACAAATCTTATACGGAAGAGAATTGTAAATCTCTGTAGCACATAACGAAGAAACGCCTTGCCTTAAGGCTGTGTCAGACCAGTTGACATAGGCTACAACACCAAGGCTACATCAAAATGTTGTTATGCTCTGCATAGTCATGCAGGAATTGTCTTTAGTTGTGACAAGCTCCTAGCATAACATGATCAGTCTCCAAAATCCCCCGAAGTCGGAGTGTGGCTGTCCACGTGGCGGGGTAATCAAAAACGGTCACACACGTCATGTTCTCATCCCTAGCTGATGCAGTTAGTTGTACCATAGTGTTCAAGTACTCCGGATGATCCCTGGAGTCTTTAAGCCAGGGTACGACGACGACGACAACAACAACAACAACAACAACAACAGCAACAACAACAAGAAGATAACGAAGAAGACCAACGACTTTGCTCAATACTAACTTGATATGCATGTTGTCAGAAAAAGACCGAAGACATTGAGAGAGGATATAGCCAGACTGAAGATCAACCGTCAAAAGATGAACAGTCCAAGAAAACTAAAAACTCAATGGCAATATGTAATCTGTTATAGCTTGAATAGGGGTCAGTGGCGAGAGAGAGAGAAAGAAAGAGAAAGAGAGAGAGAGAGAGAGAGAGAGAGAAAGAGAGAGAGAGTGCGCGTGCCTCTGTGTGTGTGTGTGTGTGTGTGTGTGTGTGTGTGTGTGTGCGTGCATGCGTGCGTGCGTGAGTGTGTGTGTGTGGTGTGTTGTGTGTGTTGTGTGTGTGTGTGTGTGTGTGTGGTGTGGTGTGTGTGTGTGCGCGCGAGTGTGTGTGTGTGTGTGTGTGTGTGTGTGTGTGTGTGTGTGTGTGTGTGTGTGTGTGTGTGTGTGTGTGCGCGCTCGTGCGTGCGCGCGTGCGTGCGTGCGTGAAGTGTGTGGTGTGTGTGTGTGTGTGTGTGTGTGTGTGTGTGTGTGTGTGTGTGTGTGTGTGTGTGTGTTGTGTGTGTGTGTGGTGTGCGTGCGTGCGTGCGTGTTTGTGTGTGTGTATGATTACACCTGACTGCCCTGAGCACTGACTTGGAGCTGAGCTCTGAACACACCGGAGTTCTGTTGAAATGTTCGAATGTTCACGAGAGAGAGAGAGAGAGAGAGAGAGAGAGAGAGAGAGAGAGAGAGAGGGGGGGAGAGAGGACATGAATAAAAAAAGAAAACCAGAGAAAAAAAAAAACAGACTGGGAAAACATGAGCCAGAATGAGAATGGAGAGAGAGAGAGAGAGAGAGAGAGAGAGAGAGAGAGAGAGAGAGAGAGAGAGAGAGAGAGAGAGAGAGAGAGAGAGAGAGAGAGAGTCGCTTATAGCCCAGACGTAGACGACCGACACGGCCATTTCATGACGGTCACTGTGCAGCCAAACAAAAAAAGTGCATTGCAATTGTCCACTTTGGAAGAACACAGGGAGCATACTGAACTTTTTAGCTGCTGTAACGATTAGGTAGTGACATTTGGAACTCGCTCCGTGAATATCCATATAGCTCTGTTGACTGGCATAGCAGAGCATCATGAGAGACGAGCCAGGTTCCAAGAGTCCGCGGTTTCTCGAGCAGAATGAAAACTAGGATGCCAGTAGCCTACTAGTGTCTAGTTTTATAGAAACTGGTCTTGGATCAGGAAAATAACTTT
>CM031621.1:3753043-3758043 GCA_018398815.1 Conus ventricosus
TTGATTCAGATAATATTAATCCTCTTTTGCTTTTCTTCTTCTTTAGGTATTCTAACAGTACAAAACAGTTATAAATCTGTTGTGTTAGTTTCAAAACTTTTTTTATATATATATATATATATGTATAACTCTTGTATCAGTATGCCAGTGCTTAGAAACCTTTTTTTCTTCCAAGAAGTGTTGAAGAAGATTTTTTTTTCTTTTTTTGTGCGTGTAAAGTATTCCTCTACAAAATTTCTGGACCTGTCATGGAATTTTCTGTCTCTACACGTTGTCTCCTAAACATAATTGACCATCGGGCATCGCAACAAGCCTTTTTTATATAGAGATATATATCCAGCTTGAAAACTAAAACCTAGCTTTTCGTTATCTGTATGCA
Source organism: Conus ventricosus (assembly GCA_018398815.1). Taxonomy (NCBI): domain Eukaryota; kingdom Metazoa; phylum Mollusca; class Gastropoda; order Neogastropoda; family Conidae; genus Conus; species Conus ventricosus. Next base: position 3,753,423 of record CM031621.1, read on the forward strand.
CGAAATCAGCCGACACAGCTTTCTAAGTAAACACTCAAGCCAGCACTGAATAGAGTTAAGTTTTGTCGACAGGAGTCTGAACAGAGTGCCTTTTTATGGACTGGAACCAGCGGAATTCCCCTGCCTACCTATGATGGAGGCGCCAGCGCCGCGGAATACAGATCTCTCGAGACGCGATTCGGGTGGAGCTAACAAAACGAACTCCAGACGCTTGGTGAAACAGGCAGCACTTGAGCCAGGCTTGAACGACCGTGTTGTGTGACTGACGCACCACGGCGGGTGGGAGTGCGACTGACGATAGTTCTCTGACTCCTGAACGAGTTGTTTAGTTCGCGACGTAGTTGGTTCGTGCAACGCGTTCTTCGACAAGTTGTGACTTAAGGAACGGGATAATGGCGCGCAACAACAAATGGGGTAACTTTTGCTCCCATAAGAAAATCTAACACAGAGTAACTTTTATTCAAGACTGGCACAGCCTTATAAACTTGAATAAAGTCAGACAAATACATAGACGAACAATGTAATAGTGGGGGAAAAACAAGCGCAGACCAACCAACTGGCTGTGCCAGTCTTGAATAAAAGTTACTCTGTGTTAGGTTTTCTTATGGGAGCAAATGTTACCCCACTTGTTTACTGTTTATTGTTTACTGTTCCCTGCCTCATTTCATTTCCAATTTCGTTTCCATTAAATTGAGGTTATTTGTATTTGTTTCTGTCCGTCTGTGTGTTTGTCTTTTGATCCCTTGCATCCTTGGGTGGATCCTCAAGCGTAGGCTCAAAGATTGTCCCCTACATTTTATACAATACACAAAGAAAAAAGTTAAGCACCCCCTTATATTTTCAACTGTCAGAATTGACAACAACAATGTATGACCCCAAAATTTTCAATTTTGTCAAGAATGGTGTGTCATTGAAAGGATAAAACAAGTCAGGCGTGTATGTGAAGCATAGTCATGGTGTGGCATGCACGTGCATTACGGTTTTTGAAATTTTTAAAATTGAGGTTTGGTGAGTCATCCAGTTTAGCAATCACAGTTGGTTTTAAGAAAAGATATTCTTTGCAAAGAAATATGGTGCGAAGGAGGATAGCAGAGGCCAAACGATGGCAAATTATTGGCATGCATTCCACTGGAATGTCCTTCAAAGCAATCGGGCGTCAATTGGGCTTCCACTACACTGTCATCAGCCGGCTGGTGAGGAAAACAACACCATGTGCAGGACCGCCCACGATCTGGCCGACCACATGCAACGTCACAGCGCGAAGACAGGGCTCTACTTCGCATGATACGCCATGAGCTATTCGCCACAAGCACCAGCTTGAAACGAAAGTGGATGCTTAACAATCAACTTTCCACAAGAACAGTGCAGAACCGCTTAAAAGCCCACGGATATAAGGCGAGGAGGGTTATCAAGCGCCCTCTGTTGACTGACCACCACAAAAGACGGCGTTTGGACTGGTGTCTCGCTCGGCGGGGGTGGAACCTGAGGAACTGGAGAAAGATACACTGGTCGGACGAAACCGATTCGTGCTGCACGTCACGATGGAAGATCAAGGGTTTGGAGATGCCCAAATACAGCCTATGCGCCCAGGAACATACAGGCAACTGTTCCTCACGGTGGCGGTTCCATAATGGTCTGGGGGTGCCTCTCACACGACTGCAAGCTGGATTTGATTGCCATTCGAGGAACCCTCACAGGCGGACGGTACATCCGAGATGTCCTTGAGCCGGTCGTTGTGCCCCATTTTGACAACCACCCACTTGCCACCAGACCAGTGTACATGGATGACAACGCCAGGCCTCATCGTGCTCAAGCAGTAACAGGCTTTCTCCAGCAAGAAGCAGTGCAGACCCTGCCATGGCCTGCCATGAGCCCAGACCTCAATCCACTGGAGCACATCTGGACGTACGACATGACTGGCCGTCGTTTGCAGACCTTGGACCCTCCTCCACAAAATCTGCATCAATAGAAGCTGCACTGCATCAGGAGTGGCAGCAACTGACGATGCAACAGATCCGGCGACTGACTGGAGGGATGCGACGCAGGGTTGAGGCGGTCATCCAGGCTCAGGGCGGATTCACGCGCTACTGAACATTTTCATTTTTCTTTGGTTTATGGAGATTCATGGCAATGTTTTCAAATGAAATTGCCACTTTGAGTAAGCACTATGATTTTGTAATGACCATACTTTTCATGGGTATTTTTTCATGTGAAAATGTCATTGATCTTTCTTTAGCAATACCACATTCTGTTTATGATTTTGTATATCATTTGTTGTGTTTTCATGTTGTCAATATCTTTATTTAATAAAAACAAAAGAAAAAATGTTCCACATTACACGTTTAGTACAAAAAAGAATTTCAGTTTCTCCAAACTAAAAAACATTGGGGGTGCTTAACTTTTTTCTTTTGTGTATATTTGCATAATGTCTTTAGTTTTTCAGCAACTTTTTTCCTCCCCACACTTTCGTTTGGTTTAATTTACTACCCTTCACTGGCTGCTTTGGGGGTGCTATTGGATTCTTTTTTGCACCCTTGGTGGTGAGAACACCACGGTATTATGGACTGTGGTGTGTCTCTATTTGACGCCAGGAGCGCAGACACAACCAGCCGTGTCTCCCTGATGAGTTCCAATCCAGCGGACGAAAGGCCTCGGAGCAGGCAATACAAATATATCTGCCTTCAAAGGGGATTGCGATGGTAGCTAGTGAAGAGTTTTCATATCTGTAATATATTTTCTTAATTTCATGTTCCCAGTTTCTCCATCTTCAAACTCCCAAATCTTTGCTAAGTCATTACTATGAAGACAGTTCAGTTGTTGGTCTGCGCTTGTTTTTCCCCTCACTATTAGATTGTTCGTCTTTGTATTTGTCTGACTTTATTCAAGTTTAAAAGGCTGTGCCAGTCTTGAATGAAAGTTACTCTGTGTTAGGTCTTGTTATGGAAGCAAAAGTTACCTCACTTGTTTACCAGCCATGAAAAAGTTTCCCATACTACCTCAGTCAAATTTTTACCTGATTGTGCCGTTACTCGCTGCCGTCTCTGTGCGCACCTGGGACATGAATTAGGGACGAGCGGTTACGGCGCTAGGCTGTTAATGAAGATGGTCCAGGTTCAAACCCCAACACTGCACGTTAGATCCTAAAACTGTCCCATTTCTCTGATCGACATAGAAAATAATATGCAGGCGCACAGGTTGGCAAAGTGTTAGAGTGCAGAGGTAGGAATTTTTTTTCCATCTGCCATAATCACTGAACGACTACTGACATTCAACCTGAACATAGCTACTCCATACACATCCTATGCGCAGACCGTCGCTGTTTCTACGAACACAGAGGGTCCTCTGTCTTCTTTGAAATATCCCGTCATCCATACCTACATTTAACAGACAGTGGGAAACGAAAATTCCCAGCATGCGTCAGTATACACGGAGAGGAGCAAGCCGCGTTATATTGAAATTTTCCGCCATTGCTCACTAGAAGGTGGCCACACGCCACAATTGGGATTTTGCGCTAAAACTCATTCATTCATTCATCATCCACTGTATACTTATATACTGGCATTGGATGACATTTCTGGAAGCTGGACAGCAAAAGAACTCTATCTGGCATCAACTTCTCTCTGTTGAAACTTGATAACCGATGCACGTTTGGAATCCATCCACCCCAGTCCTAATTATATGACTTCCTCGCCTGCTTAATCATTCCTTAAGCTCTCAAGCTCACCTGCACGAAATCGTGACAAACAGAACTTCGGTTGAGAAAGGTATTCCGTCGTTGGACAGTTTCTGTACTGGCTATCACCTACACTCCATCGACTATAATCATGTTGTTAACATTCATTACTTGAGTCGCACGCTCATGTGATGGACCTTAGTCAGTAGATGTTAGGTCCAGCTAAAATAGTGCCGCACGACAACAGGAAATAGCGACGTTCTTCCTAGTCAGCAGCGAGTTTTCGTTGGCTTAGCAGAAGTTCAGATGATATTTGAAAACATGTTGTAACCCCCTCCCCCCCCCCCCCCCACTTTTACTGGATCCCAAATCCGCCCCTGACATCCATCAACACAGTCAGACCCAACAGAGATGACTTCCTATTTTTGACAAAGATGTGTAGCCATCGAAACTTGTGACCCCACAGTTCTACCATCGTCAAGTGTTCAGCTCCTTTTGCTCAGTGGATTTCATTCCAGCAACTGTTCCTCTTTTAATGTGAACGATACACAGACAGACAGAAAGACGGACGGATAGGTAGATGGATGGATAGATAGAGAGATACATAAATGGGTAGTCAGGTAGAGAGATAGATAGATAGATAGATAGATAGATAGATAGATAGATAGATAGATAGATAGATAGATAGATAGATAGTAGTAGATAGATTGATAGATGTAGATAACGATTGATAGGTAATGATAGATAGAAATGATAGATAGATAGATAGATAGATAGATAGATAGATAGATAGACTCATTGCTAGGCAATTTTGTGTGTGTGTGTGTGTGTGTGTGTGTGTGTGTGTGTGTGTGTGTGTGTGTGTATGGATAGATAGATAGTAGATAGATAAATAATAGATAGATAGATAGATAGATAGATAGATAGATAAGATAGATAGATAGGTAA
>CM031621.1:3763043-3772100 GCA_018398815.1 Conus ventricosus
TTCATCCCTTGTAGACCTACTGTCTGGCGGGAGGGAGGGAGAGAGAGAGAGAGAGAGAGAGAGAGAGAGAGAGAGAGAGAGAGAGAGAGAGAAGAGAGAGACAGACAGACAGTACAGACAGACAGAGACAGAGAGGGGGAGAGAGAGAGAGATAGGCAGAGAGAGAGAGAGAGAGAGAGAGAGAGAGAGGAGAGAGAGAGGGGAGAGAGAGGCAGACAGACAGACAAACAGACAGACAGACAAAGAGGGAGAGAGGGAAGGGAGCGAGGCTACGTTTTTCTTTTCCCAATAAAAATAATTGGAAATGAAATGTGGCAGGGAACAATAAACAGTAAACAAGTGGGGTAACTTTTGGTCCCATAAGAAAACCTAACACAGAGTAACTTTTATTCAAGACTGGGCATAGCTTTTTAAACTTGAATAAAGTCAGACAAATACATAGACGAACAATCTAATAGTGGGGGAAAAAACAAGCGCAGGCTAACAACTGAACTGTCTTTATAGTAATGACCTGGCAAAGATTTGGACTTAAGGAGGTGGGGGGGGGGGGGGGGGGGTGAAGATGGAGAAACTGGGAACTTAATTTCATGTTCCCGTTTCTCCATCTCCCCCACCCCCTCCTTAAGTCCAAATCTTTGCCAAGTCATTACTATGAATGAAGACAGTTGAGTTGTTGGCCTGCGCTTGTTTTTCCCCCCACTATTAGATTGTTCGTCTATGTATTTGTCTGACTTTATTCAAGTTTAAAAGGCTGTGCCAGTCTTGAATAATCAGGTTACTCTGTGTTAGGTTTCCTTATGGGACCAAAAGTTACCCCACTTGTTTACTAATAAAAATAGTTCCTTCGCCACAGAGTAATGTTGCTGCGCTCTAAGATCGTCTTCTGCACTGCTTTTGCATGTATATTCACTGCTAGACTGTACCGCAATGGTACACACACGACTTGATACTTTACTTTATTTTACCCAGTCTTTTTGAAACTGTCCAAAACAACGACGACAACAACAACGACGACGACGACGACAACAACGACGACCACAACGACAACAACAACGACGACGACAACAACAACAACGAAAACAACAACAACGACGACGACGACGACAACAGCAACAACAACGACAACAACAACAACGACAACAACAACAACGACGACGACGACAACACCACCAAAGCTAAATAGTTATCATCCAATGGAGTCACCGTCTGCTCTAGTTCAGGTGAAGGATTCCTTCCAGGGATGGACGAGGGGAAGGAAAAGAGGAGTGGGGGGGGGTTCATCACCACCACCACCCCCTCCCACCTGGCTGGCAACCTGTATTTTGATAGACAACTTCCCCTCTACCCCACATGGAGGAACAGGGGGGGGGAGCTCGGTCGCCCACGAGTGAGGAGCGGGTGAGGACGGGGGGGGGGGAGGGGGAGGAGAACCCCAATCCCATTTGTGCACCCCCCCCCCCCCCCTTCATAGAAGGAGCTGTCCTGTGTTCATGTTTATGTTGACAGCCAAGGTCGGTTGACAGACAAGGAAGATGGGAAACCATGAATTTCAGGAATATGTGGAGTGGGTGTACTCTCTCTCTCTCTCTTCACAACGCACTATATATCATTATTTATAGTAATATAGTATTATCATGATTGAGAGAGGAGAGAGAGAGAATTGAAGTAAAAAGGCAAACAAGGCAAAATGAGACACATGAAATTAGGGGGACGATATCATCAATGTTAAACCCTTCACTAACAGCATATGAGAACCATGTAATCCATCTTGAAGACAGATCCCCATATTGAACCGCTGCAAGGCTTGTCCGTGGATCGGACTATCAGGGAGGTACGGCTGATTGTGTCTGTGCTCCCTTGGCATCAAATGGAGATACACCACGGGATGATAATTCTGGGTGTTCTCACCACAAGGGTCAACAATAGAATTCCAAAGCACCCCGAAACAACCAGCAAAGGGTAGAAAGATAAAACGAAAGAAAGTTGGTAAGGAATCGTTGCTAAAAAAATAAAATCATATCATAAACAGATGAAATGTAGGGGAAAATGTTTGAGCCTGTGCTTGAGCATCATTCAAGGATGCAGGGAGATCAATGAAGATGTCTAACAGATCGTGAGAGGTCCAGCTCTTCTGTTTAATAACCCAAACTTGTCAGCAGCTAAGAATTGTGCAGAACAGCCTTTACTTGGATCCCTAAGAGAAGAATTACCACTGATTGAGCAAACAATATCATGCTGAAAAATTAGTAGTGGGGGAAAAAACAAGTGCTGGCTAACAATTCTTATATCTGTATGAATAGTGGTAATGGAAACACTCATCCATTGACTCTCCTACTTTCTTTTTTTTTACGTTGTCTACGCATCTTTCTCCAAATTTTTGACCTGAGACCCGTCTCAGAAGAGAGAGAGAGAGAGAAGAGACGAGAGAGAGAGAGAGAGCAAGAGGGACAGAACAGAGACAGAGAGACAAGAGAGATGAAAACTTCTCCCATACTGAGGTAAGGCCCCAACCAGCCTCCCATTTCCCTCTCGCTCTTCCCCACCCCTCCCTTCTTTTCCCCCAATCCCCTTGGACGTTTTACTTTCTCAGTTAATATTTCGAAGTAATAAAGTTCAGATGGTTTGAATAGAGTATTTGCAAGTGAGGAGACCAGGTGGAAAACAGGTTTAATTTGTGTTCGAACCGTTCGGTTTGTGACAAATAGTTAAAAAATCACGTCCTTTCGGACCATTAGTTTCTTCAGACAACCTTTACATAAACTAAGCCATGCGCCACACACGACTAAATGAAAGCGAGATTTAGGGCGTAAAGTTGTGCATTGCATGAAGACTAAGAGGTCGAAAGATTGTTTTGTGGACTCTTTTCAGAGTTTTTAGCGGTTTTACGTTTTAGATTGATAGAGTAGTCAAGGGGAAGAGAAAAAATTTTTATGTTAACTCACCATCATATGTTTCCCCCAAAACAGACACAAAAATCAGAAGGCCGAAATTTAGAAAGGAGAGAAAGGTGATTACTTGTCTCTTGAAAGGCCACAACATTTTGGAACGTTTCCTTCCGTTTTTTAATTTAGACGTCCCAAATTTTTTGTTTGAGGAAGAAGAAGAGAAGTTTGTTTCTGTTGTTTGGGTTTATTTTTGTTGGATAAGGTGTGGAAAGAAAGAGAGAGATAGGAACAAAATGAGGAGACTGAGGTAGACAGAGAGAGAGAAGAGAATTAAGCAGTTGTCCCGGGTTGGTGACTTGACAACCAACCACCAAAACAACATTTTAAATACATCGGAAGACATTCCCCAAATCCTCTACCTCGCTTTTATGAAATTTGAAAACAAGTCCTCCCCCCTCCCTTTACTTTTTTAACTTACTTGCACGAACATAAAACGTAGATAAAAACTAAGGAAATAAGAATAACATAACCTGGCACACTGGTGGCTACAGATTATGCAGTAAGCGTGGACACAGTAAAAAAAAAAAGTCCACCTGTCTCTCTGAAAATTTGTGACACAACCAACCCCCACATGACTGTGAAATTGTTTAATAATATTTTCGTACATCTCTGGGCTTACGTCTGGACAGTATAAACATCTTGATTGACCTACCACAACCTTCTAATTTAAGTGCTGAACGTCTATTGAGTGTATGAACTTCAGCATTGTTGAAGCCTTGTTTTATCAAAACTAAGTCGGTAGACTTCCATCATTTAAAAAAAAAAAAAAATCAAAAGAACAACCAACATTTTATTGCTAAAAGGAGCAACATATCATTTCTTGCAGGGCAATCCCTTCATTCTAAGACTGACTTTTCTCTTCAGGAACAGTGGATCTACCTCCATGACAAACGGTTACATGCCTCATTAAATCCCCATGTTGTGCCTCACTGATAACTTATATTCTTTTCTAACAGAGCAAATAGTTGCATATACCAATTTTTCAAAAAAAATTGATACTTTCTATCAATCACATTGTGGACTAAAGCCAAGCCATGACATATCTACATGTTTGTTCAGCAAAAAAAAAAAAAAATACACAAAAGGGTTATCAAAGCAACTGATGTGGATCGAAAGTGGAGCGCAAGCTTTTCACAGGTCCCAAAGAGCCAATGGCAATATATATAAATATCTGTACAACCAATTGGCATACATGTAATATCTGTACAACCAATTGGCATACATGAATATCTGTACAACCAATTGGCATACATGTAATATTTATACGACCAAAGAGGATTTTGTTTTCTAAAGTTTACCGATCAATTGTGAAGTTTAGAAACCGATCAACTGTGCTGGCACTTTCAATACCTGTGCATCATTAGGATCCTCATTTTTAAAAATCTGTACATCAAATCTGAAATCAGCGCATAGTAAACCCCCAGTTGTGCATTGTCGGGAACACAGGAAATGATGGAGAGGAACAGTGTGACAGACAGGTCAGAGACAGACTGAGTGAGGCCTTTTGATTTTGAGAAATACAGACACACAACTGTAAAGGAAAAGAACCGATTTACTTGAAAGTCTTTATTCTCAATGAAATTTTCACCTCTTGTTTTCAAAAGCAACACACATTCCACACATACTGAGCTCTAACAGACAGGGATGGTGGCTAACGTATCAAGCAATTAGCTGTAATTACTTGTGCTCTTTTCAAAGCCGTGTCACAGTGTGTGTGTCTGCATGATTGCAAGTAGCTGTCAACATGTGTTTGACAGATCTTCATACATCATGAGAACATTAAGGAGTTTACAACTACAGTAAAGGCAAAAACGGCGATCCTTTATACAAATAACCTCATATTCTTAGGCAAAAAAAAGAAGAAAGAACTGTTTATTCACAGAAGAAAAAAATCATCCTTTTAAATCGCCTTGAGAACCATCCACATTTGTTCAACGTATCCCAATGAAAACTAGACACAACGTTTATCACAACACACCTCTCCTACCCACAGAAATCACTATTCAATAGAAACCACTCTCGCACACAAAGATGCTACTGCATGCAGGGAATACAAATCTCACAGATGCTCATCCTCACACTTTGTACACAAAATCTGCACACCCCCACCTAGTCACATGCTACTGTCAGTTACACACACACACATACGCACACACACACACACACACACACACACACACACACACACACACACACACACAGAGCTCCTCTCTCATCAGTGGTACTTCCCGTGCCACTTGAAGTCATAGGGCTGAGCCACTTGTGGCAGCCCAGCATGTTTTGCCTGGCACTATACTGGAAGGTGAACGGGTTCACGTTCCTCGCCTCCGCCCCGGCCTTCTCCTCCTCCTCCTCGGCCATCATCTTGCGGGTCACGACCCGCGCCTTGAACGGCAGGATTCTCGCCACCTGGGTCAGGATCTTCTCCACCTCCTCAAACTCGCAGTGCCCTCCCATCTCCACGATGATCCTTCCTGAGCGCAGGGGAAACACGTAGTGGTCGATGCTGCCTTTCCTCCGCCCATGCGGTGACCTTGGCCTTTCTTGGTGATGGGTTTCCAGGGCTGGTCCACGCGCCAGATGGCGAACATCTGGAGTGTCCATCTTCTGTTGATGGTCAGGCGAATCATTTCCAGGTGACCCCAACGCAGGGAGCCCCCACCTGTTGCTGGCAACAAATTGTTCAATTTCGTAAGACAGGGGTGTGCGTCATGTGATGATGATGCACATTATCTACAGTGCCATTTATGGTATTACATAATGGTATGAACTTAAGTATAGCCAATGAAACACAAAAAAATGCTGCCAGTTATTTGTTTCTGTGTCAATGCCAGACATAAACATTTCTCTTCTGAACAGCTAATAAACATGTCATACACACACACACAAAAAAACATTCTGAATGTAATGTGCTGCACTGCTCACTCTGTGTGTGTGTGTGTGTGTCGTTGTGTGTGTGTGTGTGTGTGTGTGTGTGTGTGTGTGTGTGTGTGTGCGTGTGTGCGCGCGCGCATCTATGTGTGTGTCTATGAGTGTGCATGTGTGTGTTTGTTTGAGCGAGCGACGTGCATGCGTGCGTGTATGTGTGTACATGCGTGGTGTGTGTGTGTGTGTGTGCAAGCGCATGTGTGTATGTGTGCGTGGTGTGCATGCATGCGGGTGTGTGTGAGCATCAGTGTGTGCTCAAACCATTCTTTCAGGTATCTCCACGCGCACTGTGCACAAGAGCACCACAGTGGTCTCCCTCCCTCTCTGCCGCTTTCTCACCTGGATGCCGAACTTTCCATACTGCAGCTTGTTGTGGATGAGCTCAGGCCCCCTCATCAGAAACAGATCCTTCATCATCTTGGGCGGCCTGACCTGCCCCGGCAGCTGTGGCACTTTGTCAAAGAACCTCAGTTTGCGCCTCTCTGGGAACTCCACGCCTGAAACCAAACACCCATGGACATTACACCTGAAGCTGCTTCTGAGCCTCAGTGTAAGCTGCCAGTCTTCCTGTTCCCACGTTGCCGTGTCAACCTCGAAGCGCTGTCAGTGGCACTGTTCCCTTGCCCTTTGCCCACCTCCTCTACACTAGCCATCCCCTTGCAGCCGCAGCGCCAGAAGTCCACAGGAAGCAAGCAATGTCAGGCTGCCAGGGGGCAGCCAGAGAAGATGCTGCAGGTCACCTTGGAGCGCTCCGTGGGGCCTGTTCCGAGTCAACACTCTCAGGACACCTGCTGAGCAGGGTTTTCCCACTGCCTGTTGTTTTCTTAAGCAACCACCTGACCTTTAGGACAGGAATTTTGAGAAGTATCATGGAGTGACTCAATCGTTTCATCGACTTTTTACGCCAAGTATCCAAGGCTGCCGTTTTGCCTTTTTCAATCTGATGCACTGCCTGACTCATGCATTCTTGCTTTTTCAACAACGGTCTTCCGTGAGATGAACTGAATACAGGTCTAATGGTGTTTGGCTGTCAAGAAATAAATCTTCCGATTTTACACTGACTGGGAAAACTAGACTGTACATACTCTGTAGGCTGGCTAAGCAAACTTGGATCTGCCACGATCATGCGCACAGCAAATTTTCAAAGAACTGAATTATGTGACTTTTAACTTTCAAAGGGTCTACTGACACCTGAAAAAAAAAAATTTCTAAGAATTTTTGTGTGTGTCATGATGTGCAAAATGCCCACAATGGGAGCACTCTATACCACCTACTGAAGACACAAATGTTGGTCATGGAGCATTTCAGCAAGCATGAGTAAACACCCCTTTCGCTTCCAGATGGCGCCACCACAGTCATTCAACGACCCTGTTCAAGGACAAGCAGATACTAAGCCACTGTGACTTCAGCACAAACTCACCATGGACATGGAGCGGAAATAAGATATGAGGTCACCATGACAGAACTGTATGAATGGGCAGTACCTTAAATATTATATATGCTTCCTCACACTGACTCTGTCACTACTTTATTGCATGTATTAACCAGTGCCTGATGCCTATCACAAGTGCACTGCCGAGTCAGGCAATCCATTTTCATTCTGAACTGGTCTGACTGAGCATGTAACAATTTAAAGACCAACGCTATTTCTTAGTTTATGTGAGCATTTTGGTGCATATAATTTTGCCCAAGAATTATTAAATCAAATATCAAAATGAGATAGCATGAATGTGTACAAAGTTTGAGCTCATATCATATGATGCATAAAATTTCATCAAAAATCCATTCTAAAAACCATGTCATTGTAAAATACGAATATATAGAGATTTAGAAGTAACCAAAATCTGAGAGACTACAAGCGCACAAAAAAAACACAAACACTGAACAATAAAAATGTTCATTCAATCTCCAAATTCACCATTACCTTCATAATTTGGTGGTGGTTTCAGCTTCATTAAAGTTGCTCTTGTGTACTATGCAGCATTGTTCTGGAAAATAACTCAGTGTACTATGCAGCATTGTTCTGGAAAATAAACATCAGGAATATAAAAATGTTGTACAAATCTAGTATCCCTGTCTCATACCTAACAGTGATACACAGAAATATTAATAAATAATCAAATAAAAGAGTACAAACATACTTTCTGTAACGGCATCAACATTGTCATAAAATATGAGGAGTCTAAAACTGTAAAAGCTGTTATTAAACTATACACCATATAACCGAATAACACTGCATCATATTCATAAGAACACATCATTGATAAATTATGTATGCATGGATAAACACATGTCATGTATAGTTAAGAAGCATGCATGCACACACACACACACACACACACACACACACACACACACACACTAACAGTCACACAAGAAACACATAACATTTGTGGGCACATGTTAAAATGATGTTTATTGCTTTCCATTATCCACACTGGTTAACTAACTGCCTCCTGCTTCTATGATCTGGTACACAAGTTTTGTTTGATATAAACTGATACCAATCATAATAATTACAAGACAAAAAGGGTTTTCTTCAACTGATATCTAATAATTACAAGACAAAAAGGGTTTTCTTCAACTGATATCAATCACTATTTATAATTACATAGAGTTTTCTTCAACTGATATCAATCATTATAATTACAGGACAGTGAGGGTTTTTTCTTTCCCTTTTTTTTCTTTATAACTGTCACGGAACGCTAAGCCGGACGTAAAAAAACAAAACCCTCCACAACTAACCCATTAAACATATAACACGTCACACAAGAACTGACAATAAAACAATTTTATTCCCGACACAACAATCAATGACCGGAATCTTCTATATACTCGTCTCAGACCCCAGCCTGAAACACACGGTTCCTACGGCCAAGGCCGCCACAACCAGTTATTTAACCCCTTTTCCAGTCACGGTGTGCAGTGTTTCTCAGATCCGCGATTAACATAACATAATACAAATCATTTTTTTTTTCCAAAACCAATTCCGAACAACCAAACTATACTAACTTCACTTAACATGTTCATTTTAGCATATAATTCCTGGCACTTCACCCCTTCCATGACTTTTTTAATCAACATCCATCCTTCATGTATCCATCCAAAACCATGTTCAGTGTTTCAATGTCAACACACCCAAAAAAAAAAAAAAACAAAAAAGAAACAAAAAAAAAAACAAAAA
>CM031621.1:3772200-3791146 GCA_018398815.1 Conus ventricosus
TTCGTTTAGTAAGAAAGTCTCAGATTCGGGCGGCCCTTTATGCCTTGTTCTCAAGGTGACCTTGGTTTCGATTTCCCTTCCATGTCCGCGCCCTTGGTGAGGTCAAGCCAAAAGTCATTGATATCGGAAAGTTCATGGAGAAATCTCTGGCTGGAGGTAGTGGTGCCCTCTGGCAGAGCGTACCACTCAGACTAGCACTGCAGCGATGCTGTTACATGGTGCTACGATGCATTCTTGATGTCCTGTATGCTTCTCCCGTGTCTGATGTCATCCCGAGACTTGCAGTGTCACATGACAGTGTTGCTGCGGGTACACAGCATCATCAGCCTCTCGTGCTGAAGTTGACTGGCAGCGTGGCCGATACAGCAATGTAGGGCAGTCTCTAAAATCTGGGGCACCCACCCACAGCAGACTACAACGACAGAATGAAAGCCTGAAGCAATGCTGGCATGTTCAAAGAATTTAATCATGTCATCCTTCTCTACGAGACTGCAAGAAACGCATGTGCCTCCTCCTCTTCCAGCCCTGATGTGGCCCTTTGCGGTCGGCTGGGCTATAAGCAACATTATCTTATCTTATCTCCTCCTCTTCAATCTGCAGTCTTGACATTACTCTAGATCAAAGTCTTTCTAGTCTACATGTCAAGATCTGTCGAGCTACCTATCTGGAGCTTTGCAAGATGAATCCTGTTTGTCACTATTTTTCAACTTATGTTACAAATCTTAAATATTCAACGCCTGCCTACCTTGCGCCGAAGAGTGAAGAGATTTAAGCTAAGTAACAAATTCGTTCTTTTCGTTGTCCTTTTTTGTTTGTGTCTTCCCTTAAGAAGACCTAAGAGGTCGAAACGCGTCGTGTTTTGTCTGTGACTCGTTTGTCCACGTTCTCTGGGGGTTCGCTAACATTATTTAAGATTTGTTTAGATTTCCGCCTGCAGTCGTCTCACTTGGCAACTAGTTTTATGTACATAGATTTGGGTTGTGTGTTTGTGTCCTTTCTGAAACGAACTGTTGTTGCTCTTTTCTTTTAGACCTCTTCAAGTTCCTTCTCAAAACGCCCCAAAGAGTTCTGGTGGACTGCCCTCAAAGCCTCCAAATTCAGACATGTCAATCCACTTCTGTGTTCTGTGTGTTGGCTGCCAGTCTCCAACAGGATTGATGAGAGAAACTTTCCACACTTCTCGGGTCCTGCACAGAATAGCTATTGGGATTTCTTTCACACATCTACACTCCTAATAATTGTCGAATGGCCCTAGTATTTACCAGTTCTGACATTGATTTGGGTGCTAATTCTGTGACAGAATTTGGTTGTGACAGTTTAACACACAAGAACAGAACAAAAACATCCATGAAATAACAGTATCAAAAAGTAAGTAAATCTCTTTAAATTTTGAATTTGTGAAGGAATCGTCAGAACTTTTTTTCATTGCTGAAATGTTAACAAATTCGAGGGGAAGCTATGGAATGTAGACATTCCATATCAAGGGAGAGCACTCCCTTTTCCAGTACTCTCCCTTGATATCAAAATGTCCACATTTCCCTATATTGGAATCTAACGAACGTTTGCTGGACACCCCCTGTTAACTCTTTGCAAGGGTGGTGGCCCCGCATATTGTTCATCAGAACAGGCACCACTGAAATGACCTGGCAGTAGTGCAGTGTCTCCTCCAGTGGGTGGCATCATGGTGACTTGGTAAAGACTGCTCCATGTGAACTGATGGTGCTGGGGCTGCGACAGGACACACCTGGGTGGGCATTGTCAGTGTCTGGGTGGGCATGTTCTGGTGGGCATGGTCAGGGGGATCTGCAGTAAGCAGCACGGGGATCGTGCCGCTGAAGGGCGTGGAAGATAGGACATGGAGACAACAAAGTTTTCAAGACAAACTATTTGTGGTGCAGTGCATTTTCTTTAAGACCATTTCTGTTGGTCAGTGTATAAGACGTAATTTTGCGACCACTTAATGCACCTTTAGCAAAAATTACATGGCATGGCACCTGTTTAGGAGAGAGCGATGTGGAGCATGTGGGGTGGGGGGGGGGGGGGGGGGGGGGGGGGGGGGGGGGGGGGGAATTCACCTTTACACACACCATTCAAACACTGGGAAACTGCAGGATTCTATATCAAGTTCTTTATTATGTTACTGGTAATAAAAAAAAAAAAAATGTTATTAACCCCACAATCACTAGAGTTTGGGGTACACTTCAAAACCCATGTCTTTGTGCATAGTTAACAACATACTACATCGTCAAAGACATGCAGATGGCTACTCTACCCCGTAGTTCAAGTCAACACACAATTTAAAGGGGAACAAAAAACAAATCAGTATTGCACACTACGGACCAGTAAACTGAGCGCCTTGAGTTGGTGAAAAATTCATGCTCATTCTTTTTTTTTTTCTTTTCTTTTTCTTTTTTTAACAGGGGTGAGAAATTTGGTGCACTCGGTTACACATCTTTCACACACACAGTAATGCGATGCCTACAGGACCAGTGTTGCTTTTCTGGGTGCACCATGTGCATGCCAATCACCAAGTGTGATCAGCTGGAGCCATCAACTGAACAAGCTTCAGCACACACCTTTTCAAAACATTTTTTTATATGCATCGAGTCGTCAAGACTAATCACACATTTCTCAAACCTCGCACTTCAAATCATGATATTCACCGCATGCAGAGGAATACTGTATGATACATAATAGCATGTGTGAATTTCAATATGCAGTTCAGAGCCTTTCAACATGTGTGGCTTATTTTCTATACAAATGTTTCCTCAAGGAAATGACTTAAAAAAGGAAAATTGATCATTCAAAAAAAAAAACGCAACAAAAAAACCCAGCGCACACAAGGACTTGAAAATGGAATTCAATATTACGCATTATATATTTACGATGAATTTGCAATCATTTCCAAAACCGCACACAAAACTAAAATTCAATATACCTCATTTCACTAACCTTTTGCAAGACAATCCAACAACACTTATCCAAACAATACTGCTAATCGTGAAAAAAAACTTTTCCGATGAATACACAGAACAACATGATCACAATTTACTCTGAAGTTTTTCCGCTTGTAACTAGTGCTTGGACAAACAGCCAATATAATTTTCTGGGTGGACAGTGATTTGAGAAAAAAAAAAAAGGGGGGGGGGGGGGGGGGGGGTTGATGAAGGGCATAGGGGCTGATTCAGCGACAAAACAATTATTATTTTTTGTCGTTGCTGTCAGCTGATGTTCTGCACATGCTGAATGTGATAGGCACCAGTGACCCCGCTGAAAGCCTTCATTACCAGCGCAGGGATCTTTCTGGCAATAACCTAAACACTGTTAGTTAGTTCTCTGTATGCTGTTTGTCAGTTTGTACTGCAAGGGGGGTGAGCCTAGGAGACACTGACATTTAGGGAAAGTTGGAATGAGCAGTGCGGGAATGCTATTAAAAAGGCAAAGACCAGGCAGCTCCAAAAAGAAGGGGAAAAAAAATCTCATTCTGATATAACGAAACGACTGAAGGCACACAATACCCTCAAAGCACTAAACACCGTGTTGGTGCCGTCTGTCCAATGCAAATGCACCAACATGGCAAATTCCTCACGTTTGATAGGCAGAGTCAAAGTTACAACACTTCCGTTTGTACAACAAAAAACAACAAAAGAGATTCCTTTCAACAAAGAAATTGATTTAAGTAACATATGTTCCATCTCCACCAAAAAAAAGTTTTCACAAGTTAAGTTTGCTTGTCGTTTCTCTGACTGTGAAATTATGCAAAAACTACTGAACTTCAATGGAGCCATTTAAATTTGGAGTGGATTCACCATCAAAGGTTGGGAGCTTTCAGCAGGATAGGGGGGGCAACTCTTTAGCCTGTACCAACTATTGCTGATAATTGCTTCCCCTGAACTAACTATTACTGCCCGTTGCCTTCCCCTGGACCAACTATTACTGACAGTTGCTTTCCCTGGACCAACTATAACTGACAGTTGCTTCCCTGGCCAACTATAACTGACAGTTGCTTCCCCTGGAACCAAACTATTACTGACAGTTTTCTTCCCCTGGACCAACTATGACTGACAGTTGCTTCCCCTGGACCAAAATATAACTGACAGTTGCTTCCCCTGGACCAACTATTACAGACAGTTGCTTCCCCTGGACCAACTTAACGACATTGCTTCCCCCCGACCAACTATTTCTGACAGTTGCATCCCCTGGGCCAACTATAACTGACAGTTGCTTCCCTGGACCAACATTATGACAGTTGCTTCCCCTGGACCAACTATTTACTGACAGTTGTTTCCCCTGGACCAACTATAAACTGACAGTTGCTTCCCCTGGACCAACTATTACTGACAGTTGCTTCCCCCGGACCAACTATTTTCTGAAAAGTTCCTCCCTGGGACCAACTATAACTGAGTTTGCTTCCCCTGGACCAACTATTACTGACAGTTGCTTCCCCTGGACCAAAATATTTTTCTGAAAAGTTGCTTCCCCTGGCCCAACTATTACTGACAGTTGCTTCCCCTGGACCAACTATTACTGACAGTTGCTTCCCTCGGTGAATAGTTTTGTATGATGGAGATCTGCTGTCTCTCAGGGCCCTACTAAATCCTATAGGAGTTTAGGCGCATTTCTGGATGGGCAAAGACTTAACCAAATCCAAAAGAGACCACAAAAAAACAAAACTATGACTTTGGAAATCTCAAAACGTTTTTAAACTAACTCTGCCGAAGGGCTTCCGCCGAGGTTCCCCCCCCCCCCCCCCCCCCCCCCCCCCCCCCCCCCCCCCCCCCAAACTTGTTGAGATTTGTTTAGATTTCCTGCCTACAGTCACCTCACTGGGGCGACTGTCTAAAACCTGCTCTTACTTAAGCTTTGTTGATTACATGTGCCCACGCCCTCTCTCGCCTCCCTCCTGTCTTCTACAAAAGTTATTTACCCACACACATTGTGTTTGAGCCCGCCTGGACTTTTCATTTGCTAACATTTAACTCCTACTTCGGCTAGCATCAACTTTCTGACCCAAAGCACTTCCTACACAGCAAGTGCTTGCAACTACCGAGTCCATATTGCACACCGTCTGTAAGAACAACCACCCACACTCATGATGGCAACAAAGGCTTGGACAGCATGGACCAACAATTCCAAACATACTTGAGCAACGACGATAACAACTAAGCATTACGAAGAAAAGAAGGGGCGACTAGCAAACCCACACGTGCCACAACAACAGTTTCAGTTTTGTTATCGGCCAGCCAACCATGCAAGGCCATTTCTGGGCTGTCACCGCATAGAAAGGGGGGGGGGGGGGGGGGGGGGGGGTAGGGGGGGGGAGGAGGGGGTAGGGGGGGAGGGAAGCAACAAATAACAGTGCTATCTACAAAATATTAATAACTCATAACAACAATACATTGTCAACATCACTAACTCTTATGAGCTTGGATATTTTGGGTATCAGTTTTCGAACGGCTTATGACAATTCACTGATCACAAAATAATGATTATGCATGATAAATAATGTCATTGATTTAATTCTAGGTAAATACATTTTAGACTTTTCTTTTTTATTCATAAAGAAATCCACTGGTTCTGACCGCAGAAAATGTTTGTTTGCCACTGCTAAAACAGAAACGAAAAATACTGCCGGCATGGCATAGAATGTCGACATTCGATAACCAAGGGAGCAAACTGGTGAGAGTCAAGGTAGATAAAACTGGGTTGCAGTCAGGATGGGGAGCCACGCCATTTAATTTATCACCCCATATGAAGAAAAAAGTTTGTAAAAAAAAAACCCAAACAACTATAAATATTAACAGAGATATTAAAAGAGACCTTGTGTGCAGGCTGACGCTGCAGAAGGAGCAGTTGGTGTCTATTCCGAACGGTGTTTCCAGTATTATGACCCAATCACCATATTACAACCCCAAAAAGCTGGCATTACAAGAAAAAAAAAAACAAAAAACAACCAAAACCCACACAACATGAGAACATCGGTGTAAAAACTTCCCAGAACAAAACGCGGATTAGTTGGCTGTAAAGACAGAAAGATCATGGACCACAGTGATAACAGGCAAAAACTTAACGACACTTGCATGACAAGACTCCCACACACTTGAGCAAAAAAGAAACAAACAAAAACAAAAAAAAACAAATACCTGTATGACTTAGTCAACTAAGACATGTTGGAAGTAAAGCAAAAACCAACAAAAGAGATGTCCCTGAACACCAACAAACGACAAACAAAAGGATATGAATGCAAAGTTCTTGCTGAGGGTTTTTTTTTTTTTTCCCTACTTAAAGCAAAAGATTCACTATCACTATTTGTTGTTGTTGTTGAACGTTTTGTTTGACAAGAATTGAAATCAAATGAAGAGTGGGGATAACGGAACGAAATGGAAAAAAACAAATGGGAAAAATAAGGACCATCTTCCCCCCCCCCCCCCGCTCTCCCCAACCACACACAACAATAAGATGTTGGAAGCTGTATGAAAAAAAAGCTAAAAAGAGGACCCTAAACTACATACATTGGCTGCCTACGGCATGGAGAGTACTGACGATGCAGACATGGCATTCCATTCAGCCCCTCTTGGCAGGCAAAGCTGTTTTCTGACAGCCAGTCTTCATCATCACACCATTGTAACACAGAATCATACGCGGATCACATCTGCATATGATGACGGATGCCCAACACGTGATTCTCCACGCTTTGCCCTTCATGATGCAGCTTGTGCTGTGTTGCACGTCTTTCTCTTCAAAGCATCACCTACTCCACCCATCAGCGACAGTTCTGAGGGTTTTTGTGTGTACCCTCCCTCCACAACAGGGCTTCCAAACCGCTAAAAATTAGTGCAACCTGCATCAGCTGTTTCACATATGCATTTTTTTTTTAATCAGACTCCTGATCAGATCAGACCCATCTCCTTTGCAGCGATGAAAGATGGCGTCTTGTGTCACCAGCACCAATGACAGCTGAAATCGCAGACTGCCAGACAGAACGCAGGGCTGGCTCATCATACAGGGAGACAATCTGCAGACACAGGCCTCAGCAAGACGTGATGCCCCGACAGGCACCAACATCTTGAGAAAATGTTTGCTAAACACTCAGCAGAGAGCCCTGACGCTGAACATTCTTCACCCTTTCACTGATTCTAGCCAACTTCCATTATGTCAAAATGGTAGAGCACACCAAGATATCAAAACCCATTTTTTAAAAATGCTTAGGCATGTCCAGTGACCTATATGGGCTTCTATACCCCGTCTGCTCCTGACCAAGATCAGAATTTCAAACAAGTATGTGAAGTCTGGTCCATCATACGTTCATGGACATGGACAACGATCATGTCCAAGACCCACAACCTTAAGGCATTAATCAGCAAATGCCTCCTAAGTTTCATCCTCAACATCAGATCGCTAAAAGCCATTTCTAATATAAAAAACCTGTGAGAACGAATCAACCACAATATTGACTTACAAAGAAAGAAAAGGAATTGGGGCTGGATTCGTCTCACCCACTTTTAACAAAAGCCTCCCACCAACATCACAAGACCCACAGGGGAAACGGTGAACGGGACGATTTGGCCGATTCTCAAGTGACGGCAGCTGGAACGACATGGGGCCAGGGTGAAAAGGTCAGCAGCCCCACAGAGGAGTCTGCCGGAAGAGTGTTGCTGCAGCCCGACACTTCCTATGTGGATTGAAGGCACATCATTCTGCAGAAGAACTTCACAGGATTTTCACTCTCTGGTGTATGGTTTACCTTGAACTGACTGGCAGCGCTGCTTGCCTGAAGAAAAGCAAAAAAACATCAAGCACTGTCATGGAGAAGGCTCTGCCATACATGGAGCATGGCAATTCTCCCACAATCAAGCTTCTTTTGTTGTTGTTGTTGTTGTTGTTGCTGTTGCCAGTTTCGTTTATAATCCGAGAGGACAAAATCAAAGAAAAGAAAACGTGACATGGCATGGTGTGTACTCTTTGGACTTGTGTCCTTAAACAAATATATGATTGGATCACGCTGTTTCCAACACTTTTGTGTGTGTATTCAAGTTCTGTGCTAAAAAAAAAAAAAATTAAAAAAAAATTGTGTGGGGGAGAAAAAGCGAGTGGGATGTGAGTTTGAGTCAGAAATGGAAGGGAGGGGGTGGGGTGTGGGAGGAGAGGGATAGGTGCCATAGTTCACAGGACATGAACACATTTTTTTTTCATAGTAGAGTCAATGATATAAAGACTACATTAGCAACTCGTCGTCATCATGATATTATAAAGTTTAACTATCGATACTCAGTTCCGAAACTGTAAACATACTCCATTCAAAAGAATGCATATAGAAATGTAATTACAAGCAGAATATGACATTGGAACTAAGATACATGAGGTGGCGAGACAGACTCTATGTTACGTATCGCACATAAGTCAAGATCCCACAAACAACGCCCATGCGGTAAGCATGTGAGAATGGATCGGGCCTAGGGTGTTCTCTCTCCTTCGCTCATGCATTCAAATCTACTTCAAATCTACTTTAACCCTTTGACTCCCAGAACTATTGGTGATTTTTGGGTAAAAAAACACCAACCTTACCAAAACAATCACAAAGATTCAAGTATTGCTCTAAAATATACAAAAGTATACATTTCACTGAAGGAAAATAAATGGAGAATATAATTATCATGTGTTTCATGTTGACAGGATGAGATAACTCACAATCATGAACCACGGCTATATCCGTGGCAGGGAGCGAAAGACTTGAACAATAATTACTGAATTACTGAAATACACTCTTGTGTATTTATGTATTTTTTTTATCTATAGTATTTGTTCCGATTACTTGTTACCAGATTACATTCACAGCTATAGATTAAAAAAAAAAAACCCAGTTCATAATTAACACTAACTCTTTCATCCCTACAACCCGGTTTTCCGATTTGCAAAAATCCTACCCTTCCTTCCTGCAGCCCGGAAAACCGGGCAGCACAAAATCCCTCCTTTCCTTCCTGCAGCCGGAAAATCAGTTCTCGCGGTAAGCGCTTTGAACTTCGCGTGAGTCGCGTCATCGGTACACGTCATGACCGGGTCGATCGCGTGGAAGTGTTTATGAATGGAATGGATGCCAGACGGCCCCTACAGCGTAGGAAAGTGGTCGCCACTCTGTTCTGGCCGGTTGGCTACTGCATACGTGGCAGTTCTCACTTTACACTTCTTTTTTTTTTTTCTTCTTCTCTAAATCCAGGAATGAAGGGAATACTCGTATCATAAGAATCTAGGAACAAGAGGAAGTAATGGTTCATAGAAAAGTAGGAATGAAAGAGTTAATAAAGATGATGTGACTGAACAGGGAAGTTCTTTGAACGCAGCATTCAGCAGACAGTCTGTGCCATCGTTCAGACAGTCTGATGAATTTCTTGGGTCTGTACAATTTCTGTCAAGTGTGGGACACACTCGGTGCAAGGTGACGTCTATCATGTATATACTACCACACCTGCACTGGTTTGTTCCATACATCAACAATACTATTCAGGACTTTGCACAGCAGTGTCACAGGACTTGATGTCTCAACAAACATTAAATAATAATAATGATACATGATAAAAGGAAGACATCATTCGATACACCAAACAAAATGTGATTAAAAACATTTATATTTTAATCTAATTTGAAAACAGAAAGGTTCATACTCACAGTTACATACACACACACAACACACACACCACACACACACATCAACCAACACACAACTTGAATTGCAGTAAGACTCATATTTTACAAGATACACGTATTGCTACTTGCCAGAAGTGTCTTGGAAAAGAAAAAAAAAACGAGGGTAACAAGCAAATTTTCTTTATATGTATTGGAGGGGAAGAAGGTTGGGGATTAAGATAAGATAATTGTTGCTTTAGCCAGACCGAACCGAAATGGGCCACATCAGGGCTGTCACCACGTTAAGGGAGAAGGGTGGGGGTGGAAGGTTCAAGTATCACTGTATAAGCAATGGTCATATCACAGTGTATTTCGGACAGTACCCGGTCGAGTATCTGATATGAACTTCCTTCAAAGCATATATGCATCTCTCTGTGTGTGTATGTGTGTGAGTGTGTGTGCATGCGTAGAATGTGTAGTATATGTGTTTGACAGAGAGAGGAGAGAGAGAGACACACACACACACAGACAGACAGACAGACAGAAGGAGAGTGTGTATGTTGCTCTCTCATTATTTGTATCGAGTATCTAGTACACCTTATCAATACACTTTGCTTACAGCTGCAAACCCAACAACATTTGCTATTACAAACAACACATATCATCAGGCATAAGAAATGTACTGGCAGCCAGTATAATGCACTGTCTGTAATCGTCCTCATTTTCAAACTAACACAATTCATGCATATGCCCGAGATCGGGAGGAAGCGGAGCAGTGGAAAGGGAAGGGGGTGGGATGGGGGGGGGGGGGGGGGGGGGGGGGGGGTTGGGGGAAGGGCGAAGCAATAATAACAGGCTCTATCTCACTTTCTTGCTGAAATGTGTAAAGGGGATTTCTTGGGTCAAGAGTCTGGACTGGGATTTGTCACATGGATTATTTCAATAGATGATATCCATGCTTGATCTAACCACTACTTCTACACACACACACAACAACACCACACACACACTACAGACACGAGTTCACACACACACACACTCAACACCAAGAGTATCACCACAACTTAATCACACACACACACACACACCACACACACAACACACACACACAGAGTTTCACACACACACAACACATCTCTGAAACTGACCAAAAATGGGGGGGTGAAGGGAAGGATGAGGGAGGAAAGCAGCTTTGGGGGGGGGGGGGGGGGGGGGGGGGGGGGGGGAGATCTTTTGAATGATGTCTGATCTCATATGACAAAGAGGACAAAGAAACACACACATAAGTTTATGGCTAAATAAAAAAAAAAATTGAATATAAATGAACCTGAACATCTAAATCACCTGTACATGCAGCCAAAGATACTTCGAAGCATCCATCTTCTTCCGACATCAAATTTCAGTCACATCATCCACTACTGGATATTACTACTGGACAAAGACATCACTCGATCTGATATGAACAACCACCATGATTTAACAGCAGTGAAAAATTCAACACACACAGTTCTTCACTGCGCTATACTGGGTGGGTGGAGATTGGGGGACGTTTCAGTGAAATGGGAAGTGAAGATGTAATTAACAAGTTTGGCAGGTGATACAAAAATGCATCATCTCATCATCTTCTCATCATCATCATCAATTCAACAGAAACTGGGCTCTCTTCCAAACTGTAACAGCTTTCGTTAAATGTATAATGTGTTCTGTGTATATATCACAAAACAACAAAAAAAAAAAAGCACAACTCTGAGTATACTGACTCTACGCATTATTCAGCTTCGATACGCAATGGACTTCAGTTAACAAGTAATAACGGGGGAAAAACAGAGAAGCAGCCCCTTCTCTTGAGCCTGTCATGTACTGTTGTATAACGCCTGTCACACATGTATTACAGTCACTACAAAACACGATGAGATGACCTTTGTTCAACTTCCACATTTTCTTTTTTTTTTCTTTTTTTCCCCCACAGGTTTAGCCAAAATACAAGTCCCCTTACGGACTGTCCAGGATATTTTAGTCATCCCACTTTCACTTCAAATTTGAAGAAAAAAAAGAATTTTTTTTTTTTACTATCAAAGTACAAGAAAATGCATTTTAAAGGGGGGTTATATAAACTACAGCTAAATGGACAGCTGGCCACTACAGCCCACTCCAGTGTATACCTTCTCATCATCAGTCAACAAGGAAACTTCTGTTACAAAACAAAAACAATGCTAGACTTGTAGTTGGTTTAGTTCCTTTAAAAAAAATTGTGTCTTTGTTCTAATACAGCCCCCCCCCCCCCCCCCCCCCCCCCCCCCCCCCCCCTTTTTTTTTTTTCTCCTGTTCTTGGGGCTCAGAGACCAACTTCTTGTACACAGCGTCACCCCCCCACACACCCTCACACCCACACTCTCTTCACACACACACCACACACTCACACACACTCAGAACTTTCCCTTTTTAATGTCCTGAGTGAAGCCAATAGGACCTTGTCGCTCACGCTGAGTGAATTAAGGATTTCAACTGATGAGAAAAAAAAACAAAACAAAAAATCAATCATAGTAACCAACTGAAATCATAGCACTAGGGAAACCTACCCTTACCACAGTAGCAAACAAAGCAAAACTACCATCAGTACAAAACCACAGCAGTCGGCATCGCACCTAAGACTTTAAGTACTCTATTGTACCATGCTAACAACATTTCTGACTTAATGACAGCGGCCACATCAAAACATGTTTATCAACTGAATCATTTTCCTTCACAGTAAACAACCCAGGTTAAAGAATCTCAAATGAAGGAAAACATTTGACATATGGAGGGATTCCAAACCTAGAAAGAAAAAAAAAAAAAAAGAAGAAAAATCCGAAATGTGCACTACATACCTGTGTTTCACAAAAAGATACAAGTACAATGACACTTAAGTCCCACACCAAAAGTAGGCTTTGTAAATAATAATTAAGTCATATCGAACAACAGGTTTGTTCAAACGGCTCAATAAATGTACACACTAAGTACTGTGGCACAAACCTCATACTGAATCATGGACCCAGTCCTTCATCATCACCCTCCCCAATAAAGGAACTCTCTGCCACAGCCAGAAGGACGGCACAATCAGCCTGATCAGCCATGCCAGCAACATCATGCTCAAAACCATTCTGAATGAATTACAGCCACAGCAGATATCATCATTACTGTAAAACAAAACAAAAAAAAAGAGTCCGGATTCTGTAAAAGCAGAGGTACCATTGAACAGATCCTGCCTGCCCTTTATGAGAAGAGGGAGTCCTATCACTTCTTCGTAGACTTCAAAAGGTGTTTGATAAGAGTCTAACCAGAGGTGTGATAGGCTACACTGAAGAAATGAACACCGGGCAAAAGCTAATCTATACCATCCAGTGACAGTACTTTAAAGCAGTAAGTGCAGTGCTCATAAAGGGTATACTACTGGAGAGTGGTTCCGTGCTTTTAGTTGGAGCGCATCTGGACGCCATTGAAGCTGAGATGACCAAGCTGACGGCCAGCCATGACACGCTATCAACACTGATATCGCTGTCCACAGACAGGCCAGGACCGTTCAACACTGCACTCACCTGGGATCCTCCATCAGCAACGAATTCCTCTCACGGGGAACACAGACAGCATCAGCACTGACCGGACTGAAACTGAACAGAGGGCAATAACATCTCCATGAACCTCAGGCTTCTGCGCGCTCTGCTAGCTACACTCCATCAAGACTGGACCATTTCCTGGCAAGCCATGCACCCTCATGAATTGCAGATTTGGACAAAAGAATCCAACCATGGAAATGAGGTATAACTGCAAGACACTGAATATCAGTTATGTTAGACTGATCATATCACCAAGGAATGAGTGTGTCGAATCATGAAGTAAGCAGAGCTGAGGACATGAATATCTACTGACAACATTTAAGAAAACTATGTTGTATGGCCATGTATCCAGATCCAGTGGCCTTGCTAAAACAATCACCCAGGGAACTGTTGAAGGAGGGAGACAAAGGGGAAGACAGGGGGGAAAAAATGATGTACTGACCACATTGCAGAATGGACATGGCATCCATATACACAGATCCAAGTCCTAGCACACAAGGGGCATAACTGGAGGAACCAGGTGAAAGGTTTTTCACTGTGGTTTCCTGATGACTCCCAACAAAGTTGAGGGGGGGGGGGGGGGGGGGGGGGGGGTTGGGGGGGGGGGAAAGAAGAAAGAATTTACAATAGCACACCTCTCTCATTGGATACAGCATACAAGTGAGATTCAGAAGTGTATGTATATGGAAGCTAGTTCTCAAACTGAAACTGAAGGTCAGTACATGATTGCACAGTATGGCTTCAACACACATTTCACCCAATCAGTGCAATAATCCAGTATGTAAGATTAATCCTACAAAGTGGGTACACAAGATTTTTCAGTGAGATGAAAACTTCAAAATCACAAACCAAAGCTGAGGAGCCATCTTTCGTTCAATCAGTTGAAAATCTGATCAATACTTCAGTGCATGCATACAACCTTTTTGTCAACAAAGTGCACGTAAAGAACTAAATATGACCGATTCATTGTTGTTGATTTTTTTCACATGCCAATAATATCTTATTAAACATACATCTTATCTAAAACATATCTTATTAAAACATACATCTTGGTTAAAACAATGTTTCACAAACGTCCCAGCATAGTTTTCAATCCACTAACCAAACTCACCATCAAGACAATGACAATGGAACTCCCCCTCCTGGTTTACTTGGTTTAGAGCAACTGTCTGTCATCTCTTCATTCGAAGGAAAAAGCAGAACACACAGACTGAGGTGGGGGACACAAAATGATACTCTGCACCCTGAATAAAGGTACCTGTATGATGACTCTGAAAACTGACAATGAAGGGGGAGAGGGCCGGTTGGCCTAAAGGTCACTAAAGCATCTTTTCTCCTAGGCAGGTATGGCTACCCTAGACTTAAGTTAGGGGCGAGATTAAAATTGTTCAAACTAAAAAAAAGTCTAACCAATGATGAACATCTATGTTCTAGCTTAGGTATGAAGAAGAGAGAAGAAGAAATCAATATTTGCAATTGAAAAAAAATTTTTGATTCATACTTCAAACTTCTAAGATTGATCGAATTGAAAGCCTCCCCCTCATGGGGGAAAATGGATGAGAAACCCACTCTGGCAGAACTAGAGAAAGCAATAGGAGCCTGTCCTCAGGAAAAGCACCAGGGAAGGATGGCATACCACCAGAAGTCATCAAGTGTGGCGGCAGTGCACTGCCTTGAACACCTGCACAACCTCCTTTGTCAGTCCCTGGGGGGGAAGGAGCAGTCCCTCAAGACATGAGAGATGCCAATATTGTCACATTATACAAGAACAATGGCGACAAAAGTGACTGCAATAACTAAGAGGAATATCTCTCATGAGCATTGTAGCAAAGTATTTGCAAGAGTGTCCTGAACAGGCTCCCAGAAGCTCGCTGACAGAGTGTACCCAGAGTCGCAGTGCGGGTTCCGCTCGGAGAGTTCAACCACGACATGGTCTTCCCCATCAGACAGCTGCAAGAGAAATGTGGGAGAGCAGCACAAGCCCCTCTTTCTGGCCTTCATTGACCTGACCAAGGCATTTGATCTTGTCAGCAGAGATGGTCTCTTTAACGTCCTAGCGAAGATAGGCTGCCCACCAAGACTTTGAGTGTGATCCAGTCTTTCCACGCGACATGAAAGGCACAGGCAGTACGAGGGCTCGGCATCAGATGCCTTCAACATACGCATGGATTTCAAACAGGGCTGTGTCCTCGCTCCCCCCCTCTTCGGCATCTTCTTCGCTGTCCTGCTGAAGCAACGCCTTGGAACATCAACTGAGGGTTGTTCACCTTCACCCCCGATCAGAGGGCCCGACTGTTAAACCCTGGCTCGGCTGAAGGCAAAGAGCAAAGTACGGGTAGTGGACCATCAGAGACTGCTGTTTGCAGATGACGCTGCTTGGCCCCCACACCGAAGCAGAGTTACAGAGTCTGATGGCCCGTTTTGCAAGGCTTGTGATGAGTTTGGCCTGACAATAAGCTGAAAAAGACGAACGTGATGGTCAGGATGCTGAACAACCCGCAATCACCATCAACAACCATGAATTAGAGGCCGTTAGCCAGTTCACGTACCTGGGTTTTCCACCACCCACGACAACCTCTCTCTGGATACAGAGATCAACAGAAGGATTGGCAAGGCCTCTACCACCCTGGCCAGACTATCTCAGAGAGTGTGGAACAACAGCATGTTAACATTGAACACCAGATTGCTGTGTACCGACCCTGTGTGCTAACCCTTTTCCTGTACGCCAGCGAACCCTGGACCTGTATGCCTCACAAGAGAAGAGGCTGAGTGCCTTCCACATGCGCTGTCTCGGGCCATACTTGGGATCACATGGAGTGATCGCGTGACAAACAACGATGTGCTTGAGCGTGCAAGATTCCCAGCATGACCACTCTTCTCCGTCGCGTCCCCTCAGGTGGCTTGGTCATGTGCGTCGAAATGGCGACGGGCAGGATCCCCAAAGACATTCTGTATGCAGAGCTTGCCTCTGGCAAGAGAAAAAACTGGAAGACCACAACTCCGCTTCAAGGATGTTTGCAAGCGCGACCTGAAGGCTCTCGACATCGACACCAACAACTGGGGAAAAGCTTGCTCGGGAAAAGATCCAGCTGGAGACACACTGTGAACACTGGGCTGGAAGCTGGCGAAGAGAAGCTCCGGAGCTTGACGACGCAAAGCGTGCACAGAGAAAGAACAAGCAGCTGCTGCCAGCAGCTGATCGGCCTTCAAGTGCATCAAATGCAGCAGAGACTTTCCCCTCCATGTGGGTCTATACAGCCACAGCAGACGCTGTATGACCAAAGGAAAAATTGTAAAGGGCGCAAATCCATCGTCTCCCGAGGGCTAAACGGATGCCAACAACATGGCAGCATTCTAGGGAAAAAAGAAACATGACACAGACAAAGAAGCAGAACTTCAGAAAACTCAGTCCCGAAATGGGTGAAATGCAGAATTTTCCTACTCTCTCTCTCTCTCTTCCCTCTCTCTCTCACGCACACACTCACACATTTATAAGGCTGACACAACAAACAGAAACATTTTCTTACAGTTAAGCATCCTACTCAATCCTCCATTCTAACCTTACTCACAACTGCAACAAAGCTGCTGTTATTGTACTAACCCTGAATTAAGAGAAAAGAGAATGTATATTGAAAAAAAAAAACAACCAAACACAGCACTACTGAATTCCCAAATGTCTTTGGAAGCTTTCTATAACTGGCATAATACTGGACATTGAAAAGAAAAAGAGTGTGTGTGGTTGTGTGTGTGGTGTGAAGAAACAAGGGGTGTGTAGGTTGGGGGCCTGCAAACCGTGGTGTACTATTGACTTTAAAAAACCCACCATCCTATAGATTTGGTGGCAGACCAAAAAGGCAAATATTTACAACAGTTTAGTAAATGGGCTGTCGAGTGTGTTTCAACAATTCTTTGCAGTGAGCAATTCTTCCCCAGTGATGATATTTTATGCCCATCCAGTCACTGCAAAATGAACCCCCCTTCCAAAAAACAGCACACACACCACACACACACACCACACACACACACACAAAACAGTGTCACAACTGGCACTCAAAATGTACAACACACAGAGAATAAAATTTTCATGTGTCCATGTATAGAATTTGACACACTTTGTTATTTAAAACCAGTAACAAAAAATATGATATGACTCAAACTTACATCACATTGCACATGCAAGCAAACAGTGACAGACCGCACAACAAAAACATTGAAACAATGAAAGACACACCATGATCAAAAGCATCAAAAACTACGGTGCAAGAAGACAAGTGGTAGTCATCAGACTGTCCCCTAGTCATGGTGAGTTGTTACATGCTAACTAAGCACTGAACATCACACAAAACCCAAAACTTTCGAACTGGTGTTACAGTTAGTTTCAACAAAACTGCAAGTCAAGAGCTTGCAGTGTTTGCCATTGAAGACTTCGATTCATTGATGTTAGTGACAGAGGAGCTAAACTCTTTTATCTGGCGCCCAATTTCTGCATGCATTTCCTTGAAACTTGATATGTGCAGCATCTGCCAGGTGGCTACATTCAAAGACAATGATGCAGATGATGTTCTGTCCCTGAAAGCATCAAAATCATCTGCTGAAGAATCATTCATGTCATTGAAAGGATTCACTCTGCCTTGTCTGGATTGTGGTTGAGGTTTGCGTGGTTCCATGTATATTCGACCTAGGATGGTGCTTTCTCTTCAGCTGCTTGAACAATACTGGCATCATCAGCTGGGGGTTCCTGTAGTTGGCTCTGAAGCTCTGCAACCAACAGTTTGACATAATCGTATGGAGCACAAGACAACGACCTCATCCAGGTTTCTAATTCTTCTTGTGAGTCTGCACTCAGAATGTAATTGCGCAAAGCTGAACCTGGAAAAGTTATCTGAAAGGCGTAATTGTCAACATCTTCACAGTCTGCAACCTCAATAGTGCAACCTTCGAGTACTATAACACCCAGTGGTTCCTTGTCACCTTTCTTCTCATAGTAAAACAACAGATTTCCTTTAAGCACAAACCAACGTCTCTGGAAGCCCTTGTTGAGGTCGCCCCTCTTCAGCAAATAACCCTCTTTTTCTGGATGCCCTCCTGAGGCTGCGAAACGTACCAAACCTTTGGCATTGATGATCTTCATCACGAACTCTTACGCCGTCACTTCAAAGCGTGTTTAGTGTCAGAATCTTCAACTGGTTGAAGGCGGACATCTAAAGAAAGAAGAAGAAGCGCATGCATTTGGCGGAGGTCACGTTACACTGGATACTAATCCATACAACGTGGCTGACGACTGAGCTTTCAATGACTCACGACCTCCATCTGTGCCTTCGGTCTGGTTCTCCGACAAGCAGAAGTGAGAAGAAAACAATGGCGTCAGCACAACGCTTCGATCTCACACTTTCTTCGGTAAAAATAAGACAGTCATATCCAGTACAGTCGATTAGACTTCTTGATCGTTTACTGGATGCTCACTGTAATCTGCTTGCATGACAACTGCTTATCACCAGTAAAGTTCCAGTCTAAAGCCGCTAAAACAAGCTGTTTGTTGATCTTTCCACTCGGTGGGCACACCCCCAATAAATAGTTTCTGTTTTCTTCATTCGAAGAGGCGAAAAGACGTTGAGGCTAGGCCTATCGTCTTTCATGAGTTCGTAAACCAAAGAAGAAAGATAAACAATGAAACAATTAATGCATTTTATTAAGATACTGTAAGTACGGCAGAAGAAATTCTATGTAATATA